>CM059425.1:161626359-162259002 GCA_030390025.1 Squalus acanthias
TCGGGGGGGAGGAGGTCAGGAACTCGGGGGGGGGGAGGTCAGGAACTCGGGGGGGGGAGGGAGGTCAGGAACTCGGGGGGGGAGGGAGGTCAGGAACTCGGGGGTGGAGGAGGTCAGGAACTCGGGGGGGAGGAGGTCAGAAACTCGGGGGGGGGGAGGTCAGGAACTCGGGGGGGGAGGTCAGGAACTCGGGGGGGGGGGGGGGGGGAGGTCAGGAACTCGGGGGGGAAGGGAGGTCAGGAACTCGGGGGGGGGAGGACAGGAACTCGGGGGGGGGGGGGGGAGGTCAGGAACTCGGGGGGGGAGGTCAGGAACTCGGAGGGGGAGGTCAGGAACTCGGGGGCGGCGGGGGAGGTCAGGAACTCGGGGGGGGGGGGGGGGAGTCAGGAACTCGGGGGGGGTCAGGAACACGGGGGTGGGGGTGAGGTCAGGAACACGGGGGTGGGGAGAAGAGGAGGAGGTCAGGAACTCGGAGGTGAGGGGAGGAGGAGTAGCTCTGGAACTCGGAGGAGGAGAGGAGGTCAGGTACTCGGGGGTGGGAGGAGAAGTAGCTCAGGAACTCGGGGGGCGGGGGGGAGGTGGTCAGGAACTCGGGGGCGAGGGGGGGACGGAGGTCAGGAACTCGGGTGGGGGGTGAAGACAGAGGTCAGGAACTCGGGTGGGGGGGGGGGAGACGGAGGTCAGGAACTCGGAGGGGGGGGGAAAGAGAGCAGGTCAGGAACTCGGAGGGGGAGGGGGTTGGAGGTCAGGAATCCGGGGGGGTGGGGGGGTGAGGATAGGAGGTCAGGAACTCGTTGCGGGGGGGGGGGGGGGGAAGTGGAGAGGAGGTCAGGAACTCGGAGGGGGAGAGGGTGAGGGGTGGAGGTCAGGAACTCGGGGGGGGGGGTGATGATAGGAGGTCAGGAACTCGTTGGGGGGGGAAGAGGAGAGGAGGTTAGGAACTCGGGGGGGAGGGGAGGAGAGGAGGTCAGGAACTCGGAGGGGGAGGGGGTGAGGGTGAGGGGTGGACGTCAGGGACTCTGGCGGGGGGGGCGGAGTAGAAGATCAGGAACTCTGGGGGTGGGGGGTTTAGAGCACGGACAGAACAGTGGGGACGAGGGAGGAACGTGATCCAGGTCTAAATGGGTGTGTGGGGGGAATGAGTGCGAGAACGTGATCCAGATGGGAAGACTGATCACGTTCTCCCCCCCTCTGTTAAACGTGGATCACTTTCTTTCAACTGGATGAATTATTGAATCCCTTCTCACGCACGGAGCAGGTGAACGGCCTCTCCCCAGTCTGTCAGAAAGTTCGGATACACACATGCACCCCACAGGCCCGCACCCTTTGCTTTATTGACAGTCTAATCCTTACTAGCTTCCTGCTGTAGTTGCACCACATGAAATCCGAAGGCCATTGAGTATTTGCACTTATTGTTTTCCATTTCCTACTATAATGAGCGCTAAAGTTGTGGTCTTGACCTTGGTCTCCTCATTCGGAATTGAAGAAGGAAAAAAAACATAAAACTCCAAAGTAACAAAAAACAACTTGTTTTTATGTAGCACCTTTAACATAGTAAAACGTCCCAAGGCACTTCATAGGAGCATTATAAAATAAAATCTGACACCGAGCCACACAAGGTGATATTAGGGCAGATGACCAAAGCTTCGTCAAAGAGGTAGGTTTTAAGGAGCATCTTAAAGGAGGATCTTACAGGAGGAAAGAGAGGCTGAGAGGTTTAGGGAGGGAATTCTAGAGCTTAGGGCCTTGGCAGCTGAAGGCACGGCCACCAATGGTTGAGCGATTCAAATCGGGGATGCTCAAGAAGCCAGAATTAGAGGAGTGCAGATATCTCAGAGGGTTGCGGGGCTGGAGGAGATTCCAGAGATAGGGAGTGGCGAGGCCATGGAGGGATTTGAAAACAAGGATGAGGAAAAACCGAGGCGTTGCTTAACCGGGAGCCAATGTAGGTCAGCGAACATAGGGGTGATGGGTGAATGGGACTTGGTGCAAGTTACAACATGGGCAGCAGAGTTTTGGATGACCTCAGGCTTACGAAGGGTAGAACGTGGGAGGCCGGCTAGGAATGTGTTGGAATAGTCAAGTCTAGAGGTAACAAAGGCATGGATGAGGGTTTCACCAACAGATGAGCTAAGGCAGGGGCGGAGTCGGGCAATGTTCTGGAGATGGAAATAGGTGGTCTTAGTGATGGCACGGATACGTGGTCAGAGTATCAAGTCTTTTATTTTACCAGCCAAGAACAACTATAATTACAATTGCAGAACACTAGATAACAGAGGATCTTCACAAAGCTAACTACAGTTCCACTTTCTGTAGGTTGCCTGACAAGACTGGATCAAATTACATATTGGTGGGTTGTCTACAGCAGGCGGGATCAAATTACACATTCCAGACAAACTGTTGGGTGTGTCTTGTCCTCCAAGGGGACCAATCAGAAATCTGGTCCAACCCACTGGTGTTGCAAATAAATGCAGCCATGAATTAAACCAATAGCAAGGGTTCTCTTAGAAGCTGGTTAGAAGTCTTCAGTTTGAAGCTGGTCCATAGCCAGGAATCCTCACAAGTGCATAGCGGAAACTATAAATCTGAGACCCAATTTCTGTAGAGAATTCACATACAAGAAACCATTGCTCTCTGCTACTTTTCTACTCAAAGAAATGAATGAGCTTTCTCAACATTTCTACTGAAGGGTACAGTAAAGTGGATGTGTTCAGTCAGCATGTATTAGTCTAAAAAAGTGGCAAGACCTCCAAACACTTGGGTCAGATCTCAGATTGGTGTAACATCTGGAAATGTATTGCAATATATTGCTAATCTTGTTATTTTCAAGTGTTAGGGGGCTTGTTTCATCCATAAACCACTAATCCAGTTGTTAGAAACTTGCTTTCTCAAATCGATAAGGCAAGTAGGTTGCTGACCAATTGCCATATTTATAACAGCACTGGCTTGTAAAGATTAATAGTCTCTCATCTGAAATGAGTGGGGTTTGACTTTTCTGTAGCTAAAATCTGTGTGCTTCAATTCAGATTGTTGTGTATTGCTCCCCTCCCCCAAAAGCTGGTCTACAACTTGCACAAAATTGTATTTCTTCTTAAATTATTCTCTGACTGCATATTATGAAATTGGACCCCTAGAATACAGAAAGACGAGGGAGAGGCTATCCATGTGATTCAATACTGACTGAAGTTTGGCAATAGGTTTAAGAGTCTCTAGGGGCAAAATTTGTCTTAAGATGGCACCAAAAAACTGGCAGTAATGAATCAGAAGCCTGTTTTACATTGCACCTGATTTTCATTTCCATTGAAGTCAATTAAAGTGCAAACCATTTTTTCACGTCACTTTTATACTACACACTTTGTTTCAATCTAACATCAACGCAAACTGTATAAATACTCAAGTAAAATCAGATTGAATTCAAGCAAGTGATGCAATTCCAGGAATTAGTCTCACATAGCTTTGTATGTGCACTGGCTGGGAGTCAAATATGGTGGCTTCAGTCTTCCAGATGATAAACTGGAGACTTGAGTGGGGAGTGGAATAAGGGAGCAGAAAGAGGGTTTCATGGACGAGATGAGCTTGGAGAAGGCAGGGGGCTAACATCAATAAGACAGGTGTCCTGGGCTACAGTGGGTCTGTGGGCTACGCCTCCTCTTCTTCATCCAGCTAGGTGGGTCTGCTCTCGCCTGGTTCCATTCTTATCTATCCAGTCGTAGCCAGAGAATCACCAGCAGTGGTTCCTCTTCCTGCTCCCGCACCATTACCTTTGGAGTCCTCCAAGGATCTACCTTTGACCCACTCCTATTCCTCATCTACATGCTGCCCCTCAGCGATATCATCCGAAAACATGATGTCAAGTTCCACATGTACGCTGACGACATCTAGCTCTACCTCTCCACTCCCTCTCTGTTGTCAGCCTGCTTGTCTGACATCTAGTCTGGATGAGCTGCAATTTCCTCTAATTAAACATTGGGAAGACCAAAGCCATTGTCTTCGCCCCTACCCCACCCCCAACAACCAAAAATTGCATTCCCTCGCCACCGATTCCAACCCCTTCTTGGCCACTATCTCAGGCTGAACCAAACAGTTTGTACTTCTGCATTCTATTTGACCCCAAGTTGAGTTATCCTCTCCATCACAAAAACTGGCTACTGCCACTGCCATAACATCGCTGATCTCTGCCCCTCCCACAGCACATCTGCTACTGAAACCCTCATCCTACTGTCACCTCCAGACTTGACTATTCTAACGCTCTCCTAGCCAGCCAGCCTCCTGTCCTCTACCCTCCATAAGCTTGAGCTTATCAAAAACTCTACTGCCCATATGCTACCTGGCACCAAGTACCGCTCACCCATCACCTCTGTGCTCGCTGACCTACATTGGTTCCCGGTTCATCAACACCTTAAATTTTTAATTCTCACCCTCGAGTTCAAATGCCTTCATATGCCTTCATGGCCTAGCCCTTCAGTATCGTTAACATCTTCTAACCCTAAAACACTCGAGAACTCTGCATTCCTTCATATCTGCCTCTTACAGATCCCCCACTACCTTTGCCCCACCACTGGCGGCCATGCTTTCAGCGGTCTAAACTAAAATTTCCAGCCTAAACTGCCTCTCTCTACTCCTTAAAACCTATCTCTTTCACCAAGATTTTTAGTCACTCATGCCTTCCACCCCCAGATCTCTCATTTGGCTCGGCATCAATTTTTTGTCCGATTACGCTTCCGCGAAGCGCCTTAGGACATTTCTTATCTTAGAGGTGCTACATAAATGCAAGTTGGTATCTCAGTTTACAGTAGAATCTAATCATACATCAACATTAAATTTTAGTTCTATTCACAGAACTAAAGCCATATTGATTTGATAGCAGCAGTACTTGCTCGTCTTGGAAAGATGACTCAATCCAATGCCAGAACGGATTCCCAGATTTTGAGCTGAGACTTAGTTCACAGAAAGTTTGAATTTTTGGGGATTGCTTCAATTTAGACATCTTTGCAATGACATGCAGATGAGGCCATTGAGCTTTTTGCAAAATTCCCCACTAATAATTGAGGGATTGGAATACAGAGCTCTCACTGAAAGGGCTGTCTTGAACACGTGCGTCACATGACTCCTCAGCATGAGATCCTTCATGGTAGTTACTGTAGATAGTTTTAAATATTAGTTGCATGAGATTTAATGTAAGACACAAAAACTGCGTATATTGTCTACCTTTTAATGCAGTAGAAGTTTTGTCCTTTTCTTCTGGTCCTCCTGGCTGGTTCTGTGCCATGGTAATCCAGACGTTTGAAAGAATGGAAACCACCAGGTAAACAAGCATCCAATCAGTTGCGACTGATCAAGTTAGGTGGAACTAAAGTGATATCGAGCAGAAAAAAGTATTACTGTCAACCAGTATTGTGAATGCTATGAGTCTGAATATTTAAAAATATAAAAACACCCAACAGTTTTCTTTGACACTAAGCAGAACAACTAGTAATAGCACACACTTAAACTTTAAATTATCCTATATTTTATAAATCAAGATTACAATTAGTAAATTTGATTATTTAAAAATTACGTGGGGGAAACTTGTTTGGACTGATAAGCAGTCAAGAAAACTAACCGAATGCAAAAGTTTGAATTTTTAGAAGTTCAGAACACTTAAAATGCAGTTAGAAATAAAAACTTTCAACAATGGCTGGAAATATGAATTAGTATTCTGCAAATCCTGGCAGGGATTAATGTACATCAATGAAGCGCTGTCATGAACATTTCACAAATATGAAATCAACATTTACAGCACTTCAATTATGTGACACAATAGCTAGAAATAAGCTTGACGTCAAATGTTATTTGAACTACATATTATAGAACTGGACAATATTAAAACCATAAGCAATTAGAAATCAAGTAGAAGCAATGGGTTTAATTTTTCATTAATTACTGGTCTTTTGGTCTCTAGAAATAATTCGCACTACACACTTTTATGTTCAGACTACAATTAGTCATTCCCTTGGCATATCTTCTATAGTTGGTACTGTAAACCCAATTATATCTACTTAAATATATTAATAATCTTGAATAGCCAATGCTTTTGTTTTAAGCTTCACCAATTACCATCAACTTTTAATTGTTCCAAACCAAAGTTATGTGAACTGTCGTAACTAAACAAGAACTTTTATTTACTTCCCCGTCTAAAGCTTCTTTTTAAGTTGTAAAATAGAATTGCCTCATACTGGGCATTCAAAAGCCTCTCCGTTTCCATCTTTTAAGATTCCAAAGTCAGCTGGAGCAGCCAAGAACAAGGACTGTCAGCTCTTTAAATCACATTCTTCACTACGCCATAAATATTGACAAAATCATTAGGAATTGTAAGTCAGAAGTTTGATTTTTTCACAACAGAGGAGTACCATATGACAGAAAAGGGGTCAGGGGAGTTTGAAGACCTTGTACTTTATAACGGGGCCTATTTATTCATTTTGGAGAGCACGGCAGAGCAGGTGGGAGTGAATGAGTGAGAGTGCATGTGTGCGTGTGTCTGCACTGCCACTCCGTGCCGGAGTTCAGGCCTCAGGCCTGTGGGTCGCCGTGTGTTCGTTCGAGCATCATAGCGAGCAGGCGGTCGGTTTCTCTCCGCACTCGAGGACCCGCTGCACCGCCCGCGGCCCCTAGTCACACACTGACCCACGGCCCCCCGCGTACAGAAAGGTACCCGACACGGTGCAGCCGCTGCACGGGAAACACGTACCGCGCCGACACAGCACAGCTCTCCGCCGTCTCTCTCAGAAGGGCCGCAACGCGAAATAATCCCGACCACCCCCCTCCCTCTTGCCCTGCCCCGCCTTCAAAACAAATGATAAGGACGGTAGCGAAAGCGATGAAGTGACAAACACACACCGAGCCCCCGCACACGGCACTGCCCACAGACGGAACCGGAACTCGGGCGTCGCCATGGCAACCAGCTAGAACAGAACGACGAGGAACGCGCGAACCCAACGGTCGCTGTGGAGAGTTTGGATTTTTTTAAAATACGCTTGGAAGCTCTCAGTGAAATGTCAGGAGTGCAGTTCGTTGACGATGAGTGAGACAGATCGAGACTCAACCCCCTTTCCCGCCTCGCCCCCGTTTCTCTTTTTTTTTTAAATAAGGTAAGGGGAATTGCTCTTTCTGAGAGATCCTCTACACAGCTAGAGTGGAGTGAGAGGCGCGGCCATGTTGTGGAGGGAGGGCCTGCGCGACAACGTCTCCTTTCAGAGTTTGGTGATGTCAGAGGGGTCCCACGTGATTCCCTGGCACACTCAGCCAGCTCGAGGCTGCTCAGGCTCTGCCCAAATGTTACACGTGCTCTCACTTGTCACATTTGACACTTTCCTCAGACGTGTGCTGTTTTATAATCAGTTTAGTGCAATAGCACAGTTTCCTTCTTTCTGAAATGTTTTTGAGTTATTTTTGCTGCATTCTTGAATCTTCAGTCAACCTGCCCTGTCCAGGTAATGGCCCAAAAATTCGTGAGGAAGCCTTCGTGCGAGGGTAAGGCCTCCCCGCGATCTCTCACTGCGCGTTGGCTTTTTCAGTTCCAGCTCGCACGAACTTGATGTTCTGGACAGCTGCTGTGCTGGGCTTGCGTATCCCACCGGCGTAGTTAATTCGTGCGCGCTGTGGGATCACGTGACTCAGTTAGAGCCAATGGCAGCACACCATCTTCCATTCATAACTTTCACATAAGTGCTGTGAAAGCTATGAATACTATAGCCCCCCAAAAGAACCGCTAAACCTCAATTAAATTTAAAAAAAAAACCATCACATTAATAAAATAAGTATAGTTAAATAAATTAACCATTTTAAATAAAAAATTAAATTTTTGAAAACATTTAAAATCTTTTAAAAAGTTATAAAAATAAACTTACCTGTCTTTAAAGTCTCTAAAAAAGATATACCTGTTAAAAAAAAATTCAAAATAATACTTAATTCACTACTTACCTTGTTAAAAGTGGGTCTTACTCCTTTTTTTATGTGTAGAATCTTCCGTACTTACCTGCGCGTTGAAACCACTAAGTGCACAGCGTGCGCGCAGCCTGTAGCGTGCACGCGGTTCACCTAGGACCCGCCCCCTTTTCCATTCACCAAGTGCCGGCTTTCAGCGCATGCGCAGTGCATGCAGAAAACCGGCAATTGGAGACAGAATACGCGAGAGTACGCAGTGCGTACTCTCGCGTAGCGGCACTAATTTTTGGGCCAATAGGCTTTAACTGCTTCTCTCACTCCTTTCCATCAGCAGACTGGCACAGTACATGCTTCAAACCCAATCATTATGGGCTCAGATTTTGCTGTGGCACTAACGGCGTCTGCTGTTACTTAGACTTGCCCTTGCACATTTAGGTTTGGGGATAAAGCAGGAAGGTATTGTTGAGGTAGATCAGCCATGATCCCATTGAATGGCGGAGCAGGCTCGAAGGGCCGAATGGCCTACTCCTGCTCCTATTTCTCATGTTCTTAAATTTTTTTGCACCGCAAGTTGCTGAAAGTGCGAGCTATAATGTTGCAGCAAGGGCAACAGGGCATCTGGGACCTGAGTGAACAGGGCAAGTAACTGTGTATATAAAACAGAAAATGCTGGAAATACTCAGCAAGTCAGGCAGCATGTAATTGTGTATCTCCTTAACCAATCAGATTGAAGGATTGTGAAATTAACGGCGCAAGGACTGAGAAGGAGGGTAAATTAGAATGGGTGAATTCAGTATCATCAGGTACAGAAAGAAAGTAAAGAGAAGGAAAGAAAGATTGGATTAAGAAAGAGACAGAAAGGAAAAGTTTTTTAATTTAAATTTGACATTTAAAAAAATCTCCAACAATGAATACCTGAAGAAATTAAACTCCACACTTGTAATAGTTAATTTTCAGTGCCAGAGAGGTTGATTGGCAGTAATTAACAGTTATCACGTCATTAGAAGGGTACTTAAACTTGAAATAACAAGACTTCACTTTCTGCGGCTGGCTTAGTTCATATCTGCCACACAAATAGAGCAACTTCACACCATTCAATGCATTGCAATGGTGAGGCAGACAGGGAGATGCCATTTTCGCGAAGCTAATGACTGAGCTGCGCAACTCGGACAACAACTTTTGGATATTCGCGTTTAACCACGCATCTGCCCCGCGCCTGAAGTTGCTGTACCATTTCCACATAAGTAATGGTGAGCGCCAATGGTCTCATTATTATTTTGACAAAAATATCTGGCCCAATATGGCACAGTATGAGGCCATCTTATAATTTTCAGTTCTGACTCACCAAAAATGCATTCATTATCTCCACTTGAAATCTTGGCACAGTAGTAGCACTCCCCCCTCTGAGTAAAAAGGTTGTGGGTTCAAGCAGCACTCCGGAGACATAGAATTACATCAGCATCAGTATTAATGGGAGGGTGGGAAGTGTGCGGACAAGCCTGGTAGTGGGAGACGAAAATGGCAATTTCAGGGCATGGGGGCTCTGCCATTCATTTAAATAGCTGTTTGCTGACTCCCACCCGGCCAGATTGACTGCCTGGCCAGTGGGCGGGAGTAGAAAATTAGCGGCAGCAAGCCACAACCTGGGACCTGTAGGGATGGCCACCTGCAGTCAGTGGAAGGAGGGCTTTGCAGGGTTTGGGGTTCCAGCGAGTTCGGGGGTGGGGGAGCAATTGGCCGGAGCTGGCTAGGCCTAAGGATTCCTTGAATGGTCTGGTAGGATCATTCCTGCTCATCCTGGCCCACAAGAAGTTCTGAAAACAGCAGATCTTTAATACTTCTTGGCCAGTTGTGCATTCTGCCTTGGATCTGCTGGCAACCAACAGCGTAGGACTCCCCTGATGTTTAGTTAATTCTGTCATGGTGCCGATGAAATCATCCAATGAAGTGACTTTTGAATGTTAACTAGGCCCCTGCCTCCATTTTGTGTGAGCCTCGTCAATGGCCTGATTTGGGGTAGTAAAAATTTATATGGCTGGGAAGGCGGCAGGTTGGAGCCTGGAGATAGAATTTTAAAATTATAACCCCTCCCACCAGTGTTCCCTGTAATTTTTTTTGGTGCGCGGGCCCTTTAACTGGCAGCGCAACCCATTCAATTTTTCGCGCATGCGCAGTTATTTACATTGGAAAGCCCACAAGCGGCCTGCCCCGGAAACTACAGACTGCTGCGCGTAGGCACGCAGCTTAGCGGGAATGTTGCCTCCCACGCACCATTCCCCTAGGGCGGGTGGGGGTTTAAATTCGGGGCCACAGAATGTTACAGCGTAGGAACAGGTCATTCGGCCCGACAGGTCTGTGCCGGTGTTTATGCTCCACAGAAGCCTTCTCCCACCTTATTTCATCTGCCACTATCAACATGTCTGCTTTCCCTTAAATGCATCTGTGCTATTTGCCATAGCCACTCCATGTGGTAGCAAGTTCCACATTCTCACCACTCTGAGTAAAGTAGTTTTTCCTGAATTCCATATTGGATTTATTAGTGACTGTCTTATATTTATGGCCCCTAGTTTTGGTAACTTCTTCTATACGTCTACCCTATTGAACCCCTTCATAATTTTAAAGACCTCTATTAGGTCACCTCTTAGCCTTAATTTTTCCAGAGAAAAGAGCCCCAGCTTGTTCAGTCTTTGATGATAGTTGTACCCTATCAGTTCTGGTATCATCCCTGTAAATCTTTATTGCACTTTCTCCAGTGCTTCTATATCCTTATTGTAATACGGTGACCAGAACTGTGCACAGTACGCTAACTGTTGTCTAAACAGGATTCTATATAAGTTTAACACAATTTCTCTGTTTTTGAATTCTATTCCTATAGAAACGAACCCCAGGGCTTTGCACTTTTTATGGCTTTGTTAACCTGCATTGCTAGTTTTATTGAATTGTGAATCCGTAGCCCTAGATCCCTTTGCTCCTCGACCCCATTTAGACTCTTATTTTCCAAGGAGTAGGTGGCCTCCATATTCCTCTTTGCCACTTCACACTTATCTGTATTGAAATTTATTTGCCGTTTACACGTCCATTAACAGCGTAATTACTGCGGAAGAGCCGAAGGTTTCATCAGTTTCCAGGATTTGAGAGATTTCATTGATTGCCAGCCCTGTGGGGGGGAGGCACAGCACAGCCAGTGTCAGAGCAGTTTACATGCCCATTCTACAAGTTTGTTAATGTCTTGTATTTTGTTGCTGTCTTCCTCAGCATTAACTATACCCCCCAATTTGGTATCATCAGCAAATTTTGGTATTGTACTTCAGATTCCCGAGTCCAAATCATTTCTCTTCTCTTCTCTTAGGCAGTCCCTTACAACCGAGGATGACTTGCTTCCACATTAAAAATGAATTCTCAGGTGACAGATGAGTCCAATGCGGGACCTACAGTCTCTGTCACAGGTGGGGCAGACGGAGGTTGAAGGAGCGGGTGGGTGGGTGGGGTGCTTGGGTTGACATGCGCTCCTTGAGCTTGGCTTCCGCTTGCTCCCGGTGAAGAGACTCTGTGTTCGGCGCCTTCCTGGATGCTTCTCCTCCACTTTGTGCGGTCTTGGGCCAGGGATTCCCAGGTGTCGGTGGGGATGTTACACTTTTTCAAGGAGGCTTTGAGGGTGTCCTTGAAGCGTTTCCTCTGCCCACCTGGGGCTCTCTTGCCGCGTCGGAGCTCCGAGTAAAGCGCTTGTTTTGGGAGTCTCGTATCGGGCATGCGGACGATGTGACCGGTCCAGCTTGGTCAAAGCTTCGATGCTGGGGATGTTGGCCTGAGCGGGAACACAGACATTGGTGCACCTAACCTGCCAATGGATTTGCAGGATCTTGCGGAGGCAGCATTGGTGGTACCTCTCCAGTGCTTTGAGGTGCCTGCTGTACATGGTCCATGTCTCTGAGGCATACAGCAGGGCGGGTATCACTGCTGCTCTGTAGACCATGAGCTTAGTGCCGGGTTTGAGGTCCTGGTCTTCAAGCACCCTCTTCCTCAGGCGACCGAAGATTGCACTGGTACACTGAAGGCGGTGTTGGACTTCGTCATTGACGTCTGCCCTTGTTGACAGTAGGCTCCCGAGGTATGGAAAGTGGTCCACGTTGTCCAAGGCCTTGTCGTGGATTTTGATAATCGAGGGGCAGTACTGTGTGGTGAGGGCAGGTTGGTAGAGGACCTTTGTCTTACGGATGTTTAGTGTAAGGCCCATGCTCTTGTACACTTCGGTGAAGGTGTTGACGATGGTTTGGAGTTCGACCTCCGAGTGAGCGCAGACGCAAGTGTCGTCTGCATACTGTAATTCGATGACAGAGGATGGGACGACCTTGGATCTGGACTGGAGGCGACAGAGGTTGAACAGTTTCCCGTTTGATCTGTAAATTAGCTCCACTCCAGCGGGGAGCTTACTGAGGGTGAGATGGAGCATTGCAGCAAGGAAGATCGAGAAGAGCGTTGGTGCGATGACAGAGCCTTGCTTGATCCTGGTCCGTACGTGAATTGGGTCTGTGGTGGAACCGTTGGTCAGGATCACGGCTTGCATGTCGTCGTGAAGTAGGCGGAGGATGGTGACAAACTTTTGAGGGCAGCTGAATTTGAGGAGGACACTCCATAATCCCTGCCGGTTGACAGTGTCGAAGGCCTTTGTGAGATCAAAGAAGGCCATGTACAGAGGTTGGTGCTGTTCCCTGCATTTCTCTTGTAATTGACACGTGGTGAAGATCATGTCCATTGTGCCCTTTCGTGGGCAGAATCCGCATTGCGACTCTGGAAGGAGCTCTTCGGCTACTGGGAGAAGGCGATTGAAGAGGATTCTTGCGATGACTTTCCCTGTGGCAGACAGCAGGGAAACTCCAAATCATTTATATAAATGGTGAACAACTGTGGTCCCAGCACAGATCTCTATGGAACACCACTTCCCACCTTCTGCCAGTCTAAGTAACTTCCTTTAACCTCTACTCTCTGTTTTGAGACTTGAGCACATAAATTAGGCTGACCCTTCAATACATTCTGAAGGAGGTGCCATCTTTCAGAAGAGATATTGGCCCGTAATTTCCGATAGGAGGTTTCCTGCGTGCGGATGCCTCCTATCGGAAAAAAATCTACGAACTTAGCTGAGGGCTCCCGAGGTCCGGACACTTCTGCTCCTGGGCCTCTCCACAGTCGAAATGCGCAGGGCCCACGTATCCCAGGGGCGCATGCAGTTCGCAAGCGTCCCTGGGATCACGTGGGCCAGGCGAGCCAATAGGAGAAGGGAATCTCCCTTCATACTTTTGACAGATAGACCTGTCAAAAGTATGAATGGAGATCACCCCAAAAAGACATTAAAATATTAAATAACTTCTTAAAAAACCATCACGTTTTTAAAATGAGTTAAAATTACATTAAATTAAATATTTTAAACAAAAATGTAATTTTTTGAAAAAAATCATTAAAGTTTTTTATGGGGCTAAAAATAAACATACCTTTTTTAAAAGTATTTTTAAATTATAAATGAGTGGGGAAAAAAATATTTTTTTTACTTTTTTCAACTCTTATGCTGGTAAAAGCAGGCCTTACGCCTGCTTTTACCAGATGTAAGATTTTGAAGTGTTTTCAGCGGGCGGAGGTTCTGCAGAAAGCGGAACTCTCCACCCGCAGAGGCCCTTCTCTAGGGCAGGCGTGCGATCTGTCAAGAGCATTCTTGACAGATCGGAAATGCCGGTTTTCAGCGCATGCGCTTCGCATGCCTGAAACCGGCATTTCCGATGTCCCTACGGGTGAGTACACAGCGCGTACACACCCGTAGGGATCGGAAAATACAGGCCATAAAACCAAGGCTTCGTCTGCCCTCTCAGGTGGACATAAAAAAAAATCACACGGCACTATTTGAAGAAGAGCAAGGGAGTTTTCCCAGTGTCTTGACAAACATTTATACTTCAACCAACACCTAAAACAGATGAATATTATGTTTGTGGGACATTGCTGTGTACAGATTGGCTACCGTGTTTTCTACATTACAACAGTGACTACACTTCAAAAGTACTTAATTCGCTGTAAAGCACTTTGGGACATCCTAAGGTCATAAAAGGTGTTATATACAGTCACGCCCACTTAAATGAATAGCTGATAAAAGAATAATGGCCCTGAATTTGCGGTCTTGATGACGGCCAACTGGCAGCGATTGCCGTCATTTTGCCTTTGAAACTGACCGTAACTTCAGGATTTAGCGCATGCACAGCCTAATCTGGAAATCCTGAAGTTGCGGTCTGTCATTCACTGCTCCAACACTGGCTGTGCTGTGCCCCCCCCCACCCCCCCGCACCCCCACAGAGCCTAAATCTCTCAAATCAGGGAAGCTGATGAAAACTTCAGCTCTTCTGCAGTAATGTTAGAAACTAAAGATGCCTAAAAATGTATATGGTTATGCGATTAAAACTGACGCGAAAAATGCTGTGTTTAAATGGTTATGTTCGAATTGCAGACGGAAAGTCTCCTTGGGACAGATAAATGCTTAGAAGTGCTAATGTTTTGGTTTCCTATGGAGGTACAATCTCCCTGTTGCTAAGCGATTATCTGTTGTTTTTAAGTTAAGGTAGGATTTGAAGTTAGTTTAACAGAACTGCTTGCGAAGATAATGAAAGGAAGTTAGGGGAAGTTAACGTAAACATTTGCTACGTCATAAAGGAGGTAACACTCTGAAGCGAACAGGTTTCTAGTTGGGCCTCTTGAGATCAAAGAAGGATACGGACGAAAGAGGTAAGAGGCGAATTCCACAAGGAGGAAACCCTGGGAAAATCTAAACCGAGAAAGACATGTGGCCAAAATCATAAGACGTCTTTAGGGCAGGTTTTGACACAAGAATCGAGACAAAGAGCTGGAAGTCCCATTGGATAAATAAACATAGAATCTAGGAGCAGGAGTAGGCCATTCGGCCCGTCGAGCCTGCACCACCATTCAATACGATCATGGCTGATCATTCAAATCCAGTACCCTGTCCCTGCTTTAATCCCCACAGTACACATATCCCACCCGACCCCCGTAACCCCACGTATTTAATTCCCCCTAACATATCCCATCCTATCCCCATAACCCCACATATTTAATCCCCCCCTAACACTAAGGGTCAATTTATCATAGCCAAATCAACCTAACCCGCACATTTTTGGACAGTGGGAGGAAACCGGAGCACCCGGAGGAAACCCACGCAGACACGGGGAGAATGTGCAAACTCCACACAGACAGTCACCCGAGGTCAGATTTGAACCCGGGTCTCTGGCGCTGTGAGGCACCAGTGCTAACCACTATGCCACCGTGTTGCCCTCATTATTAATATTGATATTAAGCTCAAAAGGTCTTGTCAATATCCAGGTTCAGGCCCACCCCTAAAAGTAGAATAAAAGTGACCTCTCCGAAAGCTTGTACTCACAGACAGAAGAGTAAGAGAGAGAGAGAGCTTGTACTCTCAGACGGAAGGAGGAAGAGAATTGCTCACATGTGTCAACCGTCTGTCCGATCGGATTGGTATCAGCTTTTTGTCACGGTCGTATGTTTTTGCTGTATTACTAATGTGTTATATTCCGTATTAAACTCTGATTAAACACAATATACCCACCATATTGGTTTGCACTCGAACCTGATTATTTAAAATGAC
The DNA here is from genome assembly GCA_030390025.1 of Squalus acanthias. NCBI lineage: Eukaryota > Metazoa > Chordata > Chondrichthyes > Squaliformes > Squalidae > Squalus > Squalus acanthias. The sequence continues at coordinate 161,641,937 of CM059425.1, forward strand.
CAGAGAGAACCGTAACTTGGCTATTTCTAACAGTAATTACACTTTTAAATACCCCATTAAATGTTAGACCCAAAGGATTAGATGTAACTGGGATTTTAACAGCATATTGACTGCTAACCAAAGGTTATGGCCCTGAAAAAGTAATTTAAATTTTGTGCAGAGTCAAATTTATCCATTTTAATAAAAATGAAAATTTAAGAAACTTAAAAAAAAATTAAAAAAATGTTTATTCATCTTTATTTTAGGTTTGCCTTTTCTCCATGTGCGAGCCCCAATCTTTGTTTTGCTGTCTCTAACACTTTTTAAAAGTTAGAATTTTAGGAGTTTACCCACTTCCTGGTTCGCTGTCTGTGAGAATTCTGCGTTTTGATTGGCTGCTTAGACATCACAGCAGCTCTTTGCTGGGAATCCCCCATTAACTTCCGTTGGTTTGAATTATTATTGGGAAACCCAAACTTCTCGACACAGAAATCGTGAGGTCTTTGTGCAAAGCTTACTTCGGGGCCAGCAGCGAAAGCCTTTGCTTCGCCGCTGACTGCAAATTCCAGGCCAAAATGTTCAAGAGAATAAAATTTCCATTTCTATCTATTCCAATAATAGCTGTCCCTGTTATCTAAATAACTGTTAAATGATAAAAGGTTTAAATTAATTGCAGAAGTCTGGATTTATTTATGGAAGTGTTGTACTGCCTCGATAAAGTCGATGATGTGTTAACCCCTTTTTGCCTATTGATGTGTTGAGCACTTTTTACAAACATTTTTATCTAAGTGTGAAATTCAAAGTAACCAATTCACTGATATTTCAGTGTCTTTTTCACCAGGTGCTAGGGCTGAAGCACTTTTGGCAATCAATGTGACAAGCGCTTTTAAGGTGTGGAAACCACCTCATCAGATCATAATGCTCAAGCTTTGTGATGCTTATAACTGTTAAATGTTGTGTGGTATTGTTAAATGTGATTAATCTGTTTTTAAAGTTCCTTTAAAAAAATATTTTATTAGCCTTTTTAAAAGATTTTTAAGTCCTTTTTTAAAGATTGATTGTGCTGTATTGTAATGTATATATTGTAATGAAGCAAATTACATAAATACACTTTCAGTTATCCATGACAACTGTGTGATCGTTTTTTACAGTACTGAAATTGCAATCCAGTTTGCATTTCATTGTTAGCTTCTTGCCAAACTTGATACAACAGTTAAAACAGATAAAAGAATAGAACGGTGACATGAATAAAAATACTTGGTAAAATCATTATTCATTTACCTGTTTTTCACTATAAATGCAAGTTCTTTGTTTCTTTCTTAGCCAGAGGTTTATTTATAATGTCAGAGCATGTCTATGGGCTACTCTGCTTTAGTATCTAAGTTTGGTGTGGCACCAAGAAGCTTGATTTCTCCACAGGCACCTTTAGTTAATTCTGCTTCAATGCTTGCAGCTCCCTCTTCCGTGCTGATTGAAGTTTAATTGTCATCAAGATCCATTCCAACATCAAGAAGGCTGCTCCCATAGATCTGGACCTCAAGAATTACATTTAAAATTGTTGCCTTAAAAACGTGTCATCAGTAACACTAAGAAGATCCCTAAAATGGAGTCAGCACTGGCCTCACTGCAACATGCCTCAACTCCTAATAAACAGCTAAATTCAGAGGAGTACTATGTTTCATATGGCAACATTTTTATCTAGTGCAATAAACAAGTTCTGTATTTCGTGTTCAATAGCCTTTAGAGAACAAGCAATGTACTCCTTACAGTATATGTGTTTTTACTACTTGTACATCTATGGGTATGGTAGTGTAATGGTTATGTTACTGGACTAATAATCCAGAGGCCTGGACTAATAAACCAGAGAACATAAATTCATAATCCCACCATGGCTATTTGAGAATTTAAATTCAGTTTTAAAAAAACTGAAAATTTGGTTAGCAGTAAAAGGAAATGTGACTATGAAGCAATTGGGTTATCATAAAAACCCAAATGGGTCACTAAGAAACAGAGTTAACATTTCAGGTCGATGACCTTTCATCAGAACTGGAAGATGGTAGAGATTAACAGTTTAAAAACATTGGCCCAGAAATTGATCTCGCTCTGTTCCCGCGGGGGTAAGCCTTCCCCGTGATCTCTCACCTCGCTTGTGCTTTTTCAGATCCAGCTCGCACGAACTTGATGTTCCAGACATCAGCTGGGCAGTGCTTGCGTATCCCACCGGCATAGTGAATTCGTGCGAGCTGTGGGATCACGTGACTCAGTTAGAGCCAATGGCAGCACACCATCTTCCATTCATAAGTTTCACAGCACGGCTGTGAAATCTATGAATCTTACACCCCCCCAAAATAACAGCTAAACCTCAATTAAATTTTTTTTAAAAACCATCACATTAATAAAATAAGTATAGTTAAATAAATTAACCATTTTAAATAAAAAATTAAATTTTTGAAAAAATTTAAAATCTTTTAAAAAGTTATAAAAATAAACTTACCTGTCTTTAAAGTCTCTAAAAAAGATATACCTGTAAAAAAAAATTCAAAAAAATACTTAATTCACTACTTACCTTGTTAAAAGTGGGTCTTACTCCTCCTTTTTACATTTCTAAAATCTTCAGTACTCACCTGCGCGTCCAAAGCATGAAGTGCACAGCGTGCGCGCAGCCTGTAGCGCGCACGCGATGCACCGAGGAACCGCCCCCTTTTTCAAAAGAGCAATTGCCGGTTTTCAGCGCATGCGCAGGGCATGCAGAAAACCGGCAATTGCAGAGGGAATACGCGAGAGTACGCAGTGCGTACTCTCGCGCACCGGGATGAATTTTTGGGCCATTAACTCCGTTTCTCTCTCTACAGATGCTGCCTGACCTGCTGAGTGTTTTCCAGTATTTTCTATCTTCAACTGCTTCATCAGTGACCTTCCTCATAAGGTCATGAGTGGGGCTGTTTGCTGATGAATGCACAGTGCTCAGCTCTATTCATAACTCCTCCAATAATGTAGCAGCCCATGCCAGCTTACAGCAGGACCTGGATCACATCTAGGGTTAGGCTAACAAGTGGCAGGTAACATTTGCACCACAGAAGTGCCAGGTAATGACCATCTGAAACAAAAGAATGCCCAACCCACCTCCCTTTTACCTTCAACAGCACCACCATTGCCTAGCCCCATCATTGACCAAAAGCTGACCTGGACCAGCTGTATCAACATTGGAGCTACAAGAGCCGAGCAGAGACTGGGTAATCTTGTGATGAGTGGCTTAGCTCCTGACCCCTCAAATTCTATCTACCATGTATAAGGCTCAAGATAGGATTTTGATGGAATACTCACCACTTGCCTGGAAGGATGCAGCTGCAGCAACAATCAAGAAGCTCGACACCATTCAGGATACAACAGTTCACTTGATTAGTGCCCCTGCCACTAAACTCAATATCCACCCCCTCCACCAATAATGCACAGGAGCTACAGTTTATATGATCTACAGGACGCAGTATATGCAGTTTCCTGCATTACAGCAGTGACTAGGGAAGGCAGTACTTAATTGGCTGTAAAGTGCTTTGGGACGTCCTGTTGTCGTGAAAGGCGCTATATAAATGCAAGTCTTTTAACTCACTAACAACTCACCAAAGTTACTTCGACATTACCTCCCTCTATCACTGAGAAGGACAAGATCAGCAATGGTCATAGGAGCACCACCACCTCCAAGTTCCCCTCCAAGTCACACACCATCCTGACTTGGGCATATATTGCCTTCCCTTCATTGTTGCTTGGTCAATATCCTGAATTTTCCTACCTAACAGCATTGTGGGAGGACTGTCACCACAAAGATTGTAGTGCTTCAAGGAGAAGGCTCACCACCACCACCTCAAGTCAACTAGAGATGGGCTATAAATACAAAAAACACATTAAAATAAATGCTGCCATCCTGGATTGTGGCTAACCCAGAAGTGCATTTTATATTTACTAACACAAACTGCAAGCACACAAATTATATAAATAGAGTTGCTCAGCCTGCTTCCCATCAATGGAATGTACATATTTCTATCCACATCAACCCAAGAACTGCAGTGCTTAGGACCTAGGCAACTGAAGGGACGGCCGCCAATGGTGGAGCGATGAAAATCAGGGATGCGCAAGACTGCAGAGGAGTGCAGAGATCTTAGAGGGTTCTTGGACTGGAGGAGGTTAGAGAGATAGGGAGGGGCGGGGCGGGGCCATGGAGGGATTTGAAAACAAGGATGAGAATTTTAAAATTGAGGCAATGCTAGACAATGTAAGTCAGCGAGCACAGGGATGATGGGTGAACAGGACTTGGTGCAAGTTAGGATACAGGCAGCAGAGTTTTGGAAGAGGACATTGAGTCAACCACATACTGTGGGACTGGAGTCATATGTAGGTTTCCTTCCCTGAAGGGGCAACTGGGTTTACTTAACGATAATCAGAAGCTTTCAGCCCACAAATTACCAGTTCTATTACCATGTTGTAATTTGAACTCATGACTTCTGGGTTGCTAATCCAGCACGATAACCACTAGGCTACCATAGCTTTGTGTGATGGCTTGGCCCTTAATGACATGAGATGACTTTGAGGGTCTCCAAATGTTTTCTGAATTTTACCACCCTATTGTGATGCACTGATTTAATTGTCTCCCTTTAAAATTGCCGTGTGGGCAATTTTCTTCCATCACCACGACTGCCTTCCCTAGACTCAGCCGAGTCTGCTGGTGCTGTGAATATTTTTGCAACTGAGCTTACACCAGAGAATTAAGCACTACTTTCACTTGACCTTTCAGGGAATTGCACCAGTTCTTAACCACTTAGAATTGATTTAGATCTGAAGATCAAAATCAGCCCAGATGTATCTGGAAATATGAAAAAGAATCATAACCTTCAAGCAATAATTAATATAAACAGTACCGCTGTCATTAAATTGTAAAGCTAGATAACAGAAAGTTAATATCAAGTGCTAGATTGCACAATGTTTTCAGAAATAAATGTCGGGGGTAATTTTCACCTTCACCACCTGGGGCATTAATGTGGTGGAGTGGATCAGCCACCTGTTATAGAACTCTATAATAGGCAGGCAATCCACTCCACCATATTCCTGCCCAGGGGGTGAAGGTGAAAATTACACCTGTTGAGTCTATAAGAAACAAAGGCCTTGAAATTATGCTATGGGATAACACTGCATGAATGCTCAAATCTAAAATTTGACTCTCCACTATCTAGTTTTGCAGAGGGTAGTTTTAAACTAAACACTTTCAAAATGCCTGAAACAGATGGAAAATGGCGTAACATACCCCATTGGTAAGCAAAATATACAACTACTAAATTGCTCCCCAAACCCCATACACCGAAGAATCTCTTGAAAGAAATTTATTTAACCATGTCAGATTCATTTTCTGCACCCAAGTGCCAAAGAAGGTTCAGAGGCTTATGTGCTATGTGAATAATATTCAACAATCAACATATTAGGTGAATCCTATTTCATCTTGATGAATCAACTTAGTGACCAGGGGAATAACATGTTGTTGTATGCCATTCTTAAAATAAATAGATTAATAGATAAATAAAACAAATAAACATTTGTTAAAATAACATACATAGGAATCTTATAGGGTACATTAAAAAGTATGCCAAAAATATTGCTCATCAAAATTTCATCCTCAAGGTCTTAGCTAATATTTAGGAATTGCAATTTGGAAAGAATATCAGAATGTCGGGAGCACATTTGAGGGTTCCTTATCTTTTCTAGAGAGTCAGTTTAGCATCATGTCTCACATATGGAGTGTTATTCTCAATTGATTGTACACTTTATCACATCCAAGTAGCAGGGGAGCCAATCCAGGAAACAATTCTTGAAATGAAAATGACCACAGTTACTATCCAAACCAGAGGCCTTCCCTGACTGCAAGGAAAGATTAGCTTGCTCAACCTTTCCAACACAATGGAAGAATGGAGGGGTCACATGGCAACCTCATCCAATTGTGAAAGTAATGGGATAAAGTTCAACTTCGGCAAGAGTGCAAAGCGGATGGTAGCAGATCAGCCACCCAATATTCACCGCCCAAGTCTCCTTTCCATTGACTTAAATGGAAAGGAAAATTGTGCATAGTGTGCAACAGGTGACCGATCCACTAGTGCCCATTTTGCGCCCTGCCAAAGTTGAATTCTACCCCCATAATCTTTGAAGGTACTCTTGAATTGTTAATGGTGAAGTAGTTGACTTTGATTGGCAGAAGGACAAACAAAAGTTTTTAGTTGGTTAATTAATTACTTCAGCATCCAATAAGATGGAAACACCACTTCAGTGCATTGTGCAGAAGAGAAAGGGCATCTCTTTAAACGTCTCTTATAAATGTAGCTAAGCTACATCAGAATATAGTATTTTTAGCAACAAATGAAGATAACTTCCATTTTATTGGCATTTTTGGTCAAATGCTTATACTACCCAATGAATGTTTATGTGTTTCACTTCTACATGATTGCTCAGTGCACTTTTTACATTTATTGACCAAATTAAATAGCGTTTTTAATAAACATCCAGCTTAAAAATGTGGTTAATTAGTAGGATTAGTAAAGATGTTGGAGTAGAAGCAGAAGGCTTGAATTTAAATAAATTTTAAAAAATAAGAGAAAGGCAAACAAATAAGCTTTGAGGTATTGAGAAATAATGTTATAGAAGGGGGAGGGGATGCAACAAGTTAAATGACAAAAACAATAATGCTCAAAATTCTAAAAATTACAGTCAGCATTGAGTGTAAAATATGCAAATATACAAAGCATTCAAAAAGAATTGGTGTTAGAAGCATTAATAATTATAGAGGGGTATAATATAGTAGCTACAAAGGAGGTGTGTCTTCAGTTTGGATAAGACTGGGAATTTAATATTCCTGGTTATAATATTTTCAGGAGAGATAGTGATAGAAAAAAGGTGGGTGGCAATATTAATAAAGGAATTTAGCATGTAAGAATTTTCTAGAAAGTTGTTTGAAGGTAGAAATTATATGGATAGCATTTAGCAATTAGAAAGGAAATACAGTTCTCAGTCTGCACTACAAACCATTAAACAGTGGAGATGAGACAGGGTGGGACAGCTGCAGAGAGTTCAGGGAGATTGTAGGACAAATACCATGTAAATTGTCTGAAGGGTGCCTTTGGGATTCATGGGGAAATGCCCTGTAAACTGCGTGAAATGTGCCCAACATGGACTTTAGCTTGAAAATTGCCTACTTAAAATGGAAATCTGTAGTGGAACTGAATGCTGGGTACTGGATAAGCTAACAGATTTCTCAGCTAGTTCAAACCATCACTCAGGCTTTTAGCCATGGATGTTCCAAGATAATTAAGCCATAAAAATCATCTAAGCTAAAATCCATAAAGCAATTAAAGCCATAATAGGCCTTAAGTAATTACCCCAGAAAGGACTGTGTATATACCAGACATTACTTACTGCAATAAAAATTGATGTTCCCCATCTAGAATAACATTTTGGGTGGATAAACATGTCAAATCTTCCCATATGGGTGGATTAAACCCTTAAGAAATGCAAGGACAGGGAGCAGAGGCCATAAACCGCAGACATGGGCCCAGAAATTCAGTTCCATAGCGCCCATAGTTTGGGCGCTATAGGTGTCGAATGTGGACCAAAATAGCTTCCGAGCAGCGCGTACACACTTTTGGTGCGGGCCACGCCGGACGCCATCTTGGTGAGGGCTGTAAGACGGCCGTTAGGAGCGTGCACTGGAAGTATGGTAAGCAGGCATGTGATGTCAATCAGTGTGCAATAATAATTTGACGCCAGTGCTGCTATTTTCATCGTCATTGCTGGAGCAAATGGCCTCTCCTAACCTCGCACAGCTGAACATACATTCAGCAGCAGGAAGGACCCTCCACCAGCGGTATTTAAAGGGATCATCAACAACTTTCAGGTAACTTGCTTTTTGATATTTACTTGCTCTGTGTAAGTTTGTGGAACTGTTTGGATCTTTCTAGAGTTATTTAAAGTTGGTGAGGTGACAGGGAGTGGGTGCTGCAAGTGGAGAAGGCCTTGCTTCTGAATTCAAGGGTTCTGGTCAGACCACTTGCTCCCAATCATGGGTGCTCTTGTTGTCATCCCCCTTGGCCTGCAGCATTTCAGCGAGATGGAGCAGAGGCAGCAAAGAGGGCAAGCTGCTCACGGAGGGAGGAGGAGGAGGGGGAGATGGGGTCTCAGCAGGAGGCCTTACCCACCTACGGTTTTCTGAGAGCAATTCTCTGATCTCAACCTGAGCCAGGAGCAGTGTCTGAGGTGTCTGCACTTTACGAAGGAGGTGCACACAGAACTCTGCCACCTCTTGCAACCAGACCTGCAGCCTCTCTCCAGGACAAGGATAGCAGTGCCAGTGCCTGTGAAGATGACCATGGCCCTGAATTTCTTTGTGCAGGATCCTTCCAGGCTGGAGCAGGCGACATCTATAACATCTCCCAGTTCGTCGTCCACTGCTGCATAAGAGGTGACAGAAAATCTTTATGCCAGGAAAGGGGACTTCATTATCTTCTCTCTGACCAAAGAGAAGCAGACGGAGCGTGCACATGGCTTTGTCAGGATAGCCCCCATGGTGCGGGGTGCCATCGACTGCATGCACGTGGCTTTGCAGGCACCGTATATAAATGCCGAATTGTACCGCAACCATAAAGGGTACCACTCGCTGAATGTGCAGTTAGTATGCGAACATGCTCAGCACATCATGATGTTGAATGGCAGCAGTCATGATGCTTTTATTCTGCGCCAGTTTGCTGTTTCCTCAGTCTCTGAGCCACCAAGACAAACTAGAGGGTGGCTACTGGGTGACAAGGGCTATCCCTTGACCACCTGGCTCATGATGCCGCTCCGCAACCCAACCACATGTGGGCAGAATGCTTACAATGAGAGCTATGCTGCCACACGAAACATCATAGAGTAGACCTTTGGTATCCTAAAAAACAATGCTTCCGCTGACTGGATCACTCTGGAGGAGCCCTACAGTACTCACTGGAGTGATTCGTTGTGGTCTACTATATCCTCCACAACCTGGCCATCATGAGGGCACAGCTCTTGCTACCAGGGAAATGGCCACCAGCTCAGGAGCAGGAGGGACATAAGAATTAGGAATAGGAGTAGGCCATATAGCTCCTTGAGCCTGCTTTACCATTCAATAAGATCATGGCTGATCTTCGACCTCAGCTTGACTTTCCTGCTGATCTCCACATCCCTTGATTCCGCTAAAGTCCAAAAATCTATCTATCTCAACCAGAGGAGGAGGAAGAGGATGCTGGTATATGGAACTCAGCTTCTGAAAGGTGCTCATATTTAGCTCATTCACTATAGAGCAAAAAAAGTGATTGGCATCATTGAAGAGAGAGATACGGATTTCACTTAGCAACAGTCAGTTTGTTCAAGTGACCAGTTTCAGGACCTTAGCACAGAAACTGGGATTCCTGCCAATAGGATGTTCGACAAGGGCATTGCAACCTATGCAAAGGGATGTTGATGTACATTGCCAAAGGATGTTGATCTACGTATGTTATCAAGAAATGAAAACTTGTGTGCGTAAGAATCGGCTGAAGGACAGTGCCAATGTTTCCCCTAATTTTGGGGGGTTCATGGCCCTTTTAAGGGGCTGCACGACCCATTCACAGTTTTGCGCATGTTTAACATTGAAAAAGCCGGTCCCGGGCTGCACAGGACCGGCAGAGAGCAGCCGTGCAGCTTAGAGGGAACATTGGAAGGTACATTGACTGGAGACTACCATATAAGGTAAGGCCATGTCCAGTTTGATAAGAATCAGTGTATAAAAAAGAAGCCTTTGTGTTAAGTTTGATAAGAAAGAAACCTACAAGAATTGAGCGCATGTCTACGTTCAAATCTGCTGACAAAACTGTGCTTGTAAATTGTGTTATACTCTGAAGAAATTATACTCCGCTTTTAGATTACTTTTTCTACTTTGACATAAAAACAAAGTGATTATAACCATAAGACTGAATTCCTTATAACTCAAGTGAACAACAGAAGATTGTTTAAAACAACATTTGGCAACAATCACACTGGTTCCTTCCAACTCTTAAAGGGGAGGTTGCATCATTGTGCAGATGCTCATTTTCAGCATTGCTGGCTTTGAGGCGACCTGCGAGCAACTGAATCCCCTGATGGCTATGGCTGTTCCCACTCCCAGGGAGAGAGCTCGTCAGTTCACAGACGTGGCATTGGAGGCATTGGTGGCTGGAGTGGAGCGAAGGAGGGCAATGCTGTTCCCAGCTACTGGAAGGAGGCCATCGCCTCAGTTGTTCAGGGCAATGTGGAGGGAAGTGGCCCAGGAGGTCTCGGCCCGTAGTTTGGTGGAACGCAGCCTGACACAGTGCCACAAGAAATTCAATGACCTCAGTTGGGTTGCCAAAGTGAGTGCATGCTTCAACAGCTCCTACATACCAGCATCTCAACTTCAGTCTGTGCACACTGTGCAAAAGAACCACACCGCCACCACTCACCCACCAAACATCTTCACCTACTCAAACTCATAGAAAAACATAGAAAAATAGGAACAGGAGTAGGCCATTCGGCCCATCGAGTCTGCTCCGCCATTCAATATGATCATGGCTGATATCTCTATCTCAATACCATATTCCTGCTCTCTCCCCATACCACTTGATGCCTTTTGTGTCTAGAAATCTACCTATCTCCTTCTTAAATATATTCAGTGACGTGGCCTCCACAGCCTTCTGTGGTAGAGAATTCCACATGTTCACCACCCTCTGAGTGAAGAAATTTTTCCTCATCTCAGTCCAAAATGTCCTACCCCATATCCTGAGACTGTGATCCCCTCGTTCTAGACCCCCCAGCCAGGGGAAACATCCTCCCTGCATCCAGTCTGTCTAGCCCTGTCAGAATGTTATATGTTTCAATGAGATCCCCTTTCATTCTTCTAAACTCTAGTGAATACAGGCCTAGCCGACCCAATCTCTCCTCATACGACAGTCCTGCCATCCCAGGAATCAGTCTGGTGAACCTTTGCTGCACTCCCTCTATGGCAAGTATATCCTTTCTTAGGTAAGGAGACCAAAACTTCCCACAGTACTCTAGGTGTGGTCTCACCAAGGCCCTGTACAACTGTAGTAAGACATCCTTGCTCCTGTACTCAAATCCTCTTGCAATGAAGGCCAACATACCATTTGCCTTCCTAACTGCTTGCTGCACCTGCATGTTTGCTTTCAGTGACTGGTGTACAAGGACACCCAGGTCCCTCTGTACATCAACATTTCCCAATCTATCACCATTTAAATAATATGATAGCAAAATACTGCGGATGCTGGAAATCCGAAATAACAACAGAAAACGCTGGAAAAACTCAGCAGGCCAGACAACATCCGTGGAGAGAGAAAGAGAGTTAACGTTTCAGGTCGAAACCCTTCGTCGGAACTGAAAGAGCAGGAAATAAACAGATAAAAATGCAAGGGGGAGGCTGGGGGGAGGAATAAAAGAACAAAAGGGATGGTCTTTAGTAAGTAGAGACATTGAGAGATGCTCAAGGCAAGACGAGATGGTAATGGGACAGGTTGAGAAACAAAAGGTAAGGTGTGAAATGCTGGCAGAATCAGAGACAGCTGCCGTGGGGGGAGAGAGAGAAAAAAAAAAGGAAAAAGGCACGGACCAAAAGAGTGGATAAAATGTATACATATGTGGTAGGGGCCGGGGTTATGATCTGAAATTGTTGAACTCGATATTGAGTCCGGAAGGCTGTAAAGAGCCTAAACGGAAGATGAGGTGCTGTTCCTGGAGCTTACGCTGCGCTTCCGTGGAACAATGCAAGAGGCCGAGGACGGTGAGGTCTGAGTGAGCGTGGAGGGGTGAATTAAAATGACAAGCGACCGGAAGCTCGGGGTCACCCTTACGGACTGAACGGAGGTGTTCCGCAAAGCGGTCACCCAATCTGCGTTTGGTCTCCCCAATGTAGAGGAGACCACATCGTGAGCAGCGAATACAGTATACTAGATTACAAGAAGTACAAGTAAATCGCTGTTTCACCTGGAAGGGGTGTTTGGGGCCCTGGAGAGTGGGAAGGGGGGATGTATAAGGGCAGGTGTTGCATCTCCTGCGCTTGCACGGGAAGATGCCGGGTGAAGGGGAAGGGGTGCTTGGGGTGATAGAGGAGTGGACTAGGGTGTCTCGGAGGGAGCGGTCCCTACGGAATGCTGAAAGGGGAGGTGAGGGGAAGATACATTTGGTGGTGGGATCACGTTGGAGGTGGCGGAAATGGCGGAGGATGATCCGTTGAATGTGGAGGCTGGTGGGGTGAAAGGTGAGGACAAGGGGAACTCTATCGTGGTTCCGGGAGGGAGGGGCCGGGGTGAGGGCAGAAGTGCGGGAGATGGAACGGACACGGTCGAGGGCCATGTCGACCACGGTAGAGGGGAATCCTCGGTTGAGGAAACAGGAAGACATGTCGGAAGCACTGGTATGGAAGGTGGCATCGTCGGAGCAGATGCGGCGGAGACGGAGAAACTGGGAGAAGAGAATAGAGTCCTTACAGGAGGCGGGGTGGGAGGAAGTGTAGTCCAGGTAGCTGTGGGAGTCAGTGTGCTTGTAGTGAATGTTGGTCAATAACCTATCCCCAGAGATGGAGACGGAGAAGTCGAGGAAGGGGAGGGAAGAGTCGGAGATGGACCATGTGAAGGTGAGGGAAGGGTGGAAATTGGAGGCAAAGTGAATGAAATTGTCTAGTTCGGGGCGAGAGCAGGAAACGGCACCGATACAGTCGTCAATGTACCGGAAAAAGAGGTGAGGGAGGGGACCCGAGTAGGACTGGAACAAAGAGTGTTCCACATATCCCACGAAAAGGCAGGCATAGCTAGGACCCATGCGGGTACCCATAGCAACACCTTTGATTTGGAGGAAATGAGTGGAGTCAAAGGAGAAGTTGTTCAATGTGAGAACAAGTTCAGCCAGGCGGAGGTAGGGTGGCGGTGGATGGGGACTGGTTGGGCCTCTGTTCAAGGAAGAAGCGGAGCGCCCTCAGGCCATCCTGGTGGGGGATGGAGGTGTAGAGGGATTGTACATCCATGGTGAAAAGGAGGCGGTTGGGGCCAGGAAACTGGAAACTGTTAAAGTGGCGGAGGGCGTCAGAGGAATCATGGATGTAGGTGGGAAGGGACTGGACAAGGGGAGAAAAAATAGAATTGAGATAGGAAGAGATAAGTTCCGTGGGGCAAGAGCAGGCTGAAACGATGGGTCTACCAGGGCAGTCCTGTTTGTGGATCTTGGGAAGGAGGTAGAAGCGGGCTGTGCGGGGTTGGGGAACTATGAGGTTGGCGGCCGTGGGGGGAAGATCTCCAGAGGAGATGAGGTCAGTGACAGTCTTGGACACGGTGGCTTGATGTTCTGTAGTGGGGTCATGGTCCAGGTGGAGGTAGGAGGAGGTGTCGGAGAGTTGGCGTTCAACTTCCGCTAGGTAGAGGTCGGTTCGCCAAATAACAACAGCACCACCCTTGTCAGCAGGTTTAATTACAATGTCGGGGTTGGATCTGAGAGAATGGAGTGCTGCAAGTTCAGAGGGAGGTAGGTTGGAGTGAGTGAGGGGAGCAGAGAAATTGAGCTGGCCGATGTCACGGCGGCAGTTAGCAATGAAAAGATCTAGAGAGGGTAAGAGGCCAGAGGGAGGGGTCCAGGTGGAACGAGAATTCTGAAAGCGGGAGAAAGGGTCAGCCATGCGGGGGGAAGACTCCTGGCCAGAGAAGTGGGCACGGAGACGGAGGCGGCGGAAAAAGAGCTCAGCATCGTGCCGAGCTCGAAATTCATTGAGATGGGGGCGTAAGGGGATGAAGCTCAGGTCTTTGCTGAGGACTGATCGTTCGGAGTCAGAGAGGGGAAGGTCAGAGGGGATAGTGAAAACGCGGCAGGGGGTGAGATTGGGAGAAGGGGGGTCAGAGGAAAGTGAAGGGGAAGAAGGTACCAGAGGGGCGTTAGTGTCCAAGAGTTGTTGAAGCTTGCGATCCTTGACATCGGAAAGGAAGAAGAAAAGTTTTTTGTTGAAGCGTCGGATGAGTCTAAGGATGAAATGGAACTGTGGACCCGGACAGCTTTGAGATAGACTGCGTCGGTGCTGCTGAAGAGAGATGTCGAGAGTGTTCATGTGGCGCCGCATGGCGTTGAGCGTGGATCTCAAGATGCGGCGAGAGCAGTAGTTCGAGGAACGATGAATATCTTGGAGATATTTGTAATCCTGGGTTGATCCGAAACACGAAGGGTGGAAGTTTAGTTGGAATCCACGTGGGATAAGTCGGAACCGGAGACAGGTGCTGAGGAAAGTAATGTGGCTGTGAAACCGAGTCTTGGCAGATACCTGATCAAACACGAGAAGGGAAACTGAAAGCAATGACGATGAACAAGGTTGAAGAGCCAAACGGAAATCCCGTCGAAGAGAAGAGCAGAACTTCTTCAAGGTAGGCATTCCTAGAAGAGAGGTGGCAGTGAACCAAACACTAATACGATAGCAAAATACTGCGGATGCTGGAAATCCGAAATAACAACAGAAAACGCTGGAAAAACTCAGCAGGCCAGACAACATCCGTGGAGAGAGAAAGAGAATTAACGTTTCAGGTCGAAACCCTTCATCGGAACTGAAAGAGCAGGAAATAAACAGATAAAAATGCAAGGGGGAGGCTGGGGGGAGGAATAAAAGAACAAAAGGGATGGTCTTTAGTAAGTAGAGACATTGAGAGATGCTCAAGGCAAGACGAGATGGTAATGGGACAGGTTGAGAAACAAAAGGTAAGGTGTGAAATGCTGGCAGAATCAGAGACAGCTGCCGTGGGGGGAGAGAGAGAAAAAAACTAGGAAAAAGGCACGGACCAAAAGAGTGGATAAAATGTATACATATGTGGTAGGGGCCGGGGTTATGATCTGAAATTGTTGAACTCGATGTTGAGTCCGGAAGGCTGTAAAGTGCCTAAACGGAAGATGAGGTGCTGTTCCTGGAGCTTACGCTGCGCTTCCGTGGAACAATGCAAGAGGCCGAGGACGGTGAGGTCTGAGTGAGCGTGGAGGGGTGAATTAAAATGACAAGCGACCGGAAGCTCGGGGTCACCCTTACGGACTGAACGGAGGTGTTCCGCAAAGCGGTCACCCAATCTGCGTTTGGTCTCCCCAATGTAGAGGAGACCACATCGTGAGCAGCGAATACAGTATACTAGATTGCAAGAAGTACAAGTAAATCGCTGTTTCACCTGGAAGGGGTGTTTGGGGCCCTGGAGAGTGGGAAGGGGGGATGTATAAGGGCAGGTGTTGCATCTGCCTTTCTGTTTTTTCTACCGAAGTGGATAACTTCACATTTATCCACGTTATACTGCATCTGCCATGTTTTTGCCCACTCACTCAACTTGTCTAAATCGCCTTGAAGCCTCTTTACATCCTCCTCACAACTCACAATCCCACCTAGTTTCGTGTCGTCAGCAAACTTGGAAATATTAAATTTGGTTCCCTCATCCAAATCATTGATATATATTGTGAATAGCTGGGGCCCAAGCACTGATCCCTGTGGTACCCCACTAGTCACCGCCTGCCACCCCGAAAAAGACCCATTTATTCCTACTCTCTCTTTCCTGTCTGTTAACCAATTTTCAATCCATGCCAGTATATTACCCCCAATCCCATGTGCTTTAATTTTGCACACTAACCTCTTATGTGGGACTTTATCAAAGGCCTTCTGAAAATCCAAATACACCACATCCACTGGTTCTCCCTTATCTATTCTACCAGTTACATCCTCAAAAAACTCCAGTAGGGTTGTCAAACACGATTTCCCTTTCATAAATCCATGTTGACTTTGTCTAATCCCATTGATATTTTCTAAGTGTCCTGTTATCACATCCTTTATAATAGACTCGAGCATTTTCCCTGCTACTGATGTTAGGCTAACCGGTCTGTAGTTCCCTGTTTTCTCTATCCCTCCTTTTTTAAATAGTGGGGTTACATTTGCCACCCTCCAATCTGCAGGAACTGTTCCACAATCTATAGAATTTTGGAAGATGACAACCAATGCATCAACTATTTCCATGGCTACCTCTTTTGTACTCTGGGATGCAGATTATCAGTCCCTGGGATTTATCAGCTTTCAGTCCCATTAATTTCTCCAGCACTATTTATTTACTAATACTAATTTCCTTTAATTCTTCCCTCTCACTGGACCCTTGTTTCCCTAGCATTTCTGGGAAGTTATTTGTGTCCTCTTCCGTGAAGACAGACCAAAGTATTTGTTTAATTGCACTGCCATTTCCTTGTTCCCCATTATAAATTCTCCCGTTTCTGACTGTAAGGGACCTACATTTGTCTTCACTAATCTTTTTCTTTTTACATACTTGTAGAAGTTTTTACAATCCGCCTTTATGCTCCTTGCAAGTTTACTCTCATACTCTATCTTTCCCCTCTTAATCAATCTCTTGGTCCTTTTTTGCTGAACTCTAAACTGCTCCCAATCCTCAGGCTTGCTACTTTTTCTGGCAACTTTATATGACTTCTCTTTGGATCTAATACTATCCTTAATTTCTTTTGTTAGCCATGGTTGGGCCGCTTTTCCTTTTGTGTTTTTGCACCAGAAAGGAATGTATGACTGTTGCAATTCATGCATTCATTCCTTAAATGTTCGCAATTGCCTATCCACCGTCATGCCTTTTAATGAAGCTCCCCAATCTATCATAGCCAACTCACTCCTCATACCTTCGTAGTTTCCTTTGTTTAGATTTAGGACTCTAGTTTTGGATTGGATTTCTTCACTTTCCATCTTAATGAAGAATTCTATCATGTTATGGTCACTCTTCCCTAAAGGACCCCGCACAACAAGATTATTAATTAACCCCTTCTTATTGCACAATACCCAATCTAGGATAGCCTGTTCCCTAGTTGGCTCCTCAACGTACTGGTCTAAAAAACCATCTCGTACACACTCCAGGAATTCATCCTCCACAGTATTATTGCTAATTTGGTTTGGCCAGTCTATATGTAAATTAAAGTCACCCATGATTACTGTAGTACCCTTCTTACATGCATCTCTAATTTCCTGTTTGATGCCATCCCCTACATTACCACTACTGTTTGGAGGCCTATAGAAAACTCCCACCAATGTTTTCTGCCCCTTGGTGCTTCTTAGCTCCACCCAGGCTGATTCTACATCTTTATTTTCTGAGCCAATATCCTTTCTCACTATTGCTCTGATTTCATCCTTTACTAACAACGCCACCCCACCTCCTTTTCCATTTTGCCTGTCCTTCCTAAATATCGAATATCCTTGGATATTCAGCTCCCAGCCTTGGTCACCCTGCAGCCATGTCTCCGTAATCGCAATTATATCGTATCCGTTTACATCTATTTGCGCTGTTAATTTGTCTACCTTATTACGAATGCTTCGTGCATTCAGATACAGTGCCTTTAGATTTGTCTTTTTATCATTTTTAGACATGTTTAACTTTTTTTGTACAATGGCCCTATTTGTCTTATTACCATTTTTTCTTACCTGGACCCTATTTGTTAGTGCACTCCTTTGTACGCTCTGTCCCTTCCTGACACAATCTGGTTATCCTTACCCCAATCACTTTCCTGCACTGCTTCCTTGTCTTTTCTCTTTAGCATTATAGATTTCTCTCCACCGGGACCCTCACCCCGCAACCCCCCCCCCCCCCCCCGTCACCCCCTCTTATTTAGTTTAAAGCCCTATCTACCTCCCTAGTTATTCAATTTGCTAGAACTCTGGTCCCAGCATGGTTCAAGTGTAGTCCGTCCCAACAGAACAGCTCTCTCTTTCTCCAGTACTGGTACCAGTACACCACGAATCGAAACCTACTTCTCCCACACCAATCTTTGAGCCACGCATTTATCTCTCTGATCCTATTGACCCTATGCCAATTTGCTCATGGCTCCGGTAATAATCCAGAGGTTATGACCTTTGTGGTTCTGCTTTTTAATTTCGTCCCTAGCTGCTCAAACTCTCTCAGCAGAACCTCTTTCTTTGTCCTACCTATGTCGTTGGTACCTATGTGGACCACGACAACTGGATCCTTCCCCTCCCACTCCAAGTTCTTCTCCAGCCCGGAGGAAATGTCCTTTACCCTGGCACTAGGTAGGCAACATAGCCTTCGGGACTCACGCTCCTGGCTGCAGAAAACAGTGTCTATCCCCCTAACTATACTGTTGCCTACTACAACCACGTTCCTTTTTACTCCCCCCACTTGAACGGCTTCCTGTACCACAGTGCCGTGGTCAGTTTGCTCGTCCTCCCCGCAATCCCTGCCCTTGTTGCAAGAAGCTCGAATCTATTGGACAAGTGTCGGGACTGAGGCTCCTGCAATACTACCTCCTGGATCCCTGTACCTGCCTCACTCACAGTCACAACTTCCTGTCCCTGACCACGTGTCAATTCTAAAGTATTTAATCTAAGGGGTGTGGCTGCCTCCTGGAGCAAAAGGTCCAGGTAACTTTCTCCCTCCCTGATGTCTCGCAATGTCTGCAGCTCGGACTCCAGCTCCTCAATTCGGAGTCGAAATTCCTTGAGCCGCAGACACTTACCGCAGATGTAGTCGCCCTGGACAAAAACGTCCACAAGCTCCCACATATTGCAGCAGCAGCACATCTCCTGTTCTCCCATTATTTTATTTATTTAATTAATTAGTTTAATGTTAATCAACGCCACACTGCCGTTTTCTCTTGTTGATGCAGGTCTGCTGCTGCTTTTATCCCCGCTCTCGGACCTCAGTCTGCTCCCGCTCAGGTCCGCCGCCGCTCTGCGGGAGAAGTTAGGAAAAGCAAGCACCTCCTTCCCCCACTTCACCGAACTCCCACACTTACTAAACTCCCAGTTGTTCACTCAATGCTGGCTGCACCTCCAAGTTCCCCTCCAAGTCACACACCATCCTGACTTAGAAGTATATCGCCGATCCTTCATCGTCGCTGGGTCAAAATTCTGGAACTCCCTACATAACAGCACTGTGGGAGTACCATTACCACACGGACTGCAGCAGTTCAAGAAGGCGGCTCACCACCACCTTCTCAAGGGCAACTAGGGATGGGCAATAAATGCTGGCCTTGCCAGCAATGCCCAGATCCCATAAGCGAATAAAAAAACCTCACAGGCCCCTGTGTTTATACTGTTTATAACTCAGATGAGTCTGCACTGCTCTGCTATTGTTTCAGGAATCAGTTTAATCTAGTTAGCTAATTAAGTTACTGCAGCAGCTCTGCAGCAGGAGAGCTTGCTTGTTTGTCTCTGCTTAAGCCTGAAGAAACTTAAACATTTAAAGTTTAAATTTGAACTTAAACAGTTGATCTTACTAAAGAGCTACTAGCAATTAACACTAGATTTTAAGAGATTAACCCTTAAAACTCCCACACTTACCAAACTCCCAGTTGTTCACTCTGTGCTTGCTGCACTCACAGCCACATCTCACACCTTGCCTACAATCACAGTAATTCAACGATGGCAGGCATGTCTCCCAAACACATACCTGGACTCTGACTCAAACACATTTGTGTCTCTAGCAGGTCAAGATGGCCCTCAATAGGAGGGAGCAGCAGAGAACAGGCGCAGCTCCAGCAGCTCTCAGGCCTTGAGGAGTGAGTGTCGTGGCTCACTGGGCAGCAGGTGGTGGGCGCCACGGCCGTCAGCGACGTCAACCTCGTTGGGGGCAAAAGCAGTATCTTCAGCCCCTCTCCTTCTCTCATCCCACTTCCCCCTCACACCACAAACCTTTCTCACTTTCCACTTCCTGAGAATGTCTGCATTCCTTGCTCCATTCCTGCCCCCCTGCCCTCACTTTAACGTGAGTGTTGTGCCTTTATGCTTTCAGATAATCAGCAACCAGATGACCAGCCGATCCTTGAGCCCCCCACTGAGAGTGAGGAAGGAGAAGAGGAGGAGGAGCAAAGCACCGTGTCACTACATCTCTCACCCACAGGCACCACCTCAGATACTGGCACTACGCGATCTTTAGAGGCAAGCTTAATAGAGGGGTCTGCACTGGATGATGCACCGGGGATGAGCGGGCTGCAGCAAGGCCAGGGGGAAAGGGTAGCTCAGGAGCCAGCTCCCCGGAGGGCGAGTTCGCGTGCGAGATCTGCTGTACAGGACTCAGATGAGGACCTCGATGGGGAGGCGTTCACAAGAAGGGTGATGGCCATGCACACTGAGATGATGGGTGCAATGGTAAGGGTGCCCGAGAGCCTCTCAGCAATGGTAAGGAGGGTGGAGGAGTCCGCTTCCAACATTGCACAGAGCTCTGCGCACACCATGGAGCCCATCATTTCCACTGTGCAGAGGATAGTGGACTCCCAGAGAGACCGTGCGGTTCCAGACCTCATGACGCGTGTCATGGGCGATGTGGCAGCTTCCATTGCAGCACAGGCGGAAGTGACACAACGTCTTAGCACTGTAATGCAGTCAATGGTTGCTGCCATTGAGTCTCAGACTGCTCTCATGCAGTCTCAGCTTGATGCCACGAAAGATCTGACTGCTGCCATCATCACTGGATCCACCACAGCCCACCGGGGAACTCACGGTATTGCAGCAGGCCAACAATCTGTGTTCCAGCAGATTGGTAGGGATGCTGAGGTGCTGCCCCGGGGCAGTGGCAGTGGGTCAGTGGAACAGGAACCTGCTGTCCTCTCTCAGGATGACAATATTCCTGATCCCACCACTGCCACTCTGGCATTGCCCTTGTCGCTGCCCGTCATCCAGCAAGCCTAGACTGCTGCCGCCCATGCTGAGGTGGTGCAGTGTACAGCCAGACCTTCCAGGCTCAGAGCTGGTCGAGGGCGTCCTGCAAGGCCATCTGTTGTCTCTGGCACCGACACTCAGCAGCCTTCCACCAGCCGTGCTGCAGCCACTGGGGAGACACTACGTAGGAGCACTAGATTAGGAAAGGGGACTGTAAAGAGGCGAGGCAAGGGTTTGCACAAGGGTGATTAGTCAATATTGTTGTATATATGTGGTTAATGGTTTTTGATAAATTTATTATTGGAATATTGCAAATTTGGTGCTGTGTCTCATTTCAGTTCTGGGGTGTGGTATGGAATCACAAAGTGATGGAATGATGGCGATGTGCTCAGCAACCGGAATGAGGACTCGAAGTCACTGGAAACGAAGTCTGATGAGGCAGTCACGGACCGACCTTGCAGAACGCCGATTGAGTGGCTGCCTCCTCTGTTGCTGCTGTTTGTCCTCCTTTTCCTCCTGCTTCTTCTTCTTCCTCCTCCTCCTCCTTCACCTCCTCCTCCTCGTCCTCGTCCTCCTCCTCCTGAGGTGGTGGAGTTATGCCTGGTGGCAATGGCTGCGCCCTCATAATGGCCAAGTTGTGCAGCATGCAACAGATGATGATGAAAAATGACACCCGCTCAGCCGAGTACTGGAGGGCTCCTCCCAAGCGGTCAAGGCACCGGAACCATTGCTTGAGCACTCCGATGGTCTGCTCAATGATGTTCCTGGTGGCAGCATGGCTCTCATTATATGAGTGCTGGGCAGGAGTGTTGGGGTTGCAGAGAGTCATGAGCCAGGTGGAGAGCGGATAGCCCTTGTCTCCCAGCAGCCAGCCGCAAGCTTGATGTGGTGGTTGTAATAGATCTGGCACACTGGTCTGGCGAAGGATGAAGGCATCGTGGCTGCTGCCAGGATAGCGGGCATTGACGGTTAGGATTTGCCGTGTGTGGTCACACACCAACTGCACATTAAGTGAGTGGTAGCCTTTGCGGTAACGGAATACCACAGGATTGTTATGAGGTGCCCGCAAAGCAACATGCGTGCAGTCAATGGTGCCCTGCACCATGGGGAAGCCCACTATCCTGGCAAAAACCACACGCACGCTCGTGCTGCTTCTCTCTGGTCATGCGGAAGGAAATGCGGTCCCTTCTTCTGTACAGAGCATCTGTGACCTGGCGGATGGACCAATGGACGACAAACTGGGAGATGTTGGAGATGTCGCCTGTCGCACACTGGAATGATCCGCTGGCATAGAAATTGAGGGTGACGGTGACCTTGACTGCCACTGAGAAAGCCGTCGTGGTCCTGATCTGAGGCTCGAGGTCTTGAACTGAGGCTCGAGGTCTGGCTGCAGGAGGTGGCAGGATTGTTATGAGGTGCCCGCAAAGCAACATGGGTGCAGTCAATGGTGACCACGTCCTTGATGAAGCGGAGCCTTCTAAAACACTGGTTCTCAGTGAAATTCATGTAGGAGAACTGCTGCCGGAATACCCTGGGTGGGTAAGGCCTCCTATCGAGAGCCCTGTTGGCCCTCATAAGAACATAAGAAATAGGAGCAGGAATAGGCCATTCGGCCCTTCGAGCCTGCTCCGCCGTTCAGTGAGATCATGGCTGATCTTCTGCTTCAACTCCATTCACCGGCCCTATCGCCATATCCCTTGATGCCCTTACTTGTCAGAAATCTATCGACTTCTGTTTTGAATATACCCAATGACTGAGCCTCCACAGCCCTCTGGGGTAGAGAATTCCAAAGATTCACCACCCTCTGTGTGAAGAAATTTCTTCTCATCTCAGTCCTGAATGGCCTACCCTGAGGCTGTGGCCCCTGGTTCTAGACTCCCCAGCCAAGGGAAACATTCTCCCAGCATCCACCCTATCAAGCCCTGTAATAATTTTGTATGCTTCAATGAGATCCTCTCTCATTCTTCTGAATTCAAGAGAATACAGGCCTAGTTTACTCAATCTCTTCTCATACGACAGTCTCGCCATCCCAGGAAACAATCTCGTTAACCTCATTGCACTCCCTCTCGGCAAATTTTCACTCTTTCTCTGTGCCTCCGTTGCCTCAGACGTTGATGCTGGAGGGCAAGGTCCAGTTCTAGTACAGACCCCATGAAAGGATACAAATATTGCACTTTCAAATCTTCCCTCAATGAAACTGAAGAATCTTTATGTGCCAGAACACTCATTAAAATGCAAAACGCTCAAATCGGTCGAAAGGCCTCTTTGCCTATGTGAAACTAACAACGCAGCATTGTTGGCCGACAAAAACGAAACCGGATGTGGACGCCTTTAAATAGCGCTCCTCCAGGGGACATCCAACTGAAAGCTGCCTCCTCTACCTGTCGTTGTTAACGGCAGGCGCGCAAGCAGGGGTCGAGAGGGAATTTTTCATCTGGGGCGCTACCGGGGCGCTGCGCACGACAATTACGTCACTATAGCTGGGCGCAGGAGATCGGGGCGCAACATCTTACCGCCGCCACAAAACTCCCGCCGAATTTAGTGGGAGGCGTTGATATCGCCGCGCCCGGTCGTAAACCCATTTGTGCCCTGTTAGCGCCCCCCCGGAGACACTAACGGGAGGCGGAAAAGAACCCAATTTCTAGCTCCAAATATTAAATCATAATGAAGGAGTATTATCGTGGATGTTGTGGGCAGAAAGTTATGTTCAAAAGCATACTAGGGAAGGACCTTTTGAGGAGGGTAACAGTGACCCTTACAGAGACCATACAATGAAGTGTGATAATCGAAATTTAATTGAAAAAGATAAGAAAGCAAAAAAGGCCAACTGCATGATGGCAATGGTGCAGATAATAAATAGTTTGAATGAGAAAGTCACTAAACAGAGTAGCCAGGTTCAGACTCTTCACGCAGAAGTAGAGAGTTTAAAAAAACAAATTGAGTGCTGCACAGGCAGAACATAGATTAGCCACCAACCAACAGTTGGAAATGCACCAAGAAATAACTCAATTATGTGTCCAGCTGCAGAGTTCTTCAGAAACAATAGTTAAGACACAGGGAAAATTTGATGATATCAAAATAGTTTATCGAGAACTACGGAATTTGTCACAGGAACACAAGGAGACAGAAGTGGTAAGGTGATGGAGAAGAGGGGAAGAACAGAGGACAACAAAAAGATTAAAGAATTAAAAGTTAGAGTGAGGAGGAATCCAGTAGTGACGATAACGAGGAAGATCCAGTCCTTCCAACAGCACCCCCAACAGTTCAAAAGACCACTGGAGGTCGAGGTTTCTGATGCCAAGCAGGGGGGGAAGTGGTACTTCTAGTATCAGTAGTAATCCAGGGAATGTCACCGATTATACCCGGTCTAAAACAGGTGGTAGTACGGGGGTACACAGGTCTGTTATGATGGCCTCAATAGTTACGAAACGCCTGCGCACAGGAGGGACAACAAACAGGGAAGGTCAAGTAATATATGAATACGAAGATAAAGAAGTAAGTCGGGGTTTGACCCTTTCAAAATTGTGGCAACTTAGTGGCCAATTGCCCAATTATGAAAAGACTTACATTTATATAGCGCCTATCACCATCTCAGAATGTCCCAAAGTGCTTTACAGCCAATGAAGTACTTTTGAAATGTAGTCACTGTTGTAATGTAGGAAACGTTACAGCAAATTGCACACAGCAAGCTCCCACAAACAGCAATGTGCTAATGACCAGATAGTCTGTTTTAGTGATGTTGATTGGATGTTGATGAGGGAATAGGAGACCCAACTCAGTTTTTAAATAAATTTCGATTGCTTCAGCAGGCTCAAGCCTTGACAGGCAAGCAGGCTTTTCTACGACTGCAGGCTGCCTTACCTCCAGGCGTGATATTGCCTGATAAGTTTGTGGCATAAATAGCAGCAAATAAAAGCCCTGGGTTGAACACTTGATGTGTAACAATAGGGTTAGGAAAAGGAAAAAGAAGTTTTAAAGCCCACAGACAAAGTTAAAGAAACAGGATCGTTGTGAGGAAGAAATAGGATAAGTGTCTTCAGCATGTTTTGTTTTTATTTTAAGAAAAGGAAAAAGTTTGCGAGAGTGTGTGTGAATGTAAATCAAATTGAACAATTACAAAGTATTTTTTTAAATTCCTTTATGGGATGTGGGCGTCACTGACAAGGCCGGCATTTATTGCCCATCCCTAATTGCCCTTGAGAAGGTGGTGGTGAGCTGCCTTCTTGAACCGCTGCAGTCCGTGTGGTGAAGGTACTCCCATAGTGCTGTTAGGTAGGGAGTGTGAAGGAATAAGCCATATAACCTATTCAGAAAAATATACTATCTTATGAAAGAATTCTGGCCTTATTAAAACATGACAAACCGGGTTTGGGAATTTAGAAACCTAACTATGAAATAGCTATGAAAGCATTCTGGCTATTGAGATAAGACAGTTGTTGACCTTGAATAAATAACCTTATTGACACAGAAGGTGAAGGGCTCTGACAAGCTGACCTTTTGGGAACGAAACAATGGTTCACCCTGGATAAGGTGTTCTAATTTACACTTCGTAAAGAAGAACATAAGATAAGGAACATCTGCCCTCGTAAAGATGACATAAAGTAAGGAACACCTGCCATCACACCGTTTTTATATGGTAAACTTAGAACACCTAGAGATGAGACATGAGTTTGGCTGAGGTGGCAGAAAGAGTTGCAGAGGTCGGCAGAAAAATGACTAGAGATAATTAGCTTGCATCAGCAGAAAACCTTAAAGGAAATACCACTGGAAAAGGGTGTAAATATTGAACTCTCAAATGGGATAACAGACTCGCTTTAATCAGGCAAAGCGATTATCGGCTTCAGAGGCGGCTCTGTAGTCTCCAACTCTTTGTACCTTGGGGATCAAAGGTATTTGATATTGGTGGATATCCTGCCTGTATAAAAACTTTAAGAACTGTAATATTGTAGCGAAGTTAAGATTTAAAAGTAAGATTCTCTGATAATAAGATCGTAAGTTTTCTCTTTTTGGAACTGTTAATGTTGTGATTGACTCACCAACTGTAAATTGCATGTCGGTTCTTTAATAAATCTATATATTTTTAGAATTGTCTCACATAAGACTTCTGTATCAAAAACTCGCAAACTCAATCTCTGGACACTCTTTGGTGAGGAATTGCAGAATTCTGAGGGAGTTTTCCGGACCCTCATAATATTCGGAACGTTACAGTCTAGCTAAACTTATTAAAAGTGCTATCTGGAGGAGGGTAACATTCTCGGGTTGTTCCTTTCCTTTAGGGAGAGATAGCCTGGACCTTCAGACCCAATTAAGCGTCTTTAGGATTTGGCTACCTCAAACTTTAATTGAAAATGAACGTCTGAGAAATACGCCTGATCTGGGGTAGCCCTAAAGGGGCTAGGACGAGTAATTATCCCTTCAGGAGTTCCAGGATTTTGACCCAGGGGAACTTGAAGGTGGTGTTCCCATGCGCCTGCTGCCCTTGTCCTTCTAGGTGGAAGAGGTCGCGGGTTTGGGAGGTGCTGCCGAAGAAGCTTTGGCGAGCTGCTGCAGTGCACCTTGTAGATGGTACACACTGCAGCCACGGTGCGCCGGCGGTGGAGGGAGTGAATGTTTAAGGTGGCGGATGGGGTGCCAATCAAGCGGGCTGCTTTGTCCTGGATGGTGTCGAGCTTCTTGAGTGTTATTGGAGCTGCACTCATCCAGGCAAGTGGAGAATATTCCATCATACTTGTGCCTTGTAGATGGTGGAAAGGCTTTGGGGTGTCAGGAGGTGAGACACTTTCCACAGAAGACCTAGCCTCTGACCTGCTCTTGTTGCCACAGTATTTACGTGGCTAGTCCAGTTAAGTTTCTGGTTAATGGTGACCCCCAGGATGTTGATGGTGGTGGATTCAGCGATGGTAATGCTGTTGAATGTCAAGGGGAGGTGGTTAGACTCTCGCTTGTTGGAGATAGTCATTGCCTGGCACTTCTGGGGCACGAATGTTACTTGCCACTTATCAGCCCAAGCCTGAACGTCGTCCAGGTCTTGTTGCATGCGGGCATGGGCTGCTTCATTATCTGAGGAGTTGTGAATGGCGCTGAACACTGTGCAATCATCAGCGAACATCCCCATTTCTCACCTTATGTTGGAGGGAAGGTCATTGATGAAGCAGCTGAAGATGGTTGGTTCTAGGACACTGCCCTGAGGAACTCCTGCAGCGATGTCCTGGGGCTGTGATGATTGACCTTCAACCACCACAACCATCTTCCTTTGTGCTAGGTATGACTCCAGCCAATGGAGCATTTTCCCCCCGATTCCCATTGACTTCAGTTTTACTAGGGCTCCTTCATACCACACTCGGTCAAATGCTGCCTTGATGTCAAGGGCAGTCACTCTCACCTCACCTCTGGAATTCAGCTCCTTTGTCCATGTTTGGACCAAGGCTGTAATGAGGTCGGGAGCTGAGTGGTCTTGGCGGAACCCAAACTGGGCATCAGTGAGCAGGTTTTTGGTGAGTAAGTGCTGTTTGATAGCACTGTCGATGACACCTTCCATCACTTTGCTGATGATTGAGAGTAGACTGGTGGGGTGGTAATTGGCCGGGTTGGATTTGTCCTGCTTTTTGTGGACAGGACATACCTGGGCAGTTTTCCACATTGTCGGATAGATGCCAGTGTTGTAGCTGTACTGGAACATCTTGGCTAGAGGCACGGCTAGTTCTGGAGCACAAGTCTTCAGCACGATAGCCGGAATGTTGTCGGGGCCCATAGCCTTTGCTGTATCCAGTGCACTTAGCCATTTCTTGATATCACGTGGAGTGAATCAAATTAGCTGAAGACTGGCTTCTGTGATGGTGGAGACCTCAGGAGTAGGCTGATATGAATCATCCACTCGCCACTTCTGGCTGAAGATGGTTGCAAACGCTTCAGCCTTATCTTTTGCACTCACGTGCTGGGCTCCACCATCATTGAGGATGGAGATATTCATGGAGCCTCTTCCTCCCGTTAGTTGTTTAATGGTCCACCACCATTCACGACTGGATGTGGCAGGACTGCAGAGCTTTGATCTGATCCGTAGATTGTGGGATCGCTTAGCTCTGTCTATAGCATGCTGCTTCCGCTGTTTAACATGTATGTAGTCCTGTGTTGCAACCTCCCCAGGTTGGCCCCTCATTTTTAGGTATGCCTGGTGCTGCTCCTGGCATGCTCTTCTACACTGCTCATTGAACCAGGGTTGGTCCCCTAGGCTTGATGGTCATGGTAGAGTGAGGGATATGCCGGGCCATGAGGTTACAGATTGTTGTGGAATACAATTCTGCTGCTGCTGATGGCCCACAGCATCTCATGGATGCTCAGTTTTGAGCTGCTAGATCTGTTCTGAATCTATCCCATTTAGCACGGTGATAGTGCCACACAACACGATGGAGGGTGTCCTCAGTGTGAAGACGGGACTTCGTCTCCGCAATGACTGTGCGGTGGTCACTGCTACCAATACTGTCATGGACAGATACATCTGCGACAGGTAGATTGGTGAGGACGAGGTCAAGTAGGTTTTTCCCTCGTGTTGGTTTCTCACCACCTGTCGCAGGCCCAGACTGGCAGTTATGTTCTTCAGGACTCGGCCAGCTCGGTCAGTAGTGGTGCTACCGAGCCACTCTTGGTGATTTACATTGAAGTCCCCCACCCAGAGTACATTCTGTGCCCTTGTTACTCTCAGTGCTTCTTCCAAGTGGTGTTCAACATTGAGGAGTACTGATTCATCAGCTGAGGGAGGGCGGTAAGTGGTAATCAGCAGGAGGTTTCCTTGCCCATGCTTGACCTGAAGCCATGAGACTTCATGGGGTCCGAAGTCAATGTTGAGGACTCCCAGGGCCACTCCTTCCCGACTGTATATCACTGTGCCACCGTATGTCCTGCCAGTGGGACAGGACATACCCAGGGATGGTGATGGAAGAGTTTGGGACATTGGCTGAAAGGTATGATTCTGTGAGTATGACTATGTCAGGCTGTTCTGACGAAAGGTCATCGACCTGAAACGTTAACTCTCTTTCTCTCTCCACAGATGCTGCCTGACCTGCTGAGGATTTCCAGCATTTTCTGTTTTTTATTTCAGACTTCCAGCATCCGCAATATTTTACTTTTGTATGTCAGGCTGTTGCTTGACTAGTCTGTGGGACAGCTCTCTCAATTTTGGCACAAGTCCCCAGATGTTGGTGAGGAGAACCTTGCAGTGTCGACTGGGCTGGGTGTGCTGTTGCCATGTCTGTAGCTGGTGCCGACGTCGATGCCGGGTGGTCTGTCTGGTTTCATTCTTATTATTGTATTTCATAGCAGTTAGTTACAACTGAGTGACTTGCTCGGCCATTTCAGAGGGCAGTTAACAGTCAACCACATTGCTGTGGGTCTGGAGTCACATATAAGCCAGACCAGGTAAGGATGGCAGATTTCCTTCCCTAAAGGACATTAGTGAACCAGATGGGTTTTTATGACAATCCGATAGTTTCATGGTTACCATTACTGATACTAGCTTTGTTCCAGATTTATTTAATTAACTGAATTCTGCAAGTCTGCTGATGACACAAGGATAGGCAACAATGTAAGCAATGTAGATGGAAACATAAATTACAAAGAGATATTAATGGATTAAATGAATGGGCAAAACTGTGCGAGTTCTGCTGGGCCTCTGATGGCCCACACTAGCCCACTAGGGCAGCGTGGTTCCGTGGCTGCAGCTCAGCACCGAGACACGGTGCCAGGCTGTGCAATGGCGGCCACAGACCATGTCAAAGGCCGCCAGGGAGGGCCGACCTGGAGATCGGCCAAAAAAGATTAAATGGCAGCATGGATCACGGCCGCTCCTCCCTTTAATTAGTGGCCCACGCGCGGAGGACGGCCCAGCTCACGACCTGCAAGGCTGGCGCTGACACCGCCCGAGGCAGCCTCGGTGGGCGCAGCTGAATTTCTGCCGCGGGTTGGTAAGGGATCGCGGTGGGGCGCTAAGGGGTCACGGCGCACGGCAATGATGTCATTGCCAGTGGCGCAGCAGCCCGGGGCGCTACCGGAGGGGGCACGGCGATATCGGCTGGCGCCTCAGTAGCACTCTGCCAAATTTCTCGGGGGGCGCTGCCCCCGCCCGGGCAATAAGCCCTTTGCGCCCCGTTAGCGCCCCCCGGAGGCGCTAACGGCAGACGCAAAGGATCCGAATTTTGCGGCCAATATTTTTACAGTCATTTGGAAAGACCACCTGAAGAAAGAAAAGGAACTATGTAATTTACTGTAAGCACATGCTAACTTGTTTTATTTTATCGGTTATATATTTGGGTTTAGTCAATAAAATATTAGTCTGAATTAAAATAGAACTAATCAGGTTTAACTAACTTATTAAATGGTAAAAACCCGACTTGCATTGTGGCCACAGTGAAATTCTGGTTATTTGAAATTGTGTGAGGTTCTCTAGTTCCAGACATGAGGCTTTCACATTGGAGTGAGAAGGGGAAGCCATCCTATAGTTGGAATAGAATTGTTTCACGGAATGATTAAAGTTAATAGTGGCGGTGCTAACGATGTCTGCTGTTTTTAACTGATCTTTAATTCATATGGATGGATAAAAATTTGTTAACATTTTTGTGCCTTTGTGGCTCATGTTTTGAAAATTGGAACTAAAGGAGAAGCTGAAATTTATTTATGAATTTAATGGCATCAGGAAAGTTTTTAAAGGTACAAAGACTGAGGAAAACATAAAAAAAGGTTTGGTTCTTTGGGAAGTGATGCAATGGCATCCGACAATGTTTCACTCTGCCTTCTTATAAACCTACAAAAGGCGTTAACCCTTTCCACTCTTAGCTGTTTATTTAATTCACCAAGCAACCACTTTTGTAAATTTATATGGGTCATTATTAAATTTAAGTTTCTTAAATTAAGTGGCTATTTCCCCACGGTGACAGAAGGAAATTATTTGTCAAATTAACCCCTTGGGCTCTTAAGCAGTGCCACAATGAATTCTTTGTTTCTTTTTTCTTATAAACCGGGTACCACGGTTTCCAGGACCATATGAAGGTTGATGGCATAGCAAGAGATCCAGCAGTTTTAAGAATTTAAGAATTTATTTGCAGACATTGGCAGACATCAAATGTCACAGCATGGCGACGATTTGGACTTAAGATTTTGCCCTTCAAGGGCTTGGACTTAACCCATTCAGGGTCATTTGTTATCTCCTGAGACAGAGTGCTCGAGAGGGGGAATATGGAAGTTACCTCCAAAGTAATTGCTAGCACTTCTATCTCTAATGTAAAACCACCAAGCCTGGGCATCATTTGTTTCTGAAATTGGAATTGATAAGAAAAATTGATATGAGTTGCTGTTTCAAGCACTCAAGATGGGAAAATTTACCTGAAGTTTAAGGGGATAATCAAATTTTCATTCAAAGAAAAGAGAGGAGAGCAGTCTAGGTAGTTTCTGTGTATCGAAGAAGAAAGTTTTCTTTGGGGAAATAGAATTGGACATTGACAGTCCAACAATACTGCTCTTTGAAATGAAAAAAATGGACTCAGGCACACTATATCGGGTAGTTGTAGTACAATAAAAGGTCTGTGAAGTGGTTCAATTAAGTAAAATTAAACAAACAAATTGTGTTAAAAATTGGACCAAGTGGAAACATTCGATTTATGTTTTAAAGATATTATGATAATATTGTATTGGATGGTAAAGTTCCTCCGGGGCTCATGAATGAGATTAAATACTGTGTAAAATTGAATGAGAGGAAGTAAATGAGGATATAAGATGAAAAAAGAAAAATTACACCACCAAATGGGAATTTTTCTAAAGTCATTTTTCTTAGGTGAATGGGAATAAATCACCTGGGTGCAATTCACCAAAAAAAATCAACCTGGTATTAATGTACTTTCTTGTGGAAGTCAGGTAAGTGTAGTTAAAAATAGTAAATTGATTGCATTCTCTTGGACATGTTTGTGCCATTGCCTATACTGAACAATAAGAAAACTATATTTGATAGCCTGGCCACTACCCAAGACATCGGGACCATGCAGGGGGAGATGAGCAAAGATCTCCAGACACCCCATGATCTTTTGATAAGAGCACCTGAAAGCCCAAGAATGGCTTGTATCAGATGTCACGTGTTGCATGATATTGAGATATCGGTGTGTGTGCACATGTAAATGTGTTACTTGTGAAGTAACTAGCATGCGAGAATGCATGTTGAAATTGCACTGAAGAACTGGTCTCAGACATGCTCAGTTATCGACAACAGCAGAACATGAAATAGTTATTGTGGCTCAGGAGAGTGAGACAACTTTTTAAATCATCAAGGCACTGATACATACTCCATAGATAAACCAACTTTGAAATAATCCAGATAGAGTTAAACATACTGTTACCTCTCAGAGGGATTAAAATTAAAAGTAAAGAGAACGCTGTTCAAGCTAAGATTTCTTTACAGGTAGAATGGTTGTCAGTTTCAAGGCCTTCACTAACTGCTGAATAAAGAAAGCTTGTAGGAAGGCTAAAAACACTTTGTTAAGTGGTAACCCATCGAGGGAAATTAAAAAAAAAAATTGTTGGTACATGGAACTCAGCTAATTCAGCTTCTGAAAGGTGTTCATGTTTAGCTCATTTAATATAGAGCAAAAAAAGTGATTGGCATCATTGTAGAGAGAGAGAGAGAGGAAGAGATACGGATTTCACTTAGCAACAGTCAGTTTGTTCAAGTGACCAGTTTCAGGATCTTAGGACTGAAACTGCTATTCCTGCCAATAGGATGTTTGACAAGGGTATTGCAACCTACGTAAAGGGATTTTGATGTACATTGCCAAAGGATGTTGATCTACGTATGTTATAGAGAAATGTAAACTTGTGTGTGCAAGAATCGGCTGAAGGACGATGCATTGACCGGAGACTACCATATAAGGCAAGGCCATTTCCAGTTTGACAAGGAGAATCAGTGTATCAAAAAAGAAGCTATTGTGTAAAGTTTGAGAAGAAAGAAACCTACAAGAATTGAGCGCATGCCTACATTCAAATCTGCTGATAAAATTCTGCTTGTAAATTGTGTTATACTCTGAAGAACTTATTCTCCACTTTTAGATTTTTTTTATGTTAGGAAGAAGGCAACCCAGACAACCCTTTTTGGCTGGGATGTCTGGGATCGAATTATCTGGCTGAGGTTCGATTGAATGCAAACTTTCCAATTCAACTTTACACATCTATCCATCCAATATGACATAATGAAATCAACTAATCACCCTTGTGCATGCCCTTAGTGACTGTCTTGCGTGTGCCTTTGCTTATCTTAGTGCTCCTATGCAGTGCTACCCCAGTGGCTGCAGCATGGCTGGTGGAAGACTGCTGACTTTCAGTGGGGGAGACTGCAGATGGCCTTGCAGGACGATCTCGAGCAGCTGTGGGCCTAGTATGCCCGGCTTCAGACTGCACCATCAACGTTCTTCTGTAGGCCGCCCCATCGAGGTCTTCATCTGAGTCCTGTGCAGCAGAACTCTTGTGCGACCTCACCCTGGGGAGCTGACACCTGAGCCACGCTTTCCCCCTGCCCTGGCTGCAGGCCACTCATGCCCAGTGTCTCACCATGTGCAGATCCCGCATTTAACCTATCCTCTAAAGTAGCGGAGTGTCAGGCCGTGATTTTGCCAGCGGAGGCGGGTTTGCGTCGGGTTCGCTGCTTGGCGGGCTCTGGTCCTGCTGTCGGTTTCAGCCACACTGCAATAACGATTTTGAGTTAACTGGGCTTATTAAGTCTGCCGTGCGTGTTACTCGGCCCAATCAGTGGGTTCGGGTCTGCTGCTCACCTCTGCTGCCGTCCTCGATTCAGCTGCTTTTAAGGGGCCCATGCAGCCTTTGTGTTTTGTGGTATTGTTTGTGAGATGACTGCTGCAAGAACCAAGGCTTCTCCCCGCTTTGATGATGACTCCCTCCATGCTCTTGTGGAGGGAGTGAGAGGGCGCAAGGAGGTTCTGTTCCCCTCCAATGGACGGAGGAAGCCTCCTCAGCAAACCAAGGCAGCCTGGCTGCAAATTGCTGAGGAGGTTAGCTCCAGGTCTGTGTTCACGCACCTGGGTTCAGTGCAGGAAAAGGTTCAATGATCTGCTACGCTCAGCAAAAGTGAGTATAACATCACACTTACCTTCAATCTGCTTCCCATCTCTTCTCATCACCAGCACTCTGCATTGTCAACCTACTCCTTCACATCCCAACTTATCCTTACATCCCTTGCACCCTTAACCATCCCACTCTCTCCACGTACAGATTCACTTCACTATTCTACTATGCATCCCTCACACTCGCTCTCACTGTTATGCAATGACAACAACTAACAATGCACAGGGAGGGCCCCTGGTATTGGCACCTCACTCCATCTTTGTCTCCCTCTAAGCATCTATGCTATGGATTCTCTACACTCACTCCAACATTCTCGTTTAAACTCCACTTGTGTTCCTCATTGCAGGAAAAGAGAGCCCACAATAAGAGGGAGAGGGCCAGGCCAGGAGGAGGGCCACCTTCCTTGGCGCATTTAACCAATGCTGAGGAGGCTGCTATCGAGATCATTGGAAGAGCAGAGGAGGTGGAAGCGGGTGACGGAGAGACGGGCGCAGTAGAGCAAGCTGGTGACAGAATAGGTTTTCAACCTTCTCATTTAGATTTCATGAGTAACTGATATGGCATCTGATGTTCATACAGATTGAGTTCTGATCATCTGCACAATGGGATGTGTCTGCTACCTAACTATCACATGTCTAACTCATGCCTTTACTCCCCCACAGGACCATCGAGAGCCCCTCTCCCCACTGTCCAGGAGGAAGAGCCGGATAACTCCTCAGAGGAAGCTGCAACCTCTGAGGGCGCAGTGTCAGCAGAAATGAACGCACCCAGCACCAGCGCAGAGACACACACCTCGGTGGGTCCTTTGCAAGATAGAGTAGTGTTGTCACCTGGTGTATTGAAGGGATAATTATTAGTCCTAGCCCCTTTAGGGCTACCCCGGATCAGGCGTATTCCCCAGACATTCACTTTCAACTAAAGTTTGAGGTAGCCGAATCCTAAAGACGCTTAATTGGGTCTAAAGGTCCAGACTATCTCTCCCTAAAGGAAAGGAACAACCTGAAGATGTTACCATCCTCCAGATAGCACTTTTAATAAGTTTAGCTAGATTGTAACGTTCCGGATATTATGAGGGTCCGGAAAACTCCCCCAGAATTCTGCAACTCCTCACCAAAGAGCGTACAGAGATTGAGTTCGCGAGTTTGACACAGAAGTATTATGTGGGACAATTCTAAAAATATATAGATTTATGAAAGAACCGACATGTAATTTACAGTTGGTGATTCAATCGCAACATTAACAGTTCCAAGAACAGAAATCTTACAATTCTATTATCAGATTATTCTCAAATCTTAACTTCGTTACATTTTTACAGTTCTTAGTCTTATTCCAGGATATCCACCAAAATCAAATACAGTACAATACCTTGATCCCCGAGGTACAAAGAGTTGTCGACTTACAGAGCTTGCCTCTGAAGCCGAGAATCGCTTTGCCCCTGTACAGCGAGACTGTCATCCCATTTAAAAGTTCAATATTTATATCCTTTTTCAGTGGTATGTCCTTTGAAGTTTTCTGCTGATGTAAGCTAATTATCTCCAGTCATTTTTCTGCTGACCCCTGCTATTCTTACAGTCAGTTCAGCTGGTAGCAATGCAGACTCGTGTCTCTCCTTTAGGTGGTCGAAGCTTATCATAAAAAACAGTGTAACAGCAAGTGCATCTATTTGATGTCATTCTTACCAAGGTCTTCTGTTTGTGTCTTTTTATGATGTGTAATTTAAAACACCTCAACCAGGGTGATCTATGCAATTCTTAGTTACCTCAGCTGGTTGCAACACAGAATCGTGTCTCCTGTGTTTCATTTGATGTCATTTTTACGAAGACATATGTTTCTTAATTTTCTGTGTTTCTTTCCGAAGTGTAATTTAGGACACCTTAACAGGGTGTACCATTGTGTTCTTTCCAAAGCTTCAGACTTCCGGAGCTTCCAACCTCCTGTTTCAATAAGGTTATTGATTCAGTGTCAACAACTTATCTTATCTCAATAGCTGTTTACAGCTTTAGATTGTTGAGGCTTTTAGATTTTCAAGCCCAGTTTGTAATGTTACAAAGGTCAGAATTCTTTCATAGAATGGTGTATTTTTCTGAATATGGCTTATTCCTTCACAGTATCACAGCTCACAAGTAAGCATCAGCAGATGGTGGAGACAGGGACAGCAGAGGAGCGACCTCGTCGGAGGCCACTGGACGTTCCTAGCTCTGCTCAGCTGTATGTGGACGCTGTGTCTCTGGGGCCATCCAGAAAGAGAGCGGTGCTGGAACTTCAGGAACAAGTGCGGAGGCTCTGACAGGGTTTGCAACCACTGTAACTGCGAGTGTGCAGAGAATGGAGGGGTCCATCTCAAACATGAGCAATGCCATGGTGCGTGCAATGGCGAATGTAGGTGTCACCATGGAAAGGATGGCAACCTCCATGGAGGACATAAATCGCCAGATGCAAATGAACATGGTGACTCTTCTAAATAGATGGTCAGCTATGGAGGATAGATGGGCATCTATCGTGGAGAGGAAGGAGAGTTACATAGACGTCCCCGTTATGAGGTCTGTCAGTACAGAGATGGTTCCTCATGGCCCCACTGATGTGCAACAAGGTGCTCTCCAGCTACTTGCTAGCAGTGAAGTGCGGGTGACCCATGAGAGGGATGTTGGTGGTCGACAACAAGGAAGTGTGGGCTCCTCTCAAAGCGCTCACACTCCCATGCCACTGCAGAGCCCTTGGTCAAAGCCCCAGATTCCTCACCCAACTGAGATGGCCATCTCAGCCCCTGCACAACCGCAGGAGGAGCAGACTGTTGCAGAGCCCTCCCAGGCTCCCAAACTCAGAGGACGCCCACCAAAGGCATCTAAGCTGGTGCAGCAGAGAAGTGAGCAAGCTGCCTCTACTTCTGCTGAAGCCACAAGGGAAGCACCATGTAGAAGCACGCGTAAGAGAAAGCTAACACACAAATAGTCACAAGGGTAGTCACTTGGCTGTTTTGATATAATACAAAGTTACGTTTCTCATAGTTATTTCAATTATATTAAAGAAATGCGATGTCAAAGATTCAGAGAGTTGGCCTCTGTGTGCTCAGAAATGGAAGTTGCACAGTGAGGAGTCAGGGCGCCTTTCATCTGTAGTGATGGTGGGGAGAGTGAGAGGAATTGTACAGTTTATTGTACAGATGCTGTCTGGTGTGTAATGAAGGTTGTGCAAACACTCATTTCCATGTGCCAGCCACATGTGTTTGCAGCGTAGTTACGTGAATCTGGCATGGATTAGTGCATCCCTTGCCTCACAGCCAGCAATGTGCTCGCGTGCTGGTGACACTGACACAGCCGCCCCTGCAAGTCTTCCTCATCTGAGGAGGAGGAGGAGGCTGTGCGCTGTGCCACCTGTTCCTCAGGCAGCGATAAGCCATGCTGTTGTGTGATGTTGTGCAGAGCACAGTAGACCACGATGATTCTGGAGACCCTGGCTGGTGCATACTGCAAGGCTCCACCAGATCTGTCCAGGCATCTGAATCGCATTTTGAGCAAACCGATGGTTTGCTCTATAATGCTTCTGGTGGAAATGTGGCTCTCATTGTAGTGCTCCTCAGCTTCGTTTGATGGCCTCCTCATCAGTGTCATTAGGCACGTCTTCAGGGGATAGCCCTTGTCTCCAAGGAGCCATCCGGAAAGTTGGGTTGGCGGATTGAACAGCTGAGGCACAGTGGACTGCCGCAGGATGAACGAGTCATGGCAACTGCCAGGGAACTTGGCGCAAACATGCATAATGTTCTTCCTGTGGTTACACACCAGCTGGACGTTAAGGGAGTGGAAGCCCTTGCAGTTCACAAATACAGCTGGGTTGTGATGGGGTGCCCTAATGGCCTACAACGCCCTGCACCCTTGGGAAGCCTGCCATATTTGCAAAGCCAACCGCACGTGCGGTAACACTTCATCCGTGGAGAAGTGGATGTAATTGTGCGGTTTGGCAAAGAGGGCATCGGTAACCTGCGTGATGCAACTGTGTGTGGCAGACTGGGAAATACAGCTGATCCCTGGAAGGACCCTGAAGCAAAGAAGTTGAGTGCGGTGGTGACTTTGACAGCCACTGGTAAGGAGTGTCCACCCGCTCCTCTAGGCTGCAGGTGTTGGTGCAGCATTGTGCAGATGTCAGCGACTACCTCTCGTGAAAGTCTCAGCCTCCTTTGGCACTACTGCTCAGTTAAGTTGAGGAAGCTCATCCTCGGCCTGTAAACCCCGTGTTGGGGGTATCTCCTGCGGCGCGGTGCAGCCCTGCGCTGACGCCCTCTGCCCTGTGCAACATCAGGTGGGTGAGGAGAAGGTTGGTGCTTCTGCTGTTGGTGCTG
Source organism: Squalus acanthias (assembly GCA_030390025.1). NCBI lineage: Eukaryota > Metazoa > Chordata > Chondrichthyes > Squaliformes > Squalidae > Squalus > Squalus acanthias. The sequence goes on from CM059425.1 coordinate 161,680,063, forward strand.
CTGGTGTGCCTGGTTCTGCTGCTGCTGCTGCTGCTCTTTCCCCGATTCTGAGGACCAGGATGAGAGAGTATAAATGGTTCCCATTCTGCTGGTATATGTGTCAGTTGAGGAATAAATGTTATAAGCACTCAGTCAATGTGGGCAGAGGGTATTCCAAGGAGGTCACAGTGCATATGGATCTCAGATTAAACACTTACAAACTCAATACACCTGCAAAATGTGTTCCAAGACCTCAAAACAGAAAGTTCTGGCATCTGAAAGTGAACTAATGTTGCAGGTCAACTTTTATGCTGAAGGTGCGGCTGTCAACTATTCAGCTAGTTGCTAAACCTGGCACAATCAGCTGGTGTGTTTGTCGCACGATGGGGAACACGCTGAAAATGCTGCAAAATGGGAAGAGCCTTGCAAAATAGGATTATCCAGGCAGTTAACTGCCTTAAGTGGCTCTCCCATCACTTGGTGTCGGGACTCACAGACCCGACACTTTGTAAAGTTGCGTGGAGGCGGGATGGTGATGGGTTCTCAACCTGCCGTCAATCATTTTGATTTTAACTCCGGACCCACCTCCAAACCCGCCCTCTGAGTGCCGGCAAAATCGCAGCCTTAGTATCTGAGCTGGTGGTTGGGAGTGTGAAATTGAGTGAGGGTGTTCCTTCTTCTGCTTCTGGACTCTCCTCTCCCTCTTGTTCTTCGACCACTGGTTGAACAGGCTGCAATTCTTGGGTGTCTGAAATGAGAAAGGCACAAGGGTAAGGTTGTGGTGAGGGTAGGGGGGAAATAAATACACCATCTGCAGATTGTAAATCAGAAGAAATTGTGGAATGAGGGGGAAGTGGGATGTGAGAAGGAGGATAATGTTTGAGGATATTGACATCTTGTATTCCTTCAGCCCTGTCGCTGGCCATGGGTTCAACCATGCCCCTGCCAAGAATGGCCAGCACCGTCTCCTCCAAGGGGGTGAGTTGATGCAGGTGAGCCTGTCCCCCGGCCGTTAAGCTTTGCTGTCTACAGGTATGCGCCACCTTTTCCTGCAAGAGGAAGGGAAGGGTGTCAGTGAGTGTGGTGTAATGTGTTTACGTGATGTGTCTGTCATGTTTGAATAGCTGACAGTGCATTCAAGCTGTGAGATGTGGGTGTGAGTCTTGCACCAGTGATAAATATGTGAGGGTGAGGTGAAGCTATGAATGTGAGGTATGAGTCATGTTTGGTAGAGATTGTTGGTAGGTGAGTGATGGAGGTGTGGTGCATTGAGCATTGTGTGAGGCTAGTGGAGCAGATGGTAGGATATGGCATTTGAAGATGAATTCACTGACATTGACTACGCAGGTGAGGTCATCAAACTTCTTCCTGCACTGAGTCCAGGTCCTCAGGGCTACACTGCTGGCATTGACCACACTGGCTACCTGCTCCCATTCCACTCTCATCTGTTGCCTGGAAGGCCTCCTGGCCCCCTGTGGGAAGAGGACCTCTTTCCTGGAGTTGACCTCCTGGACCAAACCTCTAATGCTGCATCCAAGAACCTTGGAGACCTTTCTTTGACCTGTTGAGCTATTGCTCAATCATGTTTTTCTGATAGCAGCCTTCACGATCACTTTCACCACCTGTTGGCAGGCAGAAGGCACCTCCCCTTTAAGAAGTGCAGACTGCTTTTAAGTAGTGCAGGCTAGCTTTAATTTGAACTAGCCTCACACAAACTCGGCCTCCACCCCCGCTGAGCGTTTAGCCACTCAGCAGTGCGATCAGTGCTTGGCTGAACACTACAATTATGCAAAGTAGCAGGCAGCACGAATTTTACCTTCTAGCATATTTGTCACACAGATTGGTCCACAGAATATTTTGAAATTAGCATACAAAAATAGAGGGTTTTGCATTATTCACTCAATTTGACAACCTGAAGCAGTGTCAGTAGAATAGCAAGAGCAGAAGCAGTTTGTTCTTGTTACAGATAGTCTTACCAGGCAATAGCAGAATGTTGTTAGTGCCTGTTGTGATGGCAGCAGCAACAGTTGAGTGTGTGATCAGAATGAGAAGGAGGGTTGGTACAATGGGCTAAAAATTCAGGTGGTTTACGCCACCTGTTACCGTCAAATATTGCAAAACACGGCAGCCGCCGCTCTTTTGCCAGCTGGTGGCGGGTCCCACAGTGTCCACCATTTTCCCAGGGCTGGCAGCGCTGCAGGTAAAAGCGATGGCCATGGAAATTTAAATTAGGGAGAGGGTGACGTCAGTCAGCATGCAACATCGACTTAACATCACCATGGCGAACTTGTACCTTACTGCTGAGTTCAATGCTGGGTCCTAAGCTCGCCATGGAAAGCCAGCATGCAGCAGACTCACCCAGGCACTGTCAGCAGCTCTTAAAGGGACACACACATCTTTCAGGTAAGTTTGCATTTAAGTTTTTGGGCTGCATTTTTTTGATATTATTGAAGTAGTGGCTTGCTGCAATACATGTTAAAAAAAATTAAGTGTGCAGGGTGTGCTGCTGGAAGCTTGCAAGGTCTCGGATGGTAAAGGAAGGCCTCTGAGAAGACAGAAAATGCTGTAACTACTCAGCAGGTCAGGCAACATCCGTGGAGAAAGAAATAGAGTTCTCGTCTAAGGTTGAGATGCTGCCTGACCTGTTGAATATTTACAGCATTTCTGCTTTTATTTCAGATTTCCACATCTGCTCGCAGAGGGAAAAGGAAGACGCAGAAGAGGAAGACACAGAAAAGGAAGCAGCAGAAGAGGAAGATGCAGAAGAGGAAGAAGCAGAAGAGCAGGAAGCAGAAGGAAGGATGCAACACAGACAGCCCCTTTCAGGCCGGGATATCCGGGATGGAATCATCCACTTGCGGTACCAGTGACCACAACCCCAATTCCCCTTTCACCATTTGTCCCACACCCGACCTTCCCTCTGTTGCTGACCATCACAGCGTCCTCTTGGCCACAATGCGGAAATAAAAGCCACCACAAAGCAAACTTTCCAATTCAACTTTACACATCTATCCATCCAATATGACATAATGAAATCAACTAATCACCCTTATGCATTCCCTTAGTGACTACCTTGTGTGTGCCTTTGCCTATCCTACTGATGTCATGCAGTGCTACCCCAGTGGCTGCAGCATGGCTGGTGGAAGGCTGCTGACTTTCAATGGGGGATACCACAAATGGCCTTGCTGGTTGACCTTGAGGAGCTGGTGGCTGGGAGTGTGAAATCGAGTGATGGTGTTTCTTCTTTTTCTTCACTCTCCTCTCCCTCTTCTTGGTCGACCACTGGCTGGGCAGACTGCATTTCTTGGGTGTGTGAAATGGGGAAGGCACAAGGGTGGAATTGTGGTGAGGGGAGGGCAGGAAAGGAAGAGATGCGTGTGAGAAGGAGGATAACGTATGAGGATACCAGTAGTTTGTATCCTTTCAGCCCCGCCACTGGCCAAGGGCTCAGCCATGCACGTGTCAAGAATGGCCAGCACCGTCTCCTCCAAGGGAGTGAGGTGAAGCTAGGAATGGGGTTGTGCCTCGTGTTTGGTACAGATTGTTGGTAGATGAGTGATTGGTGGCGGGGGGGAGGTGTGGAGCCATGCATTGAGGAGTGTGTGACGCTAGTGGTGCAGTTGGTAGTAGATGACTTTTGAAGATGCATTCACATACCTTGACCACTGGTCTGAGGTCATGAAGCTTCTTTGGGAGCCAGGTCCTGGGGGCGACACTGCTGGTAGTGATGGCCTTGGTAATCTGGTCCCACATCCTTCTTTCTGGAGGCCCTCCTGGCCCCTGTGGGTAGAGGACCTCTCTTGTAGTGTTGACCCACTGCACAAAGCTGGAATACTGCGTGTGAGACACTGGGTGCCACTTCCCTGGCTTGCTGAGCCATTTGTGTTAGTGCTGAAGCACTTTTCCCTTTTTTTAGGCATGGAAGACTGATGACTCCCATTTGGGAATTTTTTTTAACGTTAATTTTTTTCAGAAGACAGTTGAGCTGTAAGGGCTTAAAACTGCCTATTTTTAAATGATTTTATTTTTTTCATTTTAGAAGGCAGTTCCCCTTTAAGCACTGCTTTCTAAAATGACAGCCTTGTTTTAAGAGAAGGCTTTTTCTTGCTGCATGATCGGATACTTGGCTGCTGCAACTTTGCTCTGTTCTTAAAGCTCCCGCCGTTGTGAGCCTGAGCAGATAGAGTGGACAGTTTCTTTTACTGCACGCCACACACAGTCAAGCTTGCTGCGCGGCCATGTGCCCGCACAGCTTAAAGGGAACATTGCTGGCAGTCTTTCCAAGCGTACTGTGCACGATTGCAGAGAGATTGGAGTCCGTCTCAAGCATGAGTGGCATGCTGTCGCAGGTCTTTGCGATGATATCTTCTTCCATTGAAAGAGTGGCCAACTGCATGGAGCATCAAACATGGCAATCACACGAGTGCACGCAGGCCTTCAGCAATGGCTTGCACACTCTGAATGCCACCTTAAATAGGATGAATGATATCCTAACCATGGCCTTATTGCCTGACTGATCTGCAACAAAGTGTTCTCCAGCACATTGCTAGCAGGGAAGTGCGGTATGGCCATGAGTGGGATGATGGTGAAAAGGGACATGGAAGTAGGGACTTGGCTCAAAACGCTTCCACTTCTCACCCATTGCCCCCCAGCCAAAGTCAGTACCCGACATGCTGCCTCGTGTCCTGTTGGCCGAGTTTGCCCCTGCACAGGTGCAGGTGGAGCAGTCCTTGGCAGGGCTCTCATGGGCTCCAAAACCCAGAGGATGTCGGCCAAGAGCATCTCAGCAGTCAGAGCAGGGATCTGAGCAGCCTGCTTCTACCTCTGCTGAAGCCACAGCGGTTGCACCACATAGAAGCGCTAGGAAAAGGAAAAGTAAAGATTTGTAGTTGAACAAGGGTATGCACATGGGTGTGTTGCACATTGTTATAGTGTTAAATTTCTGTTGTCTATATGAAGCACATAAATATTATTCTTTTGCACCACTTTCCTGTCTTGTTCATTCTCGGTTGCTGGCTGGCAAGTAAGTGGCCTTTTCAGTTGTGTGGTGATGAATGGGAAGATATGAAATGACAGCGACCAATGCAGGGCTGTGAAAGGGATGCTTGGATGTTTGCAGGACTGCTTTGTGTTAGTGGTATCGGGGTGTGGGGCAGGCAAAAGTGGCTTTTGCCTGTGGTTGTTACATGGGTGCTCTGGTGGAACCTAAGTGAACCTTGCAATAATGAGGGCATCCTGGGCAGCAATGTGCGCCACTGGAGGTGCATTGCTTGCATCACCTTCCACCTCCTCGTCCTCGTCTTCCTCTTCTTCCTTATCTTCTTGCTCCTCCTCCTCCTCCTTGGAATCCTCCTAAGAGATTCTGTGCTCTGCGCTGTGTAAGCAACATCCATGCTGGTTTGATAAATAATAGCTCAAAAGTGCAGATCAGACCTCCAAATCTCCAAAGTGTAGTTGACGTCTCCAAAGTGTAGATGACACCTCCAAAGTGTTGAAGAAACTTCCAAAGTGTGTAGAGTAACTTCTCAGCACAAGTACTGTGAACAAACCCTTTCCCACAAGCAGGTGAGAAAGCAGCTGTGAGTATTGAGTACCTATTGGCTTATTTCTCTGACATGGCTTCAGCCCCCTCAATTGCCACTGTGTTCTTGCCTTGCTTTCACTCGCGAGTTCGTGGAAGCCTGGGAAACCTGTGGACCCAAAGTTAAAGTAGAAAAACAATGTCAATATTGCTCAAATTGAGCGATTAACACATCTTAATTGGCAACCCGCCTCTCCTGAGGGGGTTTTTCGCCGCCGCCTAATGCGCTGCAGTGAAATTTGGAAGTTGGTGGGTTGGAGCCAGCTTCCTGACACGCTGTCAATTTCGCTGGTTTAACCTCCCACACACACCCAAACCCACTCGAGCCTGCAGATTAAAATTCAGCCCTTTGACTCCATAATTCAAGATCAAATTAGTAAGTATTTAGAAATGCATAGGCTTTTCAAGGAGAGCCAGCACAGATTTATTAAAGGGAAGGGTTTGACAAAATTTAATGTAGTTTCTTGAAAAAGTGATTGATTGAGTAGATAAACGGATGCAGTGAATATGGTTTATTTGGATTTTCAGAAGGCATTTGATAAGGTGTTGCACAAGAGGCCTGTTAGAAAATTTCACACGTATGGTATAACAGGAAATGTAGCAGCTTTGCTAGAAAGTTGGTTGATGGATAGGAAAAAAAGTTAAGAGTAAATGGGTGTTATTTCGTACTGGAGAAGGATTGGAAATGGTGCACCCCAGTGGTTTCATGCTGGGACCAATTTGGATGAAGATACATTGGCCCGAAAATTAGACCTAATGCGGGAGAGTACGCACTGTGTACTCTCGCGTATTAGATCCCAAAGTGCTGGTTTCCTGCATGCACTGCGCATGCGCGGGAAACCGGCACTTCGGGTATTGCGAAGGGGGCGGTTCCTAAGTGAACCGCGTGCGCGCTACAGGTTGTGCGCACGCAGCGCACTTAGTTTTTTTTTCAGGTTTGAACGCGCAGGTAAGTGTTGAACATTTTGCACATAAAGAAAGCAGGCGTAAGACCCCCTTTTAACAAGGTAAGTAGTTAATTAAGTATTATTTTAATTTTTTTTCAACAGGTTTATCTTTTTTAGAGACTTTAAAGAAAGGTAAGTTTATTTTTATAACTTTTAAAAAGAATATAAATTTTTTCAAAAATTAAAATTTTTGTTTAAAGTGGTTAATTTATTTAACTATAGTTATTTTATTAATGTGATGGCTTTTAAAAAAAATTAATTGAGGTTTTGCTGTTCTTTTGGGGGCTTGTTGTATTCATAGTTTTGACAGAACTTGCTGTCAAAACTATGAATGAAAGATGGTGTGCTGCCATTGGCTCTAACTGGCCCACGTGATCCCAGAAGTCGCATCGAATTAACTGAGCCTCTGGGACATGCACACACTGCACGCCGGCACCAGGGAGAGGCCCAGGAACTGAAGTTCGTGTGGGCCAAAACCATAAAGGTAGGCGCGGAGTGCGATATCGCGGGGGATCCTTACCCCCGCGGCAACCATCGAACTCCAATTTCTGGGCCATTGTAAATTACCCCCCTGATCATCACATCAGCCTATACATTTCATCAGTGTTGCTATATTGGGGAGTTTCGTGGCCGCTTTCTGAATTTTCTCCAGGGCATCATCCACATGCCATGACACATATAAGTGGATTACACCATCGAGGAAGTAAACTTGATATTACATAAATCAGGAATGTTTCAGCACGTTCTCTCCCTGCATAATTGAATGAGTCAATTGGAATCAAAGAATTACTAGACTACAAAAAACAGGGTGCTATTGGCAATGGCCGAGAGTCAGGGGGACAGATGCAAATTTTAGGTCCCCAAAAGCTGGAGCACTAAATTTCTCTCCTGGTGCTGGCATGGACAGGAAGGGGCTTAGTTTGAAACTAAAACCCCAGTTATCAGTTTCTTGCCAACAAACAGTCCTGTATGTTATAAATATCAGGTCAGCCCTCCAAAGATAGTTCCCTCCACACTATGGCCGTGATTTTTCGGTTTGAGGCGGCTTGGGTGTGGGACAGCTGCCTTCCGGGTTCCAGTCCCACCCCCAACGACATCAGATGCAGAAACATGATTTTGCATCAATTGGCCTTGTTAAGCCCGCCCTGCGGGCTTGTCGGCCAATTAAGAGGAAGCCGGTGTCAGATGACGTCAGTTGATGACGTGTCATCTGCTGGTTTTCTTAAAGGGGCCACGCACATTTTTTTTTGACAGCTGATTTCTCAGTGTTTGACAGCATTGAGGTGCTGCAAACACTGACAATCACTGTACAAAGGTGAGCTCTTGCACCCAGGCTCTCCAGTGACTCCCTCCTTAGGCTAGAACAGATGGCAGCTGCAGGTGAGGTTACAGAAGCGATCTGTCACCGGTGAGAGAGGTTCTCCCAATGAGGTGGGACTACACATACAAATTAAAACTTGTTACCTACAGAAAAATGTAAATGCATTAAAAATGATTTTCCCAACATTATCTTACCTCTGAAACTCACCAGTGCACCATTGGATCCTTCACACCACTTCTGCAGCTGTCATCAATGCAGAAACATTACAGTAGACCCACAGCACGCCACACTTACCTGGTGTGGTGTCCGGACGTTGGGAAGCCCACAGTAGAACTGTCAAAATTGCAAAAAGCCTCTTAACTGCCTGTTAACAACCTGTTAACAAGCAGTTAATTGGCTATAATCCTCTTCCTGCCGCTAGGTGTCGGGTGCAAATCGGGGACCCGACACTTGGGAAGATTAATTGGAGGCAGGTTGACAGCGGGTTTCCGACCCGCTGTCAATCTTTGCGATTTTGCCGGATGTCTCGCCTCCAAACCCGCCCCCTGAGCGCCGGCAAAATTCCGGCCTATATCTCCACTAGCTAGTAATGTTGTAAGAGAGCCCATTCGCTTCTCATACAACTTTGTGTTGAAAACAATAGTGGCATTTTAGCCTTCCAAATAGGTTAATAATTGCATTAGCAATTTATTCGAGAAAGCATAGAAACATAGAAGATAGGAGCAGGAGAAGGCCATTCGGCCCCTTGAGCCTGCTCCGCCATTTAATGAGATCATGGCTGATCATCCAAATTCAGTACCCTGTCCCTGCTTTCTCCCCATATCCCTTGATCCCTTTAGCCTTAAGAAATATATCTAACTCCTTCTTGAATATATTTAATGAATTGGCCTCAACTGCCTTCTGTGGTAGAGAATTCCACAGGTTCACCACTCTCTGGGTGAAGAAATTCTCCTCATCTCAGTCCTAAATGGCTTACCCCTTATCCTTAGACTGTGACCCCTGGTTCTGGACTCCCCCGCCATCGGGAACATCCTTCCTGCATCAAGTCTGTCTAGTCCTGTTAGAATTTTATATGTTTCAATGAGATCCCCTCTCATTCTTCTATACTCTAGCGAATACAAGCCCAATCGTCCCAATCTCTCTTCATACGTCATTCCTGCCATCCCAGGTATCAGTCTGGTGAATCTTCGCTGCACTCCCTCCATGGCAAAAACATCCTTCCTCAGATAAGGCGACCAAAACTGCACACAATACTCAAGGTGTGGTCTCACCAAGGCCCTGTACAACTGCAGCAAGACATCCTTGCTCCTGCACTCGAATCCTCTCGCTACGAAGGCCAACATACCATTTGCCTTCTTAACCGCCTGCTGCACCTGCATGCTTACCTTCAACGATTGGTGCACAAGGACTCCCAGGTCTCGTTGCACTTCCCCTTTTCCCAATCTATTGCCGTTCAGATAATAATCTGCCTTCCTTTTTGCCACCAAAGTGGATAACCTTGCATTTATCCACATTATACTGCATCTGCCATGCATCTGCCCAATCACTCAACTTGTCCAAATCATACTGGAGTTTCTCTGCATCCTCCTCACAACACACACGCCCACCCAGCTTTGTGTCGTCTGCAAACTTGGAGATATTACATCTAGTTCCCTCGTCTAGATCATTACTATATATTGTGAATAACTGGGGTCCTAGCACCGATCCCTGCGGTACCCCACTAGTCACTGCCTGCCACTCGGAAAAAGACCCGTTTATTCCAACTCTTTGCTGCCTGTCTGCCAACCAGTTCTCTGTCCAAGTCAGTACCTTAGCCCCAATCCCATGTGCTTTAACTTTGCACGCCAATCTCTTATGCGGGACCTTATCGAAAGCCTTCTGAAAGTCCAAATACACCACATCCACTGGTTCTCCCTTATCTATTCTACCAGTTACATCCTCAAAAGATTCCAGTAGATTAGTCAAGCATGATTTACCTTTTGTAAATCCATGTTGACTTTGTCCGATCCTGTCACTGTTTTCCAAGTGCTCTGCTATTACATCTTTTATAATGGACTCTAGCATTTTCCCCACTACCGATGTCAGGCTTACCGGTCTATAATTCCCCGTTTTCTCTCTCCCACCTTTTTTAAATAGTGGGGTTACATTAGCTACCCTCCAATCCATGGGAACTGTTCCAGAGTCTATAGAATTTTTGAAGATGACCAGCAATGCATCTACTATTTCTAGGGCCACTTCCTTAAGTACCCTAGGATGTAGATTATCAGGCCCTGGGGATTTATCGGCCTTCAATCCCGTCAATTTCCCTAACACCATTTCCCTACAAATACTGATTTCATTCAATTCCTCCCTCTCATTAGACCCTATGTTCCCCGACATCTCTGGGAGTTTATTTGTGTCCTCCTTTGTGAAGACAGAACCAAAGTATGTATTTAATTGGTGCCATTTCTTTGTTCCCCATTATAAATTCCCCTGATTCTGACTGCAAGGGACATACGCTTGACTTCACCAATCTTTTTCTCTTCACATATCTATAGAAGCTTTTGCAGTAAGTTTTTATGTTCCCTGAGGCTTACTCTCACACTCTATTTTCCCCCTCTTAATTAATCCCTTTGTCCTCCTTTGCTGAATCCTAAACTGCTCCCTATCCTCAGGTTTGCTGCTTTTTCTGGCCAATTTATATGTCCTCTCCTTGGATCTTATGCGATCCCTAATTTCCCTTGTTAGCCACGGTTGAGTCACCTTTTTTGTTTTATTTTTATGCCAAACAGGGATGAACAAATTCTGTAGTTCATCCATGCGATCTTTAATTGTTTGCCATTGCCTATCCACCGTCAACCCTTGAAGTAACGTTCCCCAATCCATCCTAGCCAATTCGTGCCTCATACCATTGTAGTTTCCTTTATTTAAATTCAGGACCCTAGTCTCTGAGTCAACTACTTCACTCTCCATCTTAATGAAGAATTCTATCATATTATGATCGCTCCTCCCCAAGGGGCCTCGCACAATAAGATTGCTAATTAATCCTTTCTCATTACATAATAACCAGTCTAAGATGGCCTGATCTCTAGTTGGTTCCTCGATATATTGGTCCAGAAAACTATCGTGTATACACTCTAGGAATTCCTCCTCCACAGTATTGTTACTAATTTGGTTAGCCCAATCTATATGTAGATTAAAGTCACCCATGATAACTGCTGTGCCCTTATTGCACGCGTCTCTAATTTCCCGTTTAATGCCATCCCCAACCTCAGCATTACTGTTTGGGGGTCTGTATACAACTCCCACTAACGTTTTCTGCCCCTTGGTATTTCTCAGCTCTACCCATACAGATTCCACATCATCAGAGCTAATATCCTTCCTTACTATTGTGTTAATCTCCTCTTTAACCAGCAATGCTACCCCACCTCCTTTTCCTTTTTGCCTGTCCCTCCTGAATATTGAATACTCCTGGATGTTGAATTCCCAGCCTTGGTCACCTTGGAGCCACGTCTCTGTAATCCCAATTATATCATATCCATTTACATCTATTTGCACAGCCAATTCATCCACTTTATTACGAATGCTCCTCGCATTAAGACATAAAGCCTTCAGGCTTGTTTTATTAACACTCTTAGTCCTTTTAGAATTATTATTTACTGTGGCCATGTTTGATTTACACCCTTGATTTCTCTGACTGCCACTTTTGCTTTTCTCCTTCCTGTCTTTTGCTTCTATCCTTGCTTCCCTTTCCTCTATCTCCCTGCACAGGTTCCCAACCCCCTGCCATTTTAGTTTAAACCCTCCCCAACAGCACTAGCACACACTCCCCCTAGGACATCAGTCCCGGTCCTGCCCAGGTGCAAACCGTCCAGTTTGGACTGGTCCCACCTCCCCCAGAACCGGTTCCAATGTCCCAGGAATTTGAATCCCTCCCCCTTGCACCATTCCTCTAGCCACGTATTCATCTGAAATATCCTTCTATTTCTACTCTGACTAGCACGTGGCACTGGTAGCAATCCTGAGATTACTACCTTTGAGGTCCTATTTTTTAATTTACCTCCTAACTCCCTATATTCAGCTTTTAGGACCTCATCCCGGTTTTTACCTATATCGTTGGTACCTATATGCACCACGACAACTGGCTGTTCACCCTCCCTCTCCAGAATGCCCTGCAGCCGCTCCGAGACATCCTTGACCCTTGCACCAGGGAGGCAACATACCATCCTGGAGTCTCGTTTGCGGCCGCAGAAACGCCTATCTATTCCCCTTACAATAGAATCCCCTATCACTATAGCTCTCCCGCTCTTTTTCCTCCCGTCCTGTGCAGCAGAACCACCCATGGTGCCAGGAAGTTGGCTGCTGCTGCCTTCCCCCGATAAGACATCTCCCTCAACAATATCCAAAGCGGTATATCTGTTTGAGAGGGGGATGGCCACAGGGGACCCCTGAACTACCTGCCTGCACCTACTACTCTTCCTGGCGGTCACCCATTCCCTTCCTGCCTGTGCAGCCTTTACCTGCGGTGTGACCAACTGATGAAACGTGCTATCCACGACGTCCTCAGCATCGCGAATGCTCCAGTATGTATCCATTCGCAGCTCCAGTGCCACAATGCGGTCTGCCAGTAGCTGCAGCTGGATACACTTCCCGCACACACGGTCGTCCGGGACACAGGAAGTGTCCCTGATTTCCCACATAGTGCAGGAGGAGCATACCACGGGGCCGAGCTGTGCTGCCATGACTTACCATTTAATTAATTTAAATTTAATTAAATCAAATCAATGCCACTAATTACATTACAATTAAATGATATACTCAAGGGCCCTTGTTTACTACACAACAGAGACCTTAGAAAGTATAACCACAAAAATTAAGACCTTCTAAACTTTATAAACTATTAACCTTAACTGTCAAACTATAGAGTAGTATAAATACTCACCTGGCCGTACTCACCCAATCAGCTGCTTCCTCTTGCCCGCGTCACTTTTTGAATCGTGGCGTGGCTCTGGAACGCCGCCGCCGGTCTGCGAGATTGACCGGCCTTTGAAAAAAAGCCCACGAAAGTAAGTTTAAATACTCACTGTACTCTCCTGCTGCTCCCGACACCGGCCTCTTTCTACAGGGTGAAAAGTTAGGAAAAACAAAGGGGAAGCAAGGGAGCTCCTCCTTCCACTCCTCACCTAACTCCGACTCACCCAACTCACAGCACTCTGCTGAAACTGCACTCAGTGCAAAATCGCACTTCAAAGCCCATTATTATCCTGTCCTAGAGAATAAATGTGAATGCGTCACCGCCATTTTGAAGTACTCTGGTCAGGGTCTTCCATTTCTGTGCTCATCAGCCTGCAGTTTTCTACTCATTAAAGTGGATGGGTGCAAAATTGTGGGCTGGTGTGTGCAGAAACGGTTTCTTAAAATGTACATTAAAATAATGTCAATAAAAAAATTTAGGCTTACATCATTAGCACAATATTCTCACCTATGCTGCATAATGCACATGCAAAAAGATGGAAAAGATAGGGCATCTGCAGATGTACCCTCCTGATAGCCTAGGGTGAGTGAGTACATGCTCAAGCTTGTTATTGTCCCAGGAATAGACAGTATAAATAAGATAATAGTTTTTTTTTAAACTGAATACAAGTTATGCATTCTCTATGATCTCTGTGGGTGGAACTCAGATGTAGCAGGATGTTTTGTTTTGTAGAAAATAAACAAATCTTTATATAATATTCATGCCATTACAAGGAATATGGAAGTGCTGATTTTGTTAAAAACATTTCTTTTGTAATCTTCGCCAGTGATTTTAGCAATGCAATAGCATAACATTAAATTTTAGCTTAATGCTTTAAACTCTTGCGCACTAAATATTCTTAATGTTATAATTCTGTATACAGTGTGTATCTATTTCTGATTATTATAAAGTGGAATCAGAGAAATATAGAACAACAGATAATTTCTTAATTTGAAGTGGTATGTGAACATCTTAAACAGATATGGACCTAGAAATTCGTGAGGGCCTATTTTTGGGTATGTGGGAGACACAGGGACTTGTCCCTGTGCCTGAATGGATAGGTCCGAGACACACCCGATGTTGGGCTGTGGGTCTCATTATCATCGAGCTGGTGAGCTGCAGATACCTAATAGGTGTCCCAAGGTAGTTGACTGGCAAAGAAGAATGGAAGATCGGGCTGCTGCGACGCCAGCAGCGGCCCTCAGGTAAGTAAAGGAGACCGTGAAGGGGGGGCGATCGTGAAGGGAAGTGATCGGGAAGTGGGGTGACCGGGAAGGTAGGGTAGGTGATTGGGTTGGGAGGTTAAGTGATTGAGAGGGAGGGTAGCGGCGGCAATTCGGGGAGGGTGTAGCAATGCGATTGGGGGTGGGGGGAGTTGGAAACGGTGCCGGCTATGGCCAACGTGCTTTTAATGTGGAGTTGGGAGCAGTTCCTCCCAGCTCCATATTCAGGTAAGTATATTTTGTGCCCACTATTTCCACTGTGATCCCAGGCTGTCCTATCATCCTGCTCCACTGATGTATACCCATTAATGACAGAAAACTCCTCTGTAGTATACAGTTTGGTTACTTCTGTTTTTATACATGAAAATCTTCCTTTTTCATAAACTCACCAATACCAAGTTATTTTTGGATTTGACTGTAATTTCAGAAAGCTGTATAATTTCATCATTAATGACTTATTGAGGCCTCAATAGACAGAAATGAGCTTTTTTCTCACATTTCGTTGTTTGAAAGTGTTGAAATCCTGAGAGCAGCAGTAAACGCAGAGCTACAGTAGCAAAAACAAGAATGTTGTGCCATTGTGATTGTACCACTCACAGTTTGACAGGTTAAATTAATTTCAAGCAGAGTTGTGTGCTCCTGCTGCTCTGCCAAGGCTGCCATTTTCAATATGAGCAGGCTGATCAGACTGCAGGTGTGTGTTCCTGTTGTCTACAGCCTCACCTTATATTACAGACATCCCACAAGACAGTGACAAAGGCAACAGACTGTCACATCTGTTACTATAGATCAAGGTCTGCTGGAGGAACTCTAATAAAAATAAGCAGAACACATTATTTTCAAGCCTTTGTATGATGCCTACGTGCATTATAAAAAAACCTCAAGAAAGTATACTACTCCTTTAAAAGTACACAAGCAAATTCTAATATCAAAGTGCACAGTGATTTATTATATAGATATTAAAAGGAGTACAGTAACTGCCCTCACCCAACATCCAGAAACATGCATTTCCAGCAGGGGCCACTGGATAGTGATCAGGAGCAGGAACGTTGGCTGATGTTTCCTTCCCAGCAGGGCTGAGGCCAAGTCTAAAGCCCCTGCTGCCTTGTTGGCAAAGATCAGTGAACTCAACATAAACTTTGTGTAAACTGGGGACATTCTTGTTCTGTATGGTTCAGCTGTGCACTGGATGAACTCTTTAAGCTATCAGAGGGGCTAATAGAAATAATGTAATTCTAACCCACCACAACGAAGTATCAAGTCTTTAATAATGTATAATAATCCAACTAATTTCTTCAGAAATGCAATGTAAATCCAAATTAACACATTAGACTACATGCTTTTATATCACAGCTATTAGACAGTAACTTCCACAGAATATAAGATATATTTAATTATGAATATTACTGTTCATGTTTTTCTATTGCTTCAGACTTTTTAATAAAACATTTAAAAATTCAACTGACTGGAAAACAATAATTGCAAAGTTGAACTATTTACATGTAACAAGGTTTTTCATTAACCTTATTTTGTTGCTACCCTAAGTTTCTTTGTCCTTGCTAAAATACATCTTTTGTAGGTGGTCTATCATATCCTTTTCTTTGGCTTCAAGAGTTGCGTCAGCTTGCAATTCCCATCTGGAAGATATAATCAAGCAATGTTTATAGCAGATTAACAGTAGTTCTTAATGCACTTAAATATAACCTAAAGCAAAAAAGTATTTATATATTTGTTAAAAATGCTTTAAAATTTAAGTAAACTGCTTCTCACCAGGCTAATATCAGCAAAACTAAGTTATTGTTTACCAGCATCAAAAAGATTAACATTGAATCTACCTACATATACTATTAAAAAGTTAGTTGCTTTTCACATCCGTTCCTTTTTGGTGCACTGATTGGTCCATAGGAACCACATGACCACTAAATCTAAACTCTCACTGGTCACAAGTGCCTTCTACTGACTGACAGCTGAGTGCTTGGACAGTAGTCAATCAGATTTGAAATTATCTAAGGATTCAATGTGACTGTAGCATAATATTGCCCTTGGACCGGAGAAGTAGGGGGGAATTTTAATCCACCCTCACCCCCACCCAAGATGGGCAGGAGACGTTTGGCGGGGGCGGGGGCGCAGTTAAATTGTTAAAAATGTGAAATCCGACCCAAACTCGCCGTGAATGCGCCTACTTCCGGTTAATGTTAATAAAGCTACTTCCCTGATATTTTGGCAGCCATTCAAATTTAACAGCTGCGAGCTGGGTACCCCCCGTGATCTACAGATACCCCTCCGTGATCACCAAACCGACCCCCCCCCCCATGATTGCCAGACTGACCCCTGCGATCTCCAGACCGAACCGCCACGAGATCTTTCCCCCTGCGATTTCTCCCACCAACCCCTATGATCTCTCTTTCCATTCTTCCTCACTGCCACACTCCCAGCCCCCATCCACTGAGCCCCAATCTTCCTGATGGCTGGGGACCGTCCACCGCAGGCTTTCCTGCCCAGAAGCTGGGCAGCCTCGCAATCTGGCCGGCTGCTGGGTGGGAAACAGGGTAAAAAATGTCTAATAAGGTCCTGCCGTTAAATTCAGCAGGGCCTCTGCGTTCCCGGCATTCCCGGGTTTCCCAGCCGCTGATGCGCCCCGATTCCCTCACTGTAAATATCGGGGCCATAGTTTCCAGCTGCAAACTGGCTCTTTCCATCTCAGGCATTGCTGGCTGGTTCCCTCCACCTCAGCATATCAAAACATAGAGGCCGGAATTTTACTGGCGCTCAGAGTGCGGGTTTGGAGGCAGGTCCGCTGTCAAAATCACAAAGACTGACAGCGGGTCGGTATCCCGCTGTAAACCCGCCTCCTTGTCAGTTTCCCAAGTGTTGGGTCTGTTATCCCTGAACAGACCTGACACCAAGCGGCAGGTCAGCCAATTTAATTGTTAAAAGCTTATTAAAAGGTAGTTAAGAACCATTTTCTCATGTATTTACCATTTTACCAGGTTTTCAACGAGCTTCCAGGAGAGCGGGTATCACGTCAGGTAAGTGTGTTGTGTTCTCAATGACTGTGGATTGCTGCAAATAGGTGACAGCTGCAAAAGTGGTATAAAAGTTTTGTGTTTTTTTTTTCAAGTTTTGCGGGGTTTTTTTCAGAGGCCCAGTGTCGGGAGAAGCTGGTGAGTATTTATTTTCAGTTGCGCGGGTTTTTTTTCAGAGGCCCAGTGTCGGGAGAAGCCGGTGAGCATTTATACTCAGTTTCGCGGGGTTTTTTTCCGAGGCCCAGTGTCGGGAGAAGCCGGTGAGTATTTATACTCAGTTTCGCAGGTTTTTTTCCAGAGGCTTATCAATCTCACAAACCGGCGGCGGCGTGCCAGAGCCACATCACAATTCAAAAATTGACGTGGGCAAGAGGAAGCAGCTGATTGGGTGAGTACGGCCAGGTGAGTATTTATACTACTCTATAGTTTGACAGTTAAGGTTAATAGTGTATAAGGTTTAGAAGGTCTTAATTTTGTGGTTTATAGTTTCTAAGGTCTCTGTTGTGTAGCGGGGAGTGCTAGTAAACAAGGGCCCTTGAGTAATTAATATCATTTAATTGTACTGTAATTAATGGTCTTTGATTTGATGTAATTTAATTTAAGTTAATTAAAGGGTAAGTCATGGCAGCAAAGCTCGGCCCCGTGGCATGCTCCTCCTGCGCTATGTGGGAAATCAGGGACACTTCCGGTGTCCCTGACGACCATGTGTGCGGGAAGTGTATCCAGCTGCAGCTACTGGCAGACCACATTGCGGCGCTGGAGCTGTGAATGGATATACACTGGAGCATCCGCGAAGCTGAGGACGTTGTGGATAGCACGTTTAGTGAGTTGGTCACACCACAGGTAAACGCTGCACAGGCAGGAAGGGAATGGGTGACCGTCAGGCAAAGTAGTAGGCACAGGCAGGTAGTGCAGGAGTCCCCTGTGGACATCCCCCTCTCAAACAGATATACCACTTTGGATATTGTTGGGGGGGGCTGGCTTATCGGGGGAAGGCAGCAGCAGCCAAGTTCATGGCACTGTGGGTGGCTCTGCTGCATAGGACGGGAGGAAAAAGAGCGGGAGAGCTATAGTGATAGGGGCTTTTATTGTAAGGAGAATAGACAGGCGTTTCTGCGGCTGCAAACGAGACTCCAGGATGGTATGTTGCCTCCTTGGTGCAAGGGTCAAGGATGTCTCGGAGCGGCTGCAGGGCATTCTGGAGGGGGAGGGTGAACAGCCAGTTGTCGTGGTGCATATAGGTACCAACGATATAGGTAAAAAATGGGATGAGGTCCTAAAAGCTGAATATAGGGAGTTAGCAGGTAAATTAAAAAATAGGACCTCAAAGGTAGTAATCTCAGGATTGCTACCAGTGCCACGTGCTAGTCAGAGTAGAAATAGCAGGATATTTCAGATGAATACGTGGCTAGAGGAATGGTGCAAGGGGGAGGGATTCAAATTCCTGGGACATTGGAACCGGTTCTGGGGGAGGTGGGACCAGTACAAACTGGACGGTTTGCACCTGGGCAGGACCGGGACCGATGTCCTAGGGAGAGTGTTTGCTAGTGCTGTTGGGGAGGGTTCAAACTAAAATGGCAGGGGGTTGGGAACCTGTGCAGGGAGACAGAGAAAAGAGAAACAAGGATAGAAGCAAAAGATAGGAAGGAGAAACGCAAAAGTGGAAGGCAGAGAAATCAAGGGTGTAAATCAAACAGGGCCACAGTTAAAAATAATTCTAAAAGGACTAAGAGTGTTAAAAAAACAAGCTTTGTGTCTTAATGCGAGGAGCATTCGTAATAAGGTGGATGAATTAGCTGTGCAAATAGATGTAAACGGATATGATATAATTGGGTTACAGAGACATGGCTCCAGGGTGACCAAGGCTGGGAACTCAACATCCATGGGTATTCAATATTCAGGAAGGACAGGCAAAAAGGAAAAGGAGGTGGGATAGCATTGCTGGTTAAAGAGGAGATTAACACAATAGTAAGGAAGGATATTAGCTCGGATGATGTGGAATCTGTATGGGTAGAGATGCGAAATACCAAAGGGCAGAAAACATTAGTGGGAGTTGTATACAGATCCCCAAACAGTAGTGGTGAGGTTGGGGATGGCATTAAACAGGAAATTAGAGACGCATGCAATAAGGGCACAGCAGTTATCATGGGTGACTTTAATCTGCATATAGATGGGGCTAACCAAATTAGTAACAATACTGTGGAGGAGGAATTCCTAGCGTGTATATGGGATGGTTTCCTGGACCAATAAGTCGAGGAACCAACTAGAGATCCGGCCATCTTAGACTGGTAATGGCCCAGAAATTAAACATCGATGGTTCCTGCGGGGGTAAGGATTCCCCGCGATATCGCACTCCGCGCCTACCTTTTTGTTTCGGGCCCACACAAACTTCAGTTTCAGAGCCTCTCCCTGTTGCCAGCGTGCAGTGCTTGCGTGTCCCAGAGGCGCAATTAGTTCGTGCGAGCTCTGGGATCACGTGATTCAGTCAGAGCCAATGGCAGCACACCATCTTTCATTCATAGTTTTGACAGCAAGGGCTGTCAAAGCTATGAATACTACAAGCCCCCAAAAGAACAGCTAAACCTCAATTAAATTTAAAAAAAAGCCATCACATTAATAAAATAACCATAGTTAAATAAATTAACCACTTTAAACAAAAAATTTAATTTTTGAAAAAATTTAAAATCTTTTTAAAAGTTATAAAAGTAAACTTACCTTTCTTTAAAGTCTCTAAAAAAGATAAACCTGTTGAAATTTTTTTTAAATAACACTTAATTAACTACTTACCTTGTTAAAAGGGGGTCCTACGCCTGCTTTCTTTATGTGTAAAATCTTCACCACTTACCTGCGCGTTCAAACCTGAAAAAAAACCTAAGTGCACTGCGTGCGTGCAGCCTGTGGATGCACGCGGTTCACTTAGGAACCGCCCCCTTTGCAATACACGAAGTGCCGGGTACCCGCGCATGCGCAGTGCATGCAGGAAACCGGCAATTCTGGAACTAATACGCGAGAGTACACAGTGCGTACTCTCGCGTATTAGGTCTAATTTTCGGGCCATTATGTAATGAGAAAGGATTAATTAGCAATCTTCTTGTGTGAGGTCCCTTGGGGAAGAGCGATCATAATATGATTGAATTCTTCATTAAGATGGAGAGTGACGTAGTTGACTCAGAGACTAGGGTCCTGAATTTAAATAAAGGAAACTACGATGGTATGAGGCACGAGTTGGCTAGGATGGATTGGGGAACGTTACTTAAAGGGTTGACGGTGGATAGGCAATGGCAAACATTTAAAGATCGCATGGATGAACTACAGAATTTGTTCATCCCTGTCTGGCATAAAAATAAAATAGGAAAGGTGGCTCAACCGTGGCTAACAAGGGAAATTAGTGATAGCATAAGATCTGAGGAGCAGACATATAAATTGGCCAGCAAACCTGAGGATTGGGAGCAGTTTAGGATTCAGCAAAGGAGGACAAAGGGATTAATTAAGAGGGGGGAAATAGAGTATGAGAGTAAGCTTGCAGGGAACATAAGAACTGACTGTAAAAGCTTCTATAGATATGTGAAGAGAAAAAGATTAGTGAAGTCAAGCGTAGGTCCCTTGCAGTCAGAATCAGGGGAATTTATAATGGGGAACAAAGAAATGGCAGACCAATTAAATACATACTTTGGTTCTGTCTTCACAAAGGAGGACACAAGTAACCTCCCAGAGAGGTTGGGGAACATAGGGTCTAATGAGAGGGAGGAACTGAATGAAATCAGAATTTGTAGGGAAATGGTATTAGGGAAATTGACAGGATTGAAGGCCGATAAATCCCCAGGGCCTGATAATCTACATCTTAGGGTACTTAAGGAAGTGGCCCTAGAAATAGTAGATGCATTGCTGGTCATCTTCCAAAATTCTATAGATTCTAGAACAGTTCCCATGGATTGGAGGGTAGCTAATGTAACCCCACTATTTAAAAAAGGTGGTAGAGAGAAAATGGGTAGTGAGGAAAATGCTAGAGTCTATTATAAAAGATGTAATAGCAGAGCACTTGGAAAACAGTGACAGGATCGGACAAAGTCAACATGGATTTACAAAAGGTAAATCATGCCTGACTAATCTACTGGAATTTTTTGAAGATGTAACTGGTAGAATTGATAAGGGAGAACCAATGGATGTGGTGTATTTGGACTTTCAGAAGGCTTTCGACAAGGTCCGCTTAAGAGATTAGCATGCAAAGTTAAAGCACATGGGATTGGGGATAAGGTACTGACTTGGATAGAGAACTGGTTGGCAGACAGGAAGCAAAGAGTTGGAATAAACGGGTCTTTTTCTGAGTGGCAGGCAGTGACTAGTGGGGTACCACAGGGATCGGGGCTAGGACCCCAGCTATTCACAATGGGCCAACAATTCGGCACTTGCCGGGTGAGTACGCACTGTGTACTCACCCGTAAGGCCTCCTGAAGTGTCGGTTTTCTGCATGCACTGTGCATGCGCGGGAAACCGGAACTTCCGGTCTCGTGAAGGGAGCAGTTCGGAGGTGAACCGCGTGCCCGGGAGAGGCTGCGCGCACACAGCGAACTTAGGTTTTTTTTCAGGTTTCTCCGGGAAGGTAAGTATGGAAGAAGCTGCGCTTTTAAAAAGGAGGCGCAGGACCCGTTTTTAACAAGGTAAGTGGTTAATTAATTACAATTTAAATTTTTTTTCAACAGGTTTATCTTTTTTAGATACGTTAAAGAAAGGTAAGTTTATTTTTAGCACTGTTAAAAAGTATTTTAATTTTTTCAAAAATTTTAATTTTTGTTTAAAGTAGTTAATTTATTTAACTTATAGTTATTTTAAAAATGTGATTTTAAAAAAAAATTTATTTGAAGTTTAGGTGTTGTTTTGGGGCCGATTTCAATTCATAGATTTGACAGGTCTTCCTGTCAAATCTATGAATGAAAGATGGTCTGCTGCCATTGGCTCTCCATGGCCCACGTGATCCCTGGGGACGCATCGCACTAACTACGCCCCTGGGATACAGAAGCACTGCGCGCCGGCAGCTGCAGGAGGCCCAGGAGCTGAAGTCCCCGTGGGTCCAAAGGTCAACGGCAGGCGCGGTAGGTAGGTGCGCGCGGGATCCTTGCACCCGCGGGAAGCCAGGGAGCCTAATTTCTGGGCCAATATATATTAATGATCTAGACGAGGGTACTAGGTGTAATATCTCCAAGTTTGCAGACGACACAAAGCTGTGTGGGCGAGTGTGCTGTGAGGAGGATGCAGAGAAACTCCAGTATGATTTGGACAGGTTAGGTGAGTGGGCAAATGCATGGCAGATGCAGTATCATGTGGATAAATGTGAGGTTATCCACTTTGGTGGCAAAAACAGGAAGGCAGATTATTATCTGAACGGCAATAGATTGGGAAAAGAGGAGGTGCAACGAGACCTGGGTATCCTTGTGCACCAATCGCTGAAGGTAAGCTTGCAGGTGCAGCAGGCGGTTAAGGAGGCAAATGGTATGTTGGCCTTCATAGCGAGAGGATTCGCGTACAGGAGGAGGGATGTCTTGCTGCAGTTGTACAGGGCCTTGGTGAAACCACACCTTCAGTATTGTGTGCAGTTTTGGTCGCCTTATCTGAGGAAGGATGTTCTTGCCATGGAGGGAGTGCGGCGAAGATTCACCAGACTGATACCTGGGATGGCAGGGATGACGTATGAAGAGAGATTGGGTCGATTAGGCTTATATTCGCTAGAGTTTAGAAGAATGAGAGGGGATCTCATTGAAACTTATAAAATTCTAACAGGACTAGACAGACTAGATGCAGGAAGGATGTTTCCGATGGCGGGTGAGTCCAGAACCAGGTGTCACAGTCTAAGGATAAGGGGTAATCCATTTAGGACTGAGATGAGGAGGAATTTCTTCACCCAGAGAGTGGTGAACCTGTGGAATTCTCTACCACAGAAGGCAGTTGAGGCCAATTCATTAAATATATTCAAGAAGGAGTTAGATATAGTTCTTAAGGCTAAAGGGATCAAGGGATATGGGGAGAAAGCAGGGACAGGGTACTGAATTTGGATGATCAGCCATGATCTCATTGAATGGCGGAGCAGGTTTGAAGGGCCGAATGGCCTACTCCTGCTCCTATCTTCTATGTTTCTATGTAAAACCTACCATTTCACAGCTGTTCACTTCCCAATCTTAGAAGTTGGAGCATTAATGATTTGGAACCCACTTTTGAGCTTTATGCACTTTTGAAGTGTTTGGAGTAATCTCTCTATCCACTGTCACATCCTTGGAACAACCTATCTCAACATTGACAGATTACTTCTGTCATCTCAACCTCACCTGCCATCTATTCCATCAGCATTGGTGCCCTTGAAAAATCTCACCTTGGTCCTCAGAATCCCAACACAATCAGCCCCAACACCAGCATCACCGGGCACACCAGCAGCACCAACATCCACACCAGCCTTTTCCGCAATCAACTGATGCTGCACTGGACACAGGGCATCATCACCCGTGTACACTCCTGCCCAGGACGTCAGCGATGGTTTCACCATGTCCAGATTTGCTTTACTTAACACTGTACACTCCGTCTGCCACTTGATGCACCAGGTTGGCACCACCCCACACCAGCACCATAAAGCATCCCTACAATGTCCAAGCAATTCCTTTCACACTCATCACCCCTGGGGGCGTGGTGGTGGGGGGCGGGGGGGGGGGGGGGGCGGTGGGGGACGTTATGTCTCACCATTCACTGGAACTCACTAACACACTTTCAAAGGTGCACACAAATCTGTCCAAGAAGGCAAAGTGGTGAAAATAAGGATTTCAATGCTTGACAACACATTAACAGAAGGTTTACACAAACATTGGCTAAAACACCCAAGTGCCTACCCTTGTGTCTTTTTCGTTGGTATGACTGGTCTAGGATGAGGGTGAGTGTGAGGGGTGGCTAGTGAGATGGGGATGTGATAATGTAGATAGAGAGGGATGGGTGGAGGTGCAAGGTAAGTTGGTTTGAGCAAGGACATGCAGGAGTAGGGCAGGGAAGGCAGAGTGATGGGGATGTGATGAGTGGCATAGGAGGATGAGGTTGAGTGTGGCTTTGCAGTAATGTTTCGCGATCTACTATGATCATTGAAAGGTTTGCGCCACTGCAGCCTGGTCCTCCTGACGACATCCCTGCTTGTGTCCTCCTGTGCAGTGTGCAACCAGGCTGCGTTGGTCTCCTGGGGAGGTCACTTCCGCCCATTGGAAGGAAATAGAACCTCCCTGCGTGTTGGGAGAGCCTGGGTGCAGCCGTGCACCTCTGTGCAGTCATTGTCAGTGTTTGCAGCACCTCAATGCTGTAGAACACTGACAGCACAACTGTCAAAATGAATGTGGACATGGTCCCTTTAAGGAAACCGGCTGATGACGTGTCATCAGATGACGTCATCAGATCTGCTTCCTTTTAGTTGGCCGGGAACCTCGCAGGGCGGGCTGAACAAGCTCAATCAGGGCAAAATCACTTGGAAGAGGCAGGATGAAGCCGGGAGCGGGGTTTGAGGCCGCCGCCTACTCCGGCCGCACCGGACTCACCACGGCTGGCAAAATCGCAGCCAGAGGGTGCAACAAGGTTGACCTGCTGACTCTTGAAAAAAAAATTCCAAATTAATTTCTGCATAACACGACATGAGGTAGGAGTTGCAATGGCACTATGTTTAAGAAGCTGTTCAAGTTTGAGTTGAGGCAAGACCAAAAAATGCGATTCAGGGAGGACTTGGCTACTTTCTTGACAGTATTTGGTGGTGCTTGCTACTGTATTGAAGTCTCAAGTTTCAGACTCGGGGCTGGGAATGGTCAGAATGAAACACTAGCCTAGTTTTCATTTGAACTGATTAGATAGTTTTTTTCTCCCCCTGAATACCATGAGAGTGTGACATCATACATAGTACTTCCAGGCTTAGGCACTTCAGTAATTTTGGACATAACTCACGGTACCATAATACATAAGGCATCCAACATTACTAGGGGCTACAGAATGCAGTAGTAAATTTAAATTGCAGCAGCAGAAATTTTTAATGGAGCAAGATTTTTATATTGTTACTGTGGGAATTTCAAAGGAAGCTTGGAGGCTGATTTATGTTGATATTTGTGGATTCTGCCTAGCCCTTCTGAGGTTTGATACAAAGGGCAGTTAAGAATCAATCACGTTGGTGTGCAACTGGAGTCGCGTATAGGCCAGACTGGGTATAGATGGGAGGCTTTCCTTCCCTAAAGGACATTAGCGAACCGGTTGGGTTTTTATGATAATCTGGCAGCTTCATGGTCACTTTTACTGATACCAACTTTTCATTGCCAGATTTTTTTTAAACTGAATTAAAATTCTCAAACTGCCATGATGGGATTTGAGCTCATGTTCTCTGGATTATTAGTCCAAGCTGCTGGATTACTACACTACAGTACCTTGATTATTCAAAAATTGAGAAAAATTGCATGATTGAAAAGGTGGTCCACTGTCAAGAAACCAGCTTTACAGGAAGTCCATATCAAACAAACAAGTAACGTAACATGTCCATCGTCGCTGTGCTTCCATTGATGACATCGGGCCACTTCGAGCCTTTTAGAATGAGAATCCAAAACAAGTACAAAATTTCTACGTCTTCAGCTCAGCAAAATCAACACGAATACGCCGCCATACTTTTGTTGGCCATTGCCAAGTACTAGTTTCCGCAGGGTTTACAGGTAAGTTGAAAGGCTTGATACTCATGAAAATTACCCTATAGTGCTTTACCAAGCAAAATATTTCAAAGCAATTCACGCAATGAATCACTGCAGTCATTCCGAGTCACCAACAGCAATGAGTTGAATCAGTCAATCTGTTTTTCGGTGGTACTGGTTGAGAGGGAAATTTTAGCCAGGTCACTGGGAGAATTTCTCAGATACTGGAACAGACAGATGGAGCTTCAGTTTAATATCTCATCCGAAGGATAGCATCTCTGATAATGCAGCACTGCTTCAGTATTACACTGGATATAGCTTTCCGATAATGAATGCACAAAATCATATGATGCAACCCACTAATCATTTGCAACATAACATGAAGAGTTCGGTAACTCTGGAGAAGTGCTAAAAGTATTTGAAACAAAAATATACAACTAAAATCATAAGGACTTCTCTTTTAAATCAAATGCAACAAAATTTATTTCCAAAAAATGTAAGATTTTTTCTATTGTTGATGCAGTCGTGTGAAGAAGCAAACTGTTTGGTCCAGCAGCAGTGCAGATCTGTTCACAGTGAAGTCGTTCTTAATTAATTCACATATTAAATCGCAATTACTTTACCATTGGAATACACAAATGGTTGTAATCATAATTAGAATGTAAACTAATGAACAAGGGGCCTTTTTAATGTTTAAATCGGTCCACGTTTTGAGTAAGCCACCTGTTAAGAGATTTCAGTCAAAATAAATCAAAATACTAACACTATTTTATGGAAGTGTACATATACATAAAACTCTATAAAAGGATGTACTTTAAAATTGAAAACTTTTAAATTAAAGTCTGGCACATGGATCTATTTGTTTAAAGTTGTCAGCGTGGCAGGAGTCCCAACTAAGCAACACATCACCATGCTATGCCATAGATATGGATGCAGGTCTCCCACAGATAGTGGCTTTCTGACAATACAGCACTAAGCAGGGACAACAGGAGGGAGGAAAGGGAAAAAACAAAAATCACTAGGGATCCCACTCTTGCTGTATTTCAACAAGAACTGGTGGGGTACTCCTGCTCATTTCTCCATTCTTTCAGCAAAGCTTCGGGTGAGAAGCAAACGACAAGGACACAAAGTCGAGAAAAACCATAGTGTATTTTACAAGTTGTGACTTTTTTTTGGAGAATTTCAATTGTCAAGCAAGGGTAGGATTCAAACTCAGTGGTAGATATAGTGCAATAATGCATTTCTTCTGAATAAATACAAGTTCTTTCTTCTCTCAATGTGTGGAGTGTGCTTGACTGGTGGGATGTAAGATATATCCAGATGGGTTGTGGTGAAGGGAGAGAAAAAATGTTCGAAACCGATCAACTGTTGCCTGATGTGTGTGAATACAAAGCAGGGAGTGTCTGACAAACTTGATTGAGTTCTTCATAGAGTCATAATGGCACAGAAGGAGGCCATTCAGCCCATCGAGTCCGTGCCGCTCTCTGTAGAGCAATCCAGTCAGTCCCATTCCCCCGCTCTATCCTCGTAGCCTTGTAAGTTTATTTCCCTCAAGTGCCTATCCAGACTCCCCTTGAAAACATCGAGTGTCTCCGCTTCCACCACTTCCATTGGCAGCGAGTTCCAGGTCCTCACCAATCGCTGCGTAAAAAAGCTTTTCCTCACATCCCCCATGTATCTTTTGCCCAAAACCTTAAATCTGTGTCCCCTAGTCCTTGTACCATCAACTAGTGAGAACAGCCTTTCCCCGCCTAGCCTATCCAAACCCGTCATAATCTTGTACACCTCTATCAAATCACTCCTCAATCTCCTTTGCTCTAATGAAAACAAATCCAGCTTCTCCAACCTGTCCTTGTAGCTAAGATCCCTCATCCCCGGAACCATTCTGGTAAATCTCCTCTGCACCTTCTCAAGTGCTTTCACATCCTTCCTAAAGTGTGGTGACCAGAACTGGACGCAATACTCCAATTGTGGCCTAACCAGCGCTTTATAAAGGTTCAGCATAACTTCTCTACTTTTGTACTCAATACCTCTATTTATGAAGCCCAAGATCCCATATGCTTTGCTAACCACTCTCTCAATATGTCCTGCCCTCGCTCGGACGATGACGTAGTCCAGCAGATGCTAGTGCTTGGAGCGAGGGTGCTGCCATGAAGCCTTGTACTTGTCTCTCTGACGGAACAAGGTGTTGGTTATGACAAGGCCATGTTCTGAGCATTTCGACAGGAGGAGGGTACTGTTGTAGTTGGCTTTCCCTACCCCCTCTTTGCCGATCACACCTCCCCAGAGGTCTGTGTCCTTTCCAATCTGGCGTTAAAGTCGCCGCGGAGGATCAGCAAGTCGCCCGTTGGGACTCGGGACAGGGATTGTTCGAGGTTGGAGTAGAATTCCTCTTTGGTCTCGTTTGTGGCTTCCAGTGTTGGGGCGTACGCACTGAAGACCATAGTGCACTGGTTCCGGGCTAGGGTGAGCCGAAGAGTCATAAGGTGCTCGTTTATACCGCTAGGAGAGTCTCTGAGATGCCCAGCTAGTTCATTTTTAATGGCAAAGCCTACCATGGAGGTAGCGTTCTTCTTCAGGTTTGCCTTTCCAGAAGGTGTAGCCACCGCCTTGCTCCTTGAGCTGGCCTTCCCCTGCCAGCCGAGTCTCACTTAGGGCGGCGATGTCAATGTTGAAACGTCTGAGCTCCCGGGCAACGATAGCAGTACGGCATTCCGGTCTGTCACTGTTGGGATTGTCCAAGAGGGTCCTGACGTTCCAGGTCCCGAACTTCATTTTAAAGGGTGGAAGATGCCGGTGTGTGAATTCTTTTAACATGGGGTGGCCGTTGCACATCAGCTACCACACAGGCTTGACAGAGCAAGGTCTTGGTCCAATGGCAAGGGGATCCAAGACGATTGGAGACCAGGCTCTGCTACAACGGCCTAGCACACATACCTCGGGAGCCTACTGTCAACAAGGGTAGACGTCGATGACGAAGTCCAACACCGCCTTTAGTGTGCCAGTGCAGCCTTTGGTCGCCTGAGGAAGAGAGTGTTTGAAGACCAGGACCTCAAACCTGGCACTAAGCTCATGGTCTACAGAGCAGCAGTGATACCCACCCTGCTGTATGCCTCAGAGACATGGACCATGTACAACAGGCACCTCAAAGCACTGGAGAGGTACCACTAACGCTGCCTCCGCAAGATCCTGCAAATCCATTGGCAGGATAGGTGCACCAACGTCAGTGTTCTCGCTCAGGCCAACATCCCCAGCATCAAAGCTTTGACCACGCTTGATCAGCTCCGATGGACGGGTGACATCGTCCGCATGCCCGATACGAGACTCCCAAAACAAGCGCTATACTCGGAGCTCCGACACGGCAAGAGAGCCCCAGGTGGACAGAGGAAACGCTTCAAGGACACCCTCAAAGCCTCCTTGAAAAAGTGCAACATCCCCACTGACACCTGGGAATCCCTGGCCCAAGACCGCACAAAGTGGAGGAGAAGCATCCGGGAAGGCGCCGAACACCTTGAGTCTCTTCGCCGGGAGCAAGCGGAAGCCAAGCGCAAGCAACGCAAGGAGCGCACATCAACCCAAGCACCCCACCCACCCGCCCCTTCAATCACCGTCTCCCCCACCTGTGACAGAGACTGTAGGTCCCGCATTGGACTCATCAGTCACCTGAGAACTCATTTTTAATGTGGAAGCAAGTCATCCTCGGTTCCGAGGGACTGCCTAAGCTAGCTATGTCCTGCCACCTTCAGGGACCTATGCACATTAACTCCCAGGTCCCTCTGTACCTGTACACTCTTTAAAACTGTGTCATTAAGTGCATATTGCCTCTCCCTGTTCCTTCTGCCAAAATGCATCAATGAAATAACGGAGTGGGTTGATGAAGGTAGTGCAGTTGATGTTGTGTATATGAGCTTTCAGAAGGTGTTTGATAAAGTGCCACATAAT
The DNA here is from genome assembly GCA_030390025.1 of Squalus acanthias. NCBI lineage: Eukaryota > Metazoa > Chordata > Chondrichthyes > Squaliformes > Squalidae > Squalus > Squalus acanthias. The sequence goes on from CM059425.1 coordinate 161,709,753, forward strand.
AGATTTGTTAGCAAAATTGAAGCCCATGGGGTTAAAGGGGCAGTGGCAGCATAGATACAAAATTGGCTAAGAGACAGAAAGCAGAGAGTAGTGGTGAACGGTTGTTTATCAGACTGGAGGGAAGTATAAAGTGCTGTCCCCCAGGGTTGGTATTAGGACCACTGCTCTTGATATATATTAATGACCTGGAATTGGGTATAGGGGGGCATAATTTCAAAATTTGCAGATGACACAAAGCTTGGAAATATAGTAAGCAGTGAGGTGGATAGTAGCAAACTTTAGGAGGACATAAACAGACTGGTGAAATGGGCAGACGCATGGCAGATGAAATCTAAAGCAGACAAGTGTGAAGTAATACATTTTGGAAGGGAAAATGAAGAGAGGCAGCATAAATTAAATGGTACAATTTTAAAGGGGGTGCAGGAGCAGAGAGACATACACAAATCTTTGAAGGTAACAGGACAAGTTGATAAGGCTGTAAAAAACTCATATAGGATCCTTGGCTTTATAAATAGAGACTATGGGGGAAAAATTCAGTTGCTGTGTGCCTCCCGTTAACGTCCCAAGGGGGCTCTAATGGGACGCAAAGCACCTAGTTCCCGGGTGCGGCGCCGCTAACGCCTCCCTAAAAATTCAGCGGGAGGTTAGCGGCAGCGGTAGCTAGTAGCGCCCCGCGGCACTGCGCCTCCGCCGATGTCATTATCGCCATGCACAGCGCTCCGCTCGTGCCCCGGCCGCAAACTTCACTCGCGCCCCCAGACCTACCACCGGACGCTATGTCCGACAGGGTCAGGATGCCGTGTTTGTGGCCGCAGCGGCGCAAATTAAAGGGCAGGTGCCTGTCGGCCATTTTTTTTGGGCCGCCTGCCAGCACCTGCCCCCTTTCGCCTCCTCCTGCGGGGTGCCAGCTGCGATTGGTGATCCCGGCACTCCTCTTTTACCAGCACCCTGCTCCCTGGTGGTCCAGCAGGGCCCCGGTGCGTGCTGCGCTAGGCCCCTCCCCTTTAAGCAGGGGAAGGAGGCCTGCAATACCGCGGTGTTACGTGCCGACGCGAGTGATGCTGTTGCATGCAGCGTCGCGATATTGAATGGTAGCATCCCAAGAGGGAGGGGGAGCGCTTCCAGTCGCGACCCTGCCTCCTGTTGTGGCGCGACCATTCAATTTCTGGTGCTCTATACTCCTGTGTACCCCCTCTGCTCCATTCCATCATTTGTGGCAGAGGTTTCAGGTGTTTGGCCTTAGTGTCTAGAACCCCCCTCCCTAAACCCCATTGCTTCTTATTCCTCTTATTCCTCCTACACCTTCTCAAAATGCAACCATGTCTTTGATCACCTCTCCTACCCTCCTCACTTATGCTTGGGGGAGATTTTAACCCTGAAAAATGGGTGTGTTTGGGTTGGGTGGCATGTAAAAATGTAAATAATCTGAAACCTGACCCCAACCTGCCTCCTGTTGGGGCGCGACCATTCAATTTCTGGTGCGGGAGCGCTAACTTTTTCAGGACACTAACTTTTTCAGGGCACTAAAAGTAGCGCCCCGGCGAAGTTAGCACCCCAAAGGGGGCGCGACCCAATTTTTCCCCCATAGAGTACAAAAGCAAGGAAGTTATGGTGAACCTTTTTAAATCACTGGTTAGGCCTCAGCTAGAGTATTGTGTCCAATGCTGGGCACCACACTTTAGGAAGAATGACAAAGCCTTGGACCGAGTGCAGAGGAGATATACCAGAATGGTACCAGGGATAAGGGACTTCAGTTATGTGGAGAGACTAGAGAATCTGGCATTGTTTGCCTTAGAACAGAGATTTAATAGAGGTGTTCAAAATTATGAGGGGTTTTGATGGAGTAGATAGGGAGAAACTGTTTCCACTGGCAAAAGGGTCAGTAACCAGAGGACACAGACTTAAGATAATTGGCAAAATATCCAGGGTGGAAATCAAGAGAATTTTTTTTATGCAGCAAGTTGTTACTTGAAAAGGAGAAATTTGCAGGGCTAGAGAGTGGAACTAATTGGATAGCTCATTCAAAGAACTGACAGAGACATGATGGGCCGAATGTCTTCCTTCAGTGCTGTATGATTCTTTGATTCTATGAATGGAATTGGGAACTATCACAGAGGTACACTCAAAAAGTGCACTCACAGAAGCAGCGGGATAGATTTTATGTATTAGCACTCAGAGTACAGAGCTGTACATGATAGAAACACAGTGGAAATTCAGGCACAGAGGTCAGCATGCTACACATATTTCTCTATCCAGTAAAAAATTAATTAACTTAATGGATGGAAAAGTGAAGGGGGAGAGAGAAAGGATTGAAGTAGGAAGGCAAGAAAGTGCAATGTGGAGGAGGAAAGCAAAACAGATAAATGAAGGCGAGCACGGCAGATAAGCAAAGGGGAGTGACAAAGAAAGAGGAGAGAAAAGAAAAGGAAAATGAGAAAGAAAGAAAAAAAGCAAAGGGGAGTGAAAGAAGCAAAAGTGAAGAACAGAGAGAAAAACAGTGAAGTAGAGGACAGAAAGGATGATATCAATGTATACTCTGGAAACATTCTTTGAAGACGTATCAGATTTTTAAAATGTATTTGTGCTCAGGATGTGAGCTGTACTTTTAGTGCCCAAAGCTTGTTAACTTGAGATGATGGTGGTGGGTCTTCTCCTTGAGCAGCTGCAGTCCTTGAGCAGACGGTTCTCCTTCAAATGGTGTTAGGTACAACAACAACAACTTATAATTATATAGTGCCTTTAATGTAATAAAATGTCTCAAGGCGCTTCACAGGAGTGTTATCAAAAAAAATTTGACACCAAGCCATGTTAGGGCAGATGACCAAAAGCTTGGTTGAAGAGGTAGGTTTTAAGGGGAGTCTTAAAGGAGGAAAGAGAAGTAGAGAGGCAGAGAGGTTTAGGGAGAGAATTCCAGAACTTAGGACCTAGGCAGCTGAAGGCACGACTGCCAATGGTGAAGCATTTAAAATCAGGGATGTTCAAAATTCCAGAAAGTGGAGTGCAGAGGTCTAGGGGGATTATAGGGCTGGAGGAGATTACATAAATAGGGAGGGGAGAGGCCAAGGAGAGATTTCAAAACAAGGATGAGAATTTTAAAATCAAGGCGTTGCTTAACTGGGAGCCAATGTAGGTCAGCAAGCACAGGGGAGATGGGTGAGCGGGACTTGGTGCGAGTTAGCACACGGGCAGCAGAGGTTTGGATGACCTCAAGTTTATGGAGGGTAGAACTAGGGAGGCCGGCCAGGAGTGCATTGGAATAGTCAGATCTAGAGGTGATAAAGGTATGGATGAGGATTTCAGCAGCAGATAATTTGAGGTAAGGGCGGAGACGAGCGATATTACGAAGGTGGAATGGTCGGTCTTAGTGATATGATGTAGGAAGCTCAATTCATGATCAAATATGACACCAAGGTTGCGAATAGACTTGGACAGCCTTAGACAGTTGCCAGGAGAGAGATCGAATCAGTGGAAAGGGAATGGAGTTTGTGGCATGAACTGAAGACAATGGCTTTGGTCTTCCTGATAGTTAATTGGAGGAAATTTCTACTCATCCAGTGCTGGATGTTGGAGAAGCAGTTTGATAGTATAGAGATGGTGGAGGGTTTGAGAGAGATGGAGGAAAGGTAGAGCTGGGTATCATCAGCATACATGTGAAAACTCATGTTGTGTTGCCGGATGATGTCACCGAGGGGCAGCATGTAGATGAGAAATAGGAGCGAGCCAAGGATAGATCCCTGGGGGACACCAGAGGTGACAGTGCGGGATCGGGAAGAGAAGCCATATCAGGTGATTCTATGGTTAGGCTGGAAAGATAGGATGGAACCAGGTGAGTGCAGTCCAATCCAGCTTGATGACAGTGGAGAGGCGTTGGAGCAGAATTTTGTGGTCAACTGTGTCAAAGGCTGCAGACAGGTTCAGAAGGACGAGAAGGGATGGATTACCTTTGTTGCAGTCAATTAGGAAGTCATTTGTGACCTTGGTAAGAGCAGTTTCAGTACTGTGGCAGGGGCGGAAGCCTGATTGGAAGGATTCAAGTAAGGAGTTCTGGGAAAGATGGGCACGGATTTGGGAGGTGGCAACACGTTCAAGAACTTTGGAGAGGAAAGGGAGGTTGGAGATGGGGCGATAGTTTGCAAGGACGGTGGGGTCGAGGGTTAGTTTTTTGAGGAGAGGGGTGGTGACGGCAGATTTGACGGAAAGGGGGACAATACCGGAGGAGGGAGCCAGGAAAGTAAGTTGAGTTGTCAGCAATTTAGTAGGAATAGGGTCGAGAGAGCAGGAGGTCGGTCTCATTGACAAGATGAGCTTTGAAAGGGCAAGGGGGGAGATAGGAGAAAATTTAGAGAAATATTCAAATTTAGGGTTAGCGCAGGGGGGAAAACGTAAAGGAAGTAAGGTCTGGTGGGCTAGGGGGAGGGAGGGAATTGAAAGCAGTAGCAGTTGAACAAACAGAAGCCTCATCATGCTGTTGAAGTGGAGCAGCAGGAAACATGAAAGACTAGGAGGGGGATGGTTCACATCAGTCAGCAGGAGCAAATCAGTTGCTCCAGCCAGGGAGACAGATTCATGACCGCCTTATTGCCTGAGGAAGGGGGGAGATAGGAGAGAAATTAGAGAAATATGCAAATTTAGGGTTAGCGCAGGGGGGAAAACGTAAAGGAAGTAAGGTCTGGTGGGCTAGGGGGAGGGAGGGAATTGAAGGCAGAAGCAGTTGAACGGATGCTGTTGATCTTTTTAACAAAGAACTCCATGGGCTCCTCACATTTATTGTTGGAGGTGAGGGAGGAGGAGGCAGGGGAGGGTGGTCTGAGAAGACGATTAGTGTTGGAGAATAGAAGCCTGGTGTTATTTTTGCCATCCTGGATGATCTTAGAATAGTGGGTGGTTTTAGTGATGGAGAGCAGGACCCGGTAGTGCTTTATATGATCGAGCCAAATCTGGTGATGGATGATTAGGCCAGTTGTCCGCCAAAGAGGTTCAAGACTGCATCCCTTGGACTTAACGGAGCAGAGATAAAGGGTACAGCAGGAGGAATGACTAGGGTGAGAGAGTGTAATGGTTTTAGTGAGGAAAAGGGCATCAAGGTGGTGGAGAGGGTGTGATTTAGTAAGTCAGTAGTTGGCGAGATGTCATGGAGAATAGTAGGCCAAAGGTTAGGTAGTTGGGAATTAGAAAGTGCAGTGGTAAGGGACTTGAGGGATAGTTTTTTCTAGGGGCGGATATGAAAAGAAGTGGGCTTAGGAGGGGGAAGAGGAATATGGGTAGAGAGTGATATAAGGAAATGGTCGGAGATTGCCTTATGGTTACGGAGGGGATAGCGAGATCACGTGAGATGATAAGATTGAGGGGGTGGCCGTGTACATGGGTGGGGGAGTTGACATGAGGGAGAGGTTAGGGGAGAAAGGAACGGCAGTGAACTCAGAGGAGAGGGAGCAAGATCAGTTGAGATGGAGGTCGAAATCACTGAGGATCTGAAGTTGCTCAGTGCAAAGGCAGAGGAAGGAAAGCAGAGAAGATATCTCAATGAGAAAATTGGTCTGGTATTTGGGTGGGTGGTACAGAATAATGATTTTAAAAGAGAGACGTGAGGGGTGGAACAAGGTGAGATGCTCAAAGGAGGAGAAGTTGCCGGTGGAGTAGGGAGACATTTAGATTTAGATATAAGGGCTACACCACCACCACGGTTTGGGCGTGGAATATGGTGGAAAGTATAGCCAGGTGGGGAAGGTTCATTAAGGGGAAAGGTGTCATCAAAGGTGGAATCGGGGGGGAAAACTCTCCACTGGATGGAGTCATACCTAGCACAAAGTAAGACGGTTGTGGTGGTTGAAGGTCAATCATCACAGTCCCAGGACATCGCTGCAGGAGTTCCTCAGGGCAGTGTCCTTGGCCCAACCATCTTCAGCTGCTTCATCAATGACCTTCCCTCCAACATAAGGTCAGAAATGGGGATGTTCGCTGATGACTGCACAGTGTTCAGTGCCATTCAGAACTCCTCAGATAATGAAGCAGTCCAAGACCTAGACAACGTTTAGGCTTGGGCTGATAAGAGGCAGGTAACATTCGTGCCACAGAAGTGCCAGGCAATGACTATCTCCAACAAGCGTGAGTCTAACCACCTCCCCTTGCCATTCAACGGCATTACCATCACTGAATCCCCCACCATCAACAACCTGGGGGTCACCATTGACCAGAAACTTAACTGGACCAGCCACATAAATACTGTGGTAACAAGAGCAGGTTAGAGGCTAGGTATTCTGCGTCGAGTGTCTCACCTCCTGACTCCCCAAAGCCTTTCCACCATCTACAAGGCACAAGTAAGGAGTGTGATGGAATACTCTCCACTTGCCTGAATGCGTGCAGCTCCAACAACACATAAGAAGCTTGACACCATCCAGGACAAAGCAGCCCGCTTGATTGGCACCCATCCACCACCTTAAACATTCACTTCCTCCACCACCGGTGTACCATGGCTGCAGTGTGTACCATCTACAAGATGCATTGCAGCAACTCGCCAAGGCTTCTTCGACAGCACCTCCCAAACCTGTGACCTCTTCCACCTAGAAGGACAAGGGCAGCAGGCACATGGGAACACCACCACCTCCAAGTTCCCCTCCAAGTCACATGCCATCCTGACTTAGAAGTATATCGCCGATCCTTCATCATCGCTGGGTCGAAATCCTGGAACTCCCTACCTAACAGCACTGTGGGAGTACCTTCACCCCACGGACTGCAGTGGTTCAAGAAGGCGGCTCACCACCACCTTCTCAAGGGCAATTAGGGATGGGCAATAAATGCTGGCCTTGCCAGCGATGCCCACATCCCATAAACTAATTTTTTTTAAAAACCTCAACCATGTCTCCGTCAATGCCATGATGTTAATTTGATCGTCCACAATAATGTCATGGATGACAAGGCCCTTATTTACAAGTGAATGTACATTTTGAAAGGAAATGCGGAGAGGGGCGATGATACCTAATTTACTGGTGTAGTCCAGAGGGGCAGAGCAGGGAGGGACAGGGAGGAGGTTGGCGAGATTAGCTCGCAGCAGGCGCTTAGGGCAGGGAGGATGGGGAGAGAGTAAGATAGGGCAATTTGGGTTGCTAGGAGGCAGTGATGAGTGCCTCGGTGGGCCTTTCGAAGGATGCCAAGAGAGGCACAGAAAGTACGGAACAAGGAGCTAAATAAACTTCTCTTGGTGGGGCTCAGCCCAAAAAAGCTTAAGATAGTGTGGCTAGGTCCAAAAAAGTTTGAGAACCAGTGCCCTAATGTGTTGATTTATGGGCTGCTATTCATCACTGTATCTTCAAAGAGAATCTGAGTTTCCCCATCTTCATTCCAAATTAACCAATTTTTCAAAAACATAAACACACATGTAGACTTCCATAAAACTGGCCTTTTAGTTGAAAACAAAGTTGAAAAAAATTACAGAACCTTTTCTTTTAACATTGCATCACAAGTGTCAAAGTAATTTCTTAACATTTTCAAGACAGTAGATTAAAGGAAAATACCTGACAAATTATTGCCATTTTCATCCATTGTCACTTTGTAGTATCCATGCTAATACTCATATAAATAAAATATTGTTTGCATCAAGGGCATAATGTCAGTTTTAAATGTAGTCAAAGTAAAAAGCACCTTCATATGCCATAACTACTTCAATAGAACGATAATGAAAAGATTTGAGGGTAAAGATTTGAGGGTCAAGAATTCTCTTCACAGACTATATTACCACAACACATTTGCAGTCCAGATTCAACAAGCTGAAATTCTATACACACCATCAACATTATGGAAAATTTGTAAATGTCGGCATTGCTGTGCCTTAGATGATCAATTCACTCTATCAGTCATGCTTAGGTATAAAGTCTTGAAGTTTGTGATTGGTATTGTACAGGCTCCTAGCCAAATTCTGTTCATGACAAATGGATAATCAGTTTTACAGGCTACAAGTGTGGAGATGCAAGAAACTAGCAAAACATGGATTAATAACTGAATGCTTGGTTAAGAATGAATAGAGTGATAGATAGGTACAAAGATAATCATCTGCACTTCATTTGACCAGATGGTACAAAAACATTGTCCATAAAAATGATTACCAAACAGCTAACTTGCTAAGTGATCTGTAGAAACTTGTCACTCAGAGATATACGGGTACATAGGATATACTGACAGACATTCAATGGTTGCTTAGACAAGCATAATTGCTCCATACAGCTTTACTTGAATATGAATGAAGAATGCAGATTTATTACTCATCAACCATCAGGAAAGATTGGTAACTATTTGTAAGGCACTGACCCCCTCATCCTATAGATGAGGGGTTGGGTCACATCCATGATTTCCAAGTGTAAAAAGCCCCAATCCAGGTGCAATTTTGAATTTTGGGGCTGGATTTTACCGGACCTTCCAGTCGTGCGGGGAACGCGGAAAAGGAGGCCACAGGACAAGGTAAGTGCTGGGCCCAGGATGGTTGGTGGAGGGGGGAGGGGGGGTTCCAAGCCATGGCGGGGGGGGTTCCAATCCCCAGGGGGGTCTGATCACCGACCCTGGGGTTGAGTCGCGATCCCGGGGAGGGGGGATCACCGATCCCGGGGAGGGGCAGGCTGAAGATGGGGGAGCTTGGGGGGCTGGGAGGAAGCACTCCTGCTTGAGGTTTCACTGTCTAATTAATAGGGGGAGAATTGATAGTCCTAGTGGTCTTTTTCTTCCATCTATTACCCATTTTTATTTGCGTTATATAAAGCGTTGTTGGAGATCAAACACTAAATAAACACACCTGCAACTCAGGAAGCAGCAGCTCACCTTAACATTTTTCTGCCACAAGTTTGTGTCCTTCAGGGAAGGAAACCTGCTGCCCTTACCTGGTCTGGCCTATATGTGACTCCAGACCCACAGCAACATGGTTAACTCTTAACTGCCCTCTGAAATGGCTGAGCGAGCCAGTCAGTTATAGCAAGCCGCTAAAAAGAAGTATAATAAGAATAAAACTGGATCGACCTCTTAGCTTCGACCTAGGCATTGGATTCGGACACGATAAAGGCACACCCAGCTCAGTCGACCCTGCAAAGCCCTCCTTATTAATCTCGGGACTTGGAGAGCTGTCCCACAGACTAATCAAGATACAGCCTGATATAGTGATACTCACAGAATCATACCTATCAGCCAATATCCCAGACTCCTCCATCACCATCCCTGGGTATGTCCTGTCCCACCGGCACAGTGGTATGCAGTCGAGAGGGAGTGGCCCTGGGAATCCTCAACATTAACTCCGGACCCCATGAAGCCTCATGGCATCAGGTCAAACATGGGCTCCAGAATTAGCCATGCCTCTAGCCAAGCTGTTCCAGTACAGCTACAACACTAGCATCTACCCGACAAAGTGAAAAATTGCCCAGGTATGTCCTGTCGACAAAAAGCAGGACAAATCCAATTCAGCGAATTATCACTCCATCAGTCTACTCTCAGTCATCAGCAAAATGATGGAAGGTGTCATCGACAGTGCTATCAAGCGGCATTTGCTCACCAATAACCTGCTCCCCAATACTCAATTTGGGCTCCACCAGGACCACTCAGCCCCAAACCTCATTACAGCTTTGGTTCAAATATGTCTTGACCTAGGCATCAGATTCGGAAATGATAAGGCACACATCAGGTTAGCATTTGACTGAGTGTGCCACCATGGAGCCCTAGTGAAGCTGAAATGAATGGGGATCAGGGGGAAAACTTTCCCCTGTCTGCAGTCATACCTAGCACAATAAAGATGGTTGTGGGTGTTGGACGCCAATCATCCCAGCCCAGGACAGCGCTGCAGGAGTACCTCAGGGCAGTGTCCTAGGCCCAACCAACTTCAGCTGCTTCATCAATGAACTTCCCTCCATCATAAGGTCAGAAGTGAAGCTGTTCACTGATGATTGCACAGTGTTCAGCTCCATTCACAATTCATAGAATCATAGAATGGTTACAGTACAGAATGAGGCCGTTCGGCCCGTCGAGCCCGTGCCAGCTCTCTACAAGAGCACTGCAGCTAGTCCCACTCCCCTGCCCTTTCCCCGTAGCCCTGCAAATTTTTTTCCTTCAGGTACTTATCCAATTCCCTTTTGAAAGCCATGATTGAGTCTGCCTCCACAATCCTTTCAAGCAGTGCATTCCAGATCCTAACCACTCGCTGCGTAAAAAAGTTTTTCCCTCATGTCGCCTTTGGTTCTTTTGCCAATCACCTTAAAGCTGTGTGCTCTGGTTCTCGGCCCTTCCGCAAATGGGAACAGTTTCTCTCTATCTACTCTGTCCAGACCCATCATGAATTTGAACACCTCTATCAAATCTCCTCTCAATCTTCTCTGCTCTAAGGAGAACAACCCCAGCTTCTCCAGTCTATTCATGTAACTGAAGTCTCTCATCCCTGGAACCATTCTCGTAAATCTTTTTTGCACCCTCTCTAAGACCCTCACATCCTTCCTAAAGTGTGGTGCCCAGAACTGGACACAATACTCCAGTTGAGGCCGAATCAGTATTTTATAAAGGTTCATCATAACTTCCTTGCTTTTGTACTCTATGCCTCTATTTATGAAGCCCAGGATCCCATATGCTTTTTTAACCGCTTTCTCAACCTGCCCTGCCACCTTCAACGATTTGTACACATATGCCCCCAGGTCTCTCTGTTCATGCACCCCCTTTAGAATTGTACCCTTTAGTTTATATTGCCTCTCCTCGTTCTTCCTACCAAAATGTATCACTTCGCACTTTTCTGCGTTAAATTTCATCTGCCATGTGTCTGCCCATTTCACCAGCCTGTCTGTCTTCTTGAAGTCTATCACTATCCTCCTCACTGTTCACTATACTTCCAAGTTTTGTGTCATCTGCAAATTTTGAAATTGTGCCCTGTACACCCAAGTCCAAGTCATTAATATATATCAACAAAAGCAGTGGTCCTAGTACCGATCCCTGGGGAACACTTCCTCCAGTTCGAAAAACAACTGTTCACCGCTACTCTCTATTTCCTGTCACTTAGCCAATTTCGTATCCATGCTGCCACTGTCCCTTTTATTCCATGGACTTCAACTTTGCTGGCAAGCCTATTATGTGGCACTTTATCAAACGCCTTTTAGAAGTCCATGTACACCACGTCAACCACATTGCCCTCATCATCCCTCTCTGTTACCTCATCAAAAAAGTCAATCAAGTTAGTGAAACACGATTTGCCTTGAACAAATCCGTGCTGACTTTACTTAATTAATCCACACTTGACCAAGTGACTGTTAAATTTGTCCCTGATTATCGATTCTAAAAGCTTCCTGAGCTACTGAGGTTAAACTGACTGGCCTGTAGTTGCTGGGTTTATCCTTACACCCTTTTTTGAACAAGGGTGTAACATTTGCAATTCTCCAGTCTTCTGGCACCACCCCTGTATCTAAGGAGGATTGGAAGATTATGACTAGTACCTCCGCGATTTCCACCTTAACTTCCCTCAGCATCCTAGGATGCATCCCATCCGGTCCTGATGACTTATCTACTTTAAGTACAGCCAGCCTTTCTAGTACCTCCTCTTTCACTATGACTTTGGCATCATCTTCTTCCTTAGTGAAGACAGATGCAAAGTACTCATTTAGTACCTCAGCCATGCCCTCTGCCTCCATGCATAGGTCTCAGATAATGAATTAGTCCGTGCCCGCATACAACAAGACCTGGACAAATTCCAGGCTTGGGTTAATAAGTGGCAAGTAATATTTGCACCACACAAGTGCCAGGCAATCACCATTTCCAACAAGAGAGAGTCTAACTACCTCCCCATGACATTCAATGGCATTCCCATCACCAAATCCCCCACCATCAACATCTTGGGGGGTCACCATTGACCAGAAACTTAACTGGACCAGCCGCATAAATACTGTGGCTACAAGAGCAGGTCAGAGGCTGGGTATTCTGCGGCAACTGACTCACCTCTTGACTCCCCAAAGCCTTTCCACCATCTACAAGGCACAAGTCAGGAGTGTGATGGAATACTCTCCACTTGCCTGGATGGCTGCAGCTCCAAAAACACTCAAGAAGCTTGACACCATCCAGAACAAAGCAGTTCACTGGATTGGCACCCCATCCACCACCTTAAACAGTGTGTACCATCTACAAGATGCACTGCAGCTACTCGCCAAGGCTTCTTCAACAGCACCTCTTAAACCCGCGACCTCTACCACCTAGAAGGACAAGGGCAGATAGAGAGGGAAAAAGGGGAGGTGGAGTAGCTGTACTTATTAGGGATAACATAATGACAGTAGAAAAAAGGGACGTAGATATCAGCAAGACAAAATAGAATCCATATGGATAGAGATAAAAGATAATAAAGGATCAATCACACTAATAGGCATAGTCTACAGACCACCTAATAGTGGAAGGGAGGTGGAGGAAGAAATATGCAGACAAATTAGAGAAATTAGTAAAAAACATAGAATAATAATCATGGGGGATTTCAACTACCCCGATATTAATTGGACAGAAGAGGTAGGTAAAGGGGATAAGGGAATGGAGTTCCTACAATGTCTACAGGACTCCTTTCTAACCCAATATGTACAAAGCCCAACAAGGGAGGATTTGCTATTGGATCTAGTTATGGGGAATGAGCCAGAGCAGATAAGAGAAGTAAAAGTAGGGGAACATATAGGCAATAGTGACCATTATATAATACGCTTTAAGATGATAATAGAGAAGGACATAATTATGACAAAAATCAGGTTAATAAATTAGAGAAAAGCTGATTTTGAGGGGCTGAGAATAGAACTTGGGAAGATAAAATGGGCAACAATATTGGCAAACAACGATGTAGAACGACAATGGGAAACATTTAAAACGGTGTTCAACAGAGTGCAGGAAAAATATATTCCACTAAAAGGAAAGAACAAACTAAACACTAATGAGACTCCATGGATGAATAAAGGCGTAAGAGAACAATTGAGGGTAAGGAAAGAGCAGAGGAGTGCATGATAAGGGAGAATACGAAGGGATTAGGAGAAGTCAAAAAAACAATTAGGAAGGCAAAGAGGAACTATGAAATTAAATTATCAAAAATGAGAAGTCGCACAACACCAGGTTATAGTCCAACAGTTTTATTTGAAATCACAAGTAAAACTGTTGGACTATAACCTGGTGTTGTGCGACTTCTCATTTTTGTCCACCCCAGTCCAACACCGGCATCTCCGCATCATGACCATTAAATTATCAAGGCACATTAAACAAAATAGTAAAATATTTTACAGGCACATCAATAAAAAAAGGAAGGTTGGGATGGGAATAGGGCCATTAAGGGATAGACAGGACAATACCACAGGTAACGATAGGGAGATGGCAAAAATATTAAATCATTATTTCGCTTCGGTATTTACCAGGGAGATAAAACATGTGGACATGACATTGGATGATGAGATGGGTAATGAGATAAGTGCATTTAAAATTTAAAAAAGGGGATATATTAAATAAACGAATCAAACTCAAAGAGTAGATTGCATCCACACATTTGAAAAGAATCCAGGGAAGAGATAGCAGAGGCATTACTACACACATTTAATAATTCGTTAGAAAAAGGTGCAGTGCCAGAGGACTGGTGGATAGCTAATGTAATACCTATATTTAAGAAGGGGGATAGAACATGTCCAGGGAATTATAGACCAGTCAGCTTAACATTGGTGGTAGGAAAAATAATGGAATCCCTACTAAAGGAGAGAATAGAAGAACATCTAGAAACTAAAAGTATAATAATGAATAGTCAGCATGGATTTCAAAAGGGAAAATCCTGCTTGACCAACCTTACTGAATTTTTTGAAGAGGTAACAGCGAGAGTAGACAATGTTAATGCAGTAGATGTAATTTATCTAGATTTTCAAAAGGCCTCCGATAAGGTACCCCATAATAGACTGATGAACAAGGTCAGAGAATGCGGAGTCAGGGTACAAGTAGCAGAATGGATAGCTAGTTGGCTTCAAGACAGAAAGCAGAGAGTGGGAGTAAAGGGTAGCTATTCAAGGGTAGTGGTGTTCCACAAGGATCAGTACTGGGACCACTGCTGTTCACAATTTACATTAACAATTTAGACTTTGGAATCAAAAATACAATTTCTAAATTTGTGGATGACACCAAATTGGGGGGATAGTCAATACTGAGGAGGACTGCAACAAATTACAGAAGGACATTAATAAACTTGCAGAATGTGCATATAATTGGCAAATGAAGTTCAACACAGATAAATGTGAGGTATTATATTTTGGTAGGAAGAATAGGGAGGTCACTTATCACTTGGAGGGTGCGAGTTTAGGTGGGGTAGAGGAACAAAGGGATCTAGAAGTACAAATACACAAATTACTAAAAATTGCGACACAGGTTAGCAAGGCTATAAAAAAAGCAAACCAAGCACTCGGGTTTATTTCTAGAGGGATAGAATTGAAAAGTAGGGAAGTTATGCTAAACCTGTATCGAACCTTGGTTAGACCACACTTAGAGTACTGTGTGCAGTTCTGGTTGCCATATTATAAAAAAGATATAGAGGCACAGGAGAGGGTGCAGAGAAGATTTACAAGGATGATACCAGAAATGCGAGGGTATACATATCAGGAAAGGATGAACAGGCTGGATCTCTTTTCTCTTGAAAAAAGGCTGAGGGGTGACCTAATAGAAGTCTTTAAAATTATGAGAGGTTTTGATAGAGTGGATACAGAGAGAATGTTTCCACTTATGGGGAAGAGCATAACTAGAGGCCATCAATATAAGATAGTCACCAAGAAATCCAAAAGGGAATTCAGAAGAAACTTCTTTACCCAAAGAGTGGTGAGAATGTGGAACTCGCTACTACACGGAGTGGTTGAAGCGAATAGCATAGATACATTCAAGGGGAGGCTGGACAAGCACATGAGGGAGAAGGGAATAGAGGGTTACACTGATAGATTTAGATGAGGAAAGACGGGAGGAGGCTCGAGTGGAGCATAAACGCCGGCATGGACTTGTTGGGCCGAATGGCCTGTTTCTGTGCCGTATATCCTATGAAATCCTATGTAGTTCTCCCAGTGTCCTTGACAACATCTCTCAACCAACACCTAAAAAAAGAGGTGATCTGCTCATTTATTTCAGTGCTGTTAGTGGGACCTTCTGTACGGAAATTGGCTGCCATGTTCCCCTACATTACAACAGCAACTATACTTCAAAAGTACTTCATTTGCTGTAAATGCTTTGGGAGTCCTAAGGTTGTGAAAGGCGCTATAAATGCAAGTTCTCTCTTTTTAACTTACCATAATGTGCAGCCAGGAGGAGCAGGAGCGCTCACGCCCAAAAATGGGCCACAACAATTTCTCCCCCAAGTTTTCACAGGACAATCAAATCGTATCCCATCTTCCAACATCGTCATTCTGCACTTCAAGCATGGATGATGAGTATCCGCTTGGTGAGTTTATAACAAATCACACAGTGTAACAAGCTATACATTCTGGCAGATGTTCATTGCTGAAAAGACCCAATGATAAGTAACTTAATTCCTGCCACTGACATGACTTGCAACTGTCAACAAGGGAACCCAAGTGGGATATCTGATTAAAACAATGATAATGAATCAACACAGATCTTAGTTGACAGACAGTGCAGAAAGTAACAAAGTAAACTTTGAAAACAGAACATCAATGCCAAGGTTGCACCACAAAATTGCTGCAGAAAATGACAAAAAAAACCTACAAGTAATTTTTTTGTAAAAGCTAACAATAATTTACTAAATAACAATAAATGTGATGAATTGTGTGGGAATTAATAAAGTAAAATGCGTAAAGGTAAAGAGCTTTGTTTTGGGTTAGAATGGCAATTTCATGGTGCTGTCTCCCCTGTCCCAAGGGCGCCTGAAATACGTCTGACCCCAAATTAGATTTTTTAGGCGCCCCAGTGACCCTATGAATGTAATTGAATGGTCTAACACTTATTTTAGGACCCCTATCGTAAACTGGATGGCGCAGGATGGTGTAGGCGCAGGGCCTGCTCCACTCAGGCTGCCTCAGAGGTTGCTGAGCAGTAGCCACCAACAAAAAGATAAAGCAAATCTTTTTAAAAAGCTTGATTTGGAGCAAGGGGGAGCAGGAGTGCTCCTCCCGGTTCCTCAGCACTCCTGACGGCAGGTGCCGGCCCGCAATTGGCCGCCGCTCCTGTTCATCTTGCCCTCCGTGGGACTTACCTGCAGCGGCCCTAAATTGATCCCCTTCAAATGGGTGAACTGCCTCTGGAGGCACGACAGGTGGCAACAGCTCATCCAAATGATTGAAATGAGGCTTAAGGGGCAATTTTGGGTGACCTTCGAGCCTCCCGGTTAGCTTTGTGCCTGAAAATGGGCTGTAATCATTTTCTACCCCTCTGGCTTTTAATCTGCAGCTTCTTCTGCGTCATGACTTTTGGAAAAATAAAAAATTGTTCTCAGGATGTGGGTGATGCTGGCAAAGCTGCATTTGTTGCCCATCCATAGTTGCCCTGAGAAGGTGGTGGTAGTTTTTTCCATGAACCACTGCAGTCCTTGTGCTAATGGTGCTCAGACAATGGTGTTAGGTAGGAAATTCCAGGATTTTGATCCAGTGAAGATGAAGGAACTTTAATATATGTACAAGTCAGGATGGTGTGTGACTTGGAAAAGAACTTGTAGGTGATACTGTTCCCAACATTTTGCTGCTCTTCTTCTTGATGGTTGGGGTCACGGGGCTAGAAGGTGCTGTCAAAGTAAGTTTGATGAATTGCTGCAGTGCATCCTGTAGGTAGTACAGGCTGTAGCCACAGCACGCTTGTGGGGAAGTGGTTAGATATTGAGTCCATTGGCAGTGATGCTAATCAGG
The DNA here is from genome assembly GCA_030390025.1 of Squalus acanthias. Taxonomy (NCBI): domain Eukaryota; kingdom Metazoa; phylum Chordata; class Chondrichthyes; order Squaliformes; family Squalidae; genus Squalus; species Squalus acanthias. The sequence continues at coordinate 161,726,588 of CM059425.1, forward strand.
CCGACTGCTCTGTGTTAAATGGTGTCAAGCTTCTTGCAGCTGCATCCATCAAGGTGAGTGGTGAGTATTTCACCACAGTTGAGCCTTGTAGATGGTGGAAAGCCTTTGAGGAGTCAGGAGAACCAGGCTCTGCCATGCTCTTGTGTATCCACATTGTTGATATAGCTGGTCTAGGAAGCATCTGGTCAATGGTAACCCTCAGGATGTTGATTGTAGGGGTCTCTTTGCCAAGGTCAAGGGAATTGATTCAGCTTTTTCTTGTTGGAGATAGTCACTGCCTGACACTTGTGTGGTATGAATGTTACCTGCCACTTGTCAGCTTGGATGTTGCCCATCTGTAGGCTGGTATGGGTTGTTTCATTATCAGAGGAGTTGTGAATGGGACGGAACTCTGTAAAATCATCAGAAACCAGTCCCACTCCTGACCTTATTGTTGGAGGGAATGTTATTGATGAAGCAGCTGAAGATGGTTAGGCAAAGATGCTGCCTTGAGGAACTCCTGGAGAAAAGTCTTGCGACTGTAAAGACTGGCTTCCAACAACGATGAACGTCTTCCATTTTTTCAGCTATGTCTCCAGCCACTAGAGGGTTTTCTCTTTGATCACCATTGACCTAAGTTTTGGGAGTGCTCTTTAGTGCTATACTTGGTCGAATACTGCCTTGATGTCAAGTGCAATTACTCTCACTTCTCCTCTGGCATTCAAGTCTTGTGTCCATGCTTGGATCACGGCTGTGCTGAAGTCTGGAACCGAGTGGTTCTGGTGGAACCCAAACTAAGCACCAGCGAGCAGTTTATTGATGTTGCTTGATGGTGATCGAAGAGTGAGGGATGTGCTGGGCCATGATACAGTCTCCACCACTTCCAATGTCCACCTTATCATGAGCAGCCACCTATATCGGGCAAATGGCACAAACCATTTGCCATTATCATTGAATTCAATTACAAAGGTTCTGCTTAAAACACATTAAGTGTGCCTGCTATTTCAGGCTATATGGGAGGTGGAAGCTTTGTCATCTTAATGTTCACATGTTGCCACTAACCCATTTTAATGCTTCTAAATTGATTAGCTGTATAACAAAGATACACAACACTTATTGAATTAATCCGATATGTTGTAGCGGCAAATCGAGTCCACAGGGGATTCTGGAGAAATAGGGAGAATCACAATGAACCAGAGATGGAGACCCGGAGAAAATCCATAACTTTTCTTTTTATACACATCACGCAGCAATTTTATTTTCCACTCCTTATAGCGGGAAAATCGCGTTAACTCCCGCTGAAAGTGTTGGGGATTGCACTACAGATTGTGCTGGTATATAATTCTGTGCTGCTGATGGCCCACACGCCTCATGGATGCCAGGTTTTGCTAGATCTGTCCTTAGCCACCCCACTTAGTACTAGGGCTGGGTGCTTGCTTTATGAGAAAATGTGAGAAAAAACACACATCTTACCACAGTGCTTGGTGCAATGTTTTGCACTACGGACAGAAGTGCTTTGGCATCATACCATGGACAGGCTACTAGACGGAGCACCACACAGATCTAGCTATTCTGTCTTTTGAGAGGAAAAACTGACATCATTCAGCTCACCTGTTTCAGCCATGTCTGAACTGGCAAACAGAGGTGTGTGGTCTTCACTGTCTTGGCTGACAGGTGAAATAAGTAGGACAAAATGGGGAGGAAAAAAATGTAGAAAAGCAGAAGATTTTTTTTAAATAGTCTCTTTTCTGCCTATACAAAATGCTTTATACTGTAAGCTGCTTCAGACAATAATTATCATTTACTCCAGCAATAAAGACTATTCAAAATGTTGTACGTTCCTTTATCCCTTTGTGAGCTCTGCAAAATGACATCTAAGCCGTAATGATTAATGCATACCCCTATATTCTTGCCTTTAAGTGATCTAATTTTGCGCAGGAATGCCCTGGATGGTATGTTGAACTGATTCACCACCCAGGCAGCTGCATTTGGACTAAATGAGCTGTGAAGGGTTTCATCTCTGCATATAACATTTATACTTCACAGAGTCCCACAGCATTCTGCCACCACTCTGACATATTTGTCACACAGCATCAATATAATATAAATTATTGCCATTCTCACTTGTCAATGGGTTTGTTTTCACTTCACCCGCTTAATGACTGCAGCCTCAAAAAAGGAACACTTTCAGTGCAATGCATGATTATAACTATCTTCATGTTCCCTCATGCACGTGGCCAGTAACAACATGTAGGCAAAACAAATTAATTAGACACTTTGCGTTAAAGATCACAGCATTACACATGAAAGGTCATATCAGCCAGTTGATTTTTAGCCCCTTAAGGCTTACAGTTACATTCCTGTAAAGCATGATTAAATGGGGCATTTTAGCTTTTTAGGTTATTTAGACATTATGATTCATAATTACAAATTAATCTGCATAGTTTAATCACCTTTAATTTGACATTTTGAAATGGAAGAAGTGGTTTGTAACAAGAATTAAACCATTCAGCATATTAACTATTAATGATACATTATGGTTTTAAAAAACTGATGATCAGTTTTGACTTCAGGAGAAGTATATTCTTTAGCCACTGAATCAGTAAAAATTGCCAGTTTAATGAAAGTTTTATTTTAAAAGTTTATTTTAAAAATGTGTTACTGAAGTTTTCTGTGATTCATGTACTTGTCTTCTTTGACAGTGATAACTGCATTTTAATAATAAAGAAATACAGGGAATATCCAAACAGAGCTAAGTAATTTCTGGTCCTTTAGCAGCTTTGATGAGAATTATTTTTTTCCTAATACTTTACCCTTTCTCTTTTCTTGAGGTTATATATGCCATCAAATCACTATAGCCTCAACCATCTAGATCCTTGGTATTTGAATATTTCAAATTGCAAAAAATGAAATACAAACTTTTGGCCAACTTATCCAAAAGTATCCTGATGCACTGTGCTAAGAGCATTTAGTCAGATTTGTTAATTATTGTCCATTAAAACGGGAATATATTTTGTGTGATAAATGAGGTGTCATTCATGTTATAATAAAATCTGGCTAGTTGAAATGAACCCTTTGCACATTACAGCTGAAATGGTCCTTCTTATTGGCCTGCTTAGTTCAGTGACAAAGACATACAAATGTACTACATTAAATATAATCATGTGTTCCAGAAATGAACCAGTTTTGCTTACATTTTAACTGGGAGATAACATCAGCATCTAAAATGCTGTCAAATTAATATTTTATTCCCTGGAAGCAGTTGCATTTGGAGGTTGCAGAAGTCAAATTAGCTTACCAACCCACTCATTAAATGCCCCTATAGACACAACATGTTCAGCATTGCCCTCTAGGTTTTATATAAGAACAGAATTTTTAGAGACAGGAGAGACCATTAAACAAAATAAGCTTACTTCTTAGGTATCAACTCCCACATCCAACTTCTCACCATATCCCTCAATCCTTTATCTCACCATAAATCCATCTAATTATCTCTTGGACCTATATATACTGTCAGCTTCTTCTCTTGTGTTTTTTGTCTCTATGGAGAAATTCTGTGTACCGATCAATATCTATGCTTCTGATATCATCCCCATTCCCCCACTAGCATAGGAGTGGGGTCTGTGGTGAAAAAAGACAAACAAAGCACATAAGCTGAGCAAGCTAGTTCAGTAGTGAGTTTCTTGAATGACACTCTTTCTGAACAATTCTCTGAGAATCCAATGACTTGATGCTTGTGAGACCAACAACAGGGGTTATCCAGGGGTGTGTCATTCTATAAGTTCCCTAATGGACCAGCCTGTTAATTGAATTCCCCTTTATAATTCTCAAAACACACTCACCAAAAATATGGGTTGGTCTTTGAACCCTTTAATGGTGGCGCATCCTACTTGCATAATGAAAAAAAATGTGAGACTGACACCTATCAAACTGGTGCAGATACGCAGCTCAATTAACCCTGGTAACCCCAATTTTTGGTTATGGTGAATTAGTGCAAAAAATCTACTCTAAAGACATATTAGTATTTGCAGCAGAATTTAATCAGATTATCTGCATGATTATAATGGCATCTCCACAAAAAATAATCATTCTTTTAACAGAGCTGTCAATATTGTACAGATCCTAAGTCTGAGATTTTCAGTCAGGAGCTGTGTACCTGTGACATCAACTCACTAAAAACATAAACATGACTAATAGTGCCACGCTGTGCCTGTCACATAGAGGATAGCCAAGTAGCATTAATATAGTCTTTTATCCTTCTTTCTCTTATCCTCTTTTTTTCTCATTCTCTTTTTTATTTCTGCTTCTTAGTTATTCGGCCCTTTTTCTTACAATTTTCTCTCTCACACTTTTCACTCTTGATCTTCACAGTCTACATAATTTTTGAATGCTTGTTAGGGAGAAAGGAAAACAATGTTATGAAGGCAGGGCTATTCATGGTGGTAGTCAAAGCCCTGCATTAAAACTATGAGAGGTCGCACAACACCAGGTTATAGTCCAACAGTTTTATTTGAAATCACAAGCTTTCGGAGCTATCGATTGCTCCTTCCTCAGGTGAAGTAAATTAGATACAGAATCGCCAAAGCATATATAGATAGAAAACAAAGCATGTGTACTTTACAATTGCAGACCAATAAATTAAATCATCCTGACTATCTGCCGAGGTGTGATAAACTTTATCACACCTCGGCAGATAGTCAGGATGATTTAATTTATTGGTCTGCAATTGTAAAGTACACATGCTTTGTTTTCTATCTATATATGCTTTGGCGATTCTGTATCTAATTTACTTCACCTGAGGAAGGAGCAATCGATAGCTCCGAAAGCTTGTGATTTCAAATAAAACTGTTGGACTATAACCTGGTGTTGTGCGACCTCTCAATTTTGTCCACCCCAGTCCAACACCGGCATCTCCGCATCATGACCATTAAAACTATGAGCCCTATAGTTTTAATAGATGTCTTTCACTGCTGGGATCGCCCTGCATCCACAACATTCTCACTTTTTCATTCACTATCCAGAGAGAGAAAGCAAAATCAGTGCCAAGAATTACCACCATAGTCCACACACATATGCAGTGACAATTCTCTGCTGGGAAGGTGGGAAACTACAATCTTCCAAAAGCAGGATAGTTGGTAGGTACATCTTGTTAAGCATCTGGTTTCATGCTACTAACCAGATAAGATCTACACCCACAGATAATCACAGCTGAAGATGAAGAGAAGCTCAGGAAAACCATATTTGTACAATAAAACAATATAGTGATGGGATGAGGGGTAGTGCAACAATTCCTCTTATAGCAAATTTTGGATCTTTGTTTTGCCGTAGGGGCAGAATTCAAGTGGAGGCTGAATGCTTTCCTCATAGAAGGGGGATAAAACATAGAAGAGTCATTTTCCCCTTCCTAGTTACTGTTACACAGCAAACATCTGGTTCAAAAATATTATTGATGGGAGATTTGGTGGTGCCATAGGATACCACAATGACCATTCACCTCTGGGATCTGGGTTCAATTCCAGCCCAGGCTGCTGGGATGAAAGTCTTCCTTTTTTTTTATTTTTGTGGGAATCTTATGTGAAATGAATTTGGATAATCTCAGCCCAGTTTCTAGTGGGCACAAATAAAGCATAAAATGCTTCTAATTTGGCATTTATAGTCAACCTCATTCAGCAAGGCTATAGTTTGGAAAATAGAAATGTCACAGTTGTGCAGTAGGGCTTGCTGTTTTCAGGTTATGGCTAAGGTACAATGTTGGAACAAAGTACAGGGAACTTTACTCCACTGTATTAAATTTGACCTCGGAGTCCATGATGTTGGGTATTTTGGGTGATTTCACTATTTAGCACTCTGGTGCAGAGCTTCACATGACAGGATCACATATTAGGAATTCAGACACTCTCCCCCTCCCTTATTTTCTGTCCATTAATGTTGGGAGTATTAAATTGTAAAAGTCCGCCTAGATGCCTGAAATAGGATAATGTATTTCCAGTGCTAATATTTCTTGTCTTTATAAGCACAGAAATTCACCATAAAATTTTAAACAAAATTGTACCAGGATTCAAAATTGGAGACTGAGTGAGATACATTCCTTTTGTATTAAAAAAATACCAAAGAAATACAGTTACAGTAAACCTATATAGGTAGCTTTAAAACAACCAAATAAAATAAACTGTTAAATTGTTATACGATGATGCTATAAATAATTGAATGACTCCACAGATAAATAATTGGCATAAGGTGTTAAATCATAGTTCACTCACTAAAATGTCACGCAGGAACAAATGCAGTAAAAATAATAACCCAATTCACAATTGCTCAAAAAAAAGTGATATATGACAGTAGGGCCTAGAAACTGGATAAGGCCCAAAAACGGGTGGGGGCAGCGCCCAGAGCTATTTGCCTTGGCTTCTTCTAAGTGGTGCAGGCAACAGGCAAAATTCATGCTGCCTGCTCATTAACATGATTGGAGCGCTGATCTCAACGCTAAATGCGCTGCTGATTGGCTTAGCATTCAACCGGGTTGGGGGGGGGGGGGTGGTGCAATATCGGGTGCAGTCTACTGGCCAATAAAGTTTGGTCTAGACTCTCTCCACGACTTAACGGGGAAGTGCTTTGTTGCAGAAGCACCTCATTGTCAGATGAGAAGACACAATGGCCCAACAGCCAAGAGAAAGAGAAGACATTTTTCCAATGCTGCACAGAGGCCTTGGTCCTGGGGGTCCTACGACAGCGGGCTGTCCTTTACCCGCAGGGAGGCAAGAGGCCATCCAAGTTCATCATCAGAAGGATTTGGGAAGAGATTGCACAATCTGTCATGGCCACCAGTGTTGTTCCAAGGACATGGACCCAGTGCTGCAAAAAATTTAATGACCTCACAGGGCCGATCAAGGTGAGTAACGGCTTCAGCAAATGCCATCTCCCACTATCTGCACCACAAGCCTCACAGACTGCTCAATGCACCACATCCCCATCAATCACCTACCAACAATCTCTAGCTAGCACCACTCATACCTCACAATCATGGCTTCACTTAACCCTCACACACTTACTACTGCTGCAACACTCACACCCACATCTCACGCCTTGCACACACTGACAGCTATGGCAGGTACATCACCCAAACACATTGCATCACATTCACTGATACACTCCCCTTTCTCTTGCAGGCCAAGGTGGCGCATAACAGACATGAGCAACAATAGACCGAAGGCGGCCAAGCCAGGATTCAGACTCTGACCGACCTCGAGGAATCCGTCTTTGAAATTATTGGAGGGGCAGTAACAGAGTCCGTGGCCAGCGGAGAAGTTAAAAGCATTGCTGATGATGACGGTACGGTCATACTTAATCCTTCTCACATCCCAACTCCCTCTCATACCATAATCTTTTCTCACTTACAAGCTGCTGATGGTGTATGCATGGATATCTTGCTTTCCCCCCTCCCCACCCCCCACCACCCCCCGCCTCTTCATCACAACCCGACCTTTGTGACTTTCTGCTTTCAGATACCCAAGAAGTGCTACCAGCACAGCCGGTACCTCATCATCTTCAGCAAACTGACGGAGGAGAAGAAGAAGAAGGAGAAGAGAAACTGACACTGCATTTGACACTCGCAGACACCAGCTCAGAAAATGGCACTGCGCGTACTTTAGAGGGTAGTTTAGAGGTGGGATCTGCACCTGGTGAGTCACCGGGCATGAGAGGGCTGCAGCCAGGCCAGGGGGGAAGGGTTGCTCGAGTTCGCGCACGAGTTCTGCTACACAGGACTCAGATGATGATCTCGATGGGGCGGCCTTCAAAAGAAGGGCGATGGGCATGCACACGGAAATGCTAGGTGCCTGCCAGATAGCCTCTTGTTAGTGTCAAAGAACATGGAGGAATCCTGCTCCAACATTGCACTGGGTATTGCGCAGAGCTTGGAGCCCATGATTTCCAGAATGGAAATGATGGACAACTCCATAAGAGAATTTGTGGACCCAAACATAATGCTGGGTGTAATGGACAATGGGCACAGGCAGAAGCAACCCAACATCTCACTGCTGCAGTGGATGTGCAGACTGTTCTCCTGCAGGCTCAGCTTGCTGCCACCCAAGCTCAGACTGCTACCATCGTCGCTGGGTTTACGAGTGTCAAAATGGGCTGGCCGGGTGTCGCAGCAGTCCAGCAATCTGTGCTCCAACAGTTGCTAGGAATGCTGAGGTGCCGCCCCGGGGGAGTGGTAGTGGGTCTGTGGAGCAAGAACTTGCTGTCCTCTCTCAGGATGACAGCATTCCTACTCCCACCACTGCCACTCCACCATTGCCCTTGCTCCTGCCTATTAGCCAGCCAGCTCAGACTGCTGCCGCCCATGCCGAGGTGGTGCAGTCTACAGCTGGGCCCTCTAGGTCCAGAGCTGTTCGAGGTCGTCCTGCAAGGCCATCTGTAGTCTCCCCCACTGAAAGTCAGCAGCCTTCCACCAGCCATGCTGCAGCCACTGGGGGAGCACTGCATAGCAGCACTAGAGTAGGAAAAGGTACATGAAAGATAAGGGAATGTACAAGGATGAATAGTTGATATTGTCATTGTGATTGGATTTTGATAAATTTATGAATTTTGTGTGGAATGTGCATTTTGTGGTGGCTCTCATTTCAGCTTTGTGCTGTGATGTTCCGTGACAGAGGGATGGTATGATGGGAAAGTGGTGAGCAACGGGGATCTGGGGTTTCATTCAGTCGAATTGGAGGCTGATGAGGCGCTCACGGACAGCCCGTCCAGAACAGAGATTTACTTCCTGCCTCCTCCCTTCCTCCTCCTCCTCCTCCTGAGGTGGTGCTGGGACCCCTGGTGGCAAGGGCTGCGCGTTCATGATGGCCAAGTTGTGAAGCATGCAGCAGACCACTACAAAATGGGACACCCACTCCGGCGAGTATTGGAGGACTCCTTCTAAGTGGTTAAGGCAGCGGAACAGTTGCTTGTGCACTCCGATGGTCTGCTCGATGACATTCCTCCTGACAACATGGCTGTCATTTTTTGATTGCTAACCATGAGTGGTGGGATTGCGGAGGGGAGTCATCAGCCAGGTGCAGAGTGCATAGCCTATGTCACTGAGCAGCCACCCTCGGGTTTGACGTGGTGGCTGGAAGATTGCTGGCATACCGGACTGGCGCAGAATGAAGGCATCATGGCTGCTGCCAGAATAGCGGGCATTCACCATCATGGTGCCCTGGGCGTGGTTGCACAACAACTGCACATTAAGGGAGCCTTTGCGGTTACAGAACATCTCAGGATTGTTACACGGTGCCCGCAAAGCCACATGTGTGCAGTCGTTGGCATCCTGCACCATGGGGAAGCCCACTATCCTGGCAAAGCCACATGCGTGCTTGTCCTGCTTCTCTCTGTTCAGAGAGAAGGCAATGAAGTCCCTTCTCCTGGAGTAGAGAGCCTCTGTGACCTCCCGGATGCAGCGATGGATGGCGAACTGGGAGACGTTAGCTATGTCTCCTGCTGCAGACTGGAAAGATCGCTGACAAAAGAATTGAGTGCCACTGGGAGAGCCGTTGTCGCCCTGCTGTGAGGTTGTGGGTCTGGTTGCAGGAGGTGGCAGAGTTCTGTGGCCACCTCCTTGGTGAAGCAGAGCCTCTTAATACACTTCTCCTGGTTTAAGTGGAGGTAAGAGAAATGTTCTCGGAAGACCCTAGGTAGGTAAGTCCTCTTGCTGAGAGCCCTCCTGCCCCTCCCTCTGCGAGCATCCTGTCCTCTTCTTCGCTGCCTCCGCTCCATCTCCCTAGGATACTTGAGTGCGAGGGGGACTGCAAGAGCCCCCACGACTGTGAGCAAGTAGTGTGAGCAGAAGTCAGGTGTAAATTGTTGATGACGATCCCTTTAAATAGTGCTGCTGGGGCTCCTTCCCATTGCTGAACGCTTGGTCAGCTGGTTGTGATTAGGAGAGGGCGTTAAGTGGAGTGGCGACGTCCAAAATGGCAGATGGTGTGTCAAATCAGCGTTCCACACTCATTGACGTCACGATCTGCCTAATCTAAATATCTGCAGCGTGCGCAGGTAATGACAGTGCTGCTGACCTGCTCAATATGGCGGCCGCTGCGGGAACCGCCAGAAGCGGGCGGAAGCGTGCCAGCCGCCATTTTTTCTTCAAAACGGGCCTTAACAACCAGTGCTAAACCCTGGAATTACTAGGCCTAGAAATTTTCAGAATTAGTAAAACCAAAATGTCCATGGTGTATTTTATAATATTGGCCCTGAATTTCCTGCGGGCGGATGCCTCCAATCGGAAAAAATCTACGAACTTACCTGCTGGTTCTGTAGATCCCTAGGCTTGCGATCCTGGGCCTCTCCTCTTCGAAATGCGCAGAGGCCCACGTATCCCAGGGGTGCAGGCAGTTCGCAAGCGCCCCTGGGATCTCGTGGGCTAGGCGAACCAATGAAAGAAGGGAATCCCCCTTCATACTTTTGACAGTTCTGTACGCACAGAACTGTCAAAAGTATGAATGGGGATCACATTTAAAAACATACTGAAACATTAAGGGGGAAAAATTTGGTTTATTTGCGCCTCCCGTAAGTGCCCTAAGAGGGCGCTAATGGGGTGTAAAGCAACTAGCGCCTCGGTGCAGCGCTGCTAACGCCTCCCGATAAATTCAGCGGGAGGATAGCGGCGGCGGTAACCGTTAGCGCCCCGCGGTTTTCCCCCTTGCGCGATGATGCCCCACTCGCGCCCCGGCCACGATCTTCGGTAGCGCCCACTGACTTACCGCCGGACGCTATGTCCGACAGGGTCGGGGGACCTACCTGCGGCTGGTGCAGCGCAAATTAAAGAGGAGGTACCGGGCAGCCATTTTTGTTATTGGCTGCCTGCCAGCACCTGCCCCCATTGCTGTCCCCAGCCTCCCGTGCAGCCCCCTCGCGGGGTGCCGGCTGCGCTCCGTGAGCCCGGCACTTCTCTTGAGTGCCGGGCTCTTTTGCCAGCACTCCGATCCCTGGTGGATTCACTCGCAGCGCCCCAAGAGGGAGGCGGTGCGCTTCCGGTGAATCTCGGGCGCGGGGGCGCTAACTTTTTCTGGGCGCTAAAAGTAGCGCCCCGGCGATTGGGGCGCGACCCAATTTTGCCCCCTAAATAAAAAAAAAATTAAATTACATATTTAAAGTTAATTAAAATGCCATTTAATTAAATATTTTAAACAAAAATGTAATTTTTGGAAAAAAAAATTGAATGTTTTTACGGGGCTAAAAAGAAACTTACCTTTTTGAAAGGTATTTTTAATTTATAAATGAGTTATCAAATTTCATTTTTCTATTTTTTAAAACTCTTAAGCTGGTAAAAGCAAGCCTTACGTCTGCTTTTACCAGGCGTAAGAATTTGACAGTCATTCAGCGGCGGAAGTTGTGCAAAAAGCGGAACTCTCCACCCGCAGAGGCACTTTTCCTGGGCAGGCGGATGATCTGTCAAGAGATTGACAGATCGCAAGTGTCGGTTTTCAGCGCATGAGCTTCGCATGCCTGAAACCGGCTACGGGCACGTACGCACCTCGTACACACCCGTAGGGGTCGCAAAGTCCGGCCCATTATTATTAATATATATGCACTGGTTGTTCAAGCCAAGTCAAGTGACTATGAAGTTAGCCCATTGCAGAGATCTGATCACCAATATATTCAGTTGGGACATCTTACTTTTCATACCTAAATTATAGACTAAATACAGATTCTTCTCACTTACACCTCAGAGATTGCACATAACTCCTACTGGCAAACCCAGGAACTTAACAGTCACTTGAGAAACTTGACTGCAGCACCAGCTGGTTACACTGCAGACTTTGTATTGCACTGTTTAATTCATGGTCTATGATTTTATAATATTTTTAGGTTGAGTATTTTTTCTAAATTTATTGTGAATAATATACTTGATTGTGTTATTGATCTCATTTGCATTAATGGGAAAGAAAAGGGGAGAGAGGAAAAATCTGAGTGGGTCCTTCCCAAATCATTCTAATGCTTTGTTTGACTTGCTGTTATAGTACTAATGATGGAGAGCATGAAGTTATACTGCCCTTCTCATACCATTTCTGATCAGTAGAAAGCAGAGCTCTGTTAACTGGAATCAGTCTACCAGTGAAGTTTTTAATGTTAGAAAAGGGTCAATGAGATAATCAACTCTCTTCTAACATTAGAAACCTAAAGAAGAACCAACGGAGTGATTGGACGTTTTTCATGAATTGTTTAAAAAGTTGTCTTCGCACCAGTTATGCTGCCACTGGAGTGAAGCTGAAGTGGTTTGAGACTGCCTCATCCCTGATGGCAAATACTGAACTGATGTTTTAGCAGCAATTATACTGTAATTCTTGCTTTGCACTAAAGCAGAAACTTCCTTAAAGGAGGGCAAAATATGCAGTTGCAACTGCAAATCAGCTGATGGCCAAAAAATTCGTGAGGAAGCCTTCGTGCGAGGGTAAGGCTTCCCCGCGATCTCTCACTGCGCGTTGGCTTTTTCAGTTCCAGCTCGCACGAACTTGATGTTCTGGACAGCTGCTGTGCTGGGCTTGCGTATCCCACAGGCGTAGTTAATTCGTGCGAGCTGTGGGATCACGTGACTCAGTCAGAGCTAATGGCAGCACACCATCTTCCATTCATAACTTTCACATAAGTGCTGTGAAAGCTATGAATACAATAGCCCCCCAAAAGACCAGCTAAACCTCAATTAAATTTTTTTAAAAACCATCACATTAATAAAATAAGTATAGTTAAATAAATTAACCATTTTAAATAAAAAATTAAATTTTTGAAAAAATTTAAAATCTTTTAAAAAGTTATAAAAATAAACTTACCTGTCTTTAAAGTCTCTAAAAAAGATATACCTGTTAAAAAAAATTCAAAATAATACTTAATTCACTACTTACCTTGTTAAAAGTGGGTCTTACTCCTCCTTTTTTTATGTGTAAAATCTTCCATACTTACCTGCGCGTTGAAACCACTAAGTGCACTGCATGCGTGCAGCCTGTAGCGCGCACGCGGTTCACCTAGGAACCGCCCCCTTTTCCATTCACCAAGTGCCGGTTTTCAGCGCATGCGCAGTGCATGCAGAAAACCGGCAATTGGAGACAGAATACGCGAGAGTACACAGTGCGTACTCTCGCGTATCAACACAAATTTTTGGGCCGATATGCTGATAGGGTTAGATGAAGAGGGGTGGGAGGAGGCTTGTGTGGAGCATAAATGCTGGCATAGACCAGTTGGGCCGAATGGGTTGTTTCTGTGCTGTAGACTGTAAGTAATGTAACTATACAGCAGAACCTCACTGATTGACAACCCTTCTAACCTGACCACCCCTCCTAAATCAAACACGTTTTGTAAAACTAGTAATGTCAATGGGAATTTTATCTGGCTAATTTGATCAATTCCACTGTTCAGCTAGTTGACCATTTATTTTCTTCCCAACCTCTATTCTTGACCTCTTTTAGTCAACTGACTGCCAGAACTAATGTAGGCAGAAATGTAATTGTTACACCACCGGCTTTGGAAAGAAAACTGCACTGAAACCATACAAATCTGTGATATTTAATGATACTATTTGATCTGCAATAGTGCTGCCATGGGTAGCCTGCAGATAGGAGCACAGCTGCAGTTCCTGAATTTATATGCTATTTTTCACGAGATGGTGGCTTAAAATGAACATACTGGTATTTTTGAAGATGGATTCTGGGATGTGGCATGTTTTTACCGGGTCTCTGTAATAGCAGCACTGTAGTTTCCATCATGGTCGGGGGCCTTCTATATGCCGCTTGCCGAGGCCGCCGGAAGCTCATTAGCATGCATTAAATGGAGGTGGAGTGGCACTGGAGTCTCTAAATCCCATGACGTGTGCTCCCATTGCACCAAGGTAATTAACAACGAGTTAAAAGAGATGTACATGTTGCCAGCATCAGCTAAGACTGACTGAAGTGAGCATACAGCCTGAAGAAACTTTCAAGAGCGATTGCTAGAGTTACAAAAATGCTTTTAAAGTGCTTTTTTATTTGCTTTGCACCTGGATTGAGCTGCCTCAGACAGGCTGAGGGTCTGTAAAACCACTGAGATATGTTTTTGTCTAATCAAATTCAGAGGTTCTGAGTACCAGGTATGGGATTCTCATTAGGCATTCCATTGCTTGCCATTTTGAGAGAGGAGGATGAGTACAGGGTAGAGGAGAGTGAGGCAGCGTATGAGGAGAATGCACCCCAAAATAATTTACAGGCCATGCAGATTGTATGAAGATCTCAGTGAGAAGTTCTACATGAGAAGAGTGTGCTTCACCAAAAAGGGAAAAGGGCGTCTGTGCCAGCTACTGCATGAAGACCTACGGCCAAGATTATCTGCCCAGACAACTCTGTCTGTGGCTGTGAAAGTGACAAATACACTCAAGTTCATGCCACAGGCTCACTTCAAACAGCCGCAGGGGATCTGTGTAATATTGCTCATGGTGCTGTCCGGATATGTATTTGTCAGGAGAACTGGAGGATTCATACAGATTGGCATGAAAACAAGAGAGTGCTATCCAATTTTAATGTGTTGCAGGCTTCACCAAAATGTAGGGTGCAATACATGGCATGCATGCAGTAGCACTGCAAGCTCATATCGTGAACTCCCTCAACCTTCTCAATAGGAAGTGGTAGCATTTGCTGAAAATCCAGATTTTGTGTAACCCGATGCGAAGAATCATGTTTGATCAGGTATCTACCAAAACATGCTTTCACAGCCACAACTCTTTCCTCAGCAACTGTCTCCAGCTCTGAATTATTCCACGTGGATTCAAACTGAAATTCCACCCTTCATGTTTTGGATCCACCAGTGGTTACAGATATCTCTGAGATATTCAGTGTTCCTCGAACCACTGCTCTCGCCGCATCCTGAGAGCCACGCTCAACGCCATGCGCCACCACATGCATGCTCTCAACCTCTCTCTTCAGCAGCACCAAATCACTCGATCTCAAAGCTGTCCTGATCTGCAGTTCCATTTTATCCTTTACCTCATCTGGCGCTTTAACAAAAAACATTTTTTCTTCCCTTCAGGTGTCACGGATCGCATGCTTCAACAACTCTTGGATACCAACACACCACCGGATCGTTCTTCCCCTCACTTTCCTCTGACCCCATCCCTTCTTCCAATCTCACCTTTGCTGTGTTTTCACTATCCCCTCTGACCTTCCCCTCTCTGACCCCGAACGATCCGTCCTCAGCAAAGGCCTTAGCTGCGGCGAGAGCGGGACTAGTGGAGGAGCGGCAGAGTTAAAAGCAGCAGCTCCCGAGGCCCGAGACCAGCGGCGAGAGTGGGACTAGTGGAGGAGCGGCAGAGTTAAAAGCAGCAGCTCCCGAGGCCCGAGACCAGCGGCGAGAGTGGGACTAGTGGAGAAGAGGCAGAGTTAAAAGCAGCAGCTCCCGAGGCCCGAGACCAGCGGCGAGAGTGGGACTAGTGGAGGAGAGGCAGAGTTAAAAGCAGCAGCTCCCGAGGCCCGAGACCAGCGGCGAGAGTGGGACTAGTGGAGGAGCGGCAGAGTTAAAAGCAGCAGCTCCCGAGGCCCGAGACCAGCGGCGAGAGTGGGACTAGTGGAGGAGAGGCAGAGTTAAAAGCAGCAGTTCCCGAGGCCCGAGACCAGCGGCGAGAGTGGGACTAGTGGAGGAGAGGCAGAGTTAAAAGCAGCAGTTCCCGAGGCCCGAGACCAGCGGCGAGAGTGGGACTAGTGGAGGAGCGGCAGAGTTAAAAGCAGCAGCTCCCGAGGCCCGAGACCAGCGGCGAGAGTGGGACTAGTGGAGGAGCGGCAGAGTTAAAAGCAGCTAGCTGGGAGCGGGAGCGGACGGACCTGTGGGGGGTGGGGGGGGGGGGGGAAATCAAAGTGTGACGTCATAGGAAAGCAGATAAGTGATTGGTTGGTGAGTATTTCTCTTTTTCTCTTTTTTTCTCTTTTTCTCTAAACTAGGGCATTGGTTTAAATTAAGAGCCGTGATTATAGATTAAAAACTATACATAGATAATTGAGTGATATTTCAAAACTTGGAAACCTAATTAGTTAAATAAAATACAATAGAGATGGCAGGGCAGGTGATGTGTTGCAGCTGTAGCATGTGGGAGCTGGTGGACACCAGTGTGATCCACAGCAACCACATCTGCAGTAAGTGTCTGCAGCTCGAGGAACTTCGGCTCAAAGTTGATGAGCTGGAGTCCGAGCTTCGGACACTACGATGCATCAGGGAGGGGGAGGGTTACCTGGACACTTTGTTCCAGGAGGCCGTCACACCCCTTAGGTTAAATACTTTAAATTTGGGCCGTGGTCAGAGACAGGAGGGTGTGACTACGAGTGAGGCAGGTATGGGGATCCAGAAGGTAGCATTAGATGAGCCTCAGCCCTTGCACTTATCCAACAGGAATCAGGTTCTTGCAGCCTGTGTGGACGAGAGCAGGGACTGCAGGGAGGATGAGCAAACTGACCACAGCACCGTGGTACAGGGGGCCATTCAAGTTGGGGGAGTAAAAAGGAATGTAGTAGTGGTAGGGGACAGTATAGATAGGGGGATAAATACTGTTCTCTGTAGCTGAGAGCGTGAGTCCCGAAGGCCGTGTTGCCTGCCCAGTGCCAGGGTTAAGGACATCTCCTCGGGGCTGGAGAGGAACTTGGAGTGGGAAGGGGAGGATCCAATTTCCGTGGTCCACGTAGGTACCAACGACATAGGTAAGACTAAAAAAGAGGTTCTGCTGAGGGAATATGAGCAGCTAGGGGCTAAATTAAAAAGCAGAACCACAAAGGTAATAATCTCTGGATTACTACTTGAGCCACGAGCAAATTGGCATAGGGTTAATCAGATCAGAGAGTTGAATGCGTGGCTCGGTGTGGGAGAAATGGGTTTCGATTCATGGGGCACTGGCACCAGTACTGGGGAAAGAGAGAATTGTTCCGTTGGGACGGGCTTCACTTGAACCATGCTGGGACCAGTGTCCTGGCGAATCGAATAAGTAGGGCTGTAGATAGGGCTTTGAACTAAATAGTGGGGGGGAGGGCGGGGGGGGCGGGAGGGTTCAGGTGAGGGGAAATTTAGAAAGTTAAAGAGAAAGGACAAGACAATAGTGCAGGGTAGCGATAGGGGTCATGATAACCAGAGTGTGACAGGAAGGGACAAAGCATACAAACATAAGAGTGCACCAGCAAATAGGGTCAGAGTAGGGAAAAATGGTAAAAAGACAAAATTAAAAGGCTCTTTATCTGAATGCATGCAGCATTCGTAACAAGATAGATGAATTGACGGCACAAATAGAAATAAATGGGTATGATCTGATAGCCATTACAGAGATGTGGTTGCAAGGTGACCAAGGCTGGGAACTGAATATTCAGGGGTATTTGACATTTCAGAAGGATAGGCAGAAAGAAAAAGGAGGTGGAGTAGCTCTGTTAATAAAAGATGAGATCAGTACAGTAGTGAAAAATTATCTTGGCTCGGAAGATCAAGATGTAGAATCAGTTTGGGTGGAGATAGGAAATAGTATGGGAAAGAAGTCACTGGTGGGAGTAGTCTATAGACCCCCTAACAGTAGCTACACTGTAGGACAGAGTATAAATCAAGAAATAATGGGGGCTTGTAAGAAAGGTACTGCAATAATCATGGGCGATTTTAATCTTCATATAGATTGGACAAATCAAATTGGCAAAGGTAGCCTTGAGGATGAGTTCATAGAGTGTATTCGGGACGGTTTCTTAGAACAATACGTTGTGGAACCAACCAGGGAACAGGCTATTTTAGATCTGGTAATGTGTAATGAGACAGGATTAATTAATGATCTCATAGTAAAGGATCATCTAGGCAAGAGTGATCATAACATGATAGAATTTCACATTCAGTTTGAGGGTGAGAAACTTGGGTCTGAAACTGGTGTCTTAAACTTAAATAAAGGCAATTACAAAGGTATGAAGACAGAGTTGGCTAAAGTGGACTGGATAAATAGATTAAAAGGAAAGATGGTAGATAAGCAGTGGCAGACATTTAAGGAGATATTTCATAACTCTCAACAAAGATATATTCCAGTGAGAAAGAAAGACTCTACGAGAAGGATGAATCATCCATGGCTAACTAAGGAAGTTAAGGATTGTATCAAATTGAAAAAAAAGGCATACAATATTGTGAAGATTAGTGGTAGGCCAGAAGATTGGAAAATTTTTAGAAACCAGCAAAGGATGACTAAAAAAATAATAAAGAGGGAGAAAACAGATTATGAGAGTAAACTAGCAAGAAATATAAAAACAGACAGTTAGAGCTTCCACAAGTATATAAAAAGGAAGAGAGTAGCTAAAGTAAACGTTGGTCCCTTAGAAGATGAGATTGGGGAATTAATAATGGGAAACAAGGAAATGGCAGAGACTTTGAACAAATATTTTGTATCTGTCTTCACGGTAGAAGACATGAAAAGCATCCCAATGATAGTAGATAATCAAGGGGCAAAAGGCAAGGAGGAACTTAAAACAATCACTATCACTAGAGAAAAAGTACTAGGCAAACTAATGGGACTAAAGGCTGACAAGTCTCCTGGACCTGATGGCCTGCATCCTAGGGTCTTAAAAGAAGTGGCTGCAGAGATAGTGGATGCATTGGTTGTAATCTTCCAAAATTCCCTAGATTCTGGAAAGGTCCCAGCGGATTGGAAAACCGCAAATGTAACATCCCTATTCAAGAAAGGAGGGAGACAGAAAGCAAGAAACTATAGGCCAGTTAGCCTAATATCTGTCAGTGGGAAAATGCTGGAATCTATTATTAAGGGAGTAGTAGCAGGACATTTAGAAAATCATAATACAATCAAGCAGAGTCAACATGGTTTTATGAAATGGAAATCGTGTTAAACATATTTATTAGAGTTCATTGAGGATGTAACGAGCAGGGTGGATCAAGGGGAACCAGTAGATGTAGTGTATTTGGATTTCCAAAAGGCATTTGATAAGGTGCCACATAAAAGGTACTGCACAAGATAAGAGCTCACGGTGTTGGGGGTAATATATTTGCATGGATAGAGGATTGGCTAACTAACAGAAAACAGAGAGTCGGGATAAATGGATCATTTTCAGGTTGCCAAACTGTAACTAGTGGGGTGCCACAGGGATCAGTGCTGGGGCCTCAACTATTTACAATCTATATTAATGACTTGGATGAAGGGACCGAGTATACTGTAGCCAAATTTGCTGACGATACAAATATAGGTGGGAAAGCAAGGTGTGAGGAGGACACAAAGGGTTGGATTTTGATACTGGGGCGGGTTGGGGTCGTGTCATCCACTTTTCGTGTTATCCACCCGACTGCAATTGGATGTGGGAGATTGATGCGATTTTCACCTAATTGGGCAACTGAGTTCCAGCATGTGGGAACCCATGACCCAATTAGTGTTTTCAGTCTGAAAGTTGCCTCTGATGATGTCATCATTGCTGCTGCATTGAAGGTCTGCAAAGACTGCCTGGCCTTTGCTGTGAGAGGACCTGGATGCAAAATGAGCAGCAGCAGCCCTAAGTCTGCTCCCAGATATTTTTGCACCACCACCACCACTCCCAGATATGTCTATTCCTCCTCCTCCTCCTCCTCCTACTACTACTACTACACATCTCTGTTGTAATAGTGGACCTGCAGCTGATAGTCAGCTATCCAAATGTGCTCCCGCCAGGTTTCACATTCGTGGTTCAGAATAGGCGTGCTTCATGTAGAAAAAGGGTTAAAATCACAAAGGCCTTTCAAAATGGCATTATAGAGGCAATTTAGTGCTTGTTAAGGGCCTTAACAGCCTATCCCGCCTCTTGGAGGTGGGACGGAGTCAGGACCAGCAGACACGATTTAATGAAAATTGCGTGGAGGCGGGATGGAGGCGGGCTTGTGCCCGCCCGCCAGTTTTCGCAATTTTAACCCCCCACACGCTTCCAAACCCACCTCCACGGGTCAATGAAAATCCAGCCCAAAGAGTCTGCAAAGGGATATAGGTAGGTTAAAAGAGTGGGCAAAAATTTGGCAGATGGAGTATAATGTGGGAAAATGTGAGGTTATGCACTTTGGTAGGAAGAATAGAAAAGAAAATATTATTTAAATGGAGAGACACTACAGAATGCTGCGGTACAGAAGGATCTGGGTGTCCTCGTACATGAAACACAAAAAGTTAGCATGCAGGTACAGCAAGTAATTAGGAAGACAAATGGAATGTTGGCCTTTATTGCAAGGGGGATGGAGTATAAAAGTAGGGAAGTCTTGCTACAACTGTACAGGGCGTTGGTGAGACCACATCTGGAGTACTGCGTGCAGTTTTGGTCTCCTTATTTAAGGAGGGATATACTTGCATTGGAGGCAGTTCAGAAAAGGTTCACTAGGTTGATTCCTGAGATGAAAGGGTTGTCTTATGAGGAAAGGTTGAGCAGGTTGGGCCTAAAATCATTGGCGTTTAGAAGAATGAGAGGTGATCTTATCGAAATATATGAGATTCTGAGGGGGCTTGACAGGGTAGATGCTGAGAGGATGTTTCCCCTCGTGGGGGAATCTAGAACTAGGGGGCACAGTTTCAGGATAAGGGGTCGCCCATTTAAAATGGAGATGAGGAGGAATTTCTTCTCTCAGAGGGTTGTGAATCTTTGGAATTCTCTACCCCAGAGAGCTGTGGAGGCGGAGTCATTGAATATATTCAAGGTGGAGATAGACAGATATTTGAGCTACAGGGGAGTCAAGGGTTATGGGGAACGGGCAGGAAAGTGGAGTTGAGGCCAAGATCAGATCAGCCATGATCTTATTGAATGGCGGAGCAGGCTCGAGGGGCCGAATGGCCTATTCCTGCTCCTATTTCTTATGTTCATCTCCTTATGCCCCCATCTCAATGAATTTCGACGCTGAGCTCTTCTTCCGTCGCCTTCGCCTCCGTGCCCACTTCTTTGGCCAGGAGTCTTCCCCCCTTTCTCTCATCTTCAGAATTCTCAATCCACCTGGACCCCTCCCTCTGGCTTCTTACCCTCTCTAGATCTTTTCATTGGGAACTGCCGACGTGACATCAGCTGTCTCTATTTTTCTGCTCCCCTCACTCATTCTAACCTACCTCCCTCTGAACTTGCAGCACTCTGTTCTCTCAGGTCCAACCCCAATATTGTCATTAAACCTGCTGACAAGGGTGAAGTTATTGTTGTTTGGCAAACCGACCTCTACCTTGAACGCCAACTCTCTGACACCTCCTCCTACCTCCCCATGGACCATGACCCCACTACCGAACATCAAGTCATCATTTACAAGACCGTCACTGACCTCATCTCCTCTGGAGATCTTCCCTCCATGGGACATCGTAGTCCCCGAACATCGCACAGCCCGCTTCTACCTCCTTCCCAAGATCCACAAACAGGACTGCTCTGGTAGACCCATTGTTTCAGCCTGTTCTTGCCCCATGGAACTGATTTCTTCCTGTCTCAACTCTATTTTTTCTCCCCTTTTCCAGTCTCTTCGCACCTACATCCGCGACTCTTCCGACACCCATCGTCACTTGAACAGTTTTCAGTTTCCCGGCACTAATCGTCTCCTTTTCACTATGGACATCCAATCCCTCTACACCTCCATCCCCCATGAGAACGGCATGAGGGCTCTCCACTTCTTCCTTGAACAGAGGCCCAACCAGTCCCCATCCACCATCACCCTCCTCCACCTGGCTGAACTTGTTCTCACATTGAACAACTTCTCTTATGACTTGATTCACTTCCTCCAAATAAAAGGTGTTGCCATAGGAACCCGTATGGGTCCTAGCTATGCCTGCCTTTTCGTGGGATATATGGAATATTCTTTGTTCCAGTCCTATTCAGGACCCCTCCCTCACCTCTTTTTCCAGTACATTGATGACTGTATCAGTGCCATTTCCTGCTCTTGCCCCGAACTGGAAAATTTCATCAACTTTGCTTCCAATTTCCACCCTTCCCTTGCCTTCACATGGTCCATCAATGACTTTTTCCTACTCTTCTCAACTTCTCTAATCCCATTTCTGGGGATAGTCTATTGACCAATATTCACTATAAGCCCATTGGCTCCCATAGCTACCTTGACTACACTTCCTCCCACCTCCTTTCCTGTAAGGACTCTATTCCATTCCCCCAGTTTCTCTGTCTCTGTCACATCGGTTCTGATGATGCCACCTTCCATACCAGTGCTTCTGATATGTCTTCCTTTTTCCTCAACTGAGGATTTCCCTTCGCTGTGGTTGGCAGGGCCCTCAACCGTGACTGTCCAATTTCCCACACTTCTGGTCTCCCTCCCAGAATGCCTTGTCCTCACCTTCCACCCCACCAGCCTCCACATTCAACAGATTATCCTTCACCATTTCCGCCACCTCCAGTGTGATGCCACCACCAAATACATGTTCCCCTCCCCTCACCTTTCAGCATTCCGAAAGGACCGTTCCCTCCGCGACACCCTGGTCCAGTCCTCAATCACCCCAACACCCCCTCACCTTCCCACGGCATCATCCTGTGCAAGCGCAGGTGATGCAACACCTGCCCTTTTACCTCCACCCTTCCCACCGTCCAGGGCCGTAAATATTCTTTCCAGGTGAAACAGCGATTTACTTCTACTTCTTTCAATTTAGTATACTATATTCGCTGCTCATTATGTGGTCTCCTCTACATTGGGAATACCAACGTCAGATTGGGTGACCGCTTTGTGGAGCACCTCCATTCAGTCCACAAGCGTGACCCCGAGCTTCCGGTTGCCTGGTTTATGATATCTATTGCACCTCTCAATTGGATAACAACCTTATTCACTCCTAAGGATTCAATCTGATAAATACTCTATATTTATCCCACATGTCAGTACTAAACATGAATGGTTTACTTGTGGACTACTTCTGAAGCATGCACTTTTATCACTCTAGAAATTATGTGATGCATGTATGTCCAAGCTTCAATAAAAGCAGCCTTTCAAACTGTCCACTGGCATCAGTGAAAAAGAACAATGGACTACAGTGCTCTTCAGCTTCCCAGTATCATAGCAACACCTATCAGTTGCCAGTCAAAGCACTTCAAAGAGGTACTGTCTTCACAAAAAAAAGTCCGGCATATTTTTTTAGTTAAGAAAGAAGACCCAAAACAACCATGCACCAAATGTGTCATCAAGTTATGTTTTTTTTAAACACAAATGAAGACAGTTTCCCAGACAATCTATTGTGAAAATATTGTCCTTTTAATACCTCACAGTATGGGTCAAAGATTTTCACACAAGTGGAAATAACTACAAAAGTCACAGAATACAAAGAGATGTACACAATAGAAAGTCAAAACTACTAAAATTTTCTATTTTTCATTCTGTGACTTCTGTAGTGATTACCTCAGTTTTTAATATTCAAATATTATAATGACAACATTCTGACAGACTTCCAAAATGAAACTGCAGAAGACCTTAAGCAAATATTGTTTCCAGAAACAGCAGCTCTCCAACAGCAAAAACCACAGGCAACAGATAAATTACAAATTGCAGAACATCCAGACAACAGTGAGTTCAACTCAAAAATATACAACACACCCTACAAAGCACACAGGCGCAACAAAACAATTTTTACAAAAATCAGTGCCACCAACACAATTACATACAATTCAAGAGGCTTTGCCAAGGCCTCCAGGTCTGTAACACCACCACTGCACAAACATACCACTAAAGCAGTCATCCAGGAAGGTTATATATATGACATAAGAGAGCTTCCAAAAATACACAGAAATAAATCAAAAAGCATGCAGTGTTACAAAACAAATTCTAATTGAGAAACTAGGTAATTCTATACCTGTAAGACAAACCCTACATGGTCTCAAGATTCTTCTGATATAAGCCATCACCATTGGCTGTAATAATATAAAGCATTAAGAGATAATCAAACAACAAAATGAACAATGTTCAATGTCAACATATCTTGAATTTGCAAAAAACCAGGGGCTCAATTTTCCTCCTTGGCAAGTTTACTGCCTGAAGTGCACCAGCACTGCACTTTTGCCCACTGGTGTGGCCCTGCTATGACACTATTCCATTTCCCTTGGTCAACTTCATTTTAATATTGTAGACAAGCTCCCATTGCTATTTACACCCTTTATTAGGAGCTTGCCTACGTAGAGCGAGGGAGGGGGATAGAAATCCCCTGCTGCTGTAGCATTAAACAGGCTGTAGCAGCTTAAAGGGGCACGGCACTCATTTTATGCCCCCACGGATCAGGGGGCTGGATGTTGTAATGGCAGGTTTCAGATCCTGAAAACTCTGAGAACTATAAACTATGTAGTACTGTAAAGTATTATTAATGCTCATTTAATTCTCAAGAAAATGTGCAAAACGGTTCTGATGAACTATATAGTCATTTTCTATCCGAAAACAAAACAGGCTCCGTTGTCAACCCTTTCTGATCTCTTTATTTTACTGTACTTGAATGTGATGCTGTTTTATTATACGTCATGGGGCCAATGTTGCGATGCTAAGCACTTCAGGCGCCAGGGCCCCATATTATTGGGTACTATGGCCTTAGGCCTACTCAGTACCTGATGTTCACAGTGCCCCAAAATTCAGCAAAATATTGGCCCGAAAATTAGATCTAATACGGGAGATCACGCACTGTGTACTCTCGCGTATTAGGTCCCGAAGTGCCGGTTTCCTGCATGCACTGCGCATGCGCGGGAAACCGGCACTTCGGGTATTGCGAAGGGGGCGGTTCCTAAGTGAACCGCGTGCGCGCTACAAGTTGTGCGCACGCAGCGCACTTAGTTTTTTTTTCAGGTTTGAACGCGCAGGTAAGTGTTGAAGATTTTACACATAAAGAAAGCAGGCGTAAGACCCCCTTTTAACAAGGTAAGTAGTTAATTAAGTATTATTTTTAATTTTTTTCAACAGGTTTATCTTTTTTAGAGACTTTAAAGAAAGGTAAGTTTATTTTTATAACTTTTAAAAAGAATTTAAATTTTTTCAAAAATTTTAATTTTTGTTTAAAGTGGTTAATTTATTTAACTATAGTTATTTTATTAATGTGATGGTTTTAAAAAAAATGTAATTGAGGTTTAGCTGTTCTTTTGGGGGCAAGTTGTATTCATAGCTTTGACAGCTCTTGCTGTCAAAACTATGAATGAAAGATTGTGTGCTGCCATTGGCTCTAACTGGCCCACGTGATCCCAGAGGTCGCATCGAACTAACTGCGCCTCTGGGACACGCACACACTGTGCGCCGGCACCAGGGAGAGGCCCAGGAACTGAAGTTCGTGTGGGCCAAAACCATAAAGGTAGGCGCGGAGTGCGATATCGCGGGGGATCCTTACCCCCGTGGCAACCATCGAACTCCAATTTCTGGGCCATTGTCAGTGACAGTGAACAAGGCTCAATAATGCACCAGCTTTTTTTTAAATGAGGGGTCTTCCCCATATGACGACCGGAGTGGTCCAGACGCTCAGTGCCCACTTGCATTTCAAGGGTGTGAACTGAAGTAAAGATTGAACATTCTTTTAAATGGCTACTCTTTCTAATAGGATCACCCTTCATTGCTGCACCTTCCTTTGTTTGACCTCCAAAGGCCAATCCTTGAAATGAGTTGTGTGCTCCATGTAATTTTGATGCAACAAAATGGCTCAGCTTTAAGGACAGGTAGCGGTCTATTCATAGTTGCTGGTCTGGTAATACATGGCACTCTTAGCACATCAAACACTAAGCGCCAGATATGCTGTGGAAAATATTTAAATGAGCTGATATCACATTATTGGGCGGGGTACAGGCACCAGTAGTGTCTGAGCAGAAGTGCGACAGGACCTCAATATCAGACCCATGGTTTCTGAAAGAGAAAGTTGAAATAAAGCTACTATGCACCATATAATTCAAATGCAAAATACAATTTCTTGTTGATGGGGAAGCCTTTCTGTTTATTTTGCACTGACAAAATTTTTTTTTAAAACTCTTGTCTTGTTAAAGCATCTGATATTTACAGAGACGATGTATAGTGGCAATTTATTTTTGGGGCAATATACTTCTGTAAAACATTAGATAAAATTATTTTTTTAAGTGAAAGCACAATACTGATCAATTTGTCTGTCATACTGTAGTAGAATATTGAAAATATGTATATTTTTGAAATTCAATTAAAAATAGTATTTCCCACAGAAACACAAGTACTGCAACAACATAAATGAAGAAGCAAACAAAATCACAACTAAACCAGATCAAAAATACTTTGGATGAATGCCTGATGACCATAGTACTCCCTCTGTCAATTTTCCAGAACAGTTTCCTCCTTTACAACTAGAGATAGTATCAAGCAGTTTCAGATCAGGTACAGCACATTAGATCTAGAATGTAGAACTTCTCTTGTACATCTCCACTAATGTCTAAACCTCAGTCTCAGCAGAGTACTTAGTAGTCATAGTATGACATTTTCAATTCCCACACCAGTCATTCTATAGACTCTCTAAGTGAGACTGCCCAATTAGTGCTGAATTATGAACAGTTTTGTTCTGTAAAATGTTGTCCACTGGGAGATGGACATAGACTGCCGAAACTCATTTCACTTAGGAACAAGCATAAAAAAATAACTTTTATTCCATCTGTCTGGGCTAAACTGGGACCCAGGCTTCAAGGTGAAAGGACCATATTCTAACCCAATGCACTACCATTTCTACTCCCAATTATTTATGATCAGTGACCCTCTGGTCTTCCTGTGATTAGTTAGTCACAATTTCCATGGCAATAACCAATCAGAAACATGCTGATTATTTACACATTCAATAATTCTGTCTAATCCCCTTACATCCCTTCACCATACATTTACATTGTCTCATCAGGGTGCTCTTCCACAGAATGGTGTTGAAGTTTTTTCAGGAGAAGCATTTAAACATGAGCAAGACTATTGAAATGACTTGTCATAAATATGTAATCAATTGTCTTTGTTTTTCAGATATTGTAGTTTGTGTTTTAAGGTGATATTCATAAAACAAGTTCCTTGAATGGTAGATATGTATTAGTCCATCAGCTGCCTGTCATTAATCTGTGTAATGAACAGTGTCTGGCTATAAAAGCAGCTAATTTTTAATGAAACACATTTTCTCCGAATCACAAATCCATTGCTATTTGGGAAAAAGTCAATATTGCATACCTAAAAAATTACCCAAGGAGTTTAGGCCTAAAAATTCGGTTGCTTTGCGCCTCCTGTTAGCGCCCTAAGAGGGCGCTAACGGGCCGCAAAGCAACTAGCACCCAGGCGCGGCGCCGCCAACGCCTCCCGCGAAATTCAGCGGGAGGTTAGCGGCGGCGGTAACCGTTAGCGCCCTGTGGCACTGCACCGCCGGCAATGACATCATCGCCTTGCGCAGCGCCCCGCTCGCGCCCTGGCCGCGATCTTCGGTAGCGCCCCCTGACTTACCGCCGGACGCTATGTCCGACGGGCCAGGGGGGACTACCTGCGGCCAGGGCGGCACTAATGAAAGGCGAGGTGCTGGGCGGCCATTTTTGTTGCAGGCCGCCTGCCAGCACCTGCCCTCATTGCCGTCCCTGGCCTCCTGACCAGCCCCCCCGTCTAGTGCCGGCCGTGCTCCGTGAGCCCGGCACTTCTCTTGAGTGCTGGGCTCTTTTACTGGCACTCCGATCCCTGGTGGCCCAGCTGGGCCCCGGGTCGCGCTGCGCAAGGCCCCTCCCCTTTAAGAAGGGGAGGAAGGCCTGCAGTACCGCGGCACGTAGTGCCGTGATATTCACTCACAGCGCCCCAAGAGGGAGGCGGGGCGTTTCCAGTAGTGCCCCGCTTCCCTCTTGTGGCGATACCAATGAATTTCGGCAAGTTAGCGCCCCAAACTATGCACATTGGAACTAAAATGCATGCTGCGTGTCAGTTAAGGGATAGTCATTTTGTGCGTTCGCATCAGCACACTTTTCCTATGCTGTTAAACTGATAGTAAATATTTCTAACTTGTGCTACCACACAGAACTGATGTTAATGTTTTTTTACTCCTGTTAACTACTTGTGCAAATTACTCAAGATTTACTTTATTCCCAATATCTATTATTTTTTTCCATCTAGGAGCTGATTCTAAAGCACCAGAAGGAGTTGGTAGAGTTCTAGTGCTGAAAAGAGTAGGAGATATTGCCGAAAGGATGAGTCTTTTAATATGAGTCACACTTCATGGGTGTCACATCAAATTTGTCAATGTTAGATACTTTGGAGGAAAATCAACAGCAAGAGACCACGACCTAAGAGGTTAAAGGTCATAGGAGGTGGACTTACACGATTCTTTAATATCCAATGGAGTGCGAGTACTGCTGGACTTGAGAGAGGAACACCGAGTAGGACACTGCGCCTTGACATAGAAGCAATCTCAGACCGGTTTCAGGCCCTTAAACCATCCTGTATGCATGCAGCAACATCTGGATTGCATCCTTAGTGGAAGAAAAAGTACCATTTGCACAGCGCTTCTGTGCCAATGGGTGTTCCCAGGCACCAGCATGAGACATCACTTGGATCAGACGTAATGCTACATTGCTGAGGTTAAAGATTCTTTCCTACAATACATGTCAGAACAGATGAGCAGAGATCAATGATTTCTGAATTAAGGTCTGCACAGCCTTTTCTGGAAACAGGGCAAAATGCAGAACTTTGTACGTATACTTTAACTGGGCACAAAATGAAGTTCTTTTTATGTCATGTGCCAAACAACCTGTTGTTTATATTAATCTTACATAAAAAAGTACTGACTACAAACTTTACTGTGTTCAACATTTGCTTTCATTAATGTAAGTGTGAATGGGTTAGACGTTGACTTTGTGCAATAATGTAAAATGGGTGATAGCAAATTGGCAGCCCATTTCTCACTTGCAAGCCGAGGGAATGTCAGTGACTTGAGAGCCAGACACTTATTCCTGCGTGACTGCTGCCACTGGAGGCCACATCCTGACTGTGGCCACAGATCTCTGAGCAGAGACTGTTGTAGCCCAGTGATGTGTCTGAGTCCCTCCTTTTTGGCTTCCCTAGTATGTTTCCAAGCATACCAAAACTAGCCTTTATTGTGTCTTGGACTGTGGACCTCAACATCATCAACAGGAGTATTCCTGAGAGATGCCCAAATTGTGCCTGTTGCCTAGGTGCCTGAGGTCTTCCCTCCAACTGTCACTAATGCGCAAAGCAACCAGCGCTTGCTGCATAATATTGTCCCAACAGAAAGTAGAATCTGCAACTTTATCTGGACCAGCTTTTATCATTTTGTGCAATGAGGCAAGCGGCTTGCTCACTAGTTCATGCTCATGAAGGATGCTTAGTCTCATCAATGGTGGAAACAGGAGGTGACTTAGTAAGGCCCATGGTTGTGCTGTTCCTCTGCAGATTTGCTCACCATCTCTGTTCCTTTCTACCCATGATCCTTTTTTTCTTCCTTAAACTCACTGATCCTCTGTGAAGCACGTGTGTCTGGGATGGCACTGGCTTCAAATAATGTTGGTGACACAATGTACAGAGATGAGAATGTTGGTCCTGCTGCACCTGCTTCCTCCTCCTAAGTTTGTGCCTTTCCATAAAAAAAATGATGGCACTGGATGTGCACTTTTTAAAATTCATTCTAGAGATATGGGCAACGCTGGCAAAGTTGGCATTTATTGCCCATCCCTAGTTGTCCTCGAGAAGGTGGTGGTGGACCTTGTTCTTGAATCACTGCAGTCCACATGGGAAGGTACTTCCACAATGCTGTTAGGTAGGGAGTTCCAGGATTTTGGTCCAGCAATGATAAAGGAACGGCGATATATGTTCAAGTCAGGATGGTGTGTGACTTGGAGGGGAACTTGGAAGCGGTGGTGTTCCCATGCATCTGCTGCCCTTGTTCTTCTAGGTGGTGGAGGTCACGGGTTTGGGAAGTGTTGCCGAAGACTTGGCAACTTGCTGCAGTGCAACCTGTAGCTAGTACACACTGCAGCTACGGTACTCCAGTGGCAGAGGGACTGGATGTTTAAGCTGGTCGATGGCTATATATCGTATTTCATTGTATACAAAGCAGTGTTTATACTCCACTATGAAACATAGCTGATACTGTCCTTGCAATATTGCTGCAATAACAGTACGAGTTACGTTTCACAGTGGAGTAGAAACACTGTTTTCCATACAATGAAAGCAGAAATTATCTATGCATGAACCAAAAATGTGTTGTCTTCACAAACGTCAGGATGCTCCAGTCTCCGTATGGCCTTCCGCCCTACGATCTCTATGTAAGCATAACTGTAGCAACATATGTGCTAAATGTCAGAGTTTGATGCTAATAATCAGTGATTTGAGGGCCCAGTCAGCATGTCAGCGTTGTCTGACAAAATGAGACTAGGTCCCACTTCACTCAGCACCGCTCCAACAAGAGTCCTGTTGCTAGCGGAAGTGAGTCTTGAAGCTGCATACTGTAGATAGGAATTCTTGCGTGAACAGGAGTTCCTGCCTGCAGTAAGCAGTGGGTGGTATTCCTTCCACTGGCAGCAGCATTCAGGAGCAGCTGAGCGGAGGAAAGGGATGGATGAAGTGGAGTGGGAAGGAGGAAATGGACGGCAATGTAGAGGAAAGGGAAGGGGTAAAATTAAGTGGAGATGAAAAAGGTCAGAAGCTGGGAAAAATACTTTGGGAGGAGGAGGAAGGAGATTACTGACATGAAGGAGGAAGTGTGTCAGCATGAATGGGGGGTGGAAGTGCCAACTTGAACTGGGGAGAAGAGGTGAGCTTACACTAGGAAGGGGAGAATAGTGCCAGCTTAAACTGAAGGGTTGGAGGGGGAAAAGCATGCAAGCTTGAACTGGGGGCAAAAAAGTGCCCGTTTGAACAGGGGCATGGGTGTAAAAGAAGAATGCCAGCTTGAATAGGGAGAAATAATAGTGACAGTTTAAACGGCAGGGGTGGAGGAAGAGTGCCAGGTTAAAGTGAGGGGGCGGAGAAGAGTGCCGGTTGCATTTAGTGGGGAGAAGGAGAAAAGTGCACATATGAATGGGAAGATCAGGAAAGGACTGTCTCTGTGAAAGGGTGTGTAGCTGGATAGGGTACAGTGTCTTCTGAACTTGGGTTGGGGGAAGGGTTTAGATGTGGGAGAGTGACTGCTGCAGTCTCTGTTGGGAAGTGATATTCTGGTTGCCCTGTTGAAAATCCAAATGTCACTTTTTAATTTTTTTTTAGATTAAACATCTATCAATTGTGAAGTACAACATTGCTTAAAATTAATGAGCATGCATCATTATAAATTTTTCCAGGGGAGTGTGGCTCCAGATGCCTCCTCGAAATTCATCACCAAATTTGCATCTTCAACATCTGAATTTCTCCCTTCAGGCTTTCATGTTCTTAATGTTTTATTTTCCCTCCAATACAATTGAAGAAATGTTTGGTACGCCTACAGTTTAAGTTACAAGCCATGTAACTAATTGGCTTATAATCATGCCTATTCTTAAATTGTTAGTTTTTTGAGTGCTGTATCTGCTTTTTAAAGTGGTTCCATTAGCTTTTGCTAGTTTTCTAGAGTGACACGTACATAGCGGGTAAGTGGTTTTATTTACTGTATCCTGATAGCACCAATTGAAGACCATCTTCTACAGCAAAGAAATAAACAACATGTATTGCCTTAGATGTAATTTTGCAGACAGAAGCAAAGGCTACACAAGGCACACATTGTGAATTTGAGCAGAATAAAATGTAAAGTACCTTATTAGCTGAAATAAAAACAGAAAATGCTGGAAACACACAGCAGGTCAGGCAGCATTTGTGGAGAGAGAAACAGTTAATGTTTCAGGTCAATGACCTTTCATCATAACTGGAAGATGTTAGAAATAAACAGCTTTTAAGCAAATACAGAGCCAGGGAAAAGTGGGGGAGCGTGCTGGAGGGAAAGAGCAAAAGTGAAAGGTCTGTGCTGGGTGGAGGGCAGGAGTAATTAAATGACAAAAGTGATGATGGTGCAAGTCAAAGGAGGTGAAAAATGGACAAGTATAGAAACAAAAGATGGGTACAGAGGAGATGTAAATGGTTACAGCAGAATAGCAGAGGGGGAGGGAAGTATGCAAAATCTGCCAAAGTGGTGAAGGTCGTCGTAGCCCAGGAATGTGGTGGAAGAAAGGTAGGTAGACCCCAGGTGTGCGGACCACCCCACCGGCATAGGGGATTCTCACCCCAAGCACCAGCCCACACCTCAAGCACTCCCAGTGGCTCTGGTGCATCTATCCTCCATTCCCAGCACTTACTGTCTGAGAGAAAATGGGAGAATGGTGGTTAAGGTCTAAAGTTATTAAACTCATTGGGCTAGAAATTGCGGTCGGAGGCGTATCTCTGGAGTATGCCTCCGAACTGCGAAAGCTTTACGAACCTACCTCCAGGTTCCCAGGCTGCGTAGAGTTGTGGTCTCTGGCCTCCAGGCGGACGGCAGCGTAAATGCCCACATATCCCAGGGACGCAAGAGGTTCAGAAGCATCCCTGGGACCACGTGGGCCCAGTCCTCCAATGACAAAGGAGGATTCCATTGCAATCATTTACGAAGGGAATCCCCTAATGAAATGCAATGGAATCCCCAAATAATTATACAATATACATAATTCTAATAAATATAAATAGTGAATTGCAATTTCATTCATAACTTCCTTCATTGCACCAACCTCAATCAAAATTTAATTTTTTGATGAATAATTTTAAACATCTTAATCTGGGCCAATATTTGCATAAACTCATTTAAAGTGTATGAGCATAATTTTTGATTGTTAAATGTTTAATTTAAGGCTTATATTAACCCTTACGCTAATGCAAGCCAGCCCTATGCCTGGTTTTACCAGATATAAGAGTTTCTTGGGCAATTGCTGGGCAGTTGTTGGGCAAATAGCCCAACTCTGCGCCAGCAATACTGATGTTCCACGCGGTTTGGATGATCCGTCAAGGCGTACTTTGACAGATCACAAGTTCCGGATTTCGCGCATGTGCATGCGTAAATCCGGAAGTTGTGGGGCCTTTCAAATGGATTACGACGACGTACTCTCAGAGTACGCCGTCAGGGAGACTGCAATTTTAGGGCCAATGTTAAGGCCGTAAGGCTGTAAAGTGCCTAGTAGAAAAATGAGGTGCAGTTCCTTAAGCTTACATTGAGCTTCATTGGAACAATGTCAGTAAGGTCAGAGTGAGAGTGGGATGGCGAATTAAAGTGGCAAGCCACCGAAAGTTCAGGGTCACGCTTGCGAACTGAATGGAGGTGTTCAGCAAAGCGACCACCCAGTCTGCATTTGGTCTCCCCAGTGTAGAGGAGATCGCATCGTGAGCACGAATACAGTATACTAAATTGAAAGAAGTACAAGTAAATTGCTGCTTCACCCAGAAGGAATGTTTGGAACCCAGATGGTAGTAAGGGAGGAGGTAAAGGGGCTGGTGTTGCAGCTCCTGCGCTCTCATGGGAAGGTACCAGGGTAGGGGAGCAGGTGTTAGGGTGATGGAAGAGTGGACCAGGGTGTTGCGGAGGGACCGGTACATTTGGAATGGTGAAAGGGGAAGGGAGGGAAAGATGTGCTTGTTGGTGGCATTGCGCTGGAGGTGGCAGAAATGGTGGAGGATGATTCGTTGAAAATGGAGGCTGGTGGGGTGAAAGGCGAGGACAGGGGGAACCCTATACTGGTTCTGGGAGGAAGGGGAAGGGGTGAGGGCGAAAAATGGAACGGACACGGTTGAGGGCCCTGTCAAACACAGTGGAGGGCAATCCTTGGCTGAGGAAAAAGGATGACATTTTGGAAGCACTGGTGTGGAAGGTGGCAACGTCAGAACAAATGCGACAGAGAAACTGGGAGAATGGAATAGAGTCCTTACAGGAAACAGGGCAGGAGGAAGTGTAATCAAGGTGGCTGTTTGAGTCAAAGAGCTTGTAGTAGACAGTTGAAGATGGAAAAGTGGACTGAGTAGTTTGGTGTAGTCCATTCTATTTATGTATAGTAATAGTTAGAACTATTCTTTTCAGCTTCTAGTAGCAATATGTAAGATAATTTGTCCTCATATGCAAATGTAGCCTAATGACACAATTGACATTTATCCTCATTGCTTATCTTGGTTCTTTTTTTCAAATTGGATATCTCTTCTGCACATCCCTTCAAGTTCAATGGGTGGTGGTGATCACACTCACTTCCTACTTGATTGTCTCCCTTGCCTGCTGGACCATCTGCTCAGTGATAGTTTGTGCATCAAGCTTGTAGAGGACATTTCGCCATTCATGACGTCCACAATAATTTGAAGAGTCTCATCAGTAATGTGAGCTATTCGATATCTTATTCCTTCCATCAGTACTCCAACTTGCACACACTTTAGCTGAATTGACACAATTAGCATTTCGAAGCTAACAGGTGGTTCAGAAACTTTATTGCAGTTTTTCTGACTGGCTACTAAGTTGTGCATTGGTTGTAATGTAGTAAGTACTATGAATGTGCTAAAAAAAATAATAAAAATAACTCTCACTTAATGGACAATCAATGAGCTAACAGTAAATTAATGCCTAATTGGAGAACCAACACATTCTAGGAACGTTGGAGAGAGAATGATACTGCTAGCCCATGATACTGTGTGAGGTAATATAATCAGAACCAGATTGTTTTCATAATATATAACATTAATGGCCCAGATATTCCGATCCCTACATCGGAAATGCCGGTTTCAGGCATGCACAGCGCATGCGCTGAAAACCGGCATTTCTGATCTGTCAAGAATGGTCTTGACAGATCCTCCGGCTGCCCTGGAGAAGGGCCTCTGCGGGCGGATAGTTCTGCTTTTTGGAGATCCTCCGTCCGCAGAAAACCCTTGCAATTCTTATGCCTGGTAAAAGCAGGCCTAAGGATAAGAGTTGAAAAAAAGTTAAAAAAAAAATGTTTTCACTGATTTATCATTTAAAAATACTTTAAAAAAGGTAAGTTTATTTTTAGCCCCGTAAAAAACGTTAATTATTTTT
Source organism: Squalus acanthias (assembly GCA_030390025.1). Taxonomy (NCBI): domain Eukaryota; kingdom Metazoa; phylum Chordata; class Chondrichthyes; order Squaliformes; family Squalidae; genus Squalus; species Squalus acanthias. The sequence continues at coordinate 161,761,461 of CM059425.1, forward strand.
TTCAAAAAATTAAATTTTTGTTTAAAATACTTCATTTATTGTAATTTCAAGTCATTTTAAAAATATGATTATTTTTTCAATTTATTTAAAGTTTTACTATGTTTTTGGAGTGATCTCCATTCATGTATTTGACAGGTCTTCCTGTCAAGTGCATGAAGGAAGATTCCCTTCTTTGATTGGCTCCCCATGGCCCACGTGATCCTGGGGACGCTGCGAACTACATGCGCCTCTGGGATACGTGGGCCCTGCGCACTTGGAGTTTGGAGAGGCCCAGGAGTGGAAGCGTGTGCGTCCCGGGAGCCCTCAGGTAAGGGCGTAGATTTTTCCAGATCGCAGGCCTCCGCCCGTGGGAGGCCTGCGATCAGAAAATACGGGCCATTGAGTGGGGTGTGCTTACATTCACCCATGCAGGAAAATAAAATCTGCATTGACGCTCTCATATACGTGTTTGCCATTTTTCCCAATTACTAGCCTACATAAACAAAATTAAAACCTACTTAATCAAAAAAGAATACTCCATATAAGTACTAAACAATATTGAAGGATACACTTTCAAATATATTAAAGTAGTACTTGACTGTAATGAAAGAAAATTTGCAGGTTCTCGAAGTTGTGTTATAATTGCTTCTGTAGCACCACATCCAAATTATATCCCTCAAAATAGCCATTAGATGGCACACCATGGACTTGCAGTCATTTCCCATGCCTCCAGTTGACAGGTTGGAAATTATAAGACAATGCACACACATTTGAGTTACTGAGAATGGGCAAGTTTTTCAAGGGCTAAGGATGGTTCGTTGAATCCTTCAGTTATCTGATATAATCCAGAAGGCTGTCCATTACCACTGTCCATTTTTCAGTTGCTGCATTTATAACGTAATTTAAAAAAATTACTTCCCCGTAATTTGCGGTCACCAGTGAAGCAAAGGTGTTTGCCGCTGGCCCTGAAATAAGCTTCCCACAAAGTTCTTGGCGAGAAGTTCGGCTTTTCCGACGCGTATTTGAAATCAACACAAATTAATGGGGAATCCCTAACGCGAGCTGCTGTGACGTCAACAAGCTGTCTCAGCAGCCAATCACAATGCAGAATTCTCAGATAGCAAACCAGGGAGTGAGTAAGCACCTTTTGTTCTAACTTTTTAAAAATGTTAGAGAGAGCAAAACAAAGATTGGGGCTCTCGCATGGGGAAAAGGAAAACCTGAAATAAAGATGAACAAACTTTTAAAGTTTCTTAAAAATGTTAATTTTTATTAAAATGGATAAATTTGACACTCCACAAAATTTAAATTAGTTCTTCAGGGCCATAACCTTTGCTTAGCAATCAATACACTGTTAAAACACCAGTTACGCCTAATCCAAAAAGGGTCTAACTTTTAATGGGGTATTTAACAGTAGTATTCCCGCGGAAGAGCCGAAGTTTTCGGCAGTTTCCATGATTTGACAGATTACACTGATAGTCGGCTCTGTGGGGGTGGTGGTGAGGGGCCACAGCAGCCAGTGTTGGAGCAGTGAATGACAGACCGCAACTTCAGGATTTCTGTGTTAGGCTGCGCATGTGCTAAATCCTGAAGTTACGGTCAGTTTCAAAGGCGAATTGACGGCGAAGGCTGCCAGTTCGCCGTCATCAGGACCGCAAGTTTTGGGCTGCTGTGATTTCTTTCAGCACACTTTCTTTTAGCACCATATGGTGTGCAAATTCTGAACATGATATCATTTTATAGTGTGTTTTGGACTTGTTCAGTAGTTTCATCGACCAGTTTAGAAAATACAGTATATTGCCAGTATTTTCTGAACAGGTTGTACTGCCTGCACCTATGATTAAATTAGGAATGGTGTGTCTTTAGAGAGAAGTATTTTATCAGCAAAGTGTAAATAGGCTGATATGTTACCTAAGGTATTTAAGTAGTGAATGGGTCATTTAAGTAGAAATTCTGCAGTACTATTCCCCTTGGACAATATTTTTTAAGCTGCCTTTTCCCAAGCCATTTATGTAACCTGCTGCAGTCATGCCCAACTATGGTCGATGAGTTCATTTTTTGGAAAAATACTCATTTGTGACTCGTCTATGGACTTTTGGGACCCATTAGTGATCAAGTTATTCCCATTTAAAGTATTCAACTCAAGCATTGATGACTGCGGACAAAAACAATTTTAGAAAATATTCAGTGATGAATACTGCACAACAGTTTCAGCATTATTGAAAAACTACTGCTTCTCCATAATAAGGACAGCCAAGCACCTACTCTGAAAATACTCAGGCCTAGAAATCCGATAACGCGGGAAAATGGGCAGTGCCACCACGGGGCGAGGTTAACTCACGCCTGTACAAAGAGCGCAGGCAGCACTGTTATTTTGGTGCTGCCTGCTGATTTAAATGATTGGAGCGCACAACCTACCATGCAACGAGCTGTTTCAGGCGTTGCGCTAAACAAGAGACCCAATGTACCATGGCCGTAGCGTCCCTGGAGCGAGGCAGCATTTTCTTAAAGCAAGGTTGTCATTTTAGAAAGCAGTCTCGAGTCCTTAAAGGAAAACTGCCTTCTAAAATGATAAAAATAAAAACCATTTAAAAATAGGCAGTCTTTTGCACATAAAAAAATGGTAAAAGTGCTTCAGCACTAACACAAATGGCTCAACAAGCCAGGTAGTGGACACCCAGGGTCTTGCATGCAGCACTCCAGCTTTGTGCAGAGGGTGAACACTGGAAGAGTGGTCCTCTACCCACAGGGGGCCAGGAGGCCCTCCAGAAAAAAGGACGTGGGACCAGATCGCCGAGCCGGTCACTGCCAGCAATGTCGCCCCCAGGACCTGGCTTCAGTGCCCAAAGATGCATCATGACCTCAGACCAGTGGTTAAGGTCAGTGAATGCATCTTCAAAAGCCATCTCCTACCAATTGCAGCAATAGCCTCACACACTGCTCAATGCACGACCCCCAATCACTCACCTTTCAACAATTTGTACCAAACAAAAGGCACACGTCACATTCCTAGCTTCACCAGGAGACGGTGCTGGCCATTCTTGGCAGGGGCATGGCTGAGCCCTTGGCCAGCAGTGGGCCTGAAAGAATACAAGATGCCGGTATCCTCATATGTTATCCTCCTTCTCACATCCCACTTCCCCATATCTCACAATCTCTTCTGATGTACAAGCTGCACAGGGTGTAAGCATGCACCTTTTGCTTTCCTGCCCTCCCCTCACCACAACCCTACCTTTGTGCCTTGCTCATTTCAGACACCCAAGAAATGCAGCCTGCCCAGCCAGTGGTTGACCAAGAAGAGGGAGAGAAGATTGAAGAAGAAGAAACAGCATCACTCGATTTCACACTCCCAGCCACCAGCTCCTCGAGGGTGTCCTGCAAGGCCATCTTCAGTGTCCCCCCACGGAAAGTCAGCAGCCTTCCACCAGCCATGCTGCAGCCACTGGGGTAGCACGGCATGACATCAGTAGGATAGGCAAAGGCACATGCAAGACAGTCACTAAGGAAATGCACAAGGGTGATTAATTGATTTCTTGATGTCATATTGGATGCATAGATGAATAAAGTTGGATTGGAAAGTTTGCTTTGTGGTGGCTTTTATTTCAGCATTGTGGCCAAGAGGACGCTGTGATGGTCAGCAACAGAGGGAAGATAAGGTGGGACTAATGTTGAAAGGGGAATTGAGGTTGTTGACACTGGTACCGCAGGAAGATGATTCCATCCCAGATATCCCAGCCAGAAAGGGGCTGTTTGGGTTGTACCCTTCCTTCCACTTCCTTCTCTTCTGCGTCTTCCTCTTCTGCTTCTTCCTCTTCCCTCTGCGAGCAACTTGTTCCCTTTACTGCCTCTGCTTCATCTCCATTTGCCCCCCAGGACTATGGGCATAATGTAGGGAAATGTGAGGTTATTCACTATGGTAGGGAGAATAGAAAAACAGAATATTTTTTAAATGGTGAGAAACTTTCAAATCTTGGTCTTCAGAGAGATTTGGGTGTTCTCGTGCAAGAAACACAGAAAGCTAGCATGCAGGCAATAAGGAAGGCAAATGGCATGTTGGCCTTTATTGCAAGGGGGTTGGAGTATAAGAGTAAGGAAGTTTTGCTACAATTGTACAGGGCCTTGGTGAGACCACACCTGGAGTACTGTGCACAGTTTTGGTCTCCTTATCTAAGGAAGGATATACTTGCCTTGGAGGCGGTGCAACAAAGGTTCACTAGATTGATTCCTGGGATGAGAGGGCTGTCCTATGATGAGAGATTGTGTAGAATGGGCCTATACTCTCTGGACTTTAGAAGAATGAGAGGTCATCTCATTGAAACACACAAGATTCTGAAGGGGATTGATAGGGTAGATGCTGAGAGGCTGCTTCCCCTGGCTGGAGTGTCTAGAACGAGGGGGCATAGTCTCAGGATAAGTGGTAGGCTATTTAAGACTGAGATGAGGAGGCATTTCTTCACTCAGAGGGTTGTGAATCTTTGGAATTCTCTGCCCCAGAGGGCTGTGCATGCTGCGTCTTTGAGTATATTCAAGGCTGAGATAGTTAGATTTTTGGACTCTGGGGGAAGCAAGGGATATGGAGATCGGGCGGGAAAGTGGAGTTGAGGTCGATGATCAGCCATGATCTTATTGAATGGCGGAGCAGGCTTGAGGGGCCATATGGCCAACTCCTGCTCTTATTTCTTATGTTCTTATGAGCAAGTGGTCTTCTCAGAGGCAAAATACTGTGGATGCTGGAAATCTGAAATAAAAGCAGAAAATGCTGGAAATACTCAGCAGGTCAGGCAGCATCTCGACCTGAAATGTTAACTCTGTTTCTTTCTCCACCGGTGTTGCCTGACCTGCTGAGTATTTCTAGCATTTTCTGTCTTCTCAGAGGTCTTCGCTTACCATCCAATGCCTTGCAAGCAGCACTTCTTGCACACTTTAACAACCTTTTAAATGACCAAAAGCTAAAATCCAAACTTACCTGAAAGATGTGTGTGTCCCTTTAAGAAGCGCTGACAGCATCTCTGCAAAGGCTGCTTCACGCATGTTTTTCAGTGCGTACTTAGGACAGGGTGTTATGGCAAGCGAGAACGTCCAAAATAGCAGTCATGGCATCAAATCAGACATCACGAGCTGCTCATTTAAATTTGAGAGGCCAGCCCTGGCAATGGCAGTGCTATGGCCCTCACCAAAATGGCAGCCGCCATGTCCCTAGTTGGAAGTGGGCAGAAGCGAGGCGGCCACCATTTTTTCAACAAAACTGGTCTTAACGGCCAGCGCTACAATGGGGAATTGCTAGGCCTAAGTTTTTATTCCACATATCAGAAAGAAAGTAGTTAAACAGAATCTCAGGATGATACTTTGTATATTCTTGGTATAGTGTAATGAATTATTAGTAGGGAAATTTCTAACATGACTATAATTAGCTACGGCCCTCACCAAAATGGTTATTTAGTTGCTCAAAATATCGTTCTATCATTGGGATACAGGACAAATTGAGTAAATAATTTATTTGCATAATCAAAATGAAAAAAACTGTTTTATGAAACAAAAACTGAATAAAACCTACATTTTACAACATTTTTACCAGGTAATTTGTGACACAAAGGGTTCCATTTACTTTAGACGGTTTTAGTTGACAAATTCTTGGAAAAAGTCATTTAGCTTAAAGGAACATAATGTTCTGTATACTCTTGAAAAGTTGCTGATAGTCTTCCAGAGCAGTAATACTAATGTCCATTGTCCTCTACTGAAGAGACTGTATATCAGAAGCTACAGTTTGGTTTGATTAGGACTTGATATCTTTTCTTGCTGGTATACATAAGGGCCCAGAATTTGCGGTCAGCAGTGAAGCGACGTCGCTCATCGCTGACCTTGAAGAATGCCGACCACAAAGATCTAGCAATGTTTGAAAATGGCACCAAATCAAGCGAATATCCAGCGTCCAGCAACAGTGAAGTCATCGAGCTGGCTAAGCAGCTAATCACATTGACGAATTCTCAGACAAAAAACCAGGAAGTAATATGTACAGATTCTAATTTACTTTTTATAAATTTTACAGAGAGCGAAATAAAGATTGGGACATGCACGTAGGATTAAGGTAGAAGCTGAAATATCATAAACAAACTTAAATTAAAAAAAACATGCAATTCTTCATTATATTAATGGAAAAATTTGACATTCCACAAATATAAAATGAGTTTTTAGTGCCAGAGCGATTGTTCAGCAATCAATACGTCGTTAAAAACCCAGTTACACCTCTTTCAAAAGCTTTTTCAAATAGGCTTAATTTTTTGTGGTCGGGGGCGGGGGGTTGCTTTAACAGCAATATTCCAGTGTAATAGGGGAAGTTTTCGTCCTTATATGTGATTTCAATTGATTGCCTGCTCTGGGGAGTTCCACAGCGCAACCTGTAGCGGAGCAGTGAATGACTGACCGCAACTTCAGGATTTCCGTGTTTAGCTGCGCATGCGCTAAATCCTGAAGTTGCTGTCACTTTCAGAGGGGAAATGACGGCGAACGCTGCAAAATCTGGGCCAATATTCTTAGTTAATTTGGTGGTGTGATTCCCAAACTTAACAATAACAAGCACATTGGGAGTTCCCCTGATCGCTTCATCAGTATGCTTGCTGCCCAATGTAGCATTAAGCTGTGCAGATGAAAAACTTCCAGACTCCATGGATAGCAAACTGGCTACAAAACAGAAAACAGAGAGTAGGGGTTAGGGGTAGTTACTCAGACTGGCAGAAGGCGGGAAGTGGTGTTCCACAAGGATCGGTGCTGGGACCACTGTTGTTCACCATTTACAGAAATGATTTGGACTTGATAATTGGAAGTACAATTGCAAAATTTGCGGACGCAACCAAATTGTGGGGTATAGTTAATAGGGAGGACTGCAGTAAAATACAAGAAGGCATTAATAAACTTGGAATGGGCATGTAATTGGCAAATTAATTTCAATATAGGTAAGTGTGAGGTGGTACATTTTCGTAGGAAGAATAAGGAGGCCACATACTCCTTGGAAAATAAGGGGGAAAAATTCCCCTCAAGCCTGTTTGGGATGCTATATCAGAAAAGCTGGAAAAGTTAGTGCCAGGCGCTAACCTCTTTCAGCCTCTGTGAAATTCCCATTTTGTGCTCCAAGAGGGAAGTGGAGCGCTAAATCAAGCGCTCCACTTCCTTCTTGGAGCACAAGAGGAGGGGAAGTTCATGACCCGGGGCGCACCCGGGGTGGTGTGCTCAGCAGCGCCACGAGCGGCCAAGCTTGGTGCTGCTGCGTTGCAGGGACTCTTCCCTGAATTAAAGGGAAGGGCCCCACACTGCGAACTCCGCAGTTTTTTTTAAACTTACCTGGACCACCGGGGAGCGGGGGTGCCGCGCGATCAGCCCGGCACTCAAGCTGAGTGCTGGGCTGACCGATCGTGGCATGGACCCCGCGTCCGGAGGTGCAAAAAAAAAAGTTTTTTAAAAATCAGACTTTTTTTCAGGGCGGCCGGCCACCTCACCTTTAACTTCCGCCCCACTAGCGGCCGGCTGCTCTGCTCGCGTCCCCTGCAGCAGCCGTTGCCATCGCCCGGTGCTGCTGCAGGGGGCGAAGGGGAAATTTTGTGCCGGGCTGCTACTGGGGCGATGCGCCCGGAAATGATATCACAATCTCCAGGCACATGAGATCGGGGCGCAACTTGGTTGCGCCGCCACTAATCTCCCACGGAATTTGGCGGGAGGCCGGGCGAAAAGGCCTTTGCGCCCCATTAGCGCCCCCCACAGGAGACGCAAAGGAGGGGAATAAGTGTCTAAATAGGGTAGAGGAGCAAAGGGATCTAGGGGTACAGATACACAAATCATTAAAAGTTGTGACACAGGTTAATAAGGCCTGTTTCTGTGCTGTACATGCTGTGCAATTCTATGTAATTCACGTTCTGCGCTATTAGTTGCTCACAGCTGGGCTAGCAAGTAAAGTTGTATCATTGATCTCAGTTCCGCTGGGAACTGAGGGGAAAAAAATCTGCCAAGGTTCTCTTCGTAAAACCCGGCAGTTACAGCAAGGCGGGGACTGCTGCTTCCAGGAGGTAAGTGACTTTACACCTACCTCCTGGATCCAGGGTCTCTACCTAACCCACCCCTCGTGATCCGAGAACCCCGCCCCCCCCAACGAGACCTCCGATCGCCTTCCCGAACCCCCCCACCCCCACCCCAATCGATGATCTTGAGGCCGGCCCCGATGTGATCTTCCTTCGCCCCCCGCCATCAATGATCTTAAGGCTGGCCACAATCCTCTGGTTGACGCCCACCTCGTCCCACGCCGGCCTCGATCTTCCTTCTCCCCCACTCCCTTCCCGGTCCTAAGCCAGCCTCGATCTCTCTCCCCAACCCGCCATCCCCATGAAAATCCAGCTCACATTGCCTGTGGTGTTCCATGACAAATGGCCACTTGAGCATGGTGGGGAGGACTACTGGTGTCCATGGAGCTCTAGCCCAGCAAGATTTGGCACCTCCAAAAGAGGAGGGTCAAAAATGAAAGAAAACAGAAAGAAAAACCAGCTCAATAATCACACTAATGAAATAACATTTTGCTCAGTTATAAAAAAACATTGAGGATAATTTTACATAACAAACAAAAATTAAATCAAAATCTGTGTATATTCTTCCTAATTGATAGTGATGGAAAGTTTTTACATTCAGTGTTTTATATTCGTATTCCTAGATTAGGAAAAATTTATAGAACTATTTAACTTGCCAAGATATGGTTTGGATGCCTTTTCATTGAACAAGTAACAAAACAAAGTTACTTGTTAATGATTTATTCAGGGCATTGCACAGTGGCCAGGATTTTCTGCTTTGGCAGAATACCCTCGCTACTTCATCCGCTCTAACGACACACCCCGGACCTCAGCTAATTTTCTGGGGTCAGGGTAATTTAAATATTGTCAGCATGTTCCTGATGGGAAATCCTCCTCTGTTGTGGAGCCTGCCTGGGGAGGAGGAAAATGGCTGTGGCAGGCTGCCGATGCCTTCTACAGTGTAATGTATCCAGCGGCCTCCATGGCTCCCAGATCCCTTTTTTAAAAATTGAACTGCCATTGCCAGAGAGCAAATGATGGGACATACATCATATTCTTATTAATTGTGTCTAATTGGAATATGCCTGCTCCTATTTGGATATATTCTACGTCCCCATTACTTCCAGCAGAAAATTCCAGAAATGGCAGGGTAGGACTATAGATCTTAGACCACAGTAGGAACACAATCTTCTGCAGTAAAAATTTTAAAGGACAAAGTTAAAGGAGCAAGTTTAAAAAAAAAGAAGTTGTTATCCCTGCTGGAGATAATATTAAAATATTTTAATGGGTCACAAATTTAATAAACTTTTCTGTGCATGTGCATTGCTGGTACCATGTAAATGTTGTGACGTTAGGTCATCACTGTGAGAAGGAACTTAGGCCGCGAATTTCCCAGCGGAGGCGAGATGGTGGCGGGAGAGCTGGTTTCCGGGTTCCAGTCACGATCCTGGCTGCAGCCGCTCTGTCAAAGGGATTTTCCCTTGATTGGCCTTGTTAAACCCGTCCTTTTGGCTTCCCGGCCAATTAACAGGAAGCGGGTCTGATGACGTCATTTGATGACGCGTCATCAGCCGGTTTCCTTAAAGGGACTACGGCCACATTGGGCTGGATTTTCTCAATGGAGATGTGCTGGAGGCGGGACTTCTGGTTTCCGGGTTTCAGTCCTGCCCCCAGTGATGTCTGACCAACCCATGCTATTTTCCCTTGATTCGCCTTGTTAAGCCCGTCCTGCGGGCTTGCCGGCCAATTAGGGAAAAGCCGGTGACAGATGACGTCAGCGTATGACGCTTCATCTGTCAAAAAATTTTTGACAGATAAATTGTCAGCGTTTGACAGCTTTGAGAAGCTGTCAAACACTGACAATCTCTGTTCTAAGGTGAACCCTTGCACAGAAGGCTCACTAAGACCTCTCTCCTCAGCAGAAAGCAGATGGCTGCTGCATCTGAGAATGCAGCAGCCATTCTGTCATCTCTGCCATTGAGATGAGGCACCTCCGGATCCTCAAAGGTTGAAGTCTGCAGGAAGAAGCAAAGGTAAGGAAACTTTTTCCAACACTTTACACTCACCTCTCATACTCACCTGTCCACACTTGCACCCATCACACACCTCTACAGCTGACATTTCGACCCCTCTCACCCTCGCAGACCCACTGCTCACCTTGTTGACCCTGGCGAGGTTCGCAGCCATCGGGAAGCCCGCAATTGCAGGCGTAAAATGGGGAAAAGCCTCAAAACTGCCTGTTAACTACCTGTTAACAGGCAGTTAATTGGCTCTAATCCCCTTCCCGCCTCGAGGAGACGGGTCCCTGCGCGACTCGGGGACCCGCCTCCCGGGAAAATGGCACGGAGGCAGGTTGGGAGTGGGGTCGGTACCCGCTCCCAGTTTCTGCCATTTTCCCGGCAGTTCTGCCTCCATACCTGCCTCCCCAGGGCTGGGAAAATTCCCCCCATTGAGTTTGACAGTTGTTCTGTCAGTGTTTGACAGCATTGAGGTGCTGCAAACACTGACAAGCACTGCACAAAGGTGGACGCTTGCACCCAGGCTCTCAAATGACTCCCTCCATATGCTTATGGAGGGAGTCACAGCACGCAGGGAGGTTCTCTTCCCTTCCAAGGGCGGAAGAGACCTTCCCAGGATACCAACGCAGCCTGGTTGCACATTGCATAGGAGGGCATATCACTAAAGCATATATATTCTAGTTACATTGGAGCCTAGACTTATTGGCAGTAGTCCAGTTCAATGTCTCAAATGCCAAACACGAACACTTACAGTGTAAATATATTCACATATTATTGATGCAATTGGAGCCAATAACCGATAACACTTCAAATAAATCTGGGTATTGGAACAGGTAAGTCTGTATACTGGTGTAATGTTATCAAAAAATTGTGCAAACTATTAGTCTAGATATTCTCTCTTCCAATGCAATTTCAAATTGTTTGTGTGTTTATTTTTCCCTGGCCATTTTATTTTTTTATCAGTGTAATTTTAGCAGTTATAAATAGAAAGAGATTCAAAAATTTTACATGCTATTGTTTCCCTCTTGATATGCAGTTTTGACTTATATTGACCATATTTACTTTACTCATTAATTATTACTTAATTGACGGATTGCATATGTTGTCACCTTACAGGAAGCCACAGTCCATTCTATAATTTGGATTTCGTACCATTGAAAGAAAGTGCAGAGTTTTATACTTGGTTTGATAAGCCACTGTGGTAAATATTTGGCAAATGGGGCAATTCAATCTTATAATGCTCTCCAGGATGAGTTCTGCCTTTAAGGTGGAAATTTCTTTAGCTATTTTCAAATGTAGGTCTTCTTATCTGATCTACAGACTGCTGAGAGGACGGCTCATCTTCTGGCAATTCTGGAGGATTTATTTTTTCTCTAACCTGCTGAGATGAAATTAATGTCTTTTTTCCAACATGCGATGAGCTCCAGTCTGGTTAGGGAGAGCTGGAGGTGGGCCTAAATATTACCATCTCAGAGGATAAATAGAAAGACATCTGTGAAGCCAACTGCACAGTGACCACAAGTTCCAGGCTTTGAGGGGGGCAGCTTAACATAATTTGCTGGACATATTAGCTGATTAAGATGGTACTCTGGCACCACCCATGAATACTGCAAAGATATGGAGAAATTAACATCCTTGTCTGTATTTCAGTACATGCCTTAAAATGGCTAAATATTGGGAACTTATTCATTGTTTTTTCAAACAGTAAGTATCTCTCTGTAAGTGGGCCCAAACAATATCACCTGGTGGTGAAGATCCTTCTGAATTTATCAATAGGCAGATTACTGAACCTACTTCTTTTTACAGCACCACATTGACTTCTTGTGCAATGAAGGCAGGTGGAGCTTTCAGCATGAGCTTCTTGGGTTCATATATTATGGAGGATGGCCCAGTCAGAGAGAATCATGTTTCTAGCTGGATCAGAAAATAATCCTCAGGATGTGAATTTTTTTCGTGAAAATTGCTTAAAAAGATTCTTTAACTATTTTTAAAGGTGTTTTTCCCATCGCATTCCTTTTGGGCTTTTTTGGCCCGTTTTGAGTTTTCCTTCGGCCTCCCTTAAGCCATTCCCTATTTTTTGCCAACGCCCCTCTTGAGTCGACCATTACTATCCATGGCTTTCCCACCCTACAAGTAAGGAAGGGCTTTATTTTTGTTTGCTGCCTCCGTTTAATGATGCACATGACAACAGGAGTTCAGTTTATTGATAACAATGGGGGTCAACCCATATCTTGCTACTCTGTGGCACAGTATGTTACGTTTTATTTTTAAAATATCTGACAAAGATAATGCTGACTAAATACACCTTTCTAGCTGCATGGATGGTGTGCAGTAAAATGTATATTTCAGGGTCTTAATACAGTAGCCCCTCATTAAAACACAGTTATAGTACCAAGACCTGTGGTAATGCCACAAACAAGAAAACAAAATATAAGCCTTAATTTTCACCTAATCCATCTGCTCATTCCACACTACGCCCAATTTTACTCTCCCTTGTCTTCAATTGTTAAAATCGGGATTATACTCTCCACATAACAGTCCAAAAATACAAGACTTTTATGTATCTCCCAAAAGGATTCTTATTAGTCTGAGATTGTGTCTATTATATGTCAGTGATAACGATAAGATAATTTAAGAACAAAGATACATAATACTTATATTCCTGGGTCAGAATATTATTTAATTAATTACATCTAGTAGAAGGGATGTGCAATGTAAGAAACATGGGTAACTATTAAAGAAAAGCATTCTAATGCCAATCATGTGAGTTTTCTTTTTTCCAAGTCTATAACCTTGTCATCTTTAATATTCCCACCAAATGAATCCTTTTATAATTCAATGGTCTATACTTATTGCTGATTTTCTCCTACAAAAAAATTGCATCTCAGCATATAAACTCACTGTACTCACAATTAAATGGCAAGTAGGATCTGAAGGACATCTCCTATTGTTAATGATTTCACTGAGACTACTGCAAAGTGATGATACTTTTGCAATAGCTACTTTTCTGGTATTTTAACATTTTTCAAAAACCTTGTGTTTAATTTCATCAGCTAACCTATAATTATACTGCCTAATTAGAATTATTCATGTTTAATTGTTCAAAAGTGGCACATCCTTAAAACCCACTACATCATTTTCTTTTTTTTAAATGTGTTGAGAGAAAAATACAAAGTTCAAATTCCAGCTACAAAGACATTTATTTTCCCCCAGAGCTCTAATAAGCCTTACTTTTGCTGCCTTGAAATCTCAACTGCCTGTGCTATAAAAGCCATGTCACTGAAAAGAGTGATTCCAAGGTGGGTAAAAGACAGATCAGAGATGGCACAGTATGATCATGGTAATAGAAGCAGAATTAGGCAAGTACTATTAATGGTGATTGTGGTACAAGATCACATTTTAACCTATTATCCATGTACACGCACACAGCCTCATTACCTTATGAAAATACATTTTGTAACAACAAACTTACTAAAAATAGAAAATAACACAGGTGTTGCCATATCTGCAGTAATGTTGCCTCTTTTGGAATATGGTTACATTGGTAGTAGTCCTATTCTGGCCCATTATTCAGCTTTTCCTGGTGTCAACCAGCACTATGATTCACTCAAGCTTACATCTTTGTTAAGTAATTTAACAACACTTTGTAGAAGTGATTCATATGGCTATCAATCATATGCTATCAATACCGCCGGCATGCCCATTGTCACCTCCCAACTTGTCTACTTTTTGTCCACTTGTTGAGTAACCAGGCCAACCTCCATAGGAATGCACATTGCTTATCTACTCTTTTTATTCTGATTTTCTGATTAAGCCTCGAGGTAATAGTGGTCTTGGGTTAAGTTGTATTGTTCTGTTTTCCAGTAGCAGCCAGTGCATTTTTGGCTGCCTTGTAACTTCATGGAAATTTCACCTTGACTTGTCAAACTAGTGTCATGGCCACAGCCACACAGCAATATAGACCATCTTCAAGCACATTATTTAGGTGAAGTACAGATGACAGAAGTGATCTGTCAATGGTGGGAGAGGTAATAAGGTCAGACTGGATGTAGGCTTGTGTAAAGACTTGCAGCATTCTGAATCTGTAGTGGAAATGCAGTTTAGAGAAGCTAGTGGTTAAGGGAACATTTCTCAATCAGCTGGTAGCTTTGACTTGACATTTGAAGCTGTCAACTCATCAGCTGATTCAATGGCCACTGATCTCCCGCCTCAGCTTCACAGACGAGGTCTAGGCACAGCAGGAAACTGATGGGCGACCTGTTAAATTCAAAAAGCTGGGAAATAAAGCATTGTTAAGTGGCTCTAAACAAGCCACTAATGATTTGAATTGGCTCCCCCGCTGCTGCCTGTCGGGTCTGCTCAGCGCTGGCAGACCCGACATCGGGAAATGTAGGTGTGCCCGTTTTGGCAGCGGGTTCGGAACCGCTGTCAATCATTTTAAATTTCACAGCTGACCTGCCACCCATCCCGTCCGCTGAATGCCGGCAAAATCGTGGCCTACATTTCACATTCAAGATCATATTCTAGTTGATGCTCCAAAATAATATTATGAATGGTTCATTAAGGTATTATTATGGCAGGAGATGGGAGAGAACCCCGTGGAAATTCAAGGCCTAGATTTCTAGGAAAGGCAGTGAAGGAACTAGATATTATGCAAAATAATAAAGCATATGGTTATAGAAAGTTTAAGGGGGAAAAATTCAGTTGCTTTGCGCCTCCCGTTAGCGCCCTAAGAGGGCGCTAATGGGGCGCAAAGCAACTAGCGCCCGGGTGCGGCGATGTTTGCGCCGCTCGTGAAATTGACCAGACATTTTGCGGCGGCACTAAACACTACCGCCACGATCTCCTGCGCCCGCAGATCGTGATGTCAGTCGAGCGTGCAACGCCCCGGACCGGATATTGAGTGGCGTCCCCTGCCTTACCGCCTGCCACTAGCAACGACAGGTTGAGGGGCATGTTTTGAAGTCGGGAAGGGACTGGGGGAGCGCTATTTAAAGGCGACCGCTTCCTGCCTTTTTTTATGGGCGACATTTTTGCACCACGCATTCTGAGAGAGAGAGAGACTTCTGGAGAGATTCAACGCTGTGTGAAGAAGTTTTGGGCACAGCAGCACTTTGCAGGTTCATTTTGATTTGACCTTCCTTGCATCAATTTAGAAGAGACTATGGGGGCTGCACTCTGAGCTCTTTCCCTGTGCCTCTCCATTGTTCTTTCCAGCAGATTTGATGTACAGGTCTCTCCAGGCCGAGATTCAAGGCTGCAATGAGCAGGGTATGGATGGAGAGCAAGATCGACCCTCCCCTTTAAGAACTGGCCGGTGCCAGTGTGTCTGTGTTCCATTGCTGACTGACATCACATGAGATTTGCCAGCACTCTGAGGTAGCGCCTCGCTCCTTGGCCTTTGCGCCTTAAGAGAGGTGTGTAGCGCCTGATTTAGCGCTCCAATCACCTCCAGTGGCGATAGAAGCCAAGTTTGCAGTCGGAGGCAATAATTAGCACCAGGCGCTAAACTTTGCGCCCGGCTGATAATTGCGCCCCAAACGGAGCGATACCGAATTTCTCCCCCTAATACTCTTAAAAATATCTAAGTATGGGGTTCATACAACTTGCGCCCACAAATGAGAGGAGACTGAAATTAATGAAGGGCTGGTTGCTCCGGCAGTCCCTTTAACAAGGAACCACCTTAAAAAAATATTTTAAATTGGCTCATGTCTTCGGGCGTTCAGGCCACAATCTTGCTTGGACTCCTAGCTGGGCCCTATATCCACCCCTTGGTTGGCGGTGGTATCCTTGGTCTCATCAGGTGTACCTGCGCCAACCATAAGCCAGATCTGAATGAAGTCCTGAGGAATTCCCCCACAATATTGGACTTTAACGGTGGGGGTGGGGTGGGGGGGTGTACAATGGCCAGCACAGGCCATCACAGAAAGTTCACCGCTAAGCTACAGTAAGAGTACGTCAAAACATTCATGGATTATCAGCGCCTAATTGTTTATGGTGAATTATACTTCACAGCATGATCTTTTTTAAAAAGACAACACTCACTACAATTCAAAATAATATATTGTATATGAAGTTCTTTGAGATGTTAAGGTGATTACGGCCATGGAAGGAACGCACGTGTCACTCCCTGTCAGACTGTAAATCCTTCCATTACTTCACACTATTCTACAAGGGAAGAGTGTGAGTACGAAAAACATAATTTGAGATATTTCTGATAGATGTAATAAGGCACTATTTCAATGGAAGTCCTTTCAGAGTAATGGAAGCGACATGTCACAACTTCTTGCAGCACTCCATTCTCTCAGATCCAACCCCGACATTGTCATTAAACCTGCTGACAAGTGTGGTGCTGTTGTTGTTTGGCGAACTGACCTCTACCTAGCGGAAGCTGAATGCCAACTCTCCGACACCTCCTCCTACCTCCGCCTGGACCATGACCCCACTAGCAAACATCAAGCCACCATTTCCAAGACTGTCATTGACCTCATCTCCTCTGGTGATCTTCCCCCCATGGCCGCCAACCTCATAGTTCCCCAACCCTGCACAGCCCACTTCTACCTCCTTCCCAAGATCCACAAACAGGACTGCCCTGGTAGACCCATCGTTTCAGCCTGTTCTTGCTTATCTCTTCCTATCTCGACTCTATTTTTTCTCCCCTTGTCCAGTCTCTTCCCACCTACATCCGCGACTCTTCCGACGCCCTCCGCCACTTTAACAGTTTCCAGTTTCCTGGCCCCAACCGCCTCCTTTTCACTATGGACGTACAATCCCTCTACACCTCCATCCCCCACCAGGATGGCCTGAGGGCGCTCCGCTTCTTCCTTGAACAGAGGCCCAACCAGTCCCCATCCACCGCCACCCTCCTCCGCCTGGCTGAACTTGTTCTCACATTGAACAACTTCTCCTTTGACTCCACTCACTTCCTCCAAATCAAAGGTGTTGCTATGGGAACCCGCATGGGTCCTAGCTATGCCTGCCTTTTCGTGAGATATGTGGAACACTCTTTGTTCCAGTTCTACTCATGTCCCCTCCCTCACCTCTTTTTCCAGTACATTGATGACTGTATCGGTGCCGTTTCCTGCTCTCGCCCTGAACTAGATAATTTCATTCACTTTGCTTCCAATTTCCACCCTTCCCTCACCTTCACATGGTCCATCTCCGACTCTTCCCTTCCCTTCCTCGACTTCTCCGTCTCCATCTCTGGGGATAGGTTATTGACAAACATTCACTACAAGCCCACTGACTCCCACAGCTACCTGGACTACACTTCCTCCCACCCCGCCTCCTGTAAGGACTATATTCCATTCTACCAGTTTCTCCGTCTCCGCCGCATCTGCTCTAACGATGCCACCTTCCATAACAGTGCTTCCGACATGTCTTCCTTTTTCCTCAACCGAGGATTCCCCTCTACAGTGGTTGACACGGCCCTTAACCGTGTCCTTTCTATCTCCCGCACTTCTGCCCTCACCCCTGCCCCTCCCTCCCTCGACCACGATAGAGTTCCCCTTGTCCTCACCTTTCACCCCACCAGCCTCCACATTCAACGGAGCATCCTCCGCCATTTCCACCACCTCCAGCGTGATCCCACCACCAAACGCATCTTCCCCTCACCTCCCCTTTCAGCATTCCGTAGGGACCGCTCCCTCCGCGACACCCTAGTCCACTCCTCTATCGCCCCCAACACCCCTTCCCCCTCGTCCAGCACCTTCCCGTGCAAGCGCAGGAGATGTAACACATGCCCTTACACCTCCCCACTTCCCACTGTCCAGGGCCCCAAACACCCCTTCCAGGTGAAACAGCAATTTACTTGTACTTCTTGCAATTTAGTATACTGTATTCGCTGCTCACGATGTGGTCTCCTCTACATTGGGGAGACCAAATGCAGATTGGGTGACCGCTTTGCGGATCACCTCTGTTCAGTCCGTAAGGGGGACCCCGAGCTTCCGGTCGCCTGTCACTTTAATTCACCGCTCCACTCCCACTCAGACCTCACCGTCCTCGGCCTCTTGCATTGTTCCACAGAAGCCCAGCGTAAGCTCGAGGAACAGCACCTCATCTTTCGATTAGGCACTTTACAGCCTTTTGGACTCAACATAGAGTTCAACAATTTCAGATCATAACCTGGCCCCTATCATATATATATTTTTTATCCACACTTTTTGTTTGGCCATCTGTTCTTCTCTCCCAGATGGCAGCTGTCTTTCATTCTGCCAGCGCAATTCACACTTCATCCAGAGCCATCCTTTGTTTCTTAACCTGTCCCATTACCATCTCCTTTTGCCTTGAATATCTCTTAATGTCTCTTAATCTCTCCTGCCTTCTATCCTATCAGACCTTCCCTTTTGTTCTTTCGTCCCCTCCCCCATTTCCCAGACACTACACTTGCTTAAAAATCTGTTCCATTTCCTGCTTTTTTCCAGTTAACTCTGTTTCTCTCTTCACAGATGCTGCCTGACCTGCTGAGTTTCTCCAGCATTTTCTGTTTTTATTTCAGATTTCCAGCATCTGCAGTATTTTCTTTTTGTGTCACAACTTCTTGTTGGGTAAAAGGGGACAACGTTACATTGTGGAAAGGTACAAACTACCATATTATAACATTGATATTTCTTGTACTAGGGTCATTGAATGGTCACTTCTAAGTAGTTTGAGATAAATGTCAAATCTATTAGTGATGGAAAATCTTTATATAAAAAACTGCAATATTGCATCATTCACATGTCCCACCATATGAAACATAATCCTGATGGAATGACTTAAAGGTCAACTGGAAGATTTCATTGTTTTTTACAATTTGATCTTTTTATTATTACCGTGGTACAAAACACTTCACATAATTGGCTAAAGAAACATCATATGCTTCAGAATATTTTTTTATTGTTGCTTGCTCATTGAGATCAATCAGTTTCAAAAAGTGAATGAAGCAGGCAACAGAATAATGGCTATTGTGGTTGATCTTGCCAAACATATCAGATAATTTGTGCAGATAGAAAATAAAAATAATGCCCCTTAATTTGCAGTCAGCAGTGAAGCAAAGGCGTTCGCCGCTAGCCCTGAAGTAAGCTTCCCACAAAGATCTCACGATCTCTGTGGCGAGAAGTTTGGCTTTTCCGACATTCAGTTGAAATAAGTATAAGTTAATGGGGAATCCCAAACGCAAGCTGCTGTGATGTTAGCAAGCTGTCTAAGCGGCCAATCAGAATGCAGAATTCTCACAGATCGGGAACCAGGAAGTGAATAAGCTTCTTTTATTCTAACTTTTTAAAAATGTTATAGAGAGCAAAACAAAGATTGGGGCACTCACATGGGGAAAAGATAAACCTGAAATAAAGATGGATAAACTTTTTAAATAAATAAATGAAAGTTTTTTGAAAGTTTTAAACATTTTTTAATTTTTATTAAAATGGATAAATTTGACACTTCACAAAATTAAAATTAGTTTTTCAGGACCATAACCTTTGTTTATCAGTCAATACACTGTTAAAACCCCAGTTACACCTAATCCAAAAGGGTCTATCTTTTAATGGGGTATTCAACAGCGATATTACCGCAGAAAAGCTGAAGTTTTTGTCAATTTCACTGATTTCCCTGATTGCCAGCTATGGGGGTAGGGGGGCGGGGGGGGGGGGGGCGGGGGAGGGGGTGGCCACAGCGCAGCCAGTGTCGGAGCAGTGAATGACTGACCACAACTTCAGGATTTCTGCGTTAGGATGTGTATGCGCTATATCCTGAAGTTGCGGTCAGTTTCAAAGGGGTAATAACAGTGAAAGCTGTTCGTTTGCTGTTATTACCCACCACAAATTCTGGGCCAATATCACTTTTTATCATTACTTTTTTATAAGATACGTTTTTATTGCATTTTTAGGGCTCTTATTTGGTAAATTACTGCTCTGAGGATCAACTTTCAGCCACTCTGCAACTTCTGTAATCCTCAACCAATAATTTACTACTACAGTCCATGTATTGCACTTCATTAATTGTAAAGCAAGTACTAAACATACATAGGTTGGGATCCTAGTTGCAGCAGTTAAAGTATTTTCAGTATATTCAGTCAAGGGTGAGACTGCATGTGGACAGCAAGGAAGAAGGTGGAAAAGACAGATTAGGGAAGTTTAGATATGGGTTCAAATCACCAGGGATGAGGAATTATTCAGCACAGAGGTTGAGGGAGAAGGTTTTGGTAAGTAAATCATCTTAGGACTTGGGCGGACGGTAGATGGTGAAGATATTAAGTGAGAGGCAGGAGGCATGGAAGAGGATGAGGTACCTAAAGGAGAGAAAGGTGCCAGAGGAGGCCAAGGTTGAATATGTGTGTCGTAAGAATGAGCCTTACGCGTGGTGAACTTAAAGTAAGCTTTAATCAACTAAAAAGGTGCTACATACAAAAGAGGTCTTACTCTATGCCTCTCCAGGATCCAACTGATCAGTCCAGTATTTATCCTGGACTAATCACAGGAAGTGATGCAATAAAGTTCGAGTCACAGGAAGCTGTATTGTGTTACCACATTCTCCCCCCCCAAAAGATTAGGAGGCCGGGATGCTCCCTCCATTTCGTAGCCGCTGGACGAGGGAGAGCCGCACCCGTTTGGGTTCTCGTAGCGGTAGAGGGCCCCTAGCCCGTTTACCCGCCGCGGGCCGTGGGCCAGAGTCCGAGTGATCCAGCCCGCTCTGTGAGGGGTCAGGACGATCCTGACTGTGTACTGGTGCCCGAACGGGTGTCGGGCAGGGCTGTGGCAGATCCGTTTCCGAGCGTACGGTACGGGGTGGATCGTGGCTCATAGTCAGTCTGCCCCAGGTCGGCACGCTGGAGTGAGGTACCAGCCGGCGTCAGATCCAGATCGTGATGAGAGGCACCTGGCGAGCCCAGAGATGTGCCTGGTACAATATCATCCCCTGGTGTCCCTCTATGTTTTGGCGGGCAGGGAGCCAGATCCCGCAATGACACGGTAGATTCCCGACCGTCAGGATACCGAATATAGGCGTAGGTAGGGTTGACGTCAGTGAGCTCAACCTCATCTACCAGGGGGTCATTCTTAGACGCCCGGACATATCTTCGGAGTAGCACTGGTCCCGGTGCAGTCAGCCACGACGGGAGAGATATCCCATAGGATGAGTGACGCTGAAATCGGAAGAACCGTTCATGAGGCGTCGTATTTGTGGCGGTCGAAAGGAGGGACCGTATGGAGTGTAATGCGTCTGGAAGTATTGCTTCCCATTGCTGGTTGGGTGGGCCCCGAGATCTCAAAGCCAGACGTACCGCATTCCAGATGATAGCGTTATAACGCTCGACTTGCCCATTCCCGACCGGATGATAAGGCGTCGTTTTGCTGGCAGCAATACCCCGTTCCGAGAGATAGGCCTTGAGTTCTCCTGACATAAAAGAAGGGCCCCGATCCGAATGAACATAGGATGCCATGCCACAGAAAGCAAATACCTGCTCAAGGCAGCTGATAACCGTGGTCGTCAGCATATTGGGGCAGGGAAAGGCAAACGGAAAAACTCATCGACCATGGTCAATAGATAAGTGTTGCGAGTTGAAGAGGGCAACGGCCCCTTAAAATCGATGCTAAGCCGTTGCATTGGCTGGGTCGCATGTATGAGTATACCACCCGAGGGGCGGAAAAACTGAGGTTTCAATTCCGCACAGACTCTGCAGTTCGAGCACATCTTCTTTACATCCCCGGTAGAGAATGGGAGATTTCGGGACCGCACGAAGTGTAGCATGCGAGTAACGCCCGGATGACACAACCCATCATGGATGTCTACGAGCGTAGAGGGTGCCATGGCGGAGCAGAATGCTTGTGTGAGGGTATCCGGAGCCACATTCTCCTTGCCAGGTCGATAGTGGATGGTGTAACCAAAAGAGGCCAATTCCAGCCGCCAAAGCTGGATTTTATTATTTTTAATTTTGGTCCGTTTTCGATTATCGAGCACGAAGGCGACCGATCGCTGGTCCGTGATTAAGGTAAAGTACTGGCGAGCTAGGAGATGAGTCCACTTCCGTACTGCCTCTATGATGGCTGTAGCTTCTTTCTCGACTGTAGGATAATGTAGCTCAGCCCCTTGAAAAGTCCTGATCAAAAATGCCACCGGACGACCTTCCTGATTCAGAGTGGCCGAGATCGCCACCTCCGAGGCATCACACTCAACAACAAAAGGAAGACTCTCATCGATGGAGTGAAGAGCCGCTTTCTCCAACTGTTTTTTCAGGAGGTTAAAGGCTGCAACAGCCGCTGTGTCTAGTGGGAATGTGCTGGCCTTCAGTAGAGGTTGGATTCGGTCCGAGAAGTTAGGAATCCATTTAGCATAGTATGCAAACAGGCCGAGGGCCTGGCGCAAGGAGGCCGGATTCTTGGGTGGCGGGAGTTCTTGGAGTGGGCGAAGCCTTTCAGGGTCAGGTTTAATGATGCCATTGCCCACACAATAGCCAAGGATGTTGATGGTTGGTTGTGACTCAATGGATTTAGCCGCATTTAATGTCAAATTACGGTGCTGGAGTGCATCCCAAAATCGTTGGAGATTGGCGTCATGTTCCCGCTGATTGCGACCTGCGACAGTAATATTGTCCAGATAAGGAAACGTATCCTTCAAGTCTTCCTGTTTGACCAGGTCATCCATTGCTCGCTGGAAGACAGCCACTCCATTAGTGACCCCAAAGGGGAGGCGACGAAATTGATACAGCCGTCCATTGGCTTCAAAGGCCGTATACTGCTTGTCTGAGACCTTCAAGGGTACCTGATGATAGGCACTTTTCAGATCATATGTTGAGAACACCGTGTACTCAGCCAGTTTATTAACCATATCATCGATGCGCGGCAATGGGTATGCGTCCAAGTCCGTATATTGATTGATGGTCTGTGAATAGTCAATGCACAGCCGTTTCTTGTGAGGTTGTAGAGGGTTCTTAACAATAACGACCTGGGCGCGCCATGGCGACGAACAAGGCTCGATGATATCCTCTGCTAAAAGCCGAGAAATCTCAGTCGCAATAAAAGACTGGTCTTCCTGACTGAAACGTCGTGACTTTGTTATAATCGGTTTGCATCGAGGAGGGATACTGGTAAACAGTGAGGGTTCATCCAGTGAAGCTGCTGACAATGCACAGAACGGTAATCGAGGTCGTATATTAGAAATAGTGAGTTCAGGTTTGGATCCGCCGAACTCAATGGTGAGCTTCTTATGCTGCTTTTGAAAATCCAGCCCTAAGATAAGATCACTACATAAGTCCTTGAGCACCGAAAGCCGGGTGGAGGGATACCTGTGACCATTAAGTGTTATTTCAACCATACAAAAGCCAGAAATTCTGGTATTAAGTGATGACTGAGCCATCGCAATTGCCTGGTCCGATGGGAAAACATGCAGCTTTAACTCTGCAACAATCTGTTCCCTAATGAAACTATCAGTGCTACCTGAGTCAATTAAGGATCTAAAGTATGTCCATTAATTGATGCTTTTGTAGCTGCATGGAATAGGTTCTGAGGACAAGCAGCTGTAATTGGTGTCGTTGCACAAAGAGTGGCTGAAACTCTAGGTGTGTTTCTTCGAGAGGAAACCCGAGAGGAAGCACGATAGATTTTAGCCGAAACATCTTGATAGGCCCTTACCGGGGCAGTTCGGTAGGACTTAGCTTGATAAGCCCTCGTAGAGGCTCTTGATAGGCAAACCTTTGCAAAATGACCCTTTTTGTTGCAATGACTGCAAAACGCATTGCGAGCAGGGCAGAATTTCCGAGGGTGAAACTCATCACCACAAAAGAAGCATTTCTTAGATTGCCAAGAGGCTGCCACAGTGGGGTCATCATCCTCTTCATCAGTGAAGTCATCAGATTGATCGTCAGGGATAAAGACCTCCCTAATAGAGTTCACCTGTGGCCTCTTAAATTGCCTGACTGTAGTTAAGGCAGTAGACCGAGGTCTGGGCACTGTATAAAGGTCTGCATTTCTTTTTGCCAGATCTAGAGAGCAAGCCATGTCATAAGCTCTCTGAAGCTCAAGTGTCTTACTTTCCAGTAGACGCTGGCGTATAAATGGGGAGGCAAGCCCGCAGATGAAAGCATCACGGATCATTTCTTCACGGTACAGCTCAGCTGAGGCCGCCTGAAAGTTACAGTCCATACTAAGTCTGCGAAGCTCTTGGAGGAATTTATCAATGGATTCCTCCGGCCCTTGTTGGGCTGTAGCTAGTAGATGTCTGGCATAGACCTCATTCGGTGTCTTAGTATATAGTCTCTTAAGCGTCCGAATTGCCTCCTCGTAACTGCCCCATTCCTCCACATACTGAAATACATTCGGGGTGACACAGTTGATGAGTATCCGCAACTTTGTGTCATCATCAGCCTTGCAATATTCAAGAAAATTATCAAACGTGCGATACCAGTGTTTCCACACCTTACCGGCTGCTGGGGTGTTTGGGTCCAAGTCAAGACGCGATGGTTTAAGGATGTTTTCCATGATGGGTGATTCCCTGGATCCTTAGTTCCGAGTTCGTCCAAAAAGTTTGAGTGCGAAGTTTTTCAAAGTTGATTAAATTGTCGTAAGAATGAGCCTTACGCGTGGTGAACTTAAAGTAAGCTTTAATCAACTAAAAAGGTGCTACACACAAAAGAGGTCTTACTCTATGCCTCTCCAGGATCCAACTGATCAGTCCAGTATTTATCCTGGACTAATCACAGGAAGTGATGCAATAAAGTTCGAGTCACAGGAAGCTGTATTGTGTTACCACAATGTGGATAAGAGTTACTTCACTGTTGTGTCAGTTTGGGCTCCACAAGTGATGGAATATGGAGACAAAGTGAGGCTTCAGTGAAAAGGATGGAGTTACCACATGCAAGCCAGGTTTCTAGCAGTGCCAGGATACCCATAGATTTACCCACAATGAGGATGAATGACGCAGGCCTTGTTTGTGAGGGAGCATTCTGAAGGGCATTGTAGAACAGAGCAGTGATTGATGGTCTACTGGCAGGGTAAGAGGAGGGGGCAGTAGAAGAGGTAAGTGGGCCGGGGAGGAGGTTAGAGAGGTTAACCCTAAAGAACAAGCTGGAAGTGGAGGCTGACAATTAGGACAACCGCTTCGAGACAGGCAGCAATGGATGCTATGATGGGCTTGAAGAATACCAAGAGAGGTACAGAAAGGAACGATGTGCTCATTCAAGAGGGACTCAAGTCCAAAACAGTAGCAAGATAGAAGGTACGCTGAGGAAGAGTGTTGATTGAAGCAAAGGATTGAGGGAGGCAAGGTGCTGGAGAATGGGGAGGTGAAAGGGGGCATGTTTGGATGAAACGGAGATGAAGAGAGAGCAGAGCAGGGCCTGAAAAGGAAAGGTGGCAGTATAGGCTTTGGTATGGATTCTCAATTAATGTGTACCTGCAAGTGGATACAGGGGGAAACCTTAGATTATATGGACTAGTGGTAGAAAGCTAGGCATGGCAAGGAAGGTTCTTAGGATAGGGGCTGACACAAGAAAGGTAACCAGCCTGATTTCTGAGAGTCTGGCTTGAGGGAGAAGCCCCAGCCAGGAGGCAGTGATGTAGCGATAAAACCATTGCACCAACACTATCTGCGCACACAGCTTTACTGCAACCAGATTTTTGATGTCAAATCATGTTATGTGTGTGAGTGCTCGTGTATGCTTCCACAGTGCAACCCCTTAGAAACACTGTGTGATTAATTTACCTCTTCTAGATGATACCTGACCCACAATATTCAAATTATGCTGTCCCCTGAGATGTGTGTGGGGTCTGTGCCTTATGGGTTGCAAATGCCCCACTTTTGATCAGATTTATGTCCAATTATAAATTCTAAGCTAGAATGTTTATAATTATGAAACTTATACAATCATTTTGTGTCGTAAGCTAAAATAAAATGACATGTAATAATTAATTACTGAAATACTACACCACAGAGTGGTAGGTCATGGGTTCTCCAACACTATCTTCACATAATGAGCATCCAATCTCAGTCAAGCCATTTGGGGAGGTGAGCCACTTTCCCAGAGGAGAAAGGAAATGTCAAAGGACAAATCTACCCATGCACTGCACCTATCTCCCAGACGTTAGTGTCTTTGAGCTTAGGTGAAGCATTAGGCATAGGTTTCTGAAGAGGTCATCTGCCTGACTTAGAGAGAATGGTCTGGGGAAGCAGGAGTGAGTAACTTACAAAACTGGGGTGGAGACTAAGTTAGAAATAGTACTGTCAAAAAAAAACTTCAATAACTCTGGCACGTGAGATATTATACAGGCCATGCTGCATTCTGTAATTTGCCAACTTTGTTAAATATAGCAGCCTGCATTGCCAAAAACAATTCAATGAGTAAGAATTTTCTGAATACATCCTCCTTATATATCCCTGATTGCCTGTTATTTGTAAAATGCAGTCAATTTGACTTAAACACATAAATGAGCTTATTTATTTAAACAGTAATAACAAATTCTCAATTTTTTTAATATTTGAAGATATATTTATTTCAAGGAGTGAGTTAATTTTAATCGTGTTTGTAGTCAGCTCCAACCTCGTGGTACTGTTGCAATTTATAGAGTCACAGAGTCATAACGGCACAGAAGGAGGCCATTCGGCCCATCGAGTCCGTGCCGGCTCTCTGTAGAGCAATCCAGTCAGTCCCATTCCCTCGCTCTATCCACGTAGCCCTGCAAGTTTATTTCCCTCAAGTGCCTATCCAGACTCCCCTTGAAAACATTGAGTGTCTCCGCTTCCACCACTTCCGTTGGCAGCGAGTTCCAGGTCCTCACCACTCGCTGCATAAAAAAGTATTTCCTCACATCCCCCCTGTATCTCTTGCCCAAAACCTTAAATCTGTGTCCCCTAATCCTTGTACCATCAACTAGTTGGAACAGCCTTTCCCCTTCTAGCCTATCCAAACCCGTCATAATCTTGTACACCTCTATCAAATCACCCCTCAACCTCCTTTGCTCTAATGAAAACAAATCCAGTTTCTCCAACCTGTCCTTGTAGCTAAGATCCCCCATCCCCGGAACCATTCTGGTAAATCTCCTCTGCACCCTCTCAAGTGCCTTCACATCCTTCCTAAAGTGTGGTGACCAGAACTGGATGCAATACTCCAGTTGTGGCCTAACCAACGCTTTATAAAGGTTCAGCATAACTTCTCTACTTTTGTACTCAAAACCTCTATTTATGAAGCCCAAGATCCCATATGCTTTGCTAACCACTCTCTCAATATGTCCTGCCACCTTCAGGGACCTATGCACATTAATTCCCAGGTCCCTTTGTCCCTGCACACTCTTTAAAACTGTGCCATTAAGTGTATATTGCCTCTCCCTGTTCCTTCTGCCAAAATGCATCACCTCACACTTCTCTGTATTAAATTCCATCTGCCACTTGTCTGCCCATTCTGCTAGCCTTTCTATGTCCTGTTGCAGTTGATTGGTATCATCCTCAGTGTTTGCCACACCCCCAAGTTTGGTGTCATCGGCAAATTTAGAAATTCTACTCTGTATTCCAATATCCAGGTCATTTATATATATCAATAAAAGCAGTGGCCCCAGCACTGACCCTCAGGGAACACCACTGTTTACCATCCTCCAGTCTGAAAAACAGCCATTTACCACAACTCGCTGTTTTCTGTCCTTAAGCCAATTCCTTATCCAAGCTGCCACTGACCTACCTATTCCATGAGCCTTAATTTTGTTAACCAGCCTTCTATGTGGTACTTTGTCAAACGCCTTCCTAAAATCCATGTAGACAACATCCATTGCATTCCCTTCATCAATTCTCCCTGTTACTTCATCAAAAAATTCAATTAGATTTGTCAAACACGATCTGCCTTTTACAAATCCATGTTGGCTCTCCTTAATTAGCTTAAACCTCTCCAAGTGCCCGTTATTTTTTTCCTTGATTATTGTTTCTAAAACTTTACCCACCACTGATGTTAAACTGATTGGCCTGTAGTTACTGGGATTGTCCTTATACCCTTTCTGGAACAATGGTGTCACATTTGCCACTTTCCAACCCTCAGGCACCTCCCCTGCATCTAGGGAAGATTGGAAAATTATGGCAAGCCTTTTTGCTATCTCCTTCCCCAATTCCCTCAGCAACCTGGGATGCAAGCCATCTGGACCAGGCGACTTATCCAGTCTAAGCATACCCAGTCTTTCTAGTACATCCTGTCTATCAATTTTCACCCCTTCCATTGCTTCTACCTTTTCCACTTCTACCGATATTTTGTCAGCATCCACCTCCTTAGTAAACACCGATACAAAGTACTCATTGAATATTCTAGCCTTGCCCTGCGCTTCTAAGCATATATCACTGGTTAATATTTACAGTGCAAAATGCACTTGTGTTACAATTTATATGACACCCTAGTTAGCATGCTGCTTAATTTATAAAATCAGAATCAGTTAAAAAAATCAACATTTTAAGTTACACACTGGCAGCGAAGGGAATGAATTTATATCTCTGCACAATGTACTAATTAATTTCAAATTCTCCTAGATTAAGATTTGTTTCATCAAAATTATAAACATCCATAGTTATGGAATTGCAAGAAGGGGCAAGTTTATTAATTTAACAAGAATCAAATATGCCTCAATATTTGCATAATCTAATTTATCACTACATAATTCACATTTTCAGATGATTGCTGACTTAACAAAAAGTATTCATCTGTGTTTCAGAAAGATACATATAATTGCTGAATTTGTTTTTCATATTTACAAATTTCTTAATTAGTTTACATTGCAAAACAAATAAAAGGTCATCATCTAATTTTTATTTAATTTGCAACATTAACTGTAGAAATCCAAAGTGCCCAATTTAACATGTTTAATAAACTTGAAAAGCTTACCAGTTATAATATGAATAATAATTTAAGCTTACTGTGCATTTTTAAAACAATTAATGGATTATCTATATGT
This sequence comes from Squalus acanthias, assembly GCA_030390025.1. Taxonomy (NCBI): domain Eukaryota; kingdom Metazoa; phylum Chordata; class Chondrichthyes; order Squaliformes; family Squalidae; genus Squalus; species Squalus acanthias. The sequence goes on from CM059425.1 coordinate 161,790,393, forward strand.
TGCATATTTTACATGACAAAAGAGCAGAATTAAACTGCCATCCGTAATGAAAATGCACTTTGCAAATTAAAAGCATTGAAACTGAAATTTTTCAGCCTCTTTAGGAAATAAACATTCCTTAACCAATTAAGCTGTATTGTAATAATTCCATGATTTATAGCAAGTTGTTAAAGTTTCAAAACTTGGCCAACCTATATTAAGGTCACAATCAATCATGTCTTGCTTAGAAAACTAGCAAGTAATGACTGTTGTACTAGCTGCTTTTGATGATAGTATGAAAGAAGTATTAGCACTTGTCAACAAAACTGCTTACAACATTGCATTAGCATGCACGGACTGGTGTACCTATTTATTATTCTGGCAGCTTCATGCACAGAGCTACAAGCTTAGAAAACATTTTGTCTGCAGAAAGCAATTGTACACTGTTTGGTTTGCTGATAGAGTGGCAGCACTGACTTAGTTAGGTTTTAGAGCAAACAGAAATGTGAATTCTTCGGCCTGTCCCTCATTGATGCTGAGAAGCACTGAATAATTCAGGATCTTTTTCTCCTATTCATATCAATCACTGTTATCAATTACCCATCAGTCTCCTTGTCAAAACAGAAAGGATTAATTTAGCTGAAAACAAGACAAATAAATGGATACAATAACACAGGTGCAGAGTTGCCAAACTGTCATGGGTAAATCCAGGCAATGATGGTCACTGCCACAAATGGGGTGTCTGGCTTTAGTTTGGAAATGTTTCTCCATTATGAGCCAAGAATGCACTTAGCTTAACATAAGTAAATTAATCTGACTCTTTTGACTACTAATACATTACTTATTGTCATATAATCTAAAAAATAACTAGAATTGTTTGATGGGAAATAAATATTTTTCATAATTATATCTGAACAATGTGAGTAGATTTATTCAGCAAGCTTGTAAATACGTTTTGAAGTATTTGTGCAAATGTCATGAATAATGTACCAATCTTTTTGAATTCACCAAACAATTGGTAGACTTAATGTGAAGTACACTTTTAAAGTTTACTCATAAAAAATCTATTGGTAGCCGTGTCCAATTAAGAAAGAAATATTGCAATGGTTTTAAAACAGCTAAATTATTTTGCAGTAAGGTAAGATCATCACAGAAGTATATCTGGCCTTTGAATCATGAGGATCAAACTCTGACTTTCTTCTCAGAAATATAAAAGCATTTTTGTATAACACTGAATAACAGTTAAAAAAATGTTCTTTGCATAAAATCAATGAAGTCGAGGGTCTGAAGTTTCTGTGAGGGTTCTTCCGATTATAACCATAACTTTGGGAGAAACCCCAGAGAAACAGCACAAATAGCCATTTATGTCATTTCTGTGGGGTTTCTGCTGAAGTTACAGTGGGAAATCAGGAAATCTCCAAGGGAAATTCTACCCCCAGTACTATAATTTGAAACATGATAATGATGGCAATACTGAGAAAGTACAAATGTAAAGAAACTTTTTATTTCTGTTGTCCACAGATTGAACCAGTGAACTTGTGATCTAAAGTTTGATAGTACACAAATTCCACTATAAGCCTCCTGCTACTGTGAAATAAGATTAAATTAGAATAGCAATATAATAATGGAAAGTGCCTTGACATTAATCACTCTTAATAAAAAATACTGAAGTTTAAATATGATTGCTTCATGTTCACATAAATGCCACCTCAGTGGGATATTATTTCATAAATCAAGAAACAGGATGGATAAATTACAAACTCTGTAGAATTGATAATGAGCCGATTCAGTGGTTATTGAATCATTTAAAGATGCCTGGTTACTGCAACCAAAAATGTGTCAAGGTCAAATAACATTAAATTACAGCAAAACTGGGTCTCTTAATACTTATGGACATATAAATATGGCAGTTAAAATCACACTGAGGATTTGGAAAGTACTGTTATTTTACTAAAACAGTCTTATTTGCTTTTTACATTTTGCAATCAAAACTGTCAAACAGTTTAATAGCAACAGGAATAGGCCATTCACCCCATCAAGTCTGCTTTGCCATTTTATTAGTCACAGCAGCAATTTTTAAAAAAATCCCAGTTACATCGAGTTACATTGGGTGCGATCTTGCCAGCCCTGGGCAGGCGGGTATGGAGGCAGGACTGCCGGAAAAATGGCAGAATTTTTTTTTTTTGACAGATGAAACGTCATATGCTGATGTTCTTTGTAACCGGCTTCCCCTTAATTGGCCTGCTAAGCCCGCTGGGCGGGCTTAACAAGGTCAATCAAGGGAAAATAGTGTGGGTTGGCCACAAGTCGATGGAGGCGACCCGACAAGCAGCAGTCCCGCCTCCAACGCGCCCCCATTGGCAAAATCGCCCCCATTGAGTCGAGAAACATTCAGCCCAACTGGTCTATGCCAGCGTTTATGCTCCACATGTGCCTCCTCCACCCCTCTTCATCTAACCCTATCAGCATACCATTCCATTCTTTTTTCCCTCATGTGCTTATCTAGCTTCCCCTTAAATGCATCTATGCTATTTGCCTCAATTACTTCTTTTGGTAGCATGTTCCACATTCTTACCATCCTTTGGGTAAAGAGGTTTCTCCTGAATTCCCTATTGGATCCTAGTTCCCTACCTTTTCTCACATACTTTAATCCCTTACATCCCAAGTAAGGCCTTCAATTTCTGCAGGGCTTTTTGAGTTGTCAGGACGCCGGTATGGCAGGACCTCTGCCCAACAGTGACATGCGCCATTGGCCCTGCCGAAATTCACAAGAACAGCTCATTTGGTGCAAATTCAGTGTAAAACGATGTAAATCCTGAGTGGGTGGGGGAACTTACTGCAGGATTTAAAAGGCAACCAGATGAATAACTTTTCCTCCAGCTTTTGTCAGCATGTTGAACTGTGTTAAATTCTAACCAAGGTCTTTTTGTACTTCTCCATGACTCTTTTCAGAACAAACACTGGTGTTCATGTCCTCAGTCACCAATGTTTCCTCTGTGCCACACGGCCGTGCAATAATGGGATGTTCCCGCCCAGGTCGCTCACCGGCTTTTACATTGTAAATACCGCGCATGTGCAGAAATTGAAAGGGACCACGCATTAAAAGCAACAGGCCGCGCAAAACAAAGCGCAGCTTACAGGGAACATTGTCAGTCACTTCATGGCAACCTCATCATCTGATGTGCCAGCATTTAGTTTTTCTGATTATAGCTCTGATAAGCAACTTGGGATGTTTTTCTATGTTAAATGCGCTATATAAATGCAAGTTGTTGTTACGTGGCGCAAATGTTGCTTGCCACTTGGTAGCCCAAGCCTAGATGATGTCCAGGTGCTGCTGTCGACTGGCATGGGCTACTTCCTTATTGAAGAAATTGTGAATGGATTGATGAAGGTGCTGAGGATGGTTGGGCTTAGCAGGCTACCCTGAAGAACTCTTGCTGAGATGATTGCTCTCTGACAACCATGATCATTTTCCTGTGTGAGTAAGGCCCAGTCGCTAGGGAGATTTCCTTTGGCCCCATTACCCGTCAGTTTTCCTAATACTTCTTCATATAATACCAGATTGAATGCGGATAGTGAGGACAATTACTCGCATTTCTCCTCCAGAGCTCAGCTCTTGTCTGGATCAAGTTTGTGAAGAGGTCTGGAGCCAAGTGGTTCTGCTGAAATCTGAAGTGAGTCTTGATGACACTATTGATGACTCATTGCATAAATTAGCTAATGATTGGAAGGAGGCTGATAGGGTACTTTATTGACAAATGTTAGATTTGTCTTGTTTTTTATGAATAAAATATACCTGGGCAATTTCCCACATTCTCAGCTAGATGCTAATGTCATAGCTGCACTGGGGATGGGGACGGAGGATGCAGCTAATTCTGGTATGCAGGTCTTCAGAACTACACAACTGTCTTGTTGTCCGAGCCCAAAGTCTTTGCTGTGCCCAGTGCACCCACTTCTCTCTAAATCCAAGATCAGCCTCAATACGTATTCACAGGAAGCTCCTGGCCTGGATCTGGACTGAAGGGGATGAGAAATTACACGCAATTGCAGGTCTTAAAAGGTTGCTGTTCCTCATTATAGAGAAGCACGTTGCAATTCAGAAAGTATTCTGTATTTGTTTGAAAATGTCTCAGTGTGCACAAACAGCCCCATCATTCTCCCATGCTGCTGCGGAGCTGCTGCTACAAAAAGTGGCCAAAAGAAGGGTTGTCCTGTTTGGCAAAGAGGAGAAGTTTGCAAAAGGAGAGCCATCTGGACTGTATGGGAGGAGATGGCACAAAGAGTTAAAACAATGCCCAACATTTAAAGAACCTGGGAACAGATGAGGAAAAAGTTCAACAGCCTCAAAAAATCTGAGAAGGTAAGGCAACTCAGCATTTCTCTTCACAAAGTAGATGGGCAATGCCACAGAGTTTCCTCTCAATCTGTACACCTGAACAACAGACTGCATGTAAAGCACTCAGAGAACCGTACAAGTCTTTCATAGCTTTACATGTGGGCCTAAACTGCAGCAGGGCAAATCTCCTAACTTCAACTTAAAACGGGAATTAATGTCACATTACCATCTGTAAAGTTGAGCTCAGAAAGCAAGCTTCCAACAAAACCTAGCTGCATGATGCATGTTCATTTACTCACACACATGATGGTGGCTACTTAGGTGGTACTCTGTGCTTGTCAAATTTCCAACATAGTAACACAACTTCCCTGCGTTCAGAACATGACAAGGGTGATTAAAACTGCATGGGAGGAGGTTCCTGCAACTTAAAGCCCTTAAAATCCTTTGAAGGGGCCTCTCTCTAAACCCTGGGGCTGAAGAGCACACCAAAAACCACAAAAAGGGAGGAACACACCCAAAGGAATTCTCATATCTGGACTTTTAATTGTAACAGTCAAAAATCTTCCTACCAAAAATCCAGATAAACAAATACAACAAAAATGCTACAAAAACCTTAACAATCAAAAATCCAACTCTCAGCAATCCTAAGTTAAATTCCACAATCAAGAAATGCTCCTGTGAAATGTTCATCAGGTCAACTTTTAAGAAATCACTTGCTGAATGGCCACAATGTGCCTGACCTTCATTGTCCAATTTATATGAGCAACCTGAATGCATAGTGTATTTCCCATGAGAAAATCAGGGAATCACACTAGTACTCTTTACCATGCCATTCACATATATTTTAAGAGTGTGAGAGCACTTTAGGTGAAGTTTGTGTACTGCACTAATTGGGTAGGGATCCTGTGAAAGAGAATTCCCTCCTGACATCCGAGTCCCTACGAGCACATTTCGCACCTATGGGACTGATCCCACAGGCTAGAAAATATAACGTAGGGCAGAATTTTCATTGACCCGTGGAGGTGGGTTTGGAGGCGTGTGAGGGGTTAAAATTGCAAAAACTGGCGGGCAGGCACAAGCCCGCCTCCATCCCGCCTCCACGCAATTTTCATTAAATCGTGTCTGCTGGCCCTGACTCCGTCCCGCCTCTAAGAGGCGGGATAGGCTGTTAAGGCCCTTAACAAGCACTAAATTGCCTCTATAATGCCATTTTGAAAGGCCTTTGTGATTTTAACCCTTTTTCTACGTGAAGCACGCCTATTCTGAACCACGAATGTGAAACCTGGCGGGAACACATTTCGATAGCTGACTATCAGCTGCAGGTTCACTATTACAATGGGGTGGTGGTGGTGAAAAAAAAATATCTGGGAGCAGACTTAGGGCTGCTGCTGCTGCTGCTCATTTTGCCTCCAGGTCCTCTCACAGCAAAGGCCAAGCAGTCTTTGCAGACCTTTAAGGCAGCAGCAATGATGACATCATCAGAGGCGACTTTCAGACTGAAAACACTAATTGGTTCATGGGTTCCCACATGCTGGAACTCAATTGCCCAATTAGGTGAAAATCGCATCAATCTCCCACATCCAATTGCAGTCGGGTGGATAACACGAAAAGTGGATAACATGACCCCAGCCCGCCCCAGTATCAAAATCTAGCCCCTAATATTTGCGGTCAACTGCTTAGCTCCCTGAAAGAACCAGGCAATAAGGCGGTCATGAATGTCTCCCTGGCTGGTGCAACTGATTTACTCCTGTTGACTGATGTGAAACATCCTCCTCCTGGTTTTTCATGTTTCTTGCTGCTCCTCTTCAAGAGCATGGTGCGGCTTCTGTCTGTGGCAATATTGTGCACCACACAGAATATTGTTCTACTTTTGTCAACCTTCTCTGGGACAGTAAGCACATTTGAAAACTTGTATTATTTTCCTGCCTGGGTTGCCTAGCATTTACAAACTAATGAAATAACAGCCCTTCCTATTTAGGTATCCTATGAATTATTGGTAGCTGCACAAATGGATACATGCACCCAGTCAATGATCCTCTGTATCTTTGGGATATCAGCAATGATGATAATATTGTAGGTGCCTTTGGTGCTGCTGTTGGCGATCACTTCTGATGTACATGACAAAACCTGGCGTCGGTTACCTACTAAATAGAATAGTGGGCAGCACAGCAAGTGATTCCTCTGATGCCTTCTGTGGATTTAGGGCAGTGATGATCTTCACTGCCACGAAGAATGCAAAGTGGATGGTTGATTTTGCCTGCAGGTCTTCGACAAACAGGTGCTACAGCTCAGTTACAGGCTCCTTCTTTAACAAAACTGAGAATAAGCCACACATTTCATTGTGGGTTCTAACTTGCAGCCTGGAGAACAAGTAACTCTAACTAAGTTCGCCCTGAACAGCTTCCTCACCAAACAATTAAACTCTGATTGAGACTCTGTTTACTTAACAATTAAACATTATGGGGGAAAAATTAGGTTGCGCCCCAATATCGTCTGGACGCAAATATTAGCGCCTGGCGCTAATTATCGGCACTGACTGGAAACTTCACTTTTACCGCCCCGGGAGGTGAGTGGAGCGCTAAATCAGGCGCTGCACACCTGTCTTAAGGCGCAAAGGCCGAGCAGTGAGGCGCTAACTCAGCGCGCGAGCGCAGCACAGCTGCTGCCAGTTAGCGAGGGAACACAGACACACTGGCGCCGGCCACTTCTTAAAGCGGGGGGGGGGGGGCCAACTTGCTCCCCAGCCACACCCTGCTCATTGCAGCCTTGAATCTCGGCCTGGAGAGACCTGTGAATCCATTTTGCTGCCAAGGATGGAGAGGGTGAGAGAACGAGCTCATCGCTTCACCGAGCGGGCCTTGGATGCTCTGGTTGGCGCGGTGGAGCGCAGAAGATGTATGCTCTTCCCTGAGAGTGGCAGGAGGCCTTTGCCACGCGAGTTCAGAAGAGTGTGGAGGGAGGTGGCTCAGAGCGTCTCCTCCAGGAGCATGGTGCCCAGGACCCATACTCAATGCCGCAAAAAGTTCAACGACCTCACTCGGGTCGTCAGGGTGAGTGGCTTTTTCTCAATACCTCTCCATCCCTCCATCTCAACCTCACTCTATGGCCAGAGGGTCTTAAAACCCCAATGCACAACACTCATCCAACACCTATGGCCCTTTCATCAAACACACACACACATTCCACACTTTGCATACAGTAAGGGCTATTCACCTATGGGAGGCACATCAGGCAAGACCATGGCTGCATACAGTAAGGGCTATTCACCTATGGGAGGCACATCAGGCAAGACCATGGCTGTATATTTACTCAGATGCTGTCCTTTTTCTTACAGGCCAAGCTGGCGCATAATCGGAGACAGCAGCAACGGACAGGTGGAGGGTGGCCTCAGCTGCAACCCCTCAGCGATCTTGAGGAGCGCGTCCACATGATTGTGGCAAGCCGGGTGATCGGTCCCGTCGCCACTGGAGACGCCGACCCCGTTTTGGACAGCAATGGTAAGGTCATCACCTTTTTGTCCTCTGTCCTTCCACTTGTCCCTCACAACACCAGCCTTTGACACTTTCAATCCAACTTGCTAACTCGCTGCACTTATTCCTCCCTTACTGCCACCCTGTCCTCACGCTAAAGCCACTCTTGTACCTCCCTGCTTTCAGATGGTGATTCACCAGCTGAGGAGACGGGCCTTCAAGCTGCCACTGGGAGTGATGCTGCAGCCGAGGAGGAAGAGGAGGCCGGAGCATCAGTGCCACCCTCTCCCGAGGAAGCCCATGCCCACACTGGGAACATGCCTTCCCTGGAGGGGAGCAGGGGGGAAGGGTCTGATGAGGGTGAAGCTCCAGGACCCAGCGGGCTGCAGCAACGCCATGGGGGGGGTTAGGGAAGAACGGGGGCCTTCTCCCCAGAGGGTGAGTATGCCAGACACTCCTACTGCAATGGACGCAGAGGAGGAGCGGCTGATCGCAGAAATTAACACCCAGGCGGTGGGCATGCACACTGAGCTCATGGGTGCAGTGGGAAGGGTGCCCGAATGCATTGAGTCACTGGCAAGGAGTGTGGAGCACTTCGCTGTAGCACAGGCGGATGCCACACTAATGCTTAGTGCTGCAATTCAGTCACTGGCTGCCGTGATCCCATCTCTGACTGCTCTCATGCAGACTCAGATTGAGGCCACGCGAGCACAGACTGCTGCCAACCTCGATGGTTCGTGCACATGTCCCCGGGGCTGTCACCGCGCCGCAGCAGGCCAGCAATCTGTTCTCCAGCAGATTGCTCCTGATGCTGAAGTGCTGCCCCGTGGGAGTGCCAGTGTGTCGGGCAAGCAGGGAGTTGCTGTCCTCTCTCACGATGACAGCATTCCTGCTGCCAACACTGTCACTTCTCCACTGCACTTGCCACCGCCTGTAGGACAGACTGCTGCCGCCCATGCAGAGTTGGTGCAGTCTGCAGCCGGGCCCTCCAGGCCCAGAACTGGTCGAGGCCGTCCTTCAGGGGCATCTGCAGTGTCAGGGTCTGACGAACAGCAGCCTTCCACCAGCCTTGCTGCAGCCACTGAGGTCCCATTACGGAGGAGCAGTAGGGTTAGAAGGGGGGAAGTGCGCAAGGGAAGGAGATCACCCTCGAAGGGCAAAAAGTAGGAGGTGTGACAAAATGCTGGTCATTTTTTTATTAAAGGTCGAGGTTCATGGTCCAACTTTTGTTTAGTGTTTTGGACATTATCTCCAGGTTGTGAGAACCAGTTATGTTATTGACTGTTTTTTTGTGTTTATTTCTATGAGTTTGTCATGAGGAATTGACACACACAGAGTTTGTAAAATAAATAAGTTTCTGTATTCAAAATATACATGGTTGGTGGTTGGAATTATTGGTGCCTTGGCCGGCTTAGGGGTTGCGTGCTGGGTTCATTAATGTTGTTAGCAATGGCAGGGGCCCTAGAAGCGGCTTGCTATTAGCCGTTGACGGACGGCCCTTGCAGTTTGACCATTGTGGGCCGCCCTCCCGCCTTGGTGCTGCTGATGATCATCCTCCTCGTCCTCTTCCTCCTCTTCCTCCTCCTCCTCTGGTGGTGCTCCAAGGCCTGGTGGCATTGGCTGGGTCCTGAGGATTGCCATGTTATGCAACATGCAGCACACGACTACGAAATTCGATACTCGCTCAGGCGAGTACTGCAGGGCTCCTCCAGAATGGTCGAGACAGCGGAACCGTTGCTTCAGCACGCCGATTGTGCGCTCAATTATGTTCCTGGTAGCTTGATGGCTCTCGTTGTACCGCAGCTCAGCAGGGGTGTTGGGCGTATGGAGCGGTGTCATCAGCCAGGTGCTCAGTGGATATCCCTTGTCCCCGAGAAGCCAACCAACTGGCTGATGCGGTGCCTCGAAATGTTCTGCCACAGTAGTCTGGCGCAGGATAAAAGCATCGTGGCAGCTGCCAGGATACTGGGCATTGACAGCGAGTATCAGCTGTCTGTGGTCACAGACCAACTGAACATTCAAGGAATGGAACCCCTTTCTGTTCCGGAATTCCTCGGCATTCTCATGCGGAGCACGCAAAGCCACATGCGTGCAGTCAATGGCGCCCTGCACCATGGGGAAGCCCGCTACCCTCGCAAAGCCCAGAGCGCGGTCACGCTGCTTGTCTGGGGTCATGGGGAAAGAGATGAACTCTCGTCTCCTTTTAAAGAGGGCATTTGTGACCTGCCGGATGCAGCAATGCACCGCGAACTGGGAGATATTGGCGAGGTCCCCAGCAGCAGCTTGAAATGAGCCAGTAGCGTAAAAGTTGAGAGCCACTGTGACCTTCACTGCCACCGACAGAGACGTCCTGGACCTCAGTTGAGGCTGCAGATCTGGCTGCAGCAGGTGGCAGAGCTCAGTGACCACCTCCTTGCTGAATCGCAGCCTTCGCAAACACAGCTCCTCGGACATATGGATGTAGGAGAGCTGTTCACGATATACCCTGGGAGGGTAAGCTCTCCTGTACATACGCCTGTTGGCCCTCCTCCGTCTGGCCATCATTGCCACTCTCTCTCTGCGTCTCTGTATCCTCCGATTCAGCTGGAGCAGGACGACGCCCCCAATCAGTGCAGCCCCCATATTCTCTTTGCAAGCAAAGTAATGAAGGACAGCAACTAAAGTACTAGCGAAGTTAGGATCAATAGGCAAAACTACCTCACAAAGCGTTGAGTCAATGCAGAAGTCTCTCTTTCTCTCTCTCCGAATCTCTCTCTCTCTCTCAGAACGAGTGGTGCAAAAATGTCGACCACAGAAAAAGACAGGAAGAGGCCCCCTTTAAATAGCGCCCCCCCCCAGCCCCACAGCGATTGATAGCGTTCCAGTCTTCCGGTCGTTGGATGCGCCAGGCGGTAAGGCAGGGGGCGCCACTCAATTTCCGCTCCGGGGCGCCACAAGGGCGTTGCACCATGGAATGACGTCACAATCTGCGCGCGCAGGTGGTCGCAGCGGTAAGTTTTAGCGCCGCTGCACAATCTCTAGTTACGTTCCCGAGCGGCGCAAACATCGCTGCGCCCGGGCGTTAGCGGCTTTGCGCCCCATTAGCGCCCTCTTAAGGCGCTAACGGGAGGCGCAACCAACTGAATTTTTACCCCTTTGACCTTAAAGGGATAAAGCACCATTTTAGTAGCACAACAATAGATTGTACATTGCAGAATATAAAATTGCTGACCTTATAAAGCAGCATAAATGAGAGATTCTTGTCCCCTGGGGGTGGGAAATTACAGTGTAGTTGTGGCAGCAGACACCCAATTTGGGGTGGAACCTGGATTCACTGGATGTCCACCTTATTTGTGTTAAGTTGAAAATTCTGACATGGAGTTGGTGTGAGACAGCCTATATTTCATCTACAGTTTGGGGGCATGTCTAAGGGGGTTTCCGATTACCCTGTGATTTTCCCCCTTGCCTGCCCTGCTTATCCCCGGGGTTCCCACGTTTGCTCTCAACAGGCATTGAGGACCGACTTAAATTCCCAAAGATGTAAATCAACATAAAATGTAGTGGCACTAAAATTGTTTGAGTGCAGACTTTGGCCGCAAATTTTCCATCGGAGGCGGGATGGTGGCAGGAGAGCTGGTTTCCGGGTTCCAGTCATGAATCTGGCTGCAGCCGCTCTGTAAACGGGGTTTTCCCTTGATTGGCCTTGTTAAGCCCGCCCTGCGGGCTTCCCGGCCAATTAACAGGAAGCGGGTCTGATGATGTCATTTGATGACGCGACATCAGCCGGTTTCCTTAAAGGGACCACATCCACATGGAGTTTGACTGTTGTTCTGTCAGTGTTTGAGAACATTGAGGTGCTGCAAACACTGACAAGCACTGCACAAAGGTGAACGCTTGCACCAAGGCTCTCCAATGACTCCCTCCATATAGAGGAAGTCACAGCACGCAGGGAGGTTCTCTTACCTTCCAAGGGTGGAAGAGACCTCCCCAGGACACCAACTCAACCTGGTTGCACATTGCACAGGAGGGCAAAAGCAGGGATGTCGTCAGGGGTCCCTGGCTGCAGTGGCGCCAACCTTTCAATGATCTACTGCAAAGCCACACTCAAACTCACCCTGCTGTGCCACTCAACACATCCCCATCACTTTGCCTTCCATACCCTTCTCCTGCACATCCTTACACATACCAACTTACCTTGCACCTCACCCAATCCTCTCTATCTACTTTATTACTTCCCCATCTCACTAGCCACCCCTCACACTCACCCTCATCCTACTGCAAGCATACCAACTAACAACACACAAGTGTAGACACTTGAGAGGTTTAGCCAATGTCCATGTGAAGTTTCTGGTAATGTGTTGTCATACAGTGAAATCTATTTTTCCAAAATGCCCCTTATTGGACAGATCTGAGCACACCTTGAGAAGTGTCTTACTGAGTTCCAGTGATTGTTCAGACATAACTTGCCCCCCACCATAGTGATGAGTGTGCATGGAATGGCTTGGACATTAAAAGGATGCTTCACAGTGCTGGTGTGGGATGGTGTCAACCTGGCGCATCATGTGGCAGCCAGGGTTTACAGCGTCAAGTGAAGAAAATCTGGCCATGGGGTGATGCCATCGCTGGCCTCCCGGGCAGCAATGTGGTCGGGTGCTGATGGCCTGTGTCCAGTGCAGCATCAGGTGATGGCGGAGAAGGTTGGTGATGTTGGTGTGCCTGGTGCTGTTGGTGTTGGGGCTGATCATGGAAGGATTTGGAGGACCAAGGTCTGATGTTGCTGCAATAGATGGCAGCTGCAGGTGAGATGACAGAAGCGATCTGCCAATGGTGAGAGAGGTTCTCCCAATGAGGTGGCACTGGACATATAGTTGGATCTAAAAACTTGTAAGCTAAAGAAATCTCTATATGTATATAAAATGTAGTAACCAACATTTTGTGCGCTCTGAAACTCACCATCTGCAACATGGCATCCTTTACACCACTTCTGCAGCTGTCAGCTTATAAGAAACATCAAAGCAGATTCAAATCACGCCAGGTTGAGCTGGCGTGTTCCCCGAGCAGCAGGTAACCCATGGGGGAGAACGTAAAATGGGAAGGAAGACTCAAAATAGCATTAAATTGGCTCTTAACAAGCCATTTAACAAGCTGAATTGTATTCCCTGCCGCTTGATGTCGGGTCAGTTCTCCGCTGACAGACCCGACACCTGGGAGACTTACGTGGAGGCGGGTTGACAGTGGGTTTCCTACCCGCTGCCAAGCTTTGCTATTTTGACAGCGGACCCGCCTCCCAACCCGCCCTCTGAGTGCCGGCAAATTCACAGCCTTTGTTTTTGCAGAGGTCTGATGCTGCTTTCATTAGGCAGCATGGCTCTCAACTTAAGTGAGTTTTTGAGGACAGCGAAGGAGTTTTAGATGATGGGATATTTGGGGAAAGAAGTGGAAGATGTCAACAGGAGCATTAATGGACTGCCCACATGTGGAAGAGAAAGCCTCTTGTATGAGAGAAGCACAAATGTCTTTTGCAGCCAGCAACGGGTTCTGCTCAGCTTTCTCTCCAAGTTGCTGCTGCTCCTCTGGCTGGTTCCACTTGAGTACCATCCTTCCCCGTGGCCTCTTCGTAAGACAAAGTTACGCAGTACCCATCATACAACCACAATCCTTGAACTGCATGATATTATAAAGCACCCCAGATTGATCCTAAAGCTGTCTTCTACATGTTAATGGTGTGCTCAATTATGACTCTGCTGGCTGCATGGATCTCACTGTACTGCTCAGCTAGTGCTCTGGGATACCGCATATTGAGGCATGACTGCAAAGGATGTCCTAGATATCTCAACAGCATACCCAAAAGAGCCCATTCATGGTGGAAGAGTGCTGATTGGCTTGGTTATCTTAAAATAATCTTTCATTGTGGTAGCTACCAGGGAAGTGAGCATTCACATTCATGATAAATCACAATAGATTTTTTGTTAGGCTAGGGTATCTAGGAGTATGGAACAAAGGCGAGTAAATGGAGTTGAGGTGCAGATTATCCATGATCTAACTGAATGGTGGGACAGGCTCGAGAGGCTGAATGGCTTACTCCTGTTCTTACTTTTCCTATGTGACATAGTGCAGCCAATCTTTCACCTCACTTCGAAATATCTTGCAAAATGTGATTTAGTCAATTCTAAGGATATAAACTCAACTACATTGATCCCTGGGATGCAAGGGTTGTCCTATGAGGAGAGATTGAGTAGATTGGGCCTATACTCTCTGGAATTTAGAATAATGAGAGGTGATCTCATTGAAACATATAAGGTTCTGAGGGGGATTGACAGGGTAGATGCTGAGAGTTTGTTTCCCCTGGCTGGAGAATCTAGAACTAGGGGGCATAGTCTCAGGATAAGGGGTCGGCCATTTAAGACTGAGATGAGGAGGAATTTCTTCACTCAGAGGGTTGTGAATCTTTGGAATTTTCTACCCCAAAGGGCTGTGGATGCTGAGTCGTTGAGTATAGTCAAGGCTGAGATAGATAGACTTTTGGACTCTAGGGGAATCAAGGGGAGGAAAGTGGAGTTGAGGTCGAAGATTAGCCATGATTTTATTGAAGGGCTCGAAGGGCCGTATGGCCTACTCCTGCTCCTAATTATTATGTACTCCAAATTAGAGATGTCCTTCAACCAAAGTATAAATGTGAGAGTCCTGTCCCTCGCATTGTCATCCTTCTCTCCAATCTGGCGTGACTGCAAATTCTCAAATATATTTGCCACTAATAGCAGAGGAACCACTGATCTATGATTCAAGTTCTTAAATTAAAGATCTGTAGCCATTAGTTTTGTTACATCTGGTGTGAGTGAATTCTGTCCTGATTCAGGAAGTCTACTATAATATTGTAGGGAGATATTTGGTGGTGTAATCTAATCAGTTGGCAATCTGAACAGCATTCCCTGTCCCAGTAGCAAAATTCACTACCATACTGTCTCATACTATACTTTTCCATTTCTATTTTTAATATTTACACAAGACCATTTTTGCATATTTACTGTTCAGTTGATTCTTAACTATATTTGGTTTAGTCTTTGTGATAGAAGAAAATTGAAGAATGGACCAAACTGAGGTATACCGCACTAAAAGAGTAGGCTACATAATGACAATGTCAGAAAAACTTAGACAAGTATCCTTGTGATTTTCTCGATTACATACAATAGCAAAATACTGCGGATGCTGGAAATCTGAAATAACAACAGAAAATGTTGCCTGGCCTGCTGAGTGTTTCCAGCATTTTCTGTTGTTATTCCAGATTACATAGTTGGCTTATTCATTGACATATGTAGGATAATATAATTTTCAGAATGAGATAGGCCCTACCATAGGCTAATAATCAAACTTTTTGCAATTCTAATATGAAATTTCCATTGATCTTAAGAGCTACTGTAGGCTTATAGACAGTGGCTGTGAAATTCGGAGGTCTAGCATCGGCCGGTTTTGCTCAAAAAATGGCGGCTGGCTTGCTTCCGCCCACTTCTGGTGGGTCCCGCGGCGACCGCCATTTTGGGGAGGTCAGTAGCGCTGCCATTGCCTGATATTTAGATGAGGCAGATCGTGACGTCAATGAGTGTGCAACGCTGATTTAATGCATGATCTGTCATTTTTGACGTCACCGCTCCACTTAACGCCCTCTCCTAATCACAACCAGCTGACCAAGCGTTCAGCAGCAGGAAGGACCCTCCAGCAGTGCTATTTAAGGGCTTCATCAAGAACTTGCAGCTGACTTGCTTTTTCAGTTCTACGGTCTTTGTTTAAGTTTGTGCTACTGTTTGGAGCTTTCTAAAATTATTTAAAGTTGCTGAGGTGACAGGGAGTGTAGCTCCAAGTGGAGAACGCCTTGCTTCTCATTTAAAGGGTTCTGACAACATCACTTGCTCCCAGCTATGGGGGCTCTACTTGCAGTCCCCCTCATGCTGGAGTATGACAGGGAGATAGAGCGGAGGCAGCGAAGAAGAGGACAAGATGCTCGGAGAGGGAGGCACAGGAGGGCTCTCAGCAGGAGGCCTTATCCACCTAAGGTCTTCCGAGAGCACTTCTCCTACCTGCACTTAAACCAGGAGCAGTGTATTAGGAGGCTCTGCTTCACCAAGGAGGTGGTCACAGAAATCTTCCACCTCCTGCAACCAGACCTGCAGCCTCAGAGCAGGGCGATGACGGCTCTCCCAGTGGCCCTCAAGGTCACCGTGGCCCTCAATTTTTTTGCCAGCGGATCCTTCCAGTCTGGAGCAGGAGACATAGCCTACATTTCCCAGTTAGCTGTCCATCGCTGCATCCAGGAGGTCACAGAGGCTCCTACTCCAGGAGAAGGGACTTCATTGTCTTCTCTCTGAACAGAGAGAAGCAGGAGGAGTGTGTATGTGGCTTTGCCAGGATAGTGGGCTTGCCCATGGTGCAGGGTGCCATCGACTGCACACACGTGGCTTTGCTGGCATTGCATACCAATCCTGAGATGTTCCGTAACCACAAAAGCTACCACTCACTTAATGTGCAGTTTATGTGTGACCATGCTCAGCACATCATGATGGTGAATGCCCAGTATCCTGGCAGCAGTCATAATGCCTTCTTCCTGCACGAGTCCGATGTACCAGCAATCTTCCAGCCACCATGCCAAACCCGCGGGTAGCTGCTCGGAGACAAGGGCTATCCGCTCTGCACCTGGCTGATGACTCCCCTCCGCAACCCCACCACTTGTTGCCAGCACTCATAAAATGACAGCCATGCTGCCACGAGGAACGTCATCGAGCAGACCACCGGGGTGCTCAAGCAATGGTTCCACTGCCTTGACTGCTTGGGAGGAGTCCTCCAGTACACATCGGAGTGGGTGTCCCATTTTGTGGTGGTCTGCTGCATGCTCCACAACTTGGCCATCATGAACGCACAGCCCTTGCCACCACGGGTTCCGGGATCACCTCAGGAGGAGGAGGAGGAGGAGGAGGAAGAGGAGTAAGAGGAAGAGGAAGAGAAGGAAGAGGAAGAGGAAGAGAAGGAGAAGGAGGAGGAGGAAGGGAGGAGGCAGGCAGCACATCCCCATTCCGGACGGGCTGTCCGTGAACGCCTCATCAGACTCCGGTTCCATTGAAAGAAACCCCAGATCCCCGTTGCTTATCACTTCCCCATCTTACCATCCCTCTGTCACGGAACATCACAGCATGCTCCTGGGCACAAAGTTGAAATGAGAGCCACCATTAAACACAAATTCCAAACATAATTTATAAATTTATTAAATTAAAATCAAAAGAACAAAGTCAACTTGTTCATTCCCTTAGTCGCTGTCTTTCGTGTGTCTTTTTCTACTCGAGTGCTCCTGCGAAGTGCTCCCCTAGTGGCTGCAGCATGGCTTACAGGTGGCCTTACAGGACAAAACCGACCATTTTTGGTCTTAGAAGGCCCGGCTGTAGACTGCACCATCTCTGCATGAGCTGCAGCAGTCTGGGCTGGCTAGATGACAGGCAGCAGCAAGGGCACTGGCAGAGTGGCAGTGGTGGGAATACGAATGCTGTCATCCTGAGAGGACAGCAGGTTCTTGCTCCACGGAGCCACTGCCACTCCCCCAGGGCGGTACCTCAGCATTCCTAGCTATCTGTTGGGGGACAGATTGCTGGACTGCTGTGACACCCTGCAAGCCCCTTTCCACACTTGTAAACCCAGCCACGATGGCAGCAGTCTGAGCGGGTGTGGCAGCAAGTTGATACTGCAAGAGAGCAGTCTGCGCTTCCACTGCAGCACTGAGACATTAGGTCACTTCCGCCTGTGCTGTAATGCAAGCTGCGAGATTGCCCATCACGCCCAGCATCATGGTTGGGTCCACAAACTCTCTAATGGAGTTGCCCATCATTTCCATCCTCGAAATTATGGGCTCCAAGCTCCGCGCAAAACCCCACGTAATGTTAGAGCCAGACTTCTCCATGCTCCTTGACACCGACAAGAGGCTCTCTGGCAGGCCTGCTATTGCACCAAGCGTTTCTGTGTGCATGCCCATCACCCTTCTTCTGAAGGCCGCCACATAGAAGTCATCATCTGCGTCGTGTGCAGCAGAACTCATGCGCGAACTCGCCCTCCAGGGAGCTGGCACCCGAGCCCTTTCCCCCTGGCTTGGTTGCAGCCCACTCGTGCCCGGTGACTCACTATGTGCAAATCCCACCTCTATACTACCCTCTAATGCACGCACAGTGCCACTTTATGAGCTGGTGTCTGCGAGTGTCAGTCGCAGTGGCGTTGGGTCTTCTTCTTCTCCTCCATCACTCTCCTCCGGAACTTCAGGGACAGGCTGGGTTGCTGGCAGTTCTTGGGTATCATGAAAGAAGAAATGCAAGATATCCATGCATATGCCATCAGCAGCTTGTAAATGAGAAGAGCTTGTGGGACGAGGGGGAAGTGGGATGTGAGAAGAAGGATTAGGTATGAGCATATCGTCATAATCAGCAATGCTTTCCACTTTCTTGCTCGCCACGGACTCTGTGGCTGCCCTCCAATTATTGCGAGCACTGTTTCCTCCATGTCCTTATGGTTCTCAATCCTCGCTTGCTCTCCACCCATCTGCTGGTGCTCCCAGCGTTTGTGCGCCACCTTGGCCTGCAAGAGAAAGGGAAGTGTGTCAGTGAGTGTGGTGCAATGTGTTTGGGTGATGTGCCTGCCATGGTTGAATAGCTGGCAGTGTGTGCAAGGTGTGAGATGTGGTTGTGAGTCTTGCAGCAGTGCTAAGTATGTGAGGGTAAAGTAAAGCTATGATTGTGAGGTATGAGTGGTGATAGCTAGAGACTGTTGGTCGGTGAGTGATGGTGCATTGAGCAGTGTGTGAGGGTTGTGGTGCAGATGGTGGGATATGGCATTTGATGATGCATTCACTCACCTTCACCACTCGTGTGAGGTCATTAAACTTTTTGTGGCACTGGATCCAGGTCCTGGGGTCAACACTCGTCGCAGTGACGGCTTGAGCAATCTCCTTCTGGACCCTTCTTGTGTTCAGCCTTGAAGGCCTCCTGCCCCCCTTTGGGTAGAGGACCTCATGGCGTCTTTGGACTCCCAGGACCAAGGCCTCCAGTGCCGCATCAGAAAATCTTCTAGCCCTTTCCATCGGCTGTTGGGCCTTGGCTTTGTTCAGACTGACAATGAGGTGTTTCTGCAACAAAGCACCTCCCCTTTAAGTAGAGCAGAGAGCCTAGGCCAAATTTTATTGGCCAGTAGACTGCACCCGATATTGGCCGCTCCCCTCCCCCCCCCGTTGAGCGCTAAGCTAATCAGCAGTGCATTTAGCACTGAGATTAGCGCTGCAATCATGTAAATGAGCAGGCAGCAAGAATTTTGCGTGCTGCCTGCACCAGTTTGAACGGGAGCAGGCAAATAGCACTGGCGATGCCCCCACCCATTTTCGGGCCGTATCCAATTTCTAGGCAAGTATTACTGAAAAGCATGATGAACTCTGTCTAATACCATCAAAAATAGCATGTCAGCACTGAGAGTCGCTTGGACTGTTTTAAACTGTTGCTAGAATAGCTTACTTTCTCTACTTCCCTGAAAGGATGATAAAACCTCTTTAATTTAAATGCTTGCTTGCGTAGTACTCTAGTGCAGTACTGAGGGAGTGTTGCACTGTTAGAGGTGCCGTCTTTTGGATGAGACATTAAACCGAGGCCCCGTCTGCTCTCTCAGGTGGACGTAAAAGATCCTATGGCACTATTTCGAAGAAGAGCAGGGGAGTTATCCCCGGTGTCCTGGCCAATGTTTATCCCTCAATCAACATCACTAAACATACTATCTGGTCATTATCACGTTGTTGTTTGTGGGAGCTTGCTGTGGGCAAATTGGCTGCCGCGTTTCCCACATTACAACGGTGACTACACTTCAAAAAGTACTTCATTGGCTATAAAGTGATTTGGGACGTCCGGTGGTCATGACGGCGCTACATAAATGCAATTCTTTCTTATAGTCTAAATGTTATGACATAAAGGCAGTCAAGTTTTCAAAACAGTGCTTTTTTAAAGATGTATGCTCTATATATTTCACAATGGAGCAGATTTGGAGATGGATTAATAAGGTAGTTATGGACCCTTATTGGTTTTAGGCTTTTGTGCATAAGAACTAGCCTGAGTCCAACATAAGACCATAACATCCTCATCATTCTATATACTTATTCTATATATTTTAACAACCTTTTCATATAGTACTTTGTAATTGCTACTGGTAAGATTATAGTGATGTATTCATGATAAAATAAATCAATTTTTCTACAATGTTACGATACAGAATTGCATCAATTATTCTAGGTTAAATCATGGAAAACACAATTGCCAAAAAATGCTAAAAAAAGTTATTGTACTTTCATGAGCAATATATTTTCTTGTTAGATAATCCAAATATCCTACAATTAGCGCTTACAGGACAACTTTGTAGAGATTAAATTGTACTGTACTCTTCTCAGTTTAAATCGTCAAGATTAATGAATATTACTGCTTCTTAAAACATTGTGGGAAAACTGAATAATTCTCAGGTGAGCTTTGACATATGCATTATTTATGGTTAAAGGCAAAGGGAAAGTGGTAATCTAGTTGCAGAGTTAGTTACCAAAAATGTTGTTTTGTAATAGAAACATAATTGCTTTTACAAAACAAGCATTGTAAAATTCTATCTAGTCATGCCAGCAAAAATAGGGCCTATATACAATTTAAAAATTGGCATTGTTAATGAAAATGTAAAGTGGTAATTCTATTTTATTCAGTCTGGCAGGTTAAGAATCCCTGTGAAGCAGCATGGAAGCAATGATTGTATTAATAATTTAATTTAGTTCAGAACTGTGCAATGGGGGCATAACAAGCTTTTATTCTGTAACTTGCTGCTGACCCTAATATAGATCAGCCAATTAGACATCTCTATTTAATTGTTGGACGACCTACCTAAAACACACAAGGCATTTTAACTACAAACAAAGCTTGATGGCCTAAAAGAATCAAGCTATCCCCTTGGTAAAGCCTGTTGCCTTGACTGAGGCACACAAGGGAGTTGGGCAAAAGAAAGCAAAGCAAGATCGTTTTAGGCTGCGTTGAGTAAAAGAACATCTTAATATAATGAGCCTTTTTCATTCTCCCTTGGCAGCACATCAGTCCTCTCAGATAACCCCACACAAAGCAAACACCATACGTCTGAAGTTACATTTGCTCCTTGTTATCATAGCTTATGCCACTTAATTCATTATTCAGCACATTTGCTTTCTTGTTTATTAGATGCATCGTATCCGTTTATCCCTGAAGGCCATGCATGCAAAGGATTCCTTGTAATCCTGTCACCTCGAAGCTTTCTAAGCTTTAAATTTTTCCAGGATAAAAAAATGTAAACCTTTTAGATTTGCTCATGCTGCCAATGAAACAAAACCAGCATCTGAGAGAAGATACTGACAGAACAATTTTTAAATATTCCTTTCATGTAGTAATGTATTTAATCACAGAGAAAGGGCCGCTGACATTATTGTCATCTGAGGTTTTATTACTTAACCTTTCTGTGAAGAACAATACATATTTAAAATCACACAAAAAAGCCATTTTTGTTTAATACGCAGCCCCAGTACAGAAACATACATTTCAAACATCAAAGCAGATTACCCCTAACAAATTGCATGAATTCTGTAAGATCTATAATAATATTCTACACCAGTCCTAAATATGAAGACAAGAACTCCTGAATGTTCTGTTTTTCTGCACATGTTGTTCTCAACTAGAGGAGCCTACATTAAAATGTTACTTAACATTGTTTTATTGCAACTGATGAAAACATCATTTACATTTAAAAAATATGTACTACAAAGCATCTTTTAACCTTCTGTTACTAGCCCTTTTATTTATATATTTCATATGTTTACTATAAGAACATAAGAAATAGGAGCAGGAGTAGGCCATTTGGCCATTCAATAAGATCATGGCTGCTCTTCTACCTCAACTCCACCTTCCCGCACTATCCCCATATCCCTTAATTTCCTTAGTTCCCAAAAAATTATTGACCATTGCCTTGAATATACTCAACAACTGAGTATCCACAGCTCTCTGGGGTAGAAAATTCCAAAGATTCACAACCCTTTGAGTGAAGAAATTTCTCCTCATCTCAGTCCTAAATGGCCAACCCCTTGTTCTGAGACTGTGACCCCGTGTTCTAGATTCCCCAGACAGGGGAAACATTTTCTCAGCATTAACCCTGTCAAGCCCCTTAAGAATTTTATATGTTTCAATTAGATCACCTCTCATTCTTCTAAACTCTAGGGAATATAGGCCTAGTCTACTCAATCTCTCCTCATAGGGCAATCCCCTCATTCCAGGAACCAGTCCAGTGAACCTTCGTTGCACTATTTATGGTTAAAGGCAAGTATGTCTTTCCTTAGGTAAGGAGACCAGAACTGTACACAGTACTCCAGGTGTGGCCTCACCAATGCCCTGAATAATTGTAGTAGGCCTTCTTTACTCTTATACTCTAAGCCCTTTGTAACAAAAGCTAACATACTATTTGCTTTCCTAATTGCTTGCTGTACCTGCATGTTAACTTTCTGTGATTCATATACATGGACACCCAGGTCCCTCTGAACGTAAACATTTGCCAGTCTCTCACCATTCAAAAAATATTCTGCTTTTTTGTTTTTCCTAGCAAAGTGGATAACTTCACACTTCCCCACGTTATATTCCATTTGCCATGTTCTTGCTCACTCAGTCAACCTGTCTATATCTCTCTGCAGCCTCTTTGCGTCTTCCTCACAGCTTACTTTCCCACCTAACTTTGTATCATCAGCAAACTTGGATACGTTACACTCAGTCCCTTCATCTAAGTCATTAATATAGATTGTAAATTGCTGAGGCCCAATCACTGATCCTTGCAGTACCCCGCTAGTTACAGCCTGCCAACCTGAAAATGTCCCGTTTATTCCTACTCTCTGTTTTCTGTCCATTAACCAATCCTCAATCTATGCTAATATATTACTCCCAATCCCATGAGTCCTAATTTTGTGTAATAACCTCTTGTGTGGTACCTTATTGAATGCTTTTTGAAAATCCAAATACACTACATCCACTGGTTCCCCCTTATCCATCCTACTAGTTACATCTTCTAAAAACTCTAACAGATTTGTCAAACACGATTTCCCTCTCATAAATAAAAACAGAAAATGCTGGAAATACTCAGCAGGTCAGGCAGCATCTGTAGAGAGAGAAATGGAGTTAACGTTTCAGACCGATGACCCTTCATCAGAACTGGAAAAAGTTAGAGATGTAACAGATTTTTAAGCAAGTGTAGATGCAGGGAAAGCGAGGACGGGAGGAAAGAACAAAAGGGAAAGTCTGTGATAGGATGGAAGGCAGGAGAGATTAAAAGACAAATGGGATGATGTGCAAGGCAAAAGGAGATGGTAATGGGACAAGTTAAGAAACAAAAGATGACTCTAGATGAGGTGTAAATGGCAATGGCAGAATCATCAACAGCTGCCATGTGAGAAAAAATAAATTAAAAAAAATAGGGGCCGAGGTTATGGTCTGAAATTGTTGAACTCGATGTTGAGTCCAGAAGGCTATAAAGTGCCTAATCGAAAGATGAGGTGCTGTTCCTTGAGCTTACATTGAGCTTCGTTGGAACAGTTTAAGAGGCCAAGGACGCAGAGATCAGAGTGGGAGTAGAGCAGAGAATTAAAGTGACAGGCGATCGGAAGCTCGAGGTCACGTTTACGGACTGAACTGAGGGGTGTTCCGCAAAGCGGCCACCCAATCTGCGTTTGGTCTCCCCAGTGTAGAGGAGACCACATCGTGAGCAGCGAATACAGTACACTAAATCACTGTTTCACCTGGAAGGAGTGTTTGGGGCCCTGGGCAGTGGGAAGGGAGGAGGTAAAAGGGCAGGTGTTGCATCTTCTGTGCTTGCATGGGAAGGTGCCGTGGGAAGGGGAAGGGGTGATAGAGGAGTGGACCAGGGTGTTCCGGAGGGAGTGGTCCCTTCGGAATGCTGAAAGGGGAGGAGAGGGGAAGATGTGTTTGGTGGTGGGATCACGCTGGAGGTGGCAGAAATGGCGGAGGATAATCCATTGAATGTCGAGGCTGGTGGGGTGAAAGGTGAGGACAAGGGGAACCCTATCGTGGTTCTGGGAGGGAGGGAAAGGGGTGAGAGCAGAAGTGCGGGAAATAGAACGGACATGGTCAAGGGCCGTGTCAACCACGGTAGAGGGGAATCCTCAGCTGAGGAAAAAGGAAGACATATCGGAAGCACTAGTATGGAAGATGGCATTGTCAGAGTAGATGCGGCGGAGATGGAGAAACTGGGAGAATGGAATAGAGTCCTTACAGGAAGCGGGGTGGGAGGAAGTGTAGTCCAGGTAGCTGTGGGAGTCAGTGGGCTGACAGTGAATGTTTCTCTCTCTACAGATGCTGCCTGACCTGCTGAGTATTTCCAGCATTTTCTGCTTTTATTTCAGATTTCCAGCATCTGTAGTATTTTGCTTTTCCCTTTCATAAAACCATGTTGACTCTGCCTAATCATATTACCATTTTCTAAGTGCCCTGTTGCCACGTCCCTAATAATTGATTCTAGCATTTAGCTACTGATGTCAGGATAACTGGCCCATAGTTCCCCGTTTTTTTCTTCCTCCTTTATTAAATAGCGGAGTTATGTTTGCTACCTTCCAATCCTTGGGGACTGTTCTAGAATCGAGGTAATTCTGGAAGATTAATACCAGTGCATCCACTATCTCTGCAGCTACCTCTTTAAAACCCTAGGATGCAGGTTGTCAGGTCCAGGGGATTTGTTGCCATTTCGTCCCATTAATTTCTCCAGTACTATGGGGGAGAAATTCAGTATCGCCCCATTTGGGGCGCAATTATCGGCCGGGCGCAAAGATTAGCGCCTGGCACTAATTATCGCCACCGACTGCAAACTTGACTTTTATCGCCCCTGGAGGTGATTGGAGCGCTAAATCAGGCGCTACACACCTGTCTTAAGGCGCAAAGGCCGAGGAGCGAGGCGCTAACTCAGAGCGCGGGCGCAGCGCAGGTGCTGTCAGTTAGCGATGGAACACAGACACACTGGAGCCGGACAGTTCTTAAAGGGGAGGGTCGATCTTGCACTCCAGCCACACCCTGCTCACTGGAGCCTTGAATCTCGGCCTGGAGAGACCTGTGCCTAAATCTTCCAGCCAAGGACTATGGAGAGGGTGAGAGAACGAGCTCAGAGCTTCAGCGAACGGGCCTTGGATGCTCTGGTTGGCGCGGTGGAGCGCAGAAGATCTATACTCTTCCCTGAGAGTGGCAGGAGGCCTTTGCCGCGCGAGTACAGAAGAGTGTGGAGGGAGGTGGCTCAGAGCGTCTCCTCCAGGAGCATGGTGCCCAGGACCCATATACAATGTCGAAAAAAGTTCAAAGACCTCACTCGGATCGTCAGGGTGAGTGGCTTTTTTTCAATACCTCTCCATCCCTCCATCTCAACCTCACTCTATGGCCAGAGGGTCTTAAAACCCCAATGCACAACACTCATCCAACACCTATGGCCCTCTCATGAAACACACACGCACATTCCACACTTTGCATACAGTAAGGGCTATTCACCTATGGGAGGCACATCAGGCAAGACCATGGCTGCATACAGTAAGGGCTATTCACCTATGGGAGGCACATCAGGCAAGACCATGGCTGTATATTTACTCAGACGCCGTCCTTTTTCTTGCAGGCCAAGCTATCTCATAATAGGAGACAGCAGCAACGGACGGGTGGAGGGCGGCCTCAGCTGCAACCCCTCAGCAATCTTGAGGCACGCGTCCAGAGGATTGTGGCAAGCCGGGTGATCGGTCCCGTCGCCACTGGAGACGCCGACCCCGTTCTGGACAGCAATGGTAAGGTCATCACCTTTTTGTCCTCTGTCCTTCCACTTGTCCCTCACAACACCAGCCTTTGACACTTTCAATCCAACTTACTAAATCGCTGCACTCATTCCTCCCTTACTGCCACCCTGTCCTCACGCTAAAGCCACTCTTGTACCTCCCTGCTTTCAGATGGTGATTCACCAGCTGAGGAGACGGGCCTTCAAGCTGCCACTGGGAGTGAAGCTGCAGCCGAGGAGGAAGATGAAGGCGGAGCATCAGTGCCACCCTCTCCCGAGGAAGCCCATGCCCACACTGGGAACACGCCTTCCCTGGAGGGGAGCAGGGGGGAAGGGTCTGATGAGGGTGAAGCTCCAGGACCCAGCGGGCTGCAGCAACGCCATGGGGGTAGGGAAGAACGGGGGCCTTCTCCCCGGAGGGAGAGTATGCCAGCGAGTCCTACTGCACTGGACGCAGAGGAGGAGCGGCTCATCGCTGAAATGAACACCCAGGCGGTGGACATGCACACTGAGCTCATGGGTGCAGTGGGAAGGGTGCCCGAATGCATTGAATCACTGGCAAGGAGTGAGGAGCACTTCGCTGTAGCACAGGCGGATGCCACACTAAAGCTTAGTGCTGCAATTCAGTCACTGGCTGCCGTGATCCCATCTCTGACTGCTCTCATGCAGACTCAGATTGAGGCCACGCGAGCACTGACTGCTGCCATCCTCGATGGTTCGTACACATTTCCCCGGGGCTCTCACCGCGCCGCAGCAGGCCAGCAATCTGTGCTCCAGCAGATTGCTCCGGATGCTGAAGGGCTGCCCCGTGGGAGTGCCAGTGTGTCGGTCGAGCAGGGAGTTGCTGTCCTCTCTCAAGATGACAGCATTCCTGCTGCCACCACTGTCACTTCTCCACTGCACTTGCCACTGCCTGTAGGACAGACTGCTGCCGCCCATGCAGAGTTGGTGCAGTCTGCAGCCGGGCCCTCCAGGCCCAGAGCTGGTCGAGGCTGTCCTTCAAGGGCATTTGCAGTCTCAGGTTCTGACAATCAGCAGCCTTCCACCAGCCTTGCTGCAGCCACTGAGGTCCCATTACGGAGGAGCAGTAGGGTGGGAAGGGGGGAAGTGCGCAAGGGAAGGAGATCACCCTCGAAGGGCAAAAAGTAGGAGGTGTGACAAAATGTTGGTCATTTTTTTATTAAAGGCTAAGGTTCGTGGTCAAACTTTTGAACATTATCTCCAGGTTATGAGAACCAGTTATGTTAATGACTGTGTTTTTGTGTTTCTTTCTATTAGTTTGTCATGAGGAAATGACACACACAGAGTTTGTGAAATAAATAAGTTTTTGTATTCAAAATATACATGTTTGGTCTTTGGAATTGGTGCCTTGGCCGGCTTAGGGGTTGCGGGTTGGTTTCATTCATGTTGTTCTCAATGGCAGAAGCCATTTCCTCAGCAGGGGCCTAGAAGCGGCTTGCTATCAGCCGTTGACGGACGGCCCTTCCAGTTTCTACATTGTAGGCCTCCCTCCCGCCTTGGTGCTGCTGATGATCATCCTCCTTCTCTTCCTCCTCCTCCTCTGGTGGTGCTCCAAGGCCTGGTGGCATTGGCTGGGTCCTGAGGATTGCCATGTTATGCAGCATGCAGCACACAACTACGAAGTGGGAAACTCGCTCAGGCGAGTACTGCAGGGCTCCTCCAGAATGGTCCAGACAGCGGAACCGTTGCTTGAGCACGCCGATTGTGTGCTCAACAATGTTCCTGGTAGCTTGATGGCTCTCGTTGTACCGCAGCTCAGCAGGGGTGTTGGGCGTATGGAGCGGTGTCATCAGCCAGGTGCTCAGTGGATATCCCTTGTCCCCGAGAAGCCAACCAACTGGCTGATGCGGTGCTTGGAAAAGTTCTGCCACAGTAGTCTGGCGCAGGATGAATGCATCGTGGCAGCTGCCAGGATAGTGGGCATTGACAGCGAGTATCAGCTGTCTGTGGTCACAGACCAACTGAACGTTCAAGGAATGGAACCCCTTTCTGTTGCGGAAATCCTCGGCATTCTCATGCGGAGCACGCAAAGCCACATGCGTGCAGTCAATGGCGCCCTGCACCATGGGGAAGCCCGCTATCCTAGCAAAGCCCATTGCGCGTTCTTGCTGCTTGTCTGGGGTCATGGGGAAAGAGATGTACTCTCGTCTCCTTTTAAAGAGGGCATTTGTGACCTGACGGATGCAGCAATGCACCGCAAACTGGGAGATATTGGCGATGTCCCCAGTAGCAGATTGAAATGAGCCAGTGGCATAAAAGTTCAGAGCCACTGTGATCTTCACTGCCACCGACAGAGACGTCCTGGACCTCAGTTGAGGCTGCAGATCTGGCTGCAGCAGGTGGCAGAGCTCAGTGACCACCTCCTTGCTGAAGCGCAGCCTTCGCAAACACTGCTCCTCAGACATATTAATATATGTGGATTGTTGGCGATATACCCTGGGAGGGTAAGGTCTCCTGTACAGAGGCCTGTTGGCCATCCTACGTCTGGCCATGATGCAACTCTCTCTCTGCGTCTCTGTGTCCTCCGATTCTGGTGGCGCAGGACGACGCCCACAGTCAGTGCAGCCCTCATAGTCTCTTGGCAATCAGTTATGAAGGCCAAAAACCAAAGTACCTGCAAAGTTATGATCAGTAGCCAAAACTACCTCACACATGCGTTGACTCAATGCAGAAGTCTCTCTTTCTCTCTCTCTGAATCTCTCTCTCTCTCTCTCAGAACGAGTGGTGCAAAAATGTCAACCACAGAGAAAGACAGGAAGAGGCCCCCTTTAAATAGCGCCCCCCCCAGCCCCACAGCGACTGGGAGCGTTCCAGTCTTCCGGTCGTTGGTTGCGCCAGGCGGAAAGGATGGGGGTGCCACTCAATTTCCGCTCCGGGGCACCACAAGGGCGTTGCACCCTTGTATGACGTCAAGATCTGCGTGCGCAGGAGATCGCGGCGGTAAAGTTTAGCGCCGCCGCAAAATGTCTATTTAATTTTGCGAGCAGCGCAAACATCGCTGCGCCCAGGCGCTAGTTGCTTTGCGCCCCATTAGCGCCCTCTTAATGCGCTAACGGGAGGCGCAACCAACTGAATTTCTCCCCCTATGTCTTTACTTATATTGATTTCTTTAAGTTCCTCATTCTCTCTAGACCCTTGGTTCCCCATTATTTCTGGATTGTTTATTGTGTCTTTTACAGTGAAGACTGATACAAAGGCCGGAATTTTACCGGTGCTCAGAGTGCGGGTTTGGAGGCGGGTCCACTGTCAAAATCACAAAGATTGACAGCGGGTTGGTATCCCACTGTAAACCCGCCTCCTTATCGGTTTCCCAAGTGTCGGGTCTGTCATCCCTGAACAGACCCAACACCAAGCAGCAGGTCAGGCAATTTAGATAGTTAAAAGCTTATTAAAAGGAAGTTAAGAACCATTTTCACATGTACTTGCCATTTTACCAGGTTTTCGACGAGGTTCCCGGAGAGCGGGTATCATGTCAGGTAAGTATATCGGGTTCTCAATGACTGTGGATTGCTGTGAATAGGTGACAGCTGCAAAAGTGGTATAAAACCTACCTATTCACAGCTGTTCACTTCCCAATCTTAGAAGCTGGAGCATTAATGATTTGGAACCCACTTTTGAGCTTTATGCACTTTTGAAGTGTTTGGAGTAATCTCTCTATCCACTGTCACCTCCTTGGAACAACCTATCTCAACACTGACAGATTACTTCTGTTATCTCAACCTCACCTGCCATCTATTCCATCAGCATCGGTGCCCTAGAAAAAATCTCACCTTGGTCCTCAGAATCTCAACACGATCAGCCCCAACACCAGCAGCACCAACATCCACACCAACCTTTTCCGCAATCAACTGATGCTGCACTGGACACAGGGCATCATCACCCATGCACATTGCTGCCCACGACGCCAGCGATGGCCACACCATGTCCAGATTTGCTTCACTTAACACTGTGCATGATGCCACATGATGCATCAGGTTGCACCGGACACGCCACGGCTGGTGAAATCGCGGTCAAAGTATTTGTTTAATGTCTCTGCCATTTCCTTATTGCCTATTATAATTTCTCCTGTCTCTGCCTCTAATGGGCCCACGTTTACTTTCACTAATCTCTTCCTATTTACATACCTATAGAAACGTTTACAATCTGTTTTTATGTCTCTTGCTAATTTACTCACATATTCTTTTATCTCTTTCCTTATCAATATCAGCACCATAAAGTATCCCTACAATGTCCAAGCAATTCCTTTCACACTTATCACCATGGCGGGGGGGGGGGGGGGGGGGGCGGCGGGGGTGGACATTATGTCTCACCATTCACTGGAACGCACGAAGACACTTTCAAAGGTGCACACAAATCTGTCCAAGAAGGCAAAGTGGTGAAAAAAAGGATTTCAATGCTTGACAACACATTAACAGAAAGTTTACACGAACATTGGCAAAAACACCCAAGTACCTTCCTATGTGTATTGTTAGTTGTTGTGATTGGACTAGGATGAGGGTGAGGGTGAGGGGTGGCTAATGAGATGGGGAAGTGATAATGTAGATAGAGAGGGACGGGTGGAGGTGCAAGGTAAGTTGGTGTGAGTAAGGATGTGCAGGATTAGGGTAGGGAAGGCAGAGTGATGGGGATGTGATGAGTGACACAGCAGGATGAGGTTGAGTGTAGCTTTGCAGTAACATTTCGTGATCTACTGAGATCACTGAAAGGTTTGCGCCACTGCAGGCTGGTCCTCCTGCTTGTGTCCTCCTGTACAATGTGCAACCAGGCTGCGTTGGTGTCCTGGGGAGGTCTCTTCTGCCCATTGGAAGGGAAAAGAACCTCCCTGCGTGCTGTGACTCCCTCCATATGCTTATGGAGGGAGTCAAGGGAGAGCCTGGGTGCAGCCGTGCACCTCTGTGCAGTGCTTGTCAGTACTTGCAGCACCTCAATGCTGTAGAACACTGACAGCCCAACTGTCAAAATGAATGTGGACATGGTCCCTTTAAGGAAACCGGCTGATGACGTCTCATCAGATGACGTCATCAGACCCGCTTCTTTTAAATTGGCCGGGAACCTCACAGGGCGAGCTTAACAAGGCCAATCAGGGCAAATTCACTTGGAGGAGGCGGGACGAAGAAGGGAGCAGGGTTTGAGGCCTCCGCCTACTGCGGTTGCACCGGACACGCCACGGCTGGTGAAATCGCGGTCAAAGTATTTGTTTAATGTCTCTGCCATTTCCTTATTGCCTATTATAATTTCTCCTGTCTCTGCCTCTAATGGGCCCACGTTTACTTTCACTAATCTCTTCCTATTTACATACCTATAGAAACGTTTACAATCTGTTTTTATGTCTCTTGCTAATTTACTCACATATTCTTTTATCTCTTTCCTTATCAATGTCTTGGTCCTCCTTTGCTGAATTCTAAAATCCTTCCAATCCTCAGGCTAACTATCTTTCTGGCAACATTATAAACCTCTTCCTTTGATCTAATACTATCTTTAACTTCTCTTGTCAGCCACGGTTGGACCACTTTTCCTGTGGGGTTTTTGTGCCTTAAAGGAATGTATATTTGTTGTAAATTATGTATTAATTCTTTAAATGCTAGTCATTGCTTGTCTACCATCATACCTTTTAAAGTAGTTTCCCAATCTACCTGAGCCAACTCGCCCCTCATACTTATGTAGTTTGCTTTGTTTAAATTTAAGACCCTAGTTTCGGACTTAACTAAATCACTTTCAAACTCAATATAAAATTCTATCATATTATGGTCACTCTTCCCTAAAGGTCCCTTTACTACAAGGTTATTAATTAACCCTTTCTCATTGCACAATACTAGATCTAAATTAGCCTGTTCCCTAGTTGGTTCCTCAACATACTGATCTAGAAAACTATCTGGTATACATTCCATGAATTCGTCCTCCACAGTATTACTGCAAAGTTGGTTTGCCTAGTCTATATGTAGATTAAAGTCCCCCATGATTACTGTATTACTCTTGTTACATGCGCCTCTAATTTCCTGATTTATACTCTGCCCTACATTACAACTACTGTTTGGGGGCCTATAAACAACTCCTACCAATGTTTTCTGCCCCTTGCTGTTTCTTAGCTCCACCCAAACCGATTCTACTTTTTGATTTTCCAAGCTAAGATCCTTTTTCTCTACTGTCTTTATCCCATCCTTTATTATCAGGGCTACCCCTCCTCCTTTTCCATTTTGCCTATCTCTTCTAAAAGTTAAGCATCCTGGAATATTTAGTTCCCAACCTTGGTCACTTTGCAACCACGTCTCTGTAATGGCTATTAGATCAAACCTATTAATTTCTATCTGCGCTATTAATTCATCTATTTTGTTGCGAATGCTTCACGCATTCAGATATAGTGCCTTTAGCTTTGACTTTTTCTATTTTTCCCTGATGTCACCTTAGTCACTGATGCCCTATTACCTTTGTTACTCTCTCTGTCCCTTCCTGACCCACTCTGCTTATTTTTACCCAAAACTTTGCTCTGCTCTAGAGCCTTGACATTTCCATTGCTGCTTTTAAATTTACTCTTTCCTGAATCCTCACCCCCCACCGCCCCTTCATTAGTTTAAAGCCTTTTCTACTGCCCTAGTTATTCGATTCGCCAGGACACTGGTTCCAGCCTGGTTTAAATGGAGCCCGTCCCAATGGAACAGCTCCCTCTTTCCCCAGTACTGGTGTCAGTGGCCCATGAAGTGAAACCCCTACCTCCCACACTACTCTTTCAGTCACGCATTTAAGTTTCTAATCTGCTTATCCCTATGCCAATTGGCGCGTGGCTCAGGTAACAATCCAGAGATTATTACCTTTGAGGTTCTGCTTTTTAATTTGGACTGCAACTCCTCAAACTCTCTCAGCTGAACCTCATTCCTAGTTCTACCTATGTCGTTGGTTCCTCCCCTTCCCACTCCAAGTTCTTCTCCAGCCGAGAGGAGATATCTTTAACCCTGGCACTGGGCAGGCAACACAGCCTTCAGTACTCCCTGTCGCAGCTGCAGATAACAGTATCTATCCCTATAGCTTAAAAAAGGATCTTTGATAAGTTCCATGACCAAACATACAAAAGGTCTGCAGGAACTTTTGTATTACAACAATCAAACTGCTCCCATAATACTATCACAATTTAAAAGCTACTACTGAAGCAACAACATTTGTTTTACTCTGTTATTAAATCTTTCACCTATAGTTGTTCAATGGCAAATATATCTATAAATGCAAATGAATATCAGTTTTCCTATTAATATATTTTTCAAAATGAGAATATATGACATAGCCTGTTGAACAAACAGAAAATGCATAAATGTACAAAAGCAAAATACTGTGGATGCTGGAAATCTGAAATAAAAACAGGAAAAGTTGGAAATACTCAGCAGGTCAGGCAGCAAATGTGGAGAGTTAACTTTTCAAGTCGATGACCTTTCATCAGAACTGGAAAATGTTAAAGATGTCACAGGTTTTAAGAAAGTACAGAGGCAGGGAAAGGGGGATGGGAGGAAAGAACAAAAGGGAAGGTTTGTGATAGGATGGAAGGCAGGTGAGGTTAACTGACAAAAAGGATGATGGTGCAAGGCAAAAGGGGAATGGTAATGGGACATGTAAAGAAACAAAAGATGGGTCTAGAGGAGGTGTAAATGGGAATATCAGAATCATCAACAGCTGCCGTCCGAAAAAATGGGAGTGGAGATTATGATCTGAAATTATTGAACTCAATGTTGAGTCCAGAAGGATGTAAAGTGCCTTATCAAAAGATGAGGTGCTGTTCCTTGAGCTTGTGTTGAGCTTCATGTAAATGTTTCATCTTATAACCTTTATTACATAACTTTCTCTAAATGAAGGAATGTGAAATATTCAGTAGTTGAACTGGAGTTATAATTCTCCTGAAATCTATCAACAATATTGGAATTCTTTAGTCATGATATTCATGTGTTAAGTTCTTTGTTTCTGAATAAAATGAAAGTTGCATAAAACTAACATAAGAAATACTGTGACTCGTACTTGAAGGGTCTATATCTATTCTTACTACATAAAAGCAGAAGAAAGTGAAAATATGGGCAATTTTCCTAAAAACTAAAATGTGTCCTGCAAGTTATGCTGCGATAAAATTGGCATGGTTATGTAGATTCAGTATAGCCATTAGCTCACTTCACATTTTATGAAAATTTTATGCTTCAAAAATCTTAGCTATATCTAGCTAATCTAGTTAACTGTATTGCATTTTTCTTTCTGGCTGAAAACGACAAGGATACTGAATCAGCGCCTAAGTTAAAGTAATTGACTTGGTAGTATTTGTTAATTATAGAGTTTTCATCTGGCTCCATGTTTTGCAAACATGCACAAGTGGATGTAACACAACCCAACATCAAAATGCTCTCTCTCATATCATTATACCAGCGATCAAATCTGGTTCATTAACTCTTTATCTATTGATACCATTGCAGATTGTGAAATATTTTTCATCACATTTTTCTTCTATAAAGTTCTGTTTTTTAAGAACACAGTGGGGCAAAATGGGCGGTATCGGATTGGCCACCCGTTATACGCAGCGCCTGTTATTCAGTTTCATTGACTGCAACAGAGCTGAATATCAGGCGTTGCGTATAACGGGCGACCAATCCGATACCGCCCGATTTGTGCCACCGCCCGAGACAAATTTCTAGGGCAATGTTTCAGATCAAAACCGGCATAACTGCAACTTTTTTTTTATTCGCTTATGGGATCTGGGCGTCGCTGGCAAGGCCAACATTTATTGCCCATCCCTAGTTGCCCTTGAGAAGGTGGTGGTGAGCCGCCTTCTTGAACCGCTGCAGTCCGTGTGGTGAAGGTACTCCCACAGTGCTGTTAGGTAGCGAGTTCCAGGATTTTGACCCAGCGATGATGAAGGATCGGTGATATACTTCTAAGTCAGGATGGTGTGTGACTTGGAGGTGGTGATGTTCCTATGCGCCTGCTGCCCTTGTCCTTCTAGGTGGAAGAGGTCACGGGTTTGGGAGGTGCTGCCGAAGAAGCCTTGATGAGTTGCTGCAGTGCACCTTGTAGATGGTGAACACTGCAACCACAGTACGCCGGTGGTGGAGGGAGTGAATGATTAAGGTGGTGGATGGGGTGCCAATCAAGCGGGCTGGTTTGTCCCGGATGGTGTCGAGCTTCTTGAGTTTTTTTGGAGCTGCACTCATCCAGGCAAGTGGAGAGTATTCCATCACACTCCTTACTTGTGCCTTGTAGATGGTGGAAAGGCTTTGGGGAGTCAGGAGGTGAGACACTCACCGCAGAATACCTAGCCTCTGACCTGCTCTTGTTGCCACAGTATTTATGTGGCTGGTCCAGTTAAGTTTCTGGTCAATGGTGTCGCCCAGGATGTTGAGGGATCCGGTGATGGTAATGTCGTTGAATGTCAAGGGGCGGTGTTGGAGATAGTCATTGCCTGGCACTTCTGTGGCTCGAATGTTACCTGCCACTTATCACCCCAAGCCTGAACGTCATCCAGGTCTTGTTGCATGCGGGCATGGACTGCTTCATTATCTGAGGAGTTGTGAATGGCGCAGAACACTGTGCAGTCATCAGCGAACATCCCCATTTCTGACCTTATGTTGGAGGGAAGGTCATTGATGAAGCAGCTGAAGATGGTTGGGCCTAGGACACTGCCCTGAGGAACTCCTGCAGCGATTTCCTGGGGCTGTGATGATTGACCTTCAACCACCTTCCTTTGTGCTAGGTATGACTCCAGCCAGTGGAGCGTTCCCCCCCCCCCCCCCCCCCCCCGATTCCCATTGACTTCAGTTTTACTAGGGCTCCTTGATGCCACACTCGGTCAAATGCTGCCTTGATGTCAAGGGCAGTCACTCTCACCTCACCTCTGGAATTCAGCTCCTTTGTCCATGTTTGGACCAAGGTTGTAATGAGGTCGGGAGCCGAGTGGTCTTGGTGGAACCCAAACTGGGCATCAGTGAGCAGGTGCCGCTTGATAGCGCTGTCGATGACGCCTTCCATCACTTTGCTGATGATTGAGAGTAGACTGATGGGCGCTAATTGGCCAGATTGGATTTGTCCTGCTTTTTGTGGACAGGACATACCTGGACAGTTTTCCGCATTGTCGGATAGATGCCAGTGTTGTAGCTGTACTGGAACAGCTTGGCTAGAGGCCAGGCCAGTTCTGGAGCACAAGTCTTCAGCACGATAGCCGGGATGTTGTCGGGCCCTTAGCCTTTGCTGTCTCCAGTGTGCTCAGCCGTTTCTTGCTATCACTTGGAGTGAATCGGCTGAAGACTGGCTTCTGTGATGGTGGGGACCTCAGAAGTAGGCCGATATGGATCGCCCACTCGGTACTTCTGGCTGCAAACGCTTTAGCCTTGTCTTTTGCACTCACGTGCTGGGCTCCACCATCATTGAGGATGGGGATATTCATGAAGCCTCCTCCTCCCGTTAGTTGTTTAATGGTCCACCACCATTCACGACTGGATGTGGCAGGACTGCAGAGCTTTGATCTGATCCGTTGATTGTGGGATCACTTAGCCCTGTCTATAGCATGCTGCTTCCGCTTTTATGTAGTCCTGTGTTGCAGCTTCCCCAGGTTGGCACCTCATTTTTAGATATGCCTGGTGCTGCTCCTGTACACTCCTTATTGAGCCAGGGTTGGTGGTAATGGTAGAGTGAGGGATATGCCAGGCCATGAGGTTACAGATTGTTGTGGAATACAATTCTGCTGCTGCCCCGTTTTGAAGTGCTGGATCTGTTCTGAATCTATCCCATTTAGCATGATGGTAGTGCCACACAACACGATGGAGGGTGTTCTCAGTGTGAAGACGGGACTTCGTCGCCGCAATGACTGTGCGGTGGTCACTGCTACTAATACTGTCATGGAGAGATGCATCTGCAACAGGTAGATTGGTGAGGACGAGCTCAAGTAGGTTTTTCCCCTCGTGTTG
The DNA here is from genome assembly GCA_030390025.1 of Squalus acanthias. Lineage (NCBI taxonomy): Eukaryota > Metazoa > Chordata > Chondrichthyes > Squaliformes > Squalidae > Squalus > Squalus acanthias. The sequence goes on from CM059425.1 coordinate 161,826,956, forward strand.
GTTGTCTCACCACCTGTCGCAGGCCCAGACTGGCAGTTACGTCCTTCAGGACTCAGCCAGTAGTGGTGCTACCGAGCCACTCTTGGTGATGGACATTGAAGTCCCCCACCCAGAGTACAGTCTGTACCCTTGCTACTCTCAGTGCTTTTTCCAAGTGGTGTTCAACATGAAGGAGCACTGATTCATCAGCTGAGGGAGGGCAGTAGGTTGGTTCCTTGCCATGCTTGACCTGAAGCCATGAGACTTCATGGGGTCCAGAGTCAATGTTGAGAACTCCCAAGGCCACTCCTTCCTGACTGTATACCACCACCCCTGGTGGGTCTGTCCTGCCAATGGGATAGGACATACCCGGTATAGATAGACTGATAGATTAATAACAACAACTTGCATTTATATCGCGCCTTTAACGTAGTAAAACATCCTAAGGCACGTCACAGGAGTGTTAACAAACAAAATTTCACAAAAATAGACCATATTATCTCTAATACATTCAGAAGAAGAATTTTTGATAGTAAAGGAATACTTGCTACAGTCATCAAAGAGTTAAAATGATATCCAGTTTAATTCGCAATATAAACTGATTGCACTTTGTGATTTCTGTTTTCTGTTTTAGTTTGAAAGGTTATTTGGTGACAAAAACTCATTATAACGTACCAGGGATATGTACTAACAATGTGCAACTCAGTGTTGAAAATAAATATTTAAGTTGTCAGTATAAGCTGCCTCCGTTTTCATTTTGCGTTTATTTCAATGCCAGATTCACAGCATAAATTTTTCATCACCTGCAATGTTATGAATAAAAGATTAAAAAAGAACTGGGGAAAAAATGTGACACATGTGGTGCATGCTGCAAGTTGAACACGCAGTGTGTATAACTAGATGTTTAATTTTCATCATTTTCTTTAACGTCAGTAGCGTTATTATCTGACTTAATACACCATGAAACTAAATTATAGCACTCCAGTCCTAGAACGTCTGCTTGTAAAAGAAAAGTGGTAATTTTTAACCCTCTCAGCACCATTTTTGTTCTTAGTGTCAAATTTTGTGCCAATTTTGAGTAGCCTTGTTCTGTTCACTGTAACTATCACAGTCTATTTTAGTCAATATAAACACAACTTATAAAATGATGAAACTTCTTCAGATACAGTACATTAAATGCTGTACTTTTTTCCAAATAAGTGTGTTGACGAATGGCACATGAAAAGAACAGCAAGTCACCAAACAGAATTGCTCTTTTATATTAGTCAGCCTGACTGACAGCAGTTTTTTCATTAAGTACAGTAGTGTAAACATTTTATAAATACATTTGTATTCATAACTATGTATTTATTCATATTTATGTATATTATGAGTTTACTTCTGATAAAAAGTTATGTTATGAATAACAGGTTAAACTGTTTATATTTTTAATGCTTTTTTACAGTCCTCCTCACATTAACTTACCTCTACAAATCTTCCAGCAACTTGGAGGCAATAGAAAATGTCTGTGCTATCAAATGCTGATGCCATTTAGAGAAGCACATAAAGGACATGAGTACGCATTGGTGCTTTGAACTCTAATCCCACTTCCCTGTCCTTTCCCCATATCCTTCATTTTCATTCAAGTGTTTACCTAATCTCCTTTTAAAGGTTGTGATTGAGTTAGTGCCAATAGCCACTTGTGTTTTTTTTAATCTGTTCTTGGGATGTGGGCGACACTGGCAAGGCAATATTTATTATCCCTAGTTATCCTGAATGCATTAAGAGCCAAAAACATAGGGCTGGATTTTGACGTGCAGGCGCTCTGGGAGCGGGGGTATCCGGTAGCGCGTGGGAAACCCGGAAATATGGTAAGCGCGTCTGTCAGTGGCTTTTTAACTCAGCCACCTCATTATAATTTTCCTTCCGGGTTTCCCGTCCAATCAACGGCAGTGGCCATGATGTGGACCCGCATGGCGTGATCTCAACTGCAGTATTTAAAGGACAATCCAAAGATGCAAGTTGAAGGAGCTGAAGTTGTCTGTCAGAGAACTGGAAGTGTTGCAATGGAGTCGAGACGAGCAAAGGCTGTGCCCCGCTTCACGGAGGCCTCCTTGGATGTGCTGCTGGGGGCTGAGAGGAGCCGGAGGGAGATACTCTGCCCTAGCAACGGGAGGAAGAAGCCGTGGTTGAAGGTTGCTGAGGAAATCAGCAGCAGGAGCGTGGTGCCCCACTCCTGGATTCAATGCAGAAAGCGGTTTAATGACCTAAGCAGGTCAGGAAAGGTGAATACAGTGCCACATTCACCTACATCCTGCTGTGCGCATCACCCCACCCCCACATTCTGCCATTTCAAGCCTACTCCATCACATCACCCCTCACACCCACTTACCTTGTAGGTGCACCCATCCTTCTCTTTGTATCAACTTCCTCACATCTCCATCTATCCAGTCACCACGCCCACTCACCCTCATCCTATGCAATGTCATGCCTCTCCCTCATAGTCACCCTCACCAAATGATGAATACCTGCCATTGCACTCACTCATATATCTCATCTTTCTCTCATAGCTCATCTTTCCCTCCTTGCAGGAGAAGAGAGCACAGAACACCAGGGAAAGGGAGAGAACTGGAGGGGGCCCTCTACAGATCACACAGCTGACAACTGCAGAGGAGGAGGCACTGGAGATCAGTGGAGTTTTGGCGTCCCTGGCTGTCGGAAATGGGGAGATGGGGATCTCCCAGCTACCTGGTGATACAATTTAATAAAAGCCACCCACATGTCATACCATCATGATAACTTGCAACATTCTTACCTTGCAATGACTAATTTATGGCCTAGAAATTCAATAAGGCCTGAAAACAGGCGGTGGCACCGCGGGGCGAGATTTGTTCTCGCCCATTTAGAAAGCGCAGGCAGCACGTTATTTTGGTGCTACCTGCTGATTTGAATGATCTTAGTGCACAGCCCAGCGATGAACGTGCTGCTTCAGGCTGTGCGCTCAGCAGCAGGCCCAATGTTGTGTCGCTGTCATGGAGCAAGGCTTCATTCTCTTAAAGCAAGGCTGTCATTTTTGAAAGCAGTCTCAAGCCCTTAAAGGTGAACTGCCTTCTGAAAAAAAATTAAAAATCATTCAAAAATAGGCAGACTCTAGCCCTTAAAACTTAACTACCTTCTGAAAAAAAAACATTAAAAATCATTCCAAGCTAGGCAGTCTTCAGCTCTTAAAGCTAAACTGCCTTCTGCATGTTAAATATGGTAAAAGTGCTTCAGCACCAACACAAATAGCTCAACAGGCCAGGAAAAGGGCACCCAGAGGCAAAAAAGTTGAGGCCGGTGGTGACTTTGAGAGCCACTGGTAACGCGTGGTTACCAGGCACCAAGCAGCAAGTTTTCTTCTAGAAGGTTACAGATGTCTGACACCACCTGACATGATATTCTGAGCCTCCTGACACATTGGTGTTCAGACATATCAAGGAACCTCAGCCTCTGCCTGTAGACCCTGTTTTGTGGGTATTGCCTCCTGCGAACTGTACCTTTCTGCTGGTCGCCTCTCTACTGCTGCCCTCTCTGCTGCTCCCCTCTATGTGGCTGCCCTCTCTCCTGTGGAGCTACAGGTTTGTGAGCAGCAGGCTGCTGTGGGTGCTGTTGCTGGTCATCTTGGTCCTCATCTGAGGTCCAATCTAAGGCAGCATAAACTGCATCTATCCTGATATGATAGAGCAAACCTCCAAGGTGCAGAAAGTAACCTCCGAAGTGTAGCAAGTAACGTCTCAGCAAAAATACTCGCACGCAGCCTAAAGCATTTGAGTTAAATGTGGAAGTCGCCGGGTTAGAGACGGCTTCTCGACACTGACATTTTTCCCGGTTTTAACCACCTACCCACACCCAAACCCATGCGCTCTTCCAGGTTAAAAGTCAGCCCATAGTATGGGGATTAGAGTCTCATGTAGGGGTAGGAGACTCCCTTCACTGAAGGACATTAGTGAACCATTTGGGTTTTTACAACAATCCAGAAGCTGTTCCCTTTTTACCAATTCACCAATTAGTGGAAATGATCGTTCTCTATTTATCCAATCAAAACCTTTCTTAATTTTAGTACTTCCATTAGAACCCTTCTTCATTTTCTGTGCACTATGGAACACAACCTTGGTTTTTCAAACCTTTCAATATTACTATATCCTCTCATCCCTCATGTCATCCTGGTGAGTTTACTGCGCATTTTTTCATGGCTCCAAAATTCTTTTACTAAAAGGATGCCCAAAACTGCACACAGTAGAACCATGTGCACTTTTATAGTGGGCCAGAAATTCGGCTGTTGTCGGGTGAGTACGCGCTGTGTACTTACCCGTAAGGCCACCTGAAGTGCTGGTTTCCTGCATGCACTGCGCATGCGCGGGAAACCGGAACTTCCGTTCCCCTGAAGGAAGGGGTTCAGAAGTCGAACGCGTGCGCGGGAGAGGCTGCGCGCACGCAGCGAACTTCAGGTTTTTTTTCAGGTTTCTCCGGGAAGGTAAGTATGAAGAACTGCACTTTTAAAAAGGAGGTGCAAGGCCTGTTTTTAACAAGGTAAGTGGTTAATTAATTACAATTTAAACATTTTTTCAACAGGTTTATCTTTTTTAGATACTTTAAAGAAAGGTAAGTTTATTTTTAGCACCGTTAAAAAGTATAATTAATTTTTTCAAAAATTTAAATTTTTGTTTAAAGTAGTTAATTTATGTAACTTATAGTTATTTTAAAAATGTGATGTTTTTAAAAAAATGTATTTGAAGTTTAAGTGTGGTTTTGGGGCCGATCTCTATTCATAGATTTGACAGCTCTTCCTGTCAAATCTATGAATGAAAATGCCCTGCTAGGATTGGCTCTCCATGGCCCACGTGATCCCAGGGGACGCTTCGAACTAACTGCGCCCCTGGGATACACAAGCACTGCGCGCCGGCAGCTGGAGGAGGCCCAGGACCCGAAGTCCTCGTGGGCCCAAAGCACAACTGCAGGCGCGGTAGGCAAGTACGCGCACGATGCTTGCACCCGCAGGAAGCCGGAAAGCCGAATTTCTGGCCCAGTGTGTTTCACATCAAAAAAAGTTTCCAAGAAATTTGACTGGGGCATCAGGGAGTTGAACAGGAAGAGGGAGTGAATATACTCACAAAAAGGTACGATTTGAGGAGGGTATTGAAAATACGTAGAGAGGTAACAAGGTGACAGGGTTTAAGAAGAGAATTCCAGAGTGTAGAGGATAGTGGCTGAAAACTTTACCATAAAACATGAAGTAGACAGCACCAGTCAGAAGAGTTGAGAATAAAGGATGGAACAAAGGATTGGACAAGTTTACAAAGGTGGTGAGGAGCAAGGTTACATATGGATTTAAAGATGAAGATTTTAAAGTCGCTGTGCTGGGTAATGGGGAGCTGAAGGACATCAGCAATGACAGCGGTGATAGGAATGCAGGATTTAGCATGAGATGTAGAGCTCTGGATACTGTAACAGTGGCTTCAGCAATGTCTCGTACAGATTTGCCATCTTTCCTTGCTTTCGTACTCAACAACTCATAATATAAAACCCAAGATCAGATTTGTACTTTTTATGGTTTCTTTCCACTAACAATCCTGAGTTTAAAGATCTGTGTATCTACACTAATACAGCTCTCTGATCCTCCACTCCTTTGAGAATGTTACCACTTAGGGTATTTTTCCTATAATGTACGACTTCACATTTATTGGCATTGAACTGCATTTGCCACATGTGCAAGGCAAGAATGGAATTCTGCAAAATGAAGTACCTCTGCAGGCAGTCAACTGGCTGGATGACACAGTATATTACACATTGGGCTGTATTTTCTGATCGGAGGCTTCCCACGTGTGGATGCCTCCGATCTGGAAAAAATCTACGGACTTACCTGAGGGCTCCCGAGGTCCGGACACTTCCGCTCCTGGGCCTCTCCAACTCGAAATGTGCAGGGCCCATGTATCCCAGAGGCGCATGTGGTTCGCAAGCGTCCCTGGGATCACGTGGGCCATGGGGAGCCAATCAAAGAAGGGAATCTTCCTTCATACACTTGACAGATAGACCTGCCAAATATATGAATGGAGATCACCCCAGAAACACTTTAAAACATTAAATAATTTTTTTTTTTTAAAATCACATTTTTAAAATTAGTTGAAATTACAATAAATTAAATATTTTAAACAAAAATTTAATTTTTTGAAAAAAATAATTGAAGGTTTTTACGGGGCTAAAAATAAACTTACCTTTTTTTAAAGTATTTTTAAATGATAAATGAGTGAATATTTTTTTATAACTTTTTTTCAAATCTTATGCGTATGATTTCTAAGGGTTTGCTGCGGGCGGAGGTTCTGCAGAAAGCGGAACTCTCCACCCGCAGAGGCCCTTCTCCAGGGCAGGCATCCGATCTGTCAAGAGCATTCTTGACAGATCGGAAATGTCGGTTTTCAGCGCATGCGCTTGGCATGCCTGAAACCAGCATTTCCGATGTCCCTATGGGCGCACAGCGCTTACACATCCGTAGGCATCGGAATATACGGCCCAATGACATACAAGCTCAAGCTGTTGTTGGATTTCAACCCAAAACCATAGCATTGTAAAGTAAAATCTTAACTGCTGTGGTACTGGTGGTGAAATAAGCATTTTAACTGACATGGTGCATGATTACTTATGATATTTTAAAATGTAACTCACAAAACAAAGCATGAATCAATAAACAAAAGATCATAGCATGATTCTCATATCGCTACTGCTCAATTTGCACTCAAAAACAGGACAGTAGTGGAGAGACAATTACCACTGATTTAAAGTCCACTCAGATTCTTCTGCGTACTTGAATCTTGGTGCCCAGAACTCCCGTTGGAAATAGGCGGGAGCCTCATACATACATGCAAATAAATAGGGGTCATTCAGACCCCAAGTCCATACTTGCTTCTGCTTACCTGACTACCACCTGTCACTGATCCAGCCCACCAACCAGGGGAAGTACAAATCAGGAGCTGACCAATTCCAGTGATACTTTAACAACAACAACTTGGATTTATATAGTGCCTTTAAGGTAGTAAAACGTCCCAAGGCGCTTCACAGGAGCATTATCAAACAAATGTTGACACCGAGCCACATAAGGAGATATTAGGACAAAAGAGGTAGTTTTTAAGGAGCGTCTTAAAGAAGGAGAGAGAGGTAGAGAGACGGAGGGCTTAGGGAGGGAATTCCAGAGCTGAAGGCACGACCCACAATGAATAAAATCGGGGAAACGCAAGAGGCCAGAATTGGAGGAGTGAAGAGATCTCGGAGGCTTGTAGGGCTGGAGGAGGTTGCAATGATAGGGAGGGGCGAGGCCATTGAGGGATTTGAAAACAAGGATGAGAATTTTAAAATTGAGGCGTTGCTGGACCGGGAGCCAATGTAGGTCAGCGAGTACAGGGGTGATGGATGAACGAGACTTGGTGCGAGTTAGGTTACGGGCAGCAGAGTTTTGGATGACCTCAAGTTTACAGACAGTGGAAGATGGGAGGGCGGCCAGGAGTGCATTGGAACAGTCAAGTCTAGAGGTAACAAAGGCATGGATGAGGGTTTCAGCAGTGGATGAGCTGAGGCAGGGGCAGAGTCAGGTGATGTTCCAGAGGTGGAAATAGGTGGTCTTAATGTTGGCGAGGATATGTGGTCGGAAGTTCATCTCGGGTCAAATATGACACAAAGGTTGCGAACAGTGTGGTTCAGCCTCAGGGAGAGGGATGGAGTCAGTGGCTAGGGAACGGAGTTTGTGGCGGGGAGCGGAGACAATGGCTTGGGTCTTCCCAAAATTTAGTTGGAGGAAACTTTTGCTCATCCACTACTGGATGTCGGACAAGTAGTGTGACAAATCAAAGACAGTGGAGGGGTCGAGAGAGGTGGTGGTGAGGTAGGATTGGGAGTTGTCAGCGTACATGTGGAACCTGATGTTGCGTTTTCAGATGATGTCGCCGAGGGGCAGCATGTAGATGAGAAATGCGGTGGGGGGGGGGGCCAAGGATAGATCCTTGGGTTCTCCAGAGGTAACGATGCGGGAGCGTGAAGCGAAGCCACTGCAAGGGATCCTCAACTGCTGTCAGGTAAAGTTGGATGGAGGTTTTAGTTACTTGTGGGTTTTCCAGTTTAACCGATTTGAAAGCTTAAACAGTTGCTGCTTTAGGTTCTGCACTAAGGTTGCCTGCTGTTCCACTGCGTTGCTTCTTTCTGTTCCTAATGAAAAATATACCGCCATATTAAGCTGCTCCTGCAGCCTCTTGACAAGCAGCCGCACCACCCAATTTACTGCCTCTTAATTGGTGGGCTACCTATTGGGAAAGTGCTTTACGCTAGTAGCTTGCTGACTGCATGATAATGAGGGCCAACCATGTAAATTGCACTGGTCCCTCATTGACTCCTCCGGGCCACGCCTTTGCCACACACAGACGAAAATCACACTCCCATGTTTACCAGTTGGTTTATGGGACAAAAGGCCAATTTTACAAAATCGTACTCCTGGTGCAGTCTTGCATCGGGAGCACATAGTGAGAATTTAGGTGCATAGTTGGAATTCTATCCAATATATGTACTCCAGTGGGTGAGGCGCCAAGTCAAGAGTATGATTTTGTACATTTGGTCCTCAAATGTAGAAATGTGGTCACCACATTACAGGAAAGATGCGATTACACTAGAAAGGGTACAGAGGAGATTTACCTCCTGTTGCCAGGACTGGAGAATTTTAGCTATGAGGAAAGATCGGATAGGCTGGGGTTGTTTTCTTTGGAACAGAGGAGGCTGAGGGGAGACTTAATTGAGGTGTATAAAATTATGATGGGTCTAGATAGAGTGGATAGGAAGGACCTATTTTTCTTAGCAGAGAGGTCAACAACCAGGGGGCATAGAGTTAAAGTAATTGGTAGAAGGATTAGAGGCAAGTTGAGCGGAAATGTTTTCACCCAGAGGGTGGTGGGGGTCTGGAACTGCCTGCCTGAAGTGGTGGTAGAGGTAGAAACCCTCACTGCATTTAAAAAGTCTTGGATATGCACTTGAAGTGCCGTAACCTACAGGGCTACGGACCAAGAGCTGGAAAGTGGGATTAGGCTGGATAGCTTTTTTTCATAGAAACATAGAAGAAACATAGAAAAATAAGAGCAGGAGTAGGCCATTCGGCCCTTCAAGCCTGCTCTGCCATTCAATATGATCATGGCTGATCCTCTATCTCAATACCATATTCCTGCTCTCTCCCCATACCCCTTGATGCCTTTTGTGTCTAGAAATCTATCTATCTCCTTCTTAAATATATTCAGTGACTTGGTCTCCACAGCCTTCTGTGGTAGAGAATTCCACAGGTTCACCACCCTCTGAGTGAAGAAATTTCTCCTCATCTCAGTCCTAAATGTCTTACCCCGTATCCTGAGACTGTGACCCCTCGTTCTAGACTCCCCAGCCAGGGGAAACATCCTCCCTGCATCCAGTCTGTCTAGCCCTGTCAGAATTGTATACGTTTCAATGAGATCCCCTTTCATTCTTCTTAACTCTAGTGAATACAGGCCTAGTCGACCCAATCTCTACTCATACGACAGTCCTGCCATCCCAGGAATCAGTCCAGTGAACCTTCGCTGCATTCCCTCTGTGGCAAGTATATCCTTTCTTAGGTAAGGAGACCAAAACTGCACACAGTACTCCAGGTGTGGTCTCACCAAGGCCCTGTATAACTGTAGTAAGACATCCTTGCTCCTGTACTCAAATCCTCTTGCAATGAAGGCCAACATACCATTTGCCTTCCTAACTGCTTGCTACACCTGCATGTTTGCTTTCAGCGACTGGTGTACAAGGACACCCAGGTCCCTTTGTACATCAACATTTCCCAATCTGTCACCATTTAAATAATACTCTGCCTTTCTGTTTTTCCTACTGAAGTGGATAACTTCACATTTATCCACGTTATACTGCATCTGCCATGTTTTTGCCCACTCACTCAACTTGTCTAAATCGCCTTGAAGCCTCTTTGTATCCTCCTCACAACTTACAATCCCACCTAGTTTTGTGTCGTCAGCAAACTTGGAAATATTACATTTGGTTCCCTCATCCAAATCATTGATATATATTGTGAATAGCTGGGGCCCAAGCACTGATCCCTGCGGTACCCCACTAGTTACCGCCTGCCACCCCGAAAAAGACCCATTTATTCCTACTCTCTGTTTCCTGTCTGTTAACCAATTTTCAATCCATGCCAGTATATTACCCCCAATCTCATGTGCTTTAATTTTGCACACTAACCTCTTATGTGGGACTTTATCAAAGGCCTTCTGAAAATCCAAATACACCACATCCACTGGTTCTCCCTTATCTATTCTACCAGTTACATCCTCAAAAAACTCCAGTAGGTTTGTCAAACACGATTTCCCTTTCATAAATCCATGTTGACTTTGTCTAATCCCGTTGATATTTTCTAAGTGTCCTGTTATCACATCCTTTATAATAGACTCTAGCATTTTCCCTACTACTGATGTTAGGCTAACTGGTCTGTAGTTCCCTGTTTCCGCTCTCCCTCCTTTTTTAAATAGTGGGGTTACATTTCCCACCCTCCAATCTGCAGGAACTGTTCCACAATCTATAGAATTTTGGAAGATGACAACCAATGCATCCACTATTTCCATGGCTACCTCTTTTAGTACTCTGGGATGCAGATTATTAGGCCCTGGGGATTTATCAGCTTTCAGTCCCATTAATTTCTCCAGCACTATTTTTTTACTAATACTAATTTCCTTTAATTCCTCCTTCTCACTAGACCCTTGGTTCCCTAGCATTTCTGAGAAGTTATTTGTGTCCTCTTCCGTGAAGACAGACCAAAGTATTTGTTTAATTGCACTGCCATTTCCTTGTTCCCCATTATAAATTCTCCCGTTTCTGACTGTAAGGGACCTACAGTTTTGGCCGGCACAGATACAATGGGCCGAATGGCCTCCTTCTTTGCTGTAAACTTCTATGATGCTATGATTCTAACTACTGCTATGGGCAACTGAAATTTAAAAATTCGATTTAGTTGTCTACAAGTACAATAACTCGATTGCACATTAAACTGAATTTAAATAAGATATTTTTAGCAAAATTTGTATAGTATCTAGGGCTTTTATTAGGACACATCTAGCTAGGGGTTTAAGTCACATACTACCAAGCTTTGCCTCCCATTCCAAAAAGAACACGAAGATTTAGTTTGCGCAAAAGCAGAGCTTAAATTGGCCAGAAATGCACGTTTTTGTGTTCCTCATCGATTCCTTTAAAAGAGGTACCTCTCAAGGCCTACAGCTTTTGCTGGTTTATCTTGACGAAATGTATCATTTTCTTCAACAACTACCTACAGAGGGAAATTGCTTTTATGCCCAAGACAATGTTAGATGCCCCCTCTATGACTTGCTAACACACCTTTCATAAACAGTGTGTGCATTAAGCCTACTTTTTATCCTAATGTAACAATTTTCAAAATATTATTTGAATAAACCTACAAGCTATTATGCACTTTATTTTCATTTCAACTGTGCAAAAACATTCACTGCCTCCAAGGGTTAAATCAATGCTTTTTCTTTTATACAAAGGTTATCTTTTTCCTTTCAAGTTATGCAGATATACAGTTATACGAGCATTGCAATTCATTTTGTTCAAACAATGGTAATAGTTTCCCATATGGATTACAATTTCTTGATAGCAATTTAAAATAATTATTTTGAGATTTGATGCTAGACACCAGATTTTACAGTAGAAGTACAATGAGACATTGTACCACAGACACAACATGGGTGTGAGGAAACTTCTTAATGACACAATTTGGCACCAAGGTTGAAGTTTGCAGCTACCGTATCCTCTTTATGATGGTGAAAATCCATCAGGGCATTCGGGAATCTGAATCCATGATTAGGCCACTGTTTTGAGCTTGTGTGGTAGGGGAATAAGTTGTACAATTTTAGTTCTGCTTATTATACAGTGAAAATTTCATGGAGGTACGTAAAATACTATCTCAGAGCCAAGATGAACTGAAACAGCATAAGTGATTTAGATGGCTTTCTAGACAGCTCCGATGATCTTCAGAATTCCCTGAGGTCCATCAGGTACAGTAGAAATATCATTTAGCAGAAGATGTGGCAGAAAACAGATAGCGTGATAATGCACAAGTAAAGATTTAAAATCAAGTCTAAGACACGTGTTTCTCATTAATATTAAGAATGTCAAATACAGTATAATAATCAGTCAGATTTGTAAAAAGCAGTGTTTTAGTGTAAATTGCTTAGCCAGGCAGGCTCAGAAGTCCTCAAAGTGGGTTTAGGCCTTAACTGATTAATCCTTTTACCTCACTGCCGGTAGAATCCTTTTGGAAATGTAGTTGAATCTATTCTAACAAAACTAATTTGTCATTTACTTATCATTCTTGAAGAAAAAATCCTTAACTATCTGCATAGAATTGGAGAAAAGAAAATATCATAAAATCCTAATCACGATGCCTAAAAATATTGTTGTAAGTATTAACTAGGACACAGATTCAGTCAAGCACCTCTTTCAGAATCACATAGGTTAAAGCTTTATCCATTTGAAATATAATCAATTTATGTGGATTAGCTTTCCTGCAGCCATTGGAAAGAAGTGGCTTGGCCTTCAGGTGGTTCTGTGAGGCACATCAATAGCATCATTTACACAGGCTGTATCACGTGTAATGATGTGCAACCTGGCATCTGCCACTGTGCTCAGCTAAAACAAAGTGCAGCTTCCCCCGCATGGCATCCTGATTAAACAAATTAACTGTGGTGCTGACTGCAAATGTACACAGCGGAGTGCAGGAAATGAACAGATACAATGGCCAAGGCTGCATTTAATTTTAATTAAATTTCATTCTGTAGCTCAGTTTTGCCACATCTCCAAATGTCAGCAGGATTCAGGCAAATGGAGTGACATCTGCTACATCACACATTGCCTATAAAACCTATGCTGCGTGCGCAGCTCCTGGGTACCAGCCAGGAGCACGCATATCTCAGCACTGCATCTTTATCAAAATGTAAGTTTTCTTATTTTAATAAAATAAAGCCGTACTTTTTTCCTGTAGAAGCCTCTAACTACCATACCAGTGTGATGCAGTGTGGAGAGTGATAGGAAGAGAGAAAGGTCTAGGCTGTGGTCCACTCTAAGACAGCTGTCCCTACTGACCCATAATAAACCAATAGGAGGTGCATTCGCACTGTAGGTAAGCTACAGTATGTCAGTTTTCCCCTCTGCAGGAGATGGCAGTGCCCCAGTAATTGCAGCCCAGCAGCAAACAGACAAAATGTGCTCAGAACAGTGGCAGGTGGAGTCACTTGACAGGCAGTTCTGGAAGTCAAACATACGTGGGAGACTGAATCTTTCTGCCTTTGATACTGGACCATTAATATTTACTCTTATGCAATTACCCATGGATTCTGGATAGTGTTAACCTATAAGCAGATTTAAAATCCATTGTTGATTGTTGAAAGTTTCGCATTGCTGCTAATTTTCTTCAGCTCTCCCTTTGGGTACAAAATAAGTGCATGTTTTCCCCAACTAAGATACTCGCATCACCTTTCTTGTGTTCTTCATTTACCATTTCTATTAACACTGCTGACTATTACAACTACTTTCTTGCATTTACTACTGTGGAAATTTAGAATAATAGGTCTGAGAGACCTCTGCTGAAACTCTCTGCCATTCATTTATGTAGCTCTGTTCCTCATGCAAATGATTAGCTCACGTGAATTTACTGGATTTACGTGAATTTACACAAATAATGGAGTGTAGATTTATGCCGAAAAATGAAGGTGCAGCATGGCGCAAAAGCAGCTGATATTGGCGCAACCGAGATTGTGCTTTTTGTTGCGATTTTCTGTTGTGTTTTTTTTAATTTTCTTACTGAGACCTGAACTATACTTTCCCCCACAAACCCCCCCCCCCCCCCACAAGTTCAGAAGGACTACACAGCTGGAATGGCCTCCCATTAGGCATACCCCTGTTCTGCATAATAACGGAGAGGAAGAGGAGCAGCCGAGGCAAGAGGCTCTGAGATTCAGACACCATGGCAGAAGGTACTGACAGAGTGAAATCACTAGCACAGCAACACAATGGCTGGAAAATTCTTCGGAGCTGCTTCCGCTCCGCTGGCGTGACTTCACCAGAGGTGTGGCAGAAATTCCATTTGCTCAGCTTACAATTTTAAAAATACTATTATATGTATTGTACTAAAAATATAGTTATATATTTCATGCTTTTCTATTATTTGTCTGAATGTCGCTAGTTAAATACCCTACATATAGTGCTGTACATAGGGCATCATACACAGGGTGTCACATTTGTCACACTTTAAATATGCATGCAGTGTCTTTCCGATTGGCTTAAATAACAATTATCTATTCAGTTAACCATGCTAATTTTCTCAAAAATTTGATTGACACTAGAGAGGTAGTAGAAATTATTGGACAGGTAGGAAAAGCTACTAATACCAATCAAAAACCAGTGACCCATACAAAAAACAACTAATCAAATTGCTTAATTTTTTACTACTGGCTTCAGAAACCATCTTAATTTCTAAACTATTTGAGCATAAACCTGTAATAACAGCTGGAAATTTCCTCAGAGTTGATCCCGCTCCACTTATTTATAACATAACAAGCAAGTTGTTAATTCACACCCAAATGACTAAACGTAAGCGTGCATTTGGATGTACGGTGCAATAAATAGCTACAACGACATTTCCTACAGGGGCTAACCAGTGTGTCAGGGCTCTGGGATTCAGTTTTTGTCTTTGCTTTTACATTGAGTTCTTGAGCTGGACTTTATTGCCCATTTGCTTCCCTACACGTTGGGCCCAATCATGCATACCCATGCATGGGGCCCTCAGTTATGCTCTTAATTTATCTACTAATTTTCTACTACAATCTCCTGTCATACTGTGAGCATATTGTTAGATTGTTAAAATGTGGTTATTTTCCCTCCCCCTTTTTTCCATTTGAAATCAAGTCTGATTGTGCAAGCATGGCATTGAACCAGTGAGATTGAGGTATGACAGTCGGTTCCTGAAGACCGTGTGGTGTAGGGCCTCCTGCGACTTCCCCTCCTTCTCCCTCTTCTTGCAGCAACTCCAGGTCTGTGGCTCTCCCTTGCTGGTGCTGCTGCTCCTCTGACAGCCCCAATGGCAGACCCAGCAGAACACCCATGACAGCGGCAGCTGTGCAGAATTGTAAAGAAAATATAGCTGATGCATCTACAAAACGTAGATTAAAAATGTTTTAAAACACATCAATTGAAGCCAAAACCAGTCCAAAAAACCCCTAGCAGCCAGAAATGACTAACCAGAGACTTACCTTAATGGAGGTGAGGATCCCTTTAAATAACGCTTACGAAAGGTGCTTTCCGACTGTTCCCGCCATGATTTACTAGGCTTAAGAACAGACAAATCAGGCACTGGCACAAACCAATTTCCTGAATGGGTCCTAAATCAGTGCAGGATCCCTCATTATAATAGTTTAATTGGCTCCGCACTGAAGTTAAGTAGGTGCCTGGAATGTCTAATGGGTGCTCACACCAATATGGCAACCGACGCATTTCCAGTGCATATTGGTTGCGTGCGATCTATGCTACAAATTGGCATGTTATGTACCCAAAGAAGAGGCAAAGCAAGCTACAATTTTGCCCCAATGTTTCTGTCGTTATAAAATAGTATACCACTGACTTACCATGAACAATTCCATGGGAGATCTGCTAGTATTTAAAAAAATTTATTATGGTGATATGGACATTGCTGGAAAGGCCATTACTTATTGCCCATTCCAGTTTCTTTCGAGAAGGTAGTGGTGGGCTTTCTTCTTGAACAATTGCAGTCCGTGTGGTGAAGGTACTCCTACACTGCTATAAGATAGGGAGTTCTAGGATTTTGACCTTGTGACACTGAAGGAATGGTGATACATGTCCAAGTCAGGATGGCGTAACTTGGAGGGGAACTTGAAGGTGATGGTGTTCCCAAGAACCTACTTCCCTTGTGCTTCCAGGTGGTGGAGGCCACAAGTTTGAGAGGTGCTGCCGAAGAATCCTTGGCAAGTTGCTGCAGTGCATCCTGTAGATAGTACACACTGCTGTCACGGCATGCCAGTGGTGGAGAGAGTGGGTGTTTAACCTGGTGGATGGGTAGCCGATCAAGCGGACTGCTGTGTTGTGAATGGTGTTGAGCTTCTTGAGTGTTGTTGCAGCAGCAGCACCCATCTAGGCAAGTGGAGAGTATTCCATCACACTCCTTGCGTCTCGTAGGTGGAGAGGCTTTGGGAGTCAGGAGCCGCAGAATACCCAGCCTTTGACCTGCTCTTGTAGCCACAGCATTTGTGTGACTGGTTCAGTTGAGGTTTTGGTAAATGGTGACCTCCACTATCGTGATGGTGGGGGACTCGGTAATGGTAATGCCATTAAATGTCAAGGTGAGGTGGTTAGATTCTCTCTTGTTGGAGATGGTTATTGCCTGGCACTTGTGTGGCGCGAATATTACTTGCCACTTATCAGTCAAAACCTGGATGTTGTCAAGGTCTTGCTGTATGCAGGCATGGACTGCTTCATTATCTGAGGAATTGCAAATGGAGCTGAACACAGTGCAATCATCAGCGAACAGTCCCACTTCTGACCTTATGATGGAGAGAAGGTCAATGCTGAAGCAGCTGAAAACAGTTGGGCCTAGGACACTACCCTGAGGAACTTCTGCAGCCGAGAACATTGGCCTCCAATGACTACAACCATCTTCCTTTGTGCCAGGCATGAGTCCAGCCACTGGAGAGTTTCCCCCTGATCCCCATTGTCTTCAGTTTTACTAGGGCTCCTTGGTGCCACACTTGGTTGAATGGTGCGTTAATGTCAAGGGTAGTCACGCTCACTTCACCTCTGGAATTCAGCTCGTGTCTATGCTTCGACCAAATTGTAATGAGGTCTAGAGCCAAATGGTCCTGGCAAAACCCAAACTGAGCTATTTCTCATCAATGAGGGTGGGATGTTCATGGAGCCTTCTCCTCCCATTAGTTGCTTAACCAACCACCACCATTTGCGACTGAATCTGGCAGGACTGCAGAACTTTAACCTGATCCACTGGTTGCTTAGCTCTGTCTATAGCATACTGCTCTGTTGTTTAGCATGCATGTCGTCCTGTGTTTTAGCTTCACTAAGTTGGCACCTCATTTTCAGGTACGCCCGGTGCTGCTCCTGGCATGCTCTACTACACTCCTCATTGAACCAGGGTTGCTCATCTGGCTCAATGGTGAAGGAGAAGTTAAGAATATGCTAGGCCATGAGGTTACAGATTGTGATAATTACAATTCTGCTGCTGCTGATGGCCCACAGAACCTCATGGATGCCAAGTTTTGAGATTCTAGATCTGTTAATGTGCTATGGTTACTCCTACCAATATCATCATGGACAAACGCATCGTGACAGGTAGATCGGTGAGGACGAGGTCAAGTATTGTAAATAATAATACACTATATGTTACTCGGATATGATATTTCTGTATATCTATTTCTATAATTACTATCTGAATGTAGTCACACTAGAAAAATCTCTGTACGTATCACGCCCAGGGTTTTACACCTCAAAGTTGTACATCATGCTTTTCTGATTAGTTCACTATCTGTTGCTAACCATGCTAATTCATTCAAATATAGCTAGGTGGGGAAAGTTATTAATCAGGAATCAGCAATCATTACAGAAACCAACCAATCAAATCCTCAACTAATTTTGAAACTTACCAAATCAAAACCAATCTAATCTCTGATTTTTTTGTGCAGGGGTGTAGAATACTGATAGCAGAGAGGCAGATTCCAGCTGTGAAATTGGTGACATATTCAGAAAGAGTGTCAGAGAGATTGCAATTAAGGAGATTTAAATGCAGAGACTGGGTGAAAGACAATTGAAATGAATTTTCTGGAACGAGAATAAGGGAGCCTGTGCAGCTGAGTATTTATTACTTATTTAATTTCTATTTATTTAATTAATTCTTTGGACACTCACAAGAATCACATCACAGTAAACTATTGGGCGGAAAATATGTGGATCCATGGTCCCTGTGTATGAGCTAGGAACCTCCTCGCAGACCCAATAAGGTTATGCAGGGTCGGAGGTAGGTTCCCCATTTTAAATATCCCTGGTAAGCGCCTGCATCAGTACAGGCATCCACCATAGCAGTGGAGTGGAGTGGAGTGGAGTGGAGTGGAGTGGAGCGGGGGCGGGGCTCAGGAGAAGCCAACCATTCCTGTAGGCCCCAGAAGCCAAGCCCGAGCAAGAGATCAGGAGGAGCTTCCGATCCCCTTGTAAAGGAGGCGATTGACTCGCAGTGTCACCCTCCAACTTTGGGAGTCCAAGCTGGAACTAGACTGAGGCCTGGACGCCAAAGTGGGCCCTTCTGCTGACTGGGAGGCAATACACCTTCTATCACCTGGCATACTAGCCATCTGGCCAGGCCAGGGCTGAGGAAATTACAGGCTTAGGAATCTCCTCCCTCCGCCTCACCCCCTCAACCACACTCCCTTTGGCATAAGTGACCTTGTTAAGTGCAGATGGAAGTTCTACCCCAAATTAGGCCCCATGGAATCTGGCGGAGGAGGTTGGGGCTCTGCATCTGGGTCCAGGTATATTTCCTGGGACTTCCACTGCACTCCCTCCTAACTTATGGGGGAAGACCTGTAGAAATTTGGTACCTATATATTTACCACAATCAATTTTTAAATACATTAATTTAAATTTTATTTTATCATCTGCCCTTGCAACACAATAACTTGTAGGTTTCTCACGTAGTTACTTGTAATACCGATCTTAAATATATCAAATCATTACCAGCACTGCTATTGAGGAATCCCTTGTGTGTTTAGGAGTACTATTGATTTGAAATAGCACATTTGCACCTCTGAAACTAAATCATTTACTTTCACTGTTTCACTAAATATTTATGTGCAACTGGAAATTGACCTAATAATTTTATTATTGTTTCGCACTTACTTAATAGTAGTATTTACGATAACACTAAATAACAACTATGGTAATGTTCTCCAAACCAAGAATTTTTTTTTCTATGAGCAAAGCCAATGTTTTGAATAAACAGAAATCATTGCACATATTCCTATCCTTTATGATAATCATCAAAATAGCACCCCAGACTACCTGTAAGCAATACTGTGGTAGATCCACAACTTGTGTTTCACATCTCTAAAATGGCCATCTCATCTTAAAAGTGTCCAAAGGGCAAAAAATCCTGACATAGAGCGTCACACCTAAAAATTGCTTCTAAAGTTTAAAAAATCATGATTTGCTGAAATATCCGATCCATAAAAAAAGTAACGAATCTGTTGTGAATGGAGTTGAACACTATTGAATTGTCAGCAAACAGTTCCACTTCTAATCTTATGACAGAGGGAAGGCCATTGATGAAGTAGCTGAATAGAGTTGGCACTTTACAGCCTTCCGGACTCAATATCGAGTTCAACAATTTCAGATCATAACCTCGGCCCCTACCACATATATATATATATATATATACACATTTTATCCACCCTTTTGGTTCGTGCCTTTTCCCTCTTTTTTCTCTCTCTCCCCCCACGGCAGCTGTCTCTCATTCTGCCAGCATTTCACATTTCACACTTCTGAGCCACCTTTTGTTTCTTAACCTGTCCTATTACCATCTCGTCTTGCCTTGAGCATCTCTTAATGTCTCTACTTACCATAGACCACCCCTTTTGTTCTTTTATTCCTCCCCCCAGCCTCCCCCTTGCTTTTTTATCTGTTTCATTTCCTGCTTTTTTCTCAGTTCTGACGAAGGGTTTCGACCTGAAACGTTAACTCTGTTTCTCTCTCCATGGATGTTGCCTGGCCTGCTGAGTTTTTCCAGCGTTTTCTGTTGTTGTTTCAATTTTCCAGCATCCGCAGTATTTTGCTATCATATTAGAGTTGGGCCTAAGATGCTTTGTTAAGGTATTTCTCCAGTGATGTTCTGGGACTGCCATGACTGGTCTCTGACAAACACAACTATCTTCCTTTGTTCCAGGTATGACTTCAGCCACTGGAGGGTTTTTGCTTTAACCCCCATTGACCTGTTTTGTTAGGGCTAGATTCCAATCTAATTCTCTGACATGTATGTGTTAGAAAAAGGGGGAAAATTCATCTGATACTCCTCAACTAGTATGCATTCCTTAACAGATACAACAGGGTAGATTTTTGACTTGCTGTCAGAGTGTAAAACTGGCGTTGCAGATTGGCTGCCCGGTTTTCATTCCCATTGAAATCAAGTGAAAATCAGGTGGTTTTTATACGGAACGGCTAATCCACGCCCGTTTTACACCCGAGCAGCAATTTGAAAATCTACCCCAATATTTCTTGTATATTGTACTGGATTCAGCGTTTTTCTATCTTACATTACTGTTGAAGTGCATGTAGATGGGTGCATGGTGAAAAAGGGTTTGTCTTTTTTAAATAGAGCAGTGCATGGAAAAATGGTATCCACTATAAAAGTGCTATAAAAGTTGAGGCTCAGTGGTGACCTTCATTTCCAATGATAATGCAATGCAGATGGTTGACTGCAGGTCTTCAGATGGCACATTTTAGTCACAGCCTCCCTTGCCAAGTCGGAGTTACAACATTCAATGTTTCTTTGTTATGTTCAAGTAGCTGACTCTGTTGTATAAGATAGCTGTTATCTGGGGTACTTTGTTCTGTGGCTTGTGCACTTCCTATGCCCCCCACATTCAGATTACCAGATCTTTCTGCTCTTCCTGCACTGAGAGATGATTGACAATGGTTGCTGCACCATTGCTGTGTGCCGGAATACTGCGCTGTGCTATTAACTTCTGTAAGAATAGGTGCATCAGGTAGAGTAGATATGGAAGAATGTATACACATTAAACTAATTCTGGAGAAGTTGTAGTGGTTAATCAGGATGAGGTCAGTGTCTGAATGTTGTGACTGGCAGGACTCAATAACAATCTGTGGGAAGAGATGAGAAAGAAATGTTAATGAACGGGCATGGTGCCAGATAGTCTGGGTATTGGAAGGGAGTGTGAAGCACGGATAGAGCTATCTGTGAAATATATCAAGTAGAGATAAGAGAGTGAAGACCATGTCTCACAGGCATGGTTACTGATGTGGAAAGAACAATGAACAGAGATCAATGATATTGCGTAGGTGCCTTTAAGGGAAGACCGTAAGAACATCACTTAACGTTGTGACGTGTTAAGTAAACATACTCACATGCCCATTAGATGTAAATAGGATGCGCTGATGTAATAGAGTCACATTAGGGAGCCATAATTAACCCTATAAAGATGCAGCACACCGAAGCCCCTTTAAGGACTTTTACTTAATCTTGCTTACGTTAGCATGAGTAGTCAAGACAACACGCTTATGATACCTGATGAGTACGCTGCACGTGAAATGTATTTGGTACCATGGGCACTTCATGTAATGTGTTGTATCAATGTTTTGATGAATAAAATATGTTAATTATACATCTTAGTGATTCCTGGTCCTCGAATTTGTATAAGGGTAAGGATAAATGACTATCCTATAAACCCAACAACTTCATTCAGTGCTATGGTGATATTTCAAAATCTTGCCCTTCATTTAACTAACTGTGATCTAGCAGTAAACTAATTTTTCATTTATTATCATCCCTCCCTGCCTCTTCCTGTACAAATTTTCCATCATTGTCTTTTAACAAAACCTTAAGAAGCATGAAGTTTTTTAAAAAAATCTAATTACCCTGAAGCAATTTTTTCAATGAGAAGTATCCTCAGAACAGTGCAATACATGGACAAATTGTCTATTCGCACTTGTTATTGGTACTGTATCACTGTTTACAAATTATTATGATGCGGAGATGCCGGTGTTGGACTGGGGTGAACAAAAATGAGAAGTCGCACAACACCAGGTTATAGTCCAACAGTTTTATTTGAATTCAAATAAAACTGTTGGACTATAACCTGGTGTTGTGCGACTTCTCATTTTTGTACAAATTATTATGAAGAGGAAAATATAGCCCTCTGTTGGAGCAAAAAGCAAACTTTCCCCTGAATTTGACCTATTCTACTACTCACCCGAAGTACTTGATGCATTGCTTACAAAAAGTAGAAAACCATATCATTCTTCAGCCCCAGCATTCCTCACAATTATAAATTCATCTTCCCCACTAAAACAACTATAAAATTAAATTCTAAAAATTAAAATCAAATAGATGCACAAACATTTCAATTTATTACTGCTTTAATTTATTTTATTTCATGAGATGTACTGCGTTTGATTACACTTTTTTAATATTTGTATTCTGTGAAGTATAAGAAAGATTTTTATTTAACTATACAATTTTATAGGGTTATTTGACCGAACATTTTTACCACTTCTTTCCCATCTGTATCTGCTTTCCCACTCTAAGCCAATTTTTCACTCCTACTTCACGTACGGAAAACCTGCAGCATTTTGCCTGTTGACCTCTTTGCTTCAACCCTTATATTTTTTGGGAATCTCCTGTCATATGTAGTGTTCTATTACTCCGTGAACTTTTCTTTCATGAATATAATTACAAGATAGTTGGCTTGGCTTGGCTTTTGCTAATTAAAACATATAAATTACTTTCTCCACGTAATATTACAATTGCAAATGCTTTTTAATTGATCACTCAGAACACCACAGTAATATAATGGATTTGAACTAAGCAGCAATATTGGTAAAACTCATTAGTACTGCTTCAACATGCATCATAATTGGTATACAAAAATGGTATTGAGCATATGCTCTGTTAGCAATAATAAAACCTGGGCTATAACTGTAACTTATAGTGCTGCCAGCATAAGAGTTTTGAAATATTAGAATATCCAGAGAGTTACTTAAGCTAATTGTATCAACCCCCAGTAATTGGCTAAATTGGTGTTTTTAGTTTACGTGAGGTAATCATCTGAGACTGTATTAAACCTTGATAAGAATGCCCAGATTGGCATTAACAACATTTAAAAGTATTCTTACAGCTTACATTGCACTTTCAGCATGGTAATAATTGGCCAGAAAAAATTACCAATGCTTTGAATTTTTGCCCCAGAAATGCAAACCTTACACTGTTATTCTGCACTACCTTTTAGTAATGACTATACTCTTCTGACTATTTTTGTTTTTCCTGAACCACCACACATTTAGACTGTAGTTAACATCCAAGTCATGCAGATTGGAATTGACTCTCAATTATCCAGAGTCTTTTTCTGGAGATGACATTCCAAATGCAGCTGAGATAAAATACATCAAGGTTTAAAATGGGTCCGTTCAGCCCCACTGCCACTTCATCAAGGAACAATATAATTCACTGATGTCTCGGCCTAGCCTAACATATGTTCTATTCACAGCCTGCGTCACTCTTCATTTGTAATTATTTCTTTTTTACTCTGTCTTGTAATGCTTTGCCTGGTTGAAGATAAATATCAAAAGGCTGGAGAGTATGACAGTGTGATGACCTGTTCCAGGGTGTTAACCCCCTGTCAAGGTTTCATTTTCATACAGGATACTGATGACAGTACATCAATTCAAGCATCATGTCTTGAATTAGAGTTTATTAATTATCACTTGGGTGCAGTATGCTTGAAGGAATACCATTCCATTTAGAAAAGGAAACAGATAGAATAATGTAAAAAAAAATCTTATTCCGTCTGTTTGTTTATGAATGTAGATATTTATTCTCACTGCCCTTGAAGTTTCTATTTATGATCCAGCATTTATTTCAACTTGTATTAACAACTGGAAAACAAAATGATGTGAACTCAAGTGTTGCATCTATCTGGTGTCCTTTTGCTTTTAATGTATTTGAAATGTTTTACTCATTGTCAATATAAGTGAGTGACCTAAACAATAAGTAATATGAGCAAAACAATGCAAGCAATATTTATTGTTAGTAGCTTTAACATACAATTTTTGTGCAACATTAATGTTAATGGTCACCTGAAGAACAGATTTGACTGAGCTTGTAATAGCCATTTACTTTCAATACAAAGTTAAAAGAATTTGTGTATCCCACCGATACACAATAATTAGCAGATAAGAAGACCTTCATGTAACAAAAATGTTTTTTGGCAAGCAACAGAAACAATAGTCTTTATTTTCTGACCAGTGTTATTTTAACACTAATGATAACCATTTATTTTAAATGAATGAACACAGATGTAAAAATAACACTGGTTTGAAAATCTAGGCCAAAATGTTGACATCCATGGCCAGTCATGTCTAAACCTTTGACGAACTCTGAATTAATGTGACTAGAAAATGATTAAACAATGGAATACAGTGTCTTCAGATTATTTGGTCATTATCACAATGCTGTTTGTGCTGCCTTGCTGAGCGCAAATTGGCTGCTGTGTTTCCTACATTATAACAGTGACTACGGGGGCGATTTTCCCACTGGAGGCGAGATGGAGGCGGGTTTCGGTTTGGGTGGGTTTGAAACCTGCCTCCACTGATAGTTTGCAAAAAATTGCGATTTTCCCCTGATTGGTCACTTGATTTCAGAGGTGTGGGATGCCCTTGGTCAATTAGTGTTTTGGGACTGAAACCCGCCTCTGCTGACATCACTTTTCCAGTCTGATTTTATGGCTTCTTGCTGCCTTGGCTCATTGCACAGGATTTCTGCCTATGCTGCACCACCTGCTACATATTCTGAGAAACCACTGGGAGTGATTTTCTCAATGGGAAGCTTTTGGAGGCAGGACTCCCACTTGTCGGGTTTCAGTCCTGCCTCCATCAGCTTCTGGCCAACCAGTGGGATTTTCCCCTGATTGACCTTGTTAAGCCCGCCTCCTTGTCCCTTTACAGGCCCAGACATGTTTTTAAAATGCCAAAACTAGGTTTTTGGTCTTAAATTCCTTAGGTTAGGCCCAAATGCATTTTTATCACTCTGAGGTAGTTCCAAAGTCCTTTTTCCTTAGGTTTTGGAGATCTGCAAATTTTGGAAACCTTACATCCCTACTACCCTTCTTGAACAATGCTGCTACGTTAGCTGTTCTCCAGTCCTCTGGCACCTCCCCTGTGGCCAGAGAGGTTCTGAAAATTTGTGTCAGAACCCCTGCAATCTCCTCCCTTGCCTCACACAGCAGCCTGGGATACATCCCGTCAGGGCCTGGGGATTTATCCACTTTTAAGCACGCTAAAACCGCTAGTACCTCCTCCCTCTCAATACTAATTTGTTCAAGTATATCACAATCCCCCTGCCTGATTTCTATGCTGACATCACCCTTCTCCATACTGAACACAGATGCAAAATATTCATTTAAAACCTCACCTACATCTTCCGGCACTACACACAGATTGCCACTTTGGTCCCTAATGGGCCCTACTCTTTCCTTGGTTATCCTCTTGCCCTTAATATACTTATAAAACACCTTGGGATTTTCCTTTATTTTGCCCGCCAGTGTTTTTTCATGCCCCCTCTTCGCTCTCCTAATTTCTTTTTTAAGTACCCCCTTGCACTTTCTATACTCCTCTAGGGCTTCCACTGTTTTTAGTCCTTTGTATCTGCCAAAAGCCTCCCTTTTTTTCCTAATCCATTCTTGTATATCCCTTGACATCCAGGGTTTCCTGGGCTTGTTGGTCCCACCCTTGACCTTTACGGGAACATGCTGCCGTTGTACTCTCTCTATTTCCTTTCTGAAAGACTCCCATTGCTCTGATCTGGATTTTCCTACAAGTAGCTGATCCCAGTCCATTTTGGTCAGATCCTGCCTTATCATATTAAAATCGGCCTTCCCCCAATTTAGAACCTTTATTTCCGGTCCATCTTTGTCCTTTTCCATGACTACCTTAAATCTCACCGAATTATGGTCACTGTCACCAAAATGCTCTCCTACTGACACATTTACCACTTGCCCGGCTACATTCCCTAGAATTAGGTTCAGTACCGCCCCCTCTCTTGTAGGACTTTCTACATGCTGGCTCAAAAAGCTCTCCTGGATGCACTTTAAGAATTCCGCACTCTCTAAGCCTTTCACACTCTGACTATCCCAGTTAATATTGGGGAAGCTGAAATCCCCTACTATTATTACCCTATTATTTCTACACTTCTCTGAGATTTGCCTATATATCTGTTCCTCTATCTCCCCCTGACTGTTTGGGGGCCTATAGTACACTCCCAGCAAAGTGCTTGCCCCCTTTTTGTTTTTAAGTTCTACCCATGTGGCCTCATTAGAGGAACCTGCTAAGATATCATCCCTCCTTACAGCAGTAATTGACTCCTTGATTAATATTGCGACACCCCCTCCTCTTTTACACCCCCCTCTGTCTCGCCTGAAGATTCTATACCCCAGAATATTGAGCTGCCAGTCCTGCCCCTCCCTCAACCATGTCTCTGTGATAGCAACAATATCATACTTCCATGTGTTCATCAACACCTTCAATTCATCTGCCTTACTCGCAAGACTCCTTGCATTAAAATAAATGCCATCCAGCCTTGCCATACTCCCTTGTGCCGTTACATATTTGCTCTGCCTTCCAGACTGACTTGTTTTTTCCTCTATATTTGGCTGTGCATCACCCCCTACTATAGCTCCACTCCGTATCCCATCCCCCTGCCAAGTTAGTTTAAACCCCCCCCAACAGTACTAGCAAACCTCCCCGCAAGGATGTTGGTCCCGTTCCAGGTCAGGTGCAACCCGTCCGACTTGTACAGGTCCCACCTTCCCCAGAAGCAGACCCAGTGATCCAGGAAACTAAAGCCCTCCCTCCTGCACCAATTTTTTAGCCACGCATTCATCTGCTCTATCCTCCTAATCCTATACTCAGTAGCACGTGGCACCGGGAGTAATCCAGAGATTACAACCTTTGAGGTCCTGCTTTTTAATCTGCTACCTAGCTCCCTAAATTCTTCTTGCAGGACCTCATCCCTCTTGCTACCCATGTCGTTGGTACCAATGTGAACCACGACCTCTGACTGTTCGCCCTCCCCCTTCAGAATGCCCTGCAGCCGTTCAGTGACATCCTTGACCCTGGCACCAGGGAGGCAACATACCATCCTGGAGTCACGTCTGCGGCCACAGAAACGTCTATCTGTTCCCCTTACGATAGAATCCCCGATCACTATTGCTCTCCCACTCTTTTTCCTCCCTTCCTGTGCAGCTGAGCCACTCGTAGTACCACGGACTTGGCTCTTGCTGCATTCCCCTGAGAAACCATCTCCCCCAGCAGTATCCAAAACAGAAAATCTGTTGGAGAGGGAGATGGACCCAGGGGACTCCTGCACTACATTCCTAGTTCTTTTACTCTGTCTGGCGGTCACCCATTTCCTGTCTGCCTGTGGACTCTTTACCTGCGGTGTGACCACCTCGTTAAACGCGCTATCCACAAAGATCTCAGCTTCGCGGATGCTCCACAGTGACTCCAGCCGCAGCTCCAGCTCCGAAACGCGGATTTCAAGTAGCTACAACTGTAGACACTTCCTGCACATGTGTTCGCCCTGGACACCTAAAGTGTCCCTGACTTCCCACATAGCACAGGAGGAGCACTCCACGCTGCCGAGCTGCCCTGCCATGTCCTACCCTTAATTTACTCCCTTTACTTCCTTTAAATTAAAGAATATTACATACACTAGGACCTTGCTTCACTTTACACACTATTTACTCTAAACTAGAGACCTTACTTTGACTTTAACGACTGGACTGTAGAAATACTCACCAGGTCCTACTTACCAATCAGCTCCTTCCCTGGTTGTGACGTCACTTTATCGGTTTCGCAGTTGTTGTTGTTTGACTGTTCCCACCATCGGACTCTTTCCTTGGCGTAAAGAACCAATTCCCAACTCGCAGCACTCTGTTTAAACCGCACTCAGTCTCTGCGCTCGGTCTCCACCCAGGGCCGCTCTCGCTGCCTCTGCTGCCGGTGGGTCTGGGCCGCCCTCTCTCTCTGCCCGCTCGTTAAATCCTCGGTCTCTGCGCTCAGTCTCCACCCAGGGCCGCTCTTGCTGCTGCCGCCGGTGAGTCTGGGCCGCTCTCTCTTTCTCCCCGCTCTTTAAATCCTCGGTCTCTGCGCTCAGTCTTCACCCAGGGCCGCTCTCGCTGCTGCCGCCGGTGAGTCTGAGATGTGAGATGTAGCAGAGCTTGTTCTCCAATCGTCTTGGATCCCCTTACCATTGGACCAACACTTTGTTCTGTCAAGCCCGTGTGGTAGCTGGTGTGCAACGGCCACCACACGATAGAAGAATTCACGCATAGGCATCTTCCACCCTTTAAAAAATGAAGTTCGGGACCTGGAACGACAGGACCCTCATGGATAACCCCAACAGCGACAGACCGGAACACCGTACTGCTATCGTTGCCCGGTAGCTCAGACGTTTCGACATAGACATCGCCACCCTAAGCGAGACCCAGCGGGCAGGGGAAGGCCAGCTCAAGGAGCAAGGCGGTGGTTACACCTTCTTCTGGGTAGGCAAACCTGAAGAACAACGCCGCCTCCATGGGGTAGGCGTCGCCATAAAAAATGAGCTAGTTGGGCGTCTCAGAGACTCCCCTTGCGGAATAAATGAATGCCTCATGACTCTTCGGCTCACCCTAGCCCGGAAACAGTGCGCTACGGTCATCAGTGCGTACGCCCCAACACTGGAAGCCACAAATGGGACCAAAAGAGAACTTAAACAAAAGTCATTACAAGGGTATGAAGGCAGACTTGGTTAAAGTGGACTGGGAAAATATATTACAGGGTAAGACTGTAGAAAAGCAGTGGCAAACATTTAAGGAGATATTTCATAACTCTCAGCAAAGATATATTCCAGTGAGAAAGAAAGACTCTAAGAGAAGGATGAACTATCCGTGGCTAACTAAGGAAGTAAAGGATGGTATCAAATTGAAAACAAAAGCATACAATGTTGCGAAGAATAGTGAAAGGCCAGAGGATTGGGACATTTTTAAAAAGCAGCAAAGGACGACTAAAAAAATTATAGAGAGAAGATAGCAAGAAATATAAAAACAGACAGTAAGAGCTTCTACAGCTATATAAAAAGGAAGAGAGTAGCTAAAGTAAACGTTGGTCCCCTGGAGGATGAGTCTGGGTAATTAATCATGGGAAACAGGGAAATGGCGGACAAATATTTTGTATCGGTCTTCACGGTAGGAGACACTAAAAGCATCCCAATAATGGATAATCAAGGGGCTATTGGGGTGGGGGGTGGGGGGGAACTTAAAACAATCACTATACTAGAGAGAAAATACAAGGCAAACTAATGGGACTAAAGGTGGACAAGACCCCTGGACCCGATGGCGTGCATCCTAGAGTCTTAAAAGAGGTGGCTGCAGAGATAGTGGATGCATTGGTTGTAATCTACCAAAATTCCCTGGATTCTGGAGAGGTCCCAGCGGACTGGAAAACCGCAAATGCAATGCCCCTATTTAAGAAAGGAGGGAGACAGAAAGCAGGCAACTATCGACCAGTTAGCCTGACATCTGTCATTGGGAAAATGCTGGAGTCCATCATTAAGGAAGTGACAGCAGGACATTTAGAAAATCATAATATAGTCAAGCATGGTTTTATGAAAGAGAAATCATGTTTGACAAATTTGTTGGAGTTCTTTGAGGATGTAACGAGCAGGGTGGATAAAGGGGAACCAGTAGATGTCATGTATTTGGAATTCCAGAAAGCATTCGATAAGGTGCCACATAAAAGGTTACTAAACAAGATACGAGCTCACGGGGTTGGGGGTAATATATTAGCATGGATAGAGGATTGGCTAACTAACAGAAAACAGAGGATTGGGATAAATGGGTCATTTTCAGGTTGGCAAACTGTAACTAGTGGGGGGCCGCAGGGATCAGTGCTGGGGCCACAACTATTTACAATCTATATTAATGACTTGGATGAAGGGTCTGAGTGTAATGTAGCCAAATTTGCTGATGATACAAAGATAGGTGGGAAAGCAAATTGTGTGGAGGATGCAAAGAATCTCCAAAGGGATATAGATAGGCTAAGTGAGTGGGCAAAAATCTGGCAGATGGAGTTTAATGTGGGAAAATGCAAGGTTATCCACTTTGGTAGGAAAAATAAAAAAGCAAATTATTATTTAAATGGGGAGAGGTTACAAAATGCTGAGGTACAGAAGGATCTGGGGGTCCTTGTACATGAATCACAAAAAGTTAGCATGCAGGTACAGCAATTAATTAGGAAGGCAAATGGAGTGTTGGCCTTTATTGCAAAGAGAATGGAGTATAAAAGTAGTCCTGTTACAAGTGTACAGGGCGTTGGTGAGACCACACTTGGAGTACTGCGTACAGTTTTGGTCTCCTTATTTAAGGAAGGATATACTTGCATTGGAGGCAGTTCAGAGAAGGTTCACGAGGTTGATTCTGGAGATGAAGGGGTTATCTTATGAAGAAAGGTTGAGCAGGTTGGGCCTATACTCATTGGAGTTTAGAAGAATGAGAGGGGATCTGATTGAAACATATAATATTCTGAAGGGGCATGATAAGGTAGACGCAGAGAGGATGTTTCCCCTCGTGGGGGAATCTAGAACTGGGGGCATAATTTCAGAATAAGGGGACACCCTTTTAAATCGGAAATGAAGAGGAATTTCTTCTTCCAGAGGGTCATGAATCTTTGGAATTCTCTTCCCCAGAGAGCTGTGGAGGCTGGGTCATTGAATATATTTAAGGTGAAGACAGACAGATTTTTGAACGATAAGGGAGTCAAGGGTTATGGGAAGCGGGCAGGGAAGTGGAGTTGAGACCAAGATCAGATAAGCCATGATCTTATTGAATGGTGGAGCAGGCTCGAGGGGCCAAATGACCTACTCCTGCGCCTACGTCTTATGTTCTTATGTTCAAAGAGGAATTCTACTCCAGCCTCAAACAATCCCTGTCCCGAGTCCCAACGGGCGACAAGCTGATCCTCCTTGGCGACTTTAAAGCCAGAGTTGGAAAGGACACAGACCTCTGGGGAGGTGTGATCGGCAGAGAGGGGGTAGGGAAAGCCAACTCCAACGGCACCCTCCTCCTGACGAAATGCTGAGAACATGGCCTTGTCATAACCAACATCTTGTTCCGTCAAAGAGACAACTACAAGGCTTCATGGCAACACCCTCGCTCCAAGCACTGGCATCTGCTGGACTACGTCATCGTCCGACCGAGGGAGCGCAAGGACGTCCGCATCACCTGCGCTACGACAGGAGCTGACGACTGCTGGACAGACCACCGCCTAATCCGCTCTGTCATCTCCATCAACGTAGCCCCAAAACAGCAGCGGCAGCAGAAACAATGCCGCAGGAAAATCAACGCTGGAGCACTCACAGACCCTGCTAAGAAAGCCCTATTCAGCCTGCGCCTCACAACCAACCTGATGACTCCCAGTGATTCAGAGACACAGAGGGGGAAAAATTAGGTCGCGCCCCATTTGGGGCGCAAATATCGTCTGGACGCAAATATTAGCGCTTGGCGCTAATTATCGGCACTGACTGGAAACTTCACTTTTACCGCCCCGGGAGGTGAGTGGAGCGCTAAATCAGGCGCTGCACACCTGTCTTAAGGCGCAAAGGCCGAGCAGTGAGGCGCTAACTCAGCGCGCGAGCGCAGCGCAGCTGCTGCCAGTTAGCGAGGGAACACAGACACACTGGCGCCGGCCACTTCTTAAAGCGGGGGGGGGGGGGGCAACTTGCTCCCCAGCCACACCCTGCTCATTGCAGCCTTGAATCTCGGCCTGGAGAGACCTGTGAATCCATTTTGCTGCCAAGGATGGAGAGGGTGAGAGAACGCGCTCATCGCTTCACCGAGCGGGCCTTGGATGCTCTGGTTGGCGCGGTGGAGCGCAGAAGATGTATGCTCTTCCCTGAGAGTGGCAGGAGGCCTTTGCCACGCGAGTTCAGAAGAGTGTGGAGGGAGGTGGCTCAGAGCGTCTCCTCCAGGAGCATGGTGCCCAGGACCCATACTCAATGCCGCAAAAAGTTCAACGACCTCACTAAGGTCGTCAGGGTGAGTGGCTTTTTCTCAATACCTCTCCATCCCTCCATCTCAACCTCACTCTATGGCCAGAGGGTCTTAAAACCCCAATGCACAACACTCATCCAACACCTATGGCCCTTTCATGAAACACACACACACATTCCACACTTTGCATACAGTAAGGGCTATTCACCTATGGGAGGCACATCAGGCAAGACCATGGCTGCATACAGTAAGGGCTATTCACCTATGGGAGGCACATCAGGCAAGACCATGGCTGTATATTTACTCAGATGCTGTCCTTTTTCTTACAGGCCAAGCTGGCGCATAATCGGAGACAGCAGCAACGGACAGGTGGAGGGCGGCCTCAGCTGCAACCCCTCAGCGATCTGGAGGAGCGCGTCCACAGGATTGTGGCAAGCCGGGTGATCGGTCCCATCGCCACTGGAGACGCCGACCACGTTCTGGGCAGCAATGGTAAGGTCATCACCTTTTTGTCCTCTGTCCTTCCACTTGTCCCTCACAACACCAGCCTTTGACACTTTCAATCCAACTTGCTAACTCGCTGCACTTATTCCTCCCTTACTGCCACCCTGTCCTCACGCTAAAGCCACTCTTGTACCTCCCTGCTTTCAGATGGTGATTCACCAGCTGAGGAGACGGGCCTTCAAGCTGCCACTGGGAGTGATGCTGCAGCTGAGGAGGAAGAGGAAGCCGTTGCATCAGTGCCACCCTCTCCCGAGGAAGCCCATGCCCACACTGGGAACACGCCTTCCCTGGAGGGGAGCAGGGGGGAAGGGTCTGATGAGGGTGAAGCTCCAGGACCCAGCGGGCTGCAGCAACGCCATGGGGGGGTAGGGAAGAACGGGGGCCTTCTCCCCAGAGGGAGAGTATGCCAGACACTCCTACTGCAATGGACGCAGAGGAGGAGCGGCTGATCGCAGAAATGAACACCCAGGCGGTGGGCATGCACACTGAGCTCATGGGTGCAGTGGGAAGGGTGCCCGAATGCATTAAGTCACTGGCAAGGAGTGTGGAGCACTTCGCTGTAGCACAGGCGGATGCCACACTAACGCTTAGTGCTGCAATTCAGTCACTGGCTGCCGTGATCCCATCTCTGACTGCTCTCATACAGACTGAGATTGAGGCCACGCGAGCACAGACTGCTGCCAACCTCGATGGTTCGTGCACATGTCCCCGGGGCTGTCACCGCGCCGCAGCAGGCCAGCAATCTGTTCTCCGGCAGATTGCTCCGGATGCTGAAGTGCTGCCCCGTGGGAGTGCCAGTGTGTCGGGCGAGCAGGGAGTTGCTGTCCTCTCTCACGATGACAGCATTCCTGCTGCCAACACTGTCACTTCTCCACTGCACTTGCCACCGCCTGTAGGACAGACTGCTGCCGCCCATGCAGAGTTGGTGCAGTCTGCAGCCGGGCCCTCCAGGCCCAGAAGTGGTCGAGGCCGTCCTTCAGGGGCATCTGCAGTGTCAGGGTCTGACGAGCAGCAGCCTTCCACCAGCCTTGCTGCAGCCACTGAGGTCCCATTACGGAGGAGCAGTAGGGTTAGAAGGGGGGAAGTGGGCAAGGGAAGGAGATCACCCTCGAAGGGCAAAAAGTAGGAGGTGTGACAAAATGCTGGTCATTTTTTTATTAAAGGTCGAGGTTCATGGTCCAACTTTTGTTTAGTGTTTTGGACATTATCTCCAGGTTGTGAGAACCAGTTATGTTATTGACTGTTTTTTTGTGTTTATTTCTATGAGTTTGTCATGAGGAATTGACACACACAGAGTTTGTAAAATAAATAAGTTTCTGTATTCAAAATATACATGGTTGGTGGTTGGAATTATTGGTGCCTTGGCCGGCTTAGGGGTTGCGTGCTGGGTTCATTAATGTTGTTAGCAATGGCAGGGGCCCTAGAAGCGGCTTGCTATTAGCCGTTGACGGACGGCCCTTGCAGTTTGACCATTGTGGGCCACCCTCCCGCCTTGGTGCTGCTGATGATCATCCTCCTCGTCCTCTTCCTCCTCAGGATACTGGGCATTGACAGCGAGTATCAGCTGTCTGTGGTCACAGACCAACTGAACATTCAAGGAATGGAACCCCTTTCTGTTCCGGAATTCCTCGGCATTCTCATGCGGAGCACGCAAAGCCACATGCGTGCAGTCAATGGCGCCCTGCACCATGGGGAAGCCCGCTACCCTCGCAAAGCCCAGAGCGCGGTCACGCTGCTTGTCTGGGGTCATGGGGAAAGAGATGAACTCTCGTCTCCTTTTAAAGAGGGCATTTGTGACCTGCCGGATGCAGCAATGCACCGCGAACTGGGAGATATTGGCGAGGTCCCCAGCAGCAGCTTGAAATGAGCCAGTAGCGTAAAAGTTGAGAGCCACTGTGACCTTCACTGCCACCGACAGAGACGTCCTGGACCTCAGTTGAGGCTGCAGATCTGGCTGCAGCAGGTGGCAGAGCTCAGTGACCACCTCCTTGCTGAATCGCAGCCTTCGCAAACACAGCTCCTCAGACATATGGATGTAGGAGAGCTGTTCACGATATACCCTGGGAGGGTAAGCTCTCCTGTACAGACGCCTGTTGGCCCTCCTCCGTCTGGCCATCATTGCCACTCTCTCTCTGCGTCTCTGTATCCTCCGATTCAGCTGGAGCAGGACGACGCCCCCAATCAGTGCAGCCCCCATATTCTCTTTGCAAGCAAAGTAATGAAGGACAGCAACTAAAGTACCAGCGAAGTTAGGATCAATAGGCAAAACTATCTCACAAAGCGTTGAGTCAATGTAGAAGTCTCTCTTTCTCTCTCTCCGAATCTCTCTCTCTCTCTCAGAACGAGTGGTGCAAAAATGTCGACCACAGAAAAAGACAGGAAGAGGCCCCCTTTAAATAGCGCCCCCCCCAGCCCCACAGCGATTGATAGCGTTCCAGTCTTCCGGTCGTTGGATGCGCCAGGCGGTAAGGCAGGGGGCGCCACTCAATTTCCGCTCCGGGGCGCCACAAGGGCGTTGCACCATGGAATGACGTCACAATCTGCGCGCGCAGGTGGTCGCAGCGGTAAGCTTTAGCGCCGCCGCACAATCTCTAGTTAAGTTCCCGAGCGGCGCAAACATCGCTGCGCCCGGGCGTTAGCGGCTTTGCGCCCCATTAGCGCCCTCTTAAGGCGCTAACGGGAGGCGCAACCAACTGAATTTTTACCCCAGAGTGTCCACAGCGCCTGGTCTCCACTCAAGGCCTCCATAATCAGCACCTGTGAAGAGACGCTCAGTCACTCGACCAGGAAACACCACGACTGGTTCGACGAGAACGACCAGGAGATCCAGGAGCTGATAAGCCGCAAGCGCAAGGCATTCCTGATCTGGAAACAGCAACACAACTCAAGAGCAAGAAAGCAGCTCTACAGACGCCTGAAGGCCGAGGTCCAACAAAAAACTCGTGACCTAAAGAACAGATGGTGGGTGGAGAAAGCGCAGGAGATCCAGTAGCTAGCCGACAACCACGACGTGCGTGGATTCTTTAGTGCAGTCAAGACCACCTACGGCCCAAACACCCAAGGTCCTACCCCACTGCGGGCCAAGAACGGAGAGGTACTCATCAAGCGGAGATGCCGGTGTTGGACTGGGGTGAATAAAAGTGAGAAGGCGCACAACACCAGGTTATAGTCCAACAGTTTTATTTGAAATCACAAGCTTTCGGAGCTGCTGCTCCTTCGTCAGGTGAAGTGAAGGAATACGAATCGGCAAAGCAGATATAGACAGAGAACAATGCCTGTGCAGCGTACAAGGTCAGACGACTACAGTTAATCATTCTGACTGCCTTTTATCACACCTCGGCAGAGAAACAATCAGGTGAGTCAGGAAGGCATTATATCAAAGACATAGCAAGATACAACTAAGACAATGAGGTGGGGTCACAGGGTGTCTAATGTGTCAAATGCAGTCTGTATGGAAAACCATAAACTTTAAACTTTTTACTTTTTTTTACTGGAAATCACATCTGTGCACAAGCCAACGATGACTCGAGTCTGGATGACTCTACGTCATGTAGCGTGACATGAACCCAAGATCCCGGTACTCATCAAGGACAGAGAGGCAGTCAGTGCCCGTTGGAAGGAGCACTTCGAAGATCTCCTTAACCAAGACTCTGTCTTCGACGCGAGTGTCCTCAACTCCATCCTGCAGCATGCTACCAGCCACCACCTCAGCACAACCCCAGCCCGGCATGAGGTTGAAAAGGCCATCCGACAACTGAAGAACAACAAGGCCTCAGGAGCAGATGGAATCCCCGCCGAGGCACTAAAGCATGGCGGAGAAGCACTATTGGCGCGAATGGTGAAAGATTGGGGAATGCAGATGCGGAAAGGGACCTGGGTGTCCTTGTACCTGAGTTGCTGAAAGTGAATGTGCAGGTGCAGCAAGCCATTAGGAAGGCCAATGGTATGCTGGCCTTCATTACAAGAGGATTTGAGTACAGGAGTAAAGAAGTCTTACTCCAATTATATAGGGCCTTGGTGAGACCACACCTGGAGTACTGTGTACAATTTTGGTCTCCTTACCTAAGGAAGGATATACTTGCCATAGAGGGAGTGCAACGAAGGTTCATGAGATTGATTCCTGGGATGGCGGGACAGTCGTATGAGAAGAGATTGAGTAAACTAGGACTGTATTCTCTTGAATTCAGAAGAATGAGAGGGGATCTCATTGAAGCATACAAAATTATTATAGGGCTTGATAGGATGGATACTGGGAGAATGTTTCCCTTGGCTGGGGAGTCTAGAACCAGGGGCCACAGCCTCAGGGTAAAGGGTAGGCCATTCAGGACTGAGATGAGAAGAAATTTCTTCACACAGAGGGTGGTGAATCTTTGGAATTCTCTACCCCAGAGGGCTGTGGAGGCTCAGTCATTGGGTAAATTCAAAACAGAAGTCGATAGATTTCTGACTAGTAAGGGCATCAAGGGATATGGCGATAGGGCCGGTGAATGGAGTTGAGGCATGGCTTACTCCTG
This sequence comes from Squalus acanthias, assembly GCA_030390025.1. NCBI lineage: Eukaryota > Metazoa > Chordata > Chondrichthyes > Squaliformes > Squalidae > Squalus > Squalus acanthias. The sequence continues at coordinate 161,863,860 of CM059425.1, forward strand.
CTCCTATTTCTTATGTTCTTATGAATACATGAACTAATTTCTCTTATTTGGAAGGAGGAGAGCATGCCAGGGGATCTCAGACGCCGTAATCGTGACCATCCTCAAGAAAGGTAACAAGTCCGATTGCGGTAATTACAGAGGAGTTTCCCTGCTGTCTGCCACAGGGAAAGTCATCGCAAGAATCCTCCTCAATCGCCTTCTCCCAGTGGCTGAAAAGCTCCTCCCAGAGTCGCAATGCGGATTCTGCCCACTAAGGGGCACAATGGACATGATCTTCACCACGCGTCAAATACAAGAGAAATGCAGGGAACAGCACCAACCGCTGTACATGGCCTTCTTTGACCTCACAAAGGCCTTCGACGCTGTCAACCATGAGGGATTATGGAGTGTCCTCCTCAAATTCGGCTGCCCTCAAAAGTTTGTCACCATCCTCCGCCTGCTTCACGACTACATGCAAGCCGTGATCCTGACCAGCGGATCCACCACAGACCCAATTCACGTACGGACTGGGGTCAGGCAAGGCCGTGTCATCACACCGACACTCTTCTCGATCTTCCTTGCTGCAATGCTCCATCTCACCCTCAGTAAGCTCCCCGCTGGAGTGGAGCTAATTTACAGAACAAACGGGAAACTTCCGTCGCCTCCAGTCCAGATCCAAGGTTGTCCATCCTCTGTCATCGAATTGCAGTATGCAGACGACGCTTGCGTCTGTGCACACTCGGAGGTCGAACTGCAAACCATCGTCAACACCTTCACCGAAGTGCATGAGAGCATAGGCCTTACACTAAACATCCGTAAGACAAAGGTCCTCTACCAACCTGCCCCCGCCACACAGTACTGCCCCCCGATTATCAAAATCCACGACGAGGCCTTGGACAACGTGGACCACTTTTCATACCTTGGGAGCCTACTGTCAACAAGGGCAGATGTCGATGACGAAGTTCAAAACCGCCTTCAGTGTGCCAGTGCAGCCTTCGGTCGCCTGAGGAAAAGAGTGTTTGAAGACCAGGACCTCAAACCCGGCACCAAGCTCATGGTCTACAGAGCAGTACTGATTCCCGCCCTCCTGTATGCTTCAGAGACATGGACCATGTACAGCAGGCACCTCAAAGCACCACCAACACTGCCTCTGCAAGATTCTGCAAATCCATTGGCAGGATAGGCGCACCAACTTCAGTGTTCTCGCACAGGCCAACATCCCCAGCATCGAAGCTTTGACCACGCTCGATCAGCTCCGATGGAAGGGCCACAACGTCCGCATGCCCGATATGAGACTCCCAAAACAAGCGCTCTACTTGGAGCTCCGACACGGCAAGAGAGCCCCAGGTGGGCAGAGGAAACGCTTCAAGGACACCCTCAAAGCCTCCTTGATAAAGTGCAACATCCCCGCCGACACCTGGGAATCCCTGGCCCAAGACCGCTCAAAGTGGAGGAGAAGCATCCGGGAAGGCGCCGAACACCTCGAGTCTCTTCGCCAGGAGCAAGCGGAAGCCAAGTGCAAGGAGCGCACGTCAACCCAAGCACCCCACCCACCCGCCCCTTCAACCACCGTCTGCCCCACCTGTGACAGAGATTGTAGGTCCTGCATTGGACTCATCAGTCACCTGAGAACTCATTTTAGTGTGGAAGCAAGTCATCCTTGGTTCCGAGGGACTGCCTAAGAAGAGAAGATGGTGAAATGGATAACAAAAGTAAAATAAGAAAATCTACCATATTAAGTAAATATTTTCCATTAATTTTTACAAATGATGGTGGAAATGAGAACATAATTGTACTAGAGGACAGTATGGAACAATTGTTAGATATAACTGCAATATGATTTAGTTATAAAAATATTAGCAGAGCTCAAGATGCATAGTTCACCAGGTCCTGACAGGATGCATTCTGGACTGTTGAAAGTTCAGAGAGGAGATAGCAAAGGCTCTGATCACAATTTTTCAATCTTCTCATGACATACAAAATGTGCCAGAAGGTAGCCAATGTGTTCAAGAAGGGAGAGCAGGACAAGCTAGATAACTATAGACGAATTAGTCTAACTTCATTTGTGGACAAACTCAAAGGCCACAATTTCGCCTACCGAGACAGGCTAAGTGCGGCCAAGGTAGATGGCGGACGGCGACCCTGCTCCCGGTTCCATCGCGCTCTGTTGAAGTGGTTTTGCCCTGATTGGGCTTGTTAAGCCCGCCTTGCAAGGTTCCCGGCCAATTAAAAGGAAGCGGGCCTGATGACGTCATTTGATGACGCGTCATCAGCTGGTTTCCTTAAAGGGACCATGTGCACATTTATTTTGACAGTTGAGCTGTCAGTGTTCTACAGCACTGAGCTGCTGCATACACTGACCAGCACTGCACAAAGGTGCACGGCTGCACCCAGGCTCTCCCATGACTCCCTCCATATGCTTATGGAGGGAGTCATAGCACGCAGGGAGGTCCTCTTCCCTTCCAATGGGTGGAAGAGACCTCCCCAGGAGACCAACACAGCCTGGTTGCACACTGCACAGGAGGGCACAAGCAGGGATGTTGGCAGGAGGACCAGGCTGCAGTGGCGCAAACCTTTCAATGATCTCAGTAGATCATGAAACGTTACTGCAAAGCTACACTCAACCTCATCCTGCTGTGCCACTCATCACATCCCATCACTCTGCCTTCCCTACCCTACTCCTGCACATCCTTACTCACACCAACTTACCTTGCACCTCCACCCATCCCTCTCTATCTACATTATCACTTCCCCATCTCACTAGCCACCCCTCACACACACCCTCATCCTTGTCAAATCATACCAACTAACAACACACAAGGGTAGGCACTTGGATCTTTCATGTAGAGTTTCTGCTAATGTGTTGTCAAACATTGAAATCTTTATTTTGAACACTTTGCATTCTTGGACAGATCTGCGTGCACCTTTGGAAGTGGCTTAGTGAGTTGTAGTGAATGGTGAGACATAAGGGCACCCCCCGCAATGGTGATGAGTGTGAAAGGAATGGCTTGGGCATTGTAGGGATGTTTTATGGTGCTGGTGTGGGATGGTGCCAACCTGGCGCCCGGAGATCGTGACGTCATCCGGCTGCGCATCGCCCCGGTAGCACCCTGGACCCGAAATTCATTTCAGCCTCCTGCAGCATCACCGGGCGAGAATACCGACAGTTGCAGGAGGCGTTGATCGGGAGGCCGGGCGCTTTGGGGGCGATAATTAAAGGCGAGGTGGCCGTGGTCGGTGAAAAAAAATCTGAAACGCTCTTTCCGTTTTTTTTCTTTCTTCGCCAGCCATCAATCAGCCCGGCACTCTGCTGCAGTGCAGTGGGTTGATTGGGCCGGATCACGGCTGCCGTTGGGGACGAGGTAAGTTTCCCTCTTGCAGAGTCTGCAGCGATGGCCCTTCCCTTTAAGGGAGGGAAGGAGCCTTCTAATGTGGCAGTGCTGCACAGCCCATTGTGCGGCGCTGCACAACTTCTGCCCCGCCTGCTGCTTGCTGCGCTCCAGGAATGAAGTGTAGCACTTGATTTAGCGCTCCACTTTCTTCCTGGAGTGCAAAACCGAATTTTTTTAAAGTTGAGAAACATTAGCACCTGGCACTAATTTTCTCAACTTTTAAAAGTTAGCACCCCAAACGGGGCTATAATAAATTTCTCCCCCAAGGTAAGTAAGTGTTGCTCAGATTGTAGAAAAGTTCAAAATGGGAGTGCCCCAGGAGTTGGTGCTAAGTTCACTGATGTTGCTGCGCTTGCCCCCTTCTGTTGTGCATCTTTGAAAGAGGTAGGAAGGGAAGGACAAAAGCCCTTCCAGAAATCCCGCCAGTTCCACCTTTCCAGCGTACCAATGCTGGGGCCCTGTATTTTTGGATGCTGAGGCCTATTACATGCAGATGTGCACAGTGCCCCAAAATTTAGCAGTCAACTGCTTTTGGCACTCTATGGCTGCAATCTACAAGGCTCATTAAGGGCCCAACGTATTTAAATTAGGGGTTCTCCCCATAACACTGCTGGAACTCCTGAGTAGTGGGTGCTTCAGGGAGGCCTGAAATAAAAAATGACACTTTTCTGCCAGGGTGGCCTTCTCTTTCTAATAGGACCAGCATTCCTTGTTGCACCTCTCTTTACGTCGCCTCTAAAGGCTAATACTTGGAATTAGTTGTTGTGCCCCAAACTATTTTGCTGGAAAATAGTGATGCAAGTTTAAGAGCAGGCGGCAGTCCTTTAGTAAATGATTGCGCCCAATAATACACTCCTGACCTCCATGGTGCTGTCAGCATGTTTTGTGCTAAACCATGAAAATATTTAAATAGGCGTTGCAGGGTACAGACATATCAACACCTGAGGGGCAATTATCCTGGCATCACTGCACAGGGATCCCATTACCAACCCCAAAAACTCAAGAAAAGTCACAGATATAGAGTCACAGTGTATAAAGGAAACAGCACATTCAGGGCTGCTGTTCTGAGGCTAGTGTTGAAGTACAATACTGATTCAGTGCAGATGTGATTCTAATACCACTAATCCATGAAATAGCTGACCTATACGTCCTTGATCCTACAAATAAATACATTAAGGAAAAATGTTCCAATTTCCATCACTGTCATCTTTCACCTTGGAGTGCAAAATTTGCACATAAATGTTCCAAGAGGTGAGAGATGTAAAGAAATGAAAAAATCATACATTTGGATGAAAAGTTATGTATGACAATCTCAGTTGATTAGGTTTCCCTAACGCTGATTACCTTACGGAGAAAATGTTCAGAGAAAGGGTACTCAATATATTTGAAGTTCCTAATTAAAAGAAGCCTTAATTTTAAATGTAAGGGTTTTATGATCATACATCATTATTTAATCGTCCTGTCTGCCAGTGCTTCTTGGAAAACTAAAATAAAACATTAAACAGGATGTAGAGACATGAAGATGTGCTCAAAGTGATTCATCTTCTTACCACACAGACCCACTATACACCCAGCTACTGTCACTGGGGACAATTTTCACGAGGGAAAATCAACGTTAACAGGATACCAAGGACGTCAAAATTAGGTCAGTACCTTTAAGGCCTGGCTTACACTGACGCTATGGCCACCACCATTTTGAAAGGAGCCTATCCCTGGCAGGCTGCAGCACCTGCCTGTAATAGGCAGTAGGCCTCTTTCATAAGCAAATCGCGCTCCCAATGATATAGTTAGGACCAGTAATGCAATTTTAAGGTACACATGGGTGGAGCTTGTGACACGCACGCATGCCATGTGTATTGGCATTCCAATTAGGAAACAGCCAGAAAAATTAAAAATGTAATTTTTTTGTGGAGCTAGGAGCAGGGATACTTCTTCTGGATCCACAAAATTCCTGCCGGCCGGTGCTGGCGTCCCAGCTAGCCGAAATTCCTGAGGCGAGAGAGAGAGATGGGCTGCAGACATCAAATTCAAAATTGAGGTCATCTGTTTGCCACCAGAAAGGTTGGCCAAAAGTCAAAACCAACCCCACTGTCTCAGGCTTCAAAATGTGGCTGGTCTGGCACAAGAATACATGGTTTTGTTCTCATGATGTAGTTTTCTTTTTATAGAAACAAAACATACCCATTTCTTCTTTGTTGCATTAACTGTATATAGGTAAGGGCCAAAATCATTCATTTACCCATTTCTGAACTGAAGAAAAGCAGGTTTAAGAGATGTCAGTACTGCAGCACAGGCTAACTTTGCAAGTTTCTAAAATCATTTTAACCAATAAACGACCTGGGTGTTTGACTAACTCATCCTCAGTATAAAAGTGGGCATTCTGATTTGATCTATTCCTGACTAGGTTGCTTTCATTATATCAAACCATTTCTATTAACAGATAGCAGGCACTTATCATTGAGATGAAAAATTTGTTATGGTTAATTTACAAATTCATATTTGAATCCCCAAACTCAATAAAGTTCAACTTCTAGCTCTTTCCATATGATTTAGTGATGTTTGTGGGGGTCATTTATGTCTTCACCGCTTGGCTGGTAAACCAGTGCGACAGATCACCCGCTGTTATAATACAGCTCAAGTGGTGAAGACGAAAACTACCCCCTGTCTATAAGCTTCATTAAAGATGTAAGCAATACCTTTCATCCCAAAACAAAGGAGCCCTGTAGAGAAGGTGCATGAATACAACAATTGATGGAGCTCATAGCACTGTTGTTCCAGTTTATTGTGGAAATAGTTCTGGAATGCAGATGCCAACATCATACCCGTAGAATGTTTTTCCACAGCTGACAAGCCACACAAGTGTTACAAAAATAAATACAAAGGCTTCAAAAGAGCTAGTCGACAACCATTGCTGGTTTAACAAGTACACTTCCCAGAAATATTTGACAGTGTAAGGACAACTAATTTTTAAGTAGTATAATTGTCATTTTTTATGTTTCAGTATATTTTCTCAATTTTATTTAAAGTGGAATCATAGAATCTTCCAGCACAGAAGGAGGCCATTCCTCCTGTCATGCCTGTGCTGGCTTTTTGAAAGAGCTGTCCAATTTAGTCCCACACCCCAGCTTTTTCCCCCATAACCCTGCAAATAAGTCCTATTCAAGTACATGTCAAATTGGCTTTTGAAAGTACACATGGAAACTGATTCCACCACCCTTTCAGGTAGCACTTTCAAGATCTTAGCAACCCTCTATGTGAAAACATTTCTCCTCATTTCCCCTCTAGTTCTTTTGGCAATTATTTTAAATCTATGACCTCTGGTTACCGACCCACTTGCATGCGCCGAAATTTAAAGGGACCACACAGTAAATGAAACAGGCCGTGCAGAACAAAATGCAGTTTACAGAGAACAATCCCAGCTTCTCCAACACAATAGCAAAATACTGCGGATGCTGGAAATCCGAAATAACAACAGAAAACGCTGGAAAAACTCAGCAGGCCAGGCAGCATCCGTGGAGAGAGAAACAGAGTTAACGTTTCAGGTCGAAGACCTTTCGTCAGAACTGGAAAAAACTTTTTTCCAGTTCTGACGAAAGGTATTCGACCTGAAACGTTCACTCTGTTTCTCTCTCCACGGATGCTGCCTGGCCTGCTGAGTTTTTCCAGCGTTTTCTGTTTTCCCAGCTTCTCCAATCTCTTCACAAGTCCCTCATCCCTGGTCTCAAGCTGGTAAACCTCCTCTGTACCCTCTCCAAGGCCTTGACATCCTTCCTAAAGCATGGTGCCCAGAGTTGTACACAGTACACCAGCTGAGGCCTAACTAGAGATTTGTAAAGGTTTAACATGACTTCCTTGTTTTTGTATTCAATATCCCTATTTACAAAGCCAAGTATCCCATACTCTTTCTTAACCTATCAACTCGCCCTGCTCTCTGTTGCAATTATTTTCAGCTATTAGAAGCCTTGTAACCCTATATCAAACGACACTGTTTTTTGTTTGCTTTTTGTTTCAGATCAGTAGTCATAAGCTGTAAAATGCTTCACAGTTTTTCCAGGCTTTTACCATCTCAACAAAGGCTTAAAATCCACTGCTGGGACTGTTAACAATTTAATTCCCTATCTGATTTCTAGAGATGTATATAATCAAAAATGTTGCAAAGTCTGTGAAATTTTAGTGTGATGCCCAGAGAACTTGGGGGTAATATTAACTTTTGGCGATAGTGTAAAATGGGCGATATCTGATTGGCCGTCCATTATACATCCTTCCCAATTTTGCTTTCTATTGACTTCACGGAAAGCAAAATCGGACAGGGTGTATAACGGGCAGCCAATCCGTTATTGCATGTTTTACACTATTGCCAAAAGTTAAAATTACCCTCCTGGTGTGGAGAACTAATAGCTGGAGAATACCTGACTCATTAGTAAACAGCTAAAATTATGCAGAGTATGTAATGGCCCGGAATTTGCGGTCGTGGCAGTGCTTGCCGTCCTTTCGCATTTGAAACTGACTGCAACTTCAGGATTTAGCGCATGCGCAGCCTAATGCAGAAGTTGCGGTCTGTCATTCAGTGCTCCTCCATAGGCTGTGCTGTGTCCCCCCCAACAGAGTCGGCAAGCAGTGTAATCTGTCAAAGCATGGAAACTGACGAAATCTTCGGCTTTTCCGCGGTAATTACGCTGTTAAATACCCCATTAAAAGTTAGACCCAAAGGGTTTCGGTGTAACTGGGGTTTTAACAGCGTATTGACTGCTAAACAAAGGTTATGGCCCTGAAAATCTAATTTTAATTTTGTGCAGTGTCAAATTTATCTATTTTAATAAGAATTGAAATTTTTAAGAAAGTTTGACCATCTTTATTTCAGGTTTACCTTTTCCCCATGTGAGAGCCCCAATCTTTGTTTTGCTCTCTCGAACATTTTTAAAAAGTTAGAATTTTAGGAGCTTATCCACTTCCTGGTTTGCTATCTATGAGAATTTTGTGAGAGCAGTACCCTTCAGATTTATAGTGGTGATTACAAAGTTCTAAAATAGTGAGTATTGGCAGCCTCCTGAGTTTCATCATACAGGAAACTCTCGTTTAAACGGCACCTAAATATCCGGAACTCTCTAATAACCAGCAGAATTCATACTCCGAAAACTACAGTATACAGTCGTTTATAAGTTTTGTTTTACTGTTAAGTAATTAAAGAGTTATGGATTACCCTCAACTGGCATTACTGTATTTAATCAAGCATCTTCCACCATCCATTTAACACAACATTCTGTAGGGGAGTACCCAATTATACTGCACATTTCTTGATTTTTTTATTTTTGTTTGTTAAAAATAGCCTTGTTAGATATACCTCTCCGTTATCCGGAATTTTTAATCAACCGGCACCATCCCGGTCCCGTCGGTGCCGGATACCAAAGAGTTTCCTGTACATACACTAAAACTGATCTGAAACTCTGACATACAGCTTATCTCACATTAAGTCCTGCTCCCATATTACTCTGTCCTTGTGAACTTCCAGACCACTCCATCCCCCAACATACTGAAATCAAAATCTTCTTCCTTGTTTATAATTCCCTCCATGGCCTCATCCCCACACTACCTCTGCAACCACCACCAGTCCTGATGCCACTCTTCCAACTCTCGCTCCCTTTGCAATTCCTGCTCTCTTCAATTGTCTTGATCCCATACTCTGAAAGTTTCTCCCTAAGCCCCTTTGCCTTACCACCTCTCTCCCAACCTTTGAAACATCCTGAAAATCTACCTCTTTGATCATGCTATTGGTCATCTTCTCTAATTCTCCTCCTACTGCTTCTGTCCATTATTTCCCCCTGCAAAGCGCCTTAGGACGTTTACTGTGTTGTTACTGACTGATATTTCCTGTTCTTGTCTGGAAGCACCTAGTGACACAGAAGTTGAGTACAATGGTCGATTTCACTTCTGTTGAGAGTGCTTCTGGACATTACTCTATGGCTGTAGGTCAGATGTCAGGAGATAATACAGGTCTGATATGGCATCGCTGCTCTCCTTACACAATGATCCAAAATTTCTTCTATGGCCTTCAACCGCCTGAGTCATGGCTTCCTGCTGTTGCTTTTCTCCAAGGCATCGAATGTTGACATACTTACTGTGACACCCATGCTGCAGAATTCACTGAAGACTCATCCATTACCTATATTACTTGCTCTGCTCACCACTGGAACTTTGCTGACTCCCTCCAGGTCTTTAATGTCAGTTTTAAATGGGAAAAGTAATGCAATGTGTGAATGAAGTAAGTCCTGAGTAAATGTGCATATTCTACATTAATTGCTGCTTATTAGGAATTAACAACAACAAAAAGTTAGAATTAGGTCTGAGCAATAACATGCATTAGAAATAATTACTTCCATTGAGAAAATGTAGAAGCATTTACAAAAGTCAATGGCTACTCAATTACAATCATAAAATGACCACCCCTTAATGCACATGGAGCAGATTAAACCGCTTTAAGGTGTAATTCCTCATTCTCCAAAAGCACATAGCAACATAAGAACATATATGCAGAATGGTAATGGAGCATTACAGTCCACCTGGTCAATCCCAAAGTTCAAAAAATACTACACTTTACACTATCTCTTATATTCCTCAAACACTTCTCCTGCCAAATATTTATCTGGAAATCTCTTGAATTTACAAACACAATAAAACCCCACTGCCTCCCTTAGTAGTCCATTACACACATTCATTCCCATCTGATTCAATTTTCAAAACAGGCCTTTAAATAGGTGCCCAGAACTTCTGCCAAAACAAACTGTTTAAATATGAAAATCGGGATCCTAACTGGTTGTAGGACCCTGGTTGCAATTTTCATGGAGAAATGCACGTTAATCCCATTTAGTCCAGATGTTGAGAGGCCTAAGCAGCAGTCCTTAATGGGACTGCTGCAGGCTGCTCCAAAAAGGTAAGTTTTCAGTTTATTTAAAGATTTCTGTGGGGCCAGGAGGAGAATTTGTTGGTTGATTTTGCCTGATACCAAACTGGCAAGCTGCAGTGGAGCAACCATTTGATGCCCACAGCTCACCAGTAAAATGTAAATGTGGCCTGAACCTAAAAATGTCTGGGCCGCCACATTGTGGGCTTGGCGCATCACCAATATTGCATTCAGTTTGTGCCCGAACCGAAAATCTCCCCAATAGGGTTTTCTCAATTTTGTATCTAAGCAGATTCTTATCACGAAAATCTGAGCCAGGTATGCCTGTGTAACAGAATAAGATGCCAATCACAAGATGCCTGAAACTGAGCCACATGTATACTGTTCTCTATGTGTGGAATATGACACATTATACAGTTCACTGCTTAGGCAGGAGTTACAGGATTGGTGTTAAATTTTCCCAGAATATTCGGTGTGTTGTAGTGGGAGTAATGATTTTTAGTGTCTCTGCATTGACCTTGTAAATAGAAACCTTTCCTGGATCAGGTCTACTTGCTTCCTGAAGCTGATGCACCTCCTCCAAATTCTTCTCCTACAAGTCTTACAGGTTTAATGATTGTAATGATTGTTGGAACTATTGACTAGGATCAGTACCTACAGTGTTGTGGGCCAACTGATCAAACAAATTGATCCAAGTACAGGAAACTTTCGTTTATCCGGCACCGACGGGACCGGCGTGGTGCCGGTTGATCGAAAGTGCCGGATTACAGAGAGGTATACTTACCAAGGTACGAGAGCCCCGTACACGGCCACAGGCTGAACAATTGGGACTCGGAGAGGGAAGGTAAACGAGACTCCGGCTTTTTCCTCCGTGGCGGCGACAGGTCCGAGTCGGAAGAACGTTGACCCCCCTTTCGTGGGGGCGAAAGGTCAGAATCGGGGTCTTGTCTGTATAATAAAACTTACCTGATTTTTGCCGGTTAAGCGAGAATTCCGGATATTTGGGTGCCGGATAAACGAAAGTTTCCTGTATCAAAGCACTTGTGTATCAGTGGTCTTCACTGTTTTGTCCAAAGAGTAGTTGCTGTATTGAAAGCACTCATCAATGCTAAGAATCTGCCCAATGTTTAAGTCATGCACCCAAAAAGCACACTGACCAAAACAGGTAAGAATAAGGCTCTTTTTCTTACCCCTATCTGTACTGGCAGTTTTGGGACATGAGTCTGCCCAAGGTCATCAACCTGAATTTTGACACCAGTATACATTGTTGGTTTATTGAGAGGCTAAAAAAATGAGTAACATTTAATTAAATGAAATGTAATAACTTCTGGAATATTGAATTATATTATGACTGCCAAAGGCCAGCCAGCCAGTCAACCAAGGGGCCTTGCAAACATAGAAGGAAAAGCTTTCCCTTGAAGTGCTTGACGTTGTATGAGTGATTACCAAGTAACATATAGCGTCATAATTCTGTCAAAACACACTAAAATTCATTGAAATAAAAATCAGAAATAGTCATGATTTTGTATTTGTGAATATCACTTCAAAGGCATTGATCCATGCTGACATAAATGCAATGCACTGGCAGGGGTGCCAATGCGTAAATAAGGAATACAATTGGGGGGAAAATTGAGTCGTGCCCCCTTTGGGGCGCTAACTTTGCCGGGGCGCTACTTTTAGCGCCCCATAAAAATTAGCGCCCCCATGCCGGAAATTGAGTTGTTGCGCCCCAAGAGGGAAGCGCTGCGAGTCAATATCGTGGCGCTACGTGCTGCAGCACCAGGCGCTGCGGCACGTCGCACAGCGTTATTGCTGGCTTTCCTCCCCTTCTTAAAGGGGAGGGGCCTTGCGCAGCGCAAACCGGGGATCGGGAGTGCCGGCAAAAGAGCCCGGCACTCAAGAGAAGTGCCGGGCTCTTGGAGTGCAGCCGGCACTTCGCCGGGGGGGCTTCACGGGGGCCGGAGACAGCAACGTGGGCAGGTGCTGGCAGACGGTCAGCAACAAAAATGGCCGCCCGCCACCTCCCCTTTAACTAGCGCTGCCCCAGCCACAGGTAGGCCCCCCTGACCCCGTCGGACATAGCGTCCAGCAGTAAGTCAAGGGGTGCTACCGAAGATCGTGGCCGGAGCGCGAGCGGGGCGCTGCGCACGGCGATGACATCATCGCCGGCGGTGCAGCGCCACAGGGCGCTACCGGTTAGCGCCGCCGCTAACCTCCCGCTGAATTTCGCGGGAGGCGTCGCACCCGGGCACTAGTTGCTTTGCGCCCCATTAGCGCCCTCTTAAGGCGCTAACGGGAGGCGCAAACCAACTGAGTTTTCCCCCCAATTGTGTCTTACTTCTGTACCTTGGCATTTAGCTTTTAATATTTCATTCTGTGCTATAGGTCTGTTTGTTGGATAATGGTACAGCACCTACTGAATACAATGGGCTCGATTTTGCCAGGCCCGAGGAGGCGGGAATGGAGGCGTGTGGGGTGTTAAAATTGCAAAAAATGGCGGGCGGGCGGGCCCGACCCCGCCTCCAAGCAATTTTCCCAAATACGTGGTTTCTGATCCCGTCTCCATCCCGCCTCCAAGAGGCGGGACAGGCCTTTAAGGCCCTTAACAACCACTTAATTGCCTCTATAATCCCATTTTGAGAGGCCTTTCTGATTTTAACACTTTTCCGACGTGATGCACGCCTCCTCTGAAACACGACGGTGAAACCTGGCGGTAGCACACTTGGATTGCTGACTATCAGCTGCAGGTCCACCATTAAGAAAGAGATTTGATCAATCATCATTCTGGGGGAACTTTTAGCAGTGATAACCATTGTTGTGGAAGTTTGGAGCCTGGAGCAGGGGTGGGGTGGTGGTAAAAAAAATCTGGGAGCAGACTTAGGTCTCCTGCTGCTCATTTTGCCTCCAGGTCCCTCTCATAGCAAAGGCCAAAAGCTTCCCAGTCTTTGCAGACCTTAAATGCAGCAGCAGTGATGACATCATCAGAGGCGACTTTCAGACTGAAAAAACTAATTGGGTCATGGGTTCCCACATGCTGGAACTCAATTGCCCAATTAGGGGAAAAGCCAATAATTCTCCCACTTCCAATTGGAGTCGGGTGGCTAACACGAAAAGCGGATGACACGACCCCAGCCCGCCCCAATGACAAAATCAAGCCATGATCTGCATTCCAAATGTAGAAAACATTGAATGAGCATCATTGCAACAATTATAATGCTTGGCAAAGCCCTGGTAACGAATGCAAACCTTGCCTGAGGCACATAACTACTTTTCAGACAATTTTACCTAACTTAATTTTTTCGCTTTTTAATACTTGGGGGCCGATTTTCCCACTGGAGGCGAGATGGAGGCGGGTTTCAGTTTGGGTGGGTTTGAAACTCGCCTCCACTGATAGGTTTCAAAAATTTGCGATTTTCCCATGATTGGCCACTTGATTTCAGAGGTGTAGGATGCCCTTGCTCAATTAGTGTTTTGGGACTGAAACTCGCCTCTGTTGACAGCACTTTTCCAGTCTGATTTTATGACCTTGCTCCCTTGGCTCATTCCACAGCATTTCTGCGTCTCCTGCACCACGTCCAACATCTTTTGAGAAACCACAATGTCCAATTCCAAGGCAAGGGCCTACCCGAGGCTCTCGGATGAGGCGCTGCAAATGTTGTTTGAGGGGGTGACAGCTAGCAGGTAGGTGCTCTTCCACTCATCTCGGAGGAAGGGGCCTGCCAAAGAAACCAAGGCTGTGTGGGTACAGCTGGCAAGGGATATAACCTCCAGATCTGTGTGCAGATAGGGAGACTGTTTCTGTGTATTGATGAAATGCCATCCCTGTTGGAAAGTATTAAAATGATTTGAAGCCAAAATGTTGGCGTTATGCCATCTGTTCTTTTACCTTAGGCAGCTCCACATTGCGGGCACCACCACACTTGCGTTGTCAGGTTGGTGGCCTGAGTGAAAGGAGGCCAGAGAGTCATGTCCATTGTCAACGATGTCCTAGGATGGAGCCAAGGACATGTGCCAACTTGGGCAACCTATGCAAATCTGGCCATGATAAGTTCATCCCTTGCATCCCGGGCAGCCATGTGCTCACGTGCTGCCGCTGGTCGATACACTGACGCTCTGACCTCTTCCTCCTCCAGATCCTCCTCCTCCTCCTCATCTGAGGTCAATGCAGAAAGAAAACGAAGGTTCCCATTCTGCTTGTAGATGGCTCCTTTGGGGAAGCGCTCATTGCAAGCCGGGAGAGGGTCTTCCAAGGATGTCCCACAGTTGATGGAGTCAAGCTGCAGCACCTCTGACTTCGGAAGGCCTTCTAAAAGTGCTCAGAGACCTTTTAAAGCCAAGGTCTGTCACCTGCAAGTAATCCTTGCTGCAATAAACGATGTCTTGTTAGACTTGCAGCAGTGAGGAGGCCACCCACGAGTCAACCCGTCAGGTTTACCTGGCGTGGTTCAGGAGGTGCGTGGAGCACACCGAAATGCTGGAAAAATCACGAGGGCCTCTCAAAATAGGCTTAGAGATGCCCTTAACGAGCATTTAAGGAGGTTAAATAGCGCAATGGCCAGCTGGAGGTGGGAGCGATTCCCGACCTCCAAAACCGGCACCGACAAAATCCCACGGAGGCGGGTTCCAAACCCGACCTCTTTGAATCTGATTTTCCCGCCTTTCCCGCCTCCAAACCCGCCTCCTCCGACGTCAGAAAATCGCCCCCTCAATCTCTTGTTTTGCAGTTTGCCTTTCACTGTCTTGCACAGCTCTTTTCTATCTTGCCTCTCTCCCTACTAAGAAATTTCAGCTGCTCTGCCCAAAACTCTTTTCTTGGTCCAAAATAATTGTTCATAATGGCCCAGAATAGTGTCTAGAATCTTTTACACAATATTTGTTCTTTAAATTTTATTTATATATAGTAAGGAGTGTGATGGAATACTCTCCACTTGCCTGAATAAGTGCAGCTCCAACAACACTCAAGCTCGACACCATCCAGGACAAAGCGGCCCGCTTGATTGGCACCCCATCTGCCACCTTAAACATTCACTCCCTCCACCACCGGCGTACCGTGGCTGCAGTGTGTACCATCTACAAGATGCACTGCAGCAACTCGCCAAGGCTTCTTCGGCAGCACCTCCCAAACCCGCGACCTCTTTCACCTAGAAGGACAAGGGCAGCAGGCGCATGGGAACACCACCACCTACAAGTTCCCCTCCAAGTCACACACCATCCTGACTTAGAAGTATATCGCCGTTCTTCATCATCGCTGGGTCAAAATCCTGGAACTCCCCACCTAACAGCACTGTGGGAGTACCTTCATCACACGGACTGCAGCGGCTCACCACCACCTTCTCAAGGGCAATTAGGGATGGGCAATAAATGCTGGCCTTGCCCGCGACGCCCACATCCCAAAAAAACGAATTAAAAAAAATATAAGAAGGAAAGTACAAACTTCACTGTGGAGCACACCTCCTTATAACAAATTGCTTGGCCTTTTCAGGGTGTGAGGTTACAGAACTTTTGTGCGCATTTGTTCTTCTTACAATAACCATTCTAACTACTTCATCAATTCACAACCTTTTGGAACAGAAAATATAGGGCATGCTCTAAAAGAAAAGTTAAAACTTCTATGTAAAGCAAAACATAAATAATGCATGCATCAAAATCTACTAGTGAATTTATTGATTATTCCGTGTCTGTCACATCAGTGGACACTGACCACAGCATATTAATAAACAGCTTCACTGTTTCATCGCTTTTCTGCATAAACTGTGAGTGAATCATAAATAATTGCTGAATTCCTGTACAAGTCTGTAGGACAGTGCTGCAGGCAGCAGAATGCAGCTGGGTGAGACCAAGCACTTGAAAGTTTTGTCTGTTGTTTAGATTTGCAAAACGTCAGTAATATAATAACTGAAATTCACAGATTTAGACATGCTGGGGTGCAAAATGGGCAGTCGCGGATCAGTTATATTCCCGGTTTAATTTTCCTTTCCATTGAAGTCAACGGAAAGAAAAATTGGGCAGTTGCTCCTGCCTGTTTCCCATTCCTGAAGTTGAATTTCAGCCCCTTTGATTCTTTTAAAATGTTCACATTTGTGATGAGTTTAAAAAAAACATCCTTTTTTCCCCAGGTTGATTGGTGGGGAGAAGAGCTGAAATAGACATACTAACTACACCTATTATACAGTGAAATCAATAAGTAGGTTGCAACATCCCATTTCAGAATGTATTAAAAACTCCGATGTCAGGTTTTATGGGATGCACTGCAGAAGATCATCAAGGCTTCTTTGGCAGTAGCTGCCAAAACCTTGACCTCCACCACCTAGAAGGACAAGTGCAGCAAGTCACATACCATCATGACTTGGATATATATATATATAGCTGTTCTTTCATTGTGGCTGGGTAAAAACTCTGGAACTCCCTACCTAACAGCATTGTGGGTGCAGCTTCACCACATGCACTACAGCAGTTCAAGAAGAAGGTCCACCACCACCTTCTCAAGTGCAATTAGGGATGGTCAATAAATTCCAGCCTTGCCATCAAAACCTACATCCTGAGAATGATATGTACAACTCACAGTCACTGAGGACAATTGTAGCATCTTTATCATTTTCTGCTGAATCAGCACAGAGGATCAAACCTGGAGCCTCCCTGATCTGTATGACTCAATACTACACTGGGTAGTGCTTTTACCATCTGAACTACTGGAGGAACATCTCAATTATACCTTTAACATAAATTGAAAATATCTAAATTACCAAATACTTTCAATGAAGATACTGACCCTTTAATCCTCTGAAGCAGCCTATCCTGCCATTACCGTGACAATTCGCAGAATGAAAAATGAAAATGACAATATGGATTCTTACTTAAAGAAAAGCAGCCACATGTCATGTTGTAGTATTAAAAAGTTCTGCTAAGATTTGAGGCATTTTTGATTCAATTATATATTTGATTAATAGCTGTAAATTTCAGGCATTCCTTTATTTGTGAAAAAAGACCAGTGTAACTCTTCACAACTGTGAAATATCACTGATAATTCCTATCGCCAATGAGATGTGTTCTACGATCAAGCAAGGCACCACACTTTAGTAAGGACATGAAAGCTTTGGAGAGGATACAGAAGAGATTTACTAGAATGGTTCCAGGGATAAGGGATTACAGTTACAAGGATAGACTGGAGAAGCTGGGTTTGTTCTCCTTAGAGCAGAGAAGGCTAAGAGGAGATTTGACAGAAGTGTTTAAAATCATATAAGGTTTAGATAGAGTAAATAAATAGGACCCTTCTGACTCTGTTTCTCTCTCCACAGATGCTGACTGACCTGCTGAGTATTTCCAGCATTTTCTGTTTTTATTTCAGATTTCCAGCATCCGCAGTATTTTGCTTTTGTAAATAAAGAGGAACTGTTTCTCATGGCTGAAGGGTCGATAACCAGAGGGCACAGATTTACGGTGATTGGTAAAAGAATCAGAGGCGACATGAGGTAAAACTTTTAACGAGTGGTTAGGATTTGGAATGCACTGCCTGATAGGGTGGTGGATACAGATTAAATAGCAGCCTTCAAAAGGGGATTGGATAAATACTCGAAGGAGAAAAAATTGCAGGGATATGGGGAAAGAGCAGAGGAGTGGGAGTAACTGGATTGCTCTTCGAAAGTGCAGACTTGATGGGCCGAATGGCCTCCTTCTTTGCTGTACTGTTCTATGATTCTATTCTATAAGTTGATAGAGGCAAAAACATTGGCATATTCAAATGACAATTAGATGCCATTATGGAAAGTTAATGCACTAAAGGAATGAGCTTCAATAGAATGATACAATTATACAGCACAGAAGGAGGCCATTGGGCCCATCGTGCCGGAGCTGGTTCTCTGAAAGTGCAACCAATTAGTCTCACTCCCCTGCTCTTTCCACATAGCCCTGCAAATGTTTCCTTTTTAATTAGAGCTCCAATTCCCTTTTGAAAGTTACTAGTGAGTCTGCTTCCACCACCCTTTCAGGCAATGCATTCCAGATCATCATAACTCACTGCGTAAAAAAAATTCTCAATCGGCTCAATGGCTTCTTCGCATCCCTGACTTTTCTTATATTTATGTTTCACACATCTTATGATCAGACGTGCAAGCCCATGACATGTATGTGTTAAAAAAAATTAATACATATATTATGATTAGTCAATTTAGTAGTGGTGATGATGACAACCAGATCCGCTAAAGCATCACTTACTTGAAAGCTGTTGACTCTGCAGTTTTCCAGACCACTATCTGAACTTGAGGTAATTGAAATTGAGAGGTAACCAAATAAGCAGAGGGTGGGATTTTTTTCTTTGAAAAAGCAGATTAAAAAATATATAGATAAAAAAATAACCTAGGAAGAGCCACTTTATTACACACAGTGCAGCAGGAAGTGCCGATTAGAATG
The DNA here is from genome assembly GCA_030390025.1 of Squalus acanthias. Taxonomy (NCBI): domain Eukaryota; kingdom Metazoa; phylum Chordata; class Chondrichthyes; order Squaliformes; family Squalidae; genus Squalus; species Squalus acanthias. The sequence continues at coordinate 161,882,535 of CM059425.1, forward strand.
CTGATGGCACAGGGTTAAAGAAAATGTCATACAGAAATCTGCCTTTTATACAGTTCACCTTTCAGATATATTTAGTTTTCTGAAAAATCTAATTCTCTGATTTCTTACTGGCATCATCCCATTATACAGTGCTGCAGTGGAGGCAAAGTCTTCTTAAAATGAAGATCCCTGCCGTGTACCTGGAGACCATTTTAATTCACTCACTAGCTAAACTCTCAGAGGGGCTGGTGTATATGGTAACACAGAAGCCAATATCCCAGCTATCAGTTTTCATACAGCCCGGCTGGACCTTTACATTACTGCTGCCCCACATTTATTGTTCTTTCATTGCATCTGTCAGCATTTCCTGACAGCGCATTACAGAGCGCATGGCTGCAGAGTCGGTATCAATCAGTGCAAGATCATGCAGATATAAGTAACAGAATGTTGATAATGGGTCCTAAATCAGATCATCATGGCTTACGCATAAGATTCTTAAAAGGTAGTGACCCCTAGGGATCTCCCAGGTACCTTGCACCTGTTACCAGCCATAGCCATTCAAACATACAGAAAGTACCTGCAGTGTTCATTTTAAGTCTCTTTTCACCTCAGTTAAATGAAACTAAGGCATCTAGCAGCAACATACTGCTGATCTGGTTCTTGTCTAGTTTTTGTATCTACATAATTGCTCTATGTGTCCATCATCATTGGCAGATGTAGAAAGTGCCTATCTCTGTAGCTTCCCTGCTTGTTTCTCTTCACTGCAGGCTTGCAGAGAGGGAGCATAGAAGTGTCATTTAATGAATAGTGCTATTCTTTGTCTGACAGCTTCATATCTGTTAGGTGTAAGAGGCCCTAGACTTTCCTCTGCTAATGCCTTTGACAGCGTGCTAAATTCCCTCCACACACACCCTGTATGTATTGCACTGTAAGAGGCTTCGCCTACCCTGAATAACTGCCCTCTCTTAGCCCCCTTCAGCTGCTGTTCTTACATTAATTGAGCAAATCAGATTGAGCAGATGAATTCATCTTTGATGTAGCTGGATGTTTTGCCGACACTGCTGGATGTGGCTTCAGCTATGGACAGAATGCTCAGACAAATAGGCCTGTTGCCATGGAAACAAGTGATAACTGGGGATATCTTGAAAAACATATTTTTTTTATTTTAGAATTCAGACTACAAAATTCTCAGTGGATATACTTCTCAGTTCTAAATGTGTCACATCCAATGAAGAATGCAATTAAAAAGCTCTCTCCAGTACTTTACATTATTAATCAGGCTAATTTTTAAACTTTACAATTACTGAAGACCATTTGCTAAGGTCACATGTGTATGTATGCAGAATACTTATGTGATAACTTATCTCCTATGTGTCTTATTTAATACACATAAAAAAATGCCATCAATGTCTTATGAAAAATATTAAGAATTTCTGCCAGTTAAGTTTTTTTTATTCTACAAAAATTGGTAGCACAAGAGCAGCGTGAAGTTACACGTATGCTATCATTTCGTGCCTATAGGCCACAGCTCACACAGATTTTAGCTCACTGTTGGGCACAGGTTATTCAAGTATACACCATACACAAGTCCAATTCTGTAGTTTATAATAAAGGATGTCATTTTCATTAAAAATTGCGTTACAACTCATTTATGACTCTGAACATTTTCAATGAATTCTAATCAAAATTTTACATATTTTCTCAATAGTTTCAAACACAATTTACAACTCGGATTAATCTAAATTGGTTATTTTGGGATTCATTTGAGTCCAATTTGGATATTTCTGATTTAGCTGGCCTGTCACCTTGATGCAGAGAGTGAACAGTCTCATTCTCACTTATGGTTGGCTTGTTATGAGTATGAACAATGCCATACTAACATTAATGCACTTCCACATTTTAGCCTTCTTATGTCTAGAAGGCAGTGACATTGAACTAAGTTACGTAGAGAGCTGTTTGTAATAAAGCATTACGTTTATTCAATATCCATAGTGGAATAATGGCTGCATGTTTTGAAGAATCTGTTTTCCTGACAGCATGGGAAAGGGGTCATACAAATGAGGTGCCCATTTTACTGCTGGACTAAAGAAATTTTCCCAATCTGATTACTCCCCTAGTCGTCATAAGGGGAAGAAGAGGTAATAGGTAACAAGATTTCTACTCTCTTCAACATCCTGATGTGTGGTAGTTTTAAAAAAAAAATTGTTCTTGGGATTTGAGCACTACTGGCAAGGTAGTATTTATTGCCCATCTCTAGTTGCCCTGAGAGTATTATGAGTCAACCATGTAGTGTGGAACTGAAGTCACATGTAAGCCAGACTTCATAGGGGTGGTAGTTTCATTGAACTAGTTGGGTTTTTACAAAAATTCAACAGGTTTGATAGACCACAAATGACCAGACTGATTGAATTTAATTTCAAAATTTATCATGGTGGGAACTCTCAACCTCTGGGTTGCTAGTGCAGTACCATAACCATTAGGCTACTATATCTTGATAGTATAAAAGGCTAAACATTCAACGTATCTGTTTCCTTGATGGTCTAGAGAGCCTGTGACACAGATACTCCTGTAATGCATCGTTTAATATTGATCCTTGTCTAGTAATAATGGTGACTTGAGGTGGTCTTTTTTTCATTTCACTGAGCACTTTTCTTAAGGTCCAACCTTTAGTGTTTCACCAGTATTAGCAAAGGGTTGCAACAGAACAAAAATACCTTGTCCTCTCTTTGTTGCGTGCTGTGGTCATGTTTTTGACCTAAACGTTAGCAGGTGGTCCTTTAATCTGCCAATTACTTGATAGTAGTACAAAATGCATGAAGTGGATAGGAAGGTGGGTTTATTACCAAGAGTAATGTGTTTTTGCCCATCAAGATAAACAATCAAATCTATGGTGCCTGTTTATATGATTGCAAGGACGAATGTTTCCCTGTCCTCATTTTCCCTCCTGCACATTTTTTATCGGCAAGAAATTACAATTTAAACTTGACAAAAATAACAAGCTGACCTGAACTTAAAAAAAACCTCAAACCTGATTCTTAATTTTCCACACAACACTGGTCACCTTTAATCTTTCATTACTACTACTACCCCTCCCCGCCCCCCCACGCACAACACGAGTGGGAGTAGGCTGGGGGAGGCAGTTACAATTTCAAAAATCTGAAACCCGACCCCAATCACGCCCAGTTCCGGTTGTAATGGAGACAAATTGGGGGCGAACAACTAACATACTCTCGAGAGGCGTTTCAGTAATTTAAATATGCTAATGAGGCTGTGTGTCTCAAATCTTAACAGACTTTTAGGCCGAGATTTTATTAATGGAGGCGGGTTGGGTGCGGGTCAGGTGGTTTCCGGCTCCCAGTCCCGCCCCCAGCAGCATCTGGCCCACAGACGTGATTTTGCCTTGATTGATCTTGTTAAGCCTGCCCTGCGGGCTTGCCAGCCAATTAAGAGGAAGCGGGTCAGATGACGTCATTTGATGACGCGTCATCTGCCGGTTTCCTAAAAGGGACCACGCACAATTTTATTTTGATAGTTGATTTCTCAGTGTTTGACAGCATTGAGGTGCTGAAAACAGACAATCACTGCACAAAGGTGACCTCTTGCACCCAGGCTCTCCAATGACTCCCTCCATAGGCTGGAATAGATGGCAGCTGCAGGTGAGGTGGCAGAAGCGATCTGTCACTGGTGAGAGAGGTTCTCCCAATGAGGAGGCACTGGACATGGATTTAAAAACTTGTAACCTAAAGAAAAGTGTAAATGTATTAAAAATGCAGTTCCCAACATTTTCTTTCCTCTGAGACTCACCATGTGCAACATTGGAGCCTTCACACCACTTCTACAGCAGACTCACAACACGCCACATTTACTTGGCGTGGTGTCCGGACGTTGGGAAACCCGAGCCAGAAGCAGCAAAATTCAAAAATAGGCTGTCAACTACCTGTTAATAGGCAGGTAATTGCCTTTAATCCTCTTCCCGCCGCTAGGTGTCGGGTCCATTCGCAAATCGGGGACCCGACACTTGGGAAAATTGTTTGGAGGCGGGATCGCAACCCGCCGTCAATCAAAACGATTTTAACCTTTGACCCGTCTCCAAACCCGCCCTTTGAGCGCTGGCAAAATCGTGGCCTTAGAATAAATTGGTGTGGGCCAGGTTTCACAGGGCTCAGGAAACCTGGCAGCTGAAGGGCAGCAAAAAAGGCCGGATCTAGCAGGTAAGTGCCTTTCCAGCACTGCTTGTGGGCCAGGAGGAGCAGGAGTGGATCCCCCCCTCCCCGGCCCCTCAAGCAAACCTGCTTCCCTCTGCACGATTGCCCTCCATCATCCGTGATCCGAAGCCCTTACGACCTGCGATCTGAAGCATCCACCCATGATCTCGCTCCGATTCACGATCTCCCCCAGACTCACGATCTCTCCCCCGACCTCCCCCCCTGACCCGCGATCTGTCCTCTGACTCACGATCTGTCCCCTGATCTCCCCCTGACCCATGATTTGTCCACCGACTTGTTCAACACCCCTGCCCCACCTGCCATCTCCCCACCACCCTCTGCTCCACTGCTGAAGCCTTCCGGCGCAGGCTTTACCACTAGACAGCCAGCACCCTCTCACTCTGCTGGCTGGGAAACAGAGAAAAAAAATTTCATGAGGTCCTGCCGCATTTCTGAGTTTCCAGTCTGCTATAACCCACCCCTACCTCCCCGTAAATATTGGGGCCGGAGTCTCACTGTCAGGACTCATCTTAATCATCAACCAGCCAAAAACAATGAGTATTGTGTTTTTATACATTCTTTTGATTTTTTTTCTGCTAATCTGTTAACTGTTGAAAGATATTTTGTTTAAAGAGGGAGTGCCCGTGACATAATTGAGGGGGTGCCTTGAATGAGTTACAATATGAGGGGAATTGAGTTAACACACAAACCTGAAGCTGAAATGCTCTGGAGTTATGAGTTTTAATTGATATTAATTCAATATTAAAATAGCAAATCCTCCAAGCCAGTACATCTGATGATGTTATCATGATTCAAAGCTTAAACAATTAAAAAAAATCTACAGAAATTAATTGAGTATTAATTAAAAATAAGTACGTACTAAAATAAATAACTTAGCCCTATAATAAATATAAACGTTCATTGTAATGACCTGATTTAAAAAGGGGTCCTGATAGTGAGACACCTTTTTAAAAAATATACGTCGTTAGCTATAAAGGATTTTAAAAAGCTAGTAGTCAGTGAAGCATACAGTTCTGAGCAGAATTAATATCTATTAATAAGAACGTTAAAAATACAGTACTAATGTAAGCTATTACTGGAAGTGAAGGAGATACTTTTACCATGGGGTTGTCCTGTGATCAACTCTAATTAACTAGCAAAAGCATTGATCTTTTAATAGGAATTATAAACGGAACTGTGGGAGTGCTCTAAAGCAGTGTGACCTGCACAAGATTTGTTGTGAAAACCAAAAGGACTCTTGAAAATAAAAAGCTTGCAAACTACAAAACTGGCGTTGGCTACCTCAGGGCAAGCCAATGTTGCAGCAGGACCTGAAGCAGGTGTTAGGCTCCTTATTTGCATACGTCGGTCTCATATTTAAACAGCTCCCACTTGTTTTCGGTAGGAGTGATAGGCTTCCCTGAAAATTTAATCTAGCAGGCAAATGGGTATCCCAGATCATCATCAGATTTTTCTTTGCTGGTTGCCCATTTTTCAGGTGAGCAACGAGCAGCCAGCAGTTATCATAGAATAATATGGCACAGAAGGAGGCCATTCGGCCCATCATGCCTGTGCCGGTTGAAAATCCCCCCCAAAGTTTCCAGCCACAATGGCCACATTTTATAGGGAGGTGGGTGTGGCGTGTGCGAGTCCCGAAGCAGGCGGGGCACCCAGGGAGTCCGGGGACTTAGCGGCTTGGCTGATCTTTACGGTCGGGCCTTATTTGCATGAATTCACCCGGAATCCCGCCTGAACCTGGCCTGATCCACCACCTGGCCGGTGGGCAGGCGCAGGAATTTGGCGGCAGGAGGCCATAGCTGGGGTCCCATGGAGCGGTTCCCGGCAGTCAGTTGGTAGGGGGGCGGGGGGGGGGGGGGGGTGGGGTGGTTTATCATCAGACCCAATCTGCATATTGAAAGAAGAACCCCGCTGCCTTCATTCGGGTATCCCACTCTCCTCCTCAAAACAGCAGGTTAAGGTCGGGACACGGTGGGAAAGCAGTGGGATCACAGGGGTAAGTGACTGGCCTCATTTTAACTGCCCCACCACCCTGGAGGAGTTAAAATAGGGAGAATTGTTTCAAGAGCTAGCGTTGAATAACAGGAGTTTTATATAACAAAATATTTAATTGAATTCTTCGTACAAACTTCATCATTCAGTTCATTATCACAGGGAATAAATAATAAAACCTCTGAATTGTCACCAATTAAGGCTGGTCACAGCTACAGGGCCAGTCTGAACAGCCATATATCTATACATTTTCAGTAATGAAGTGTAGAGGATTTGACACTCAGGCATTGTATGGAGCTGAGTTTTGTTCTTGTTTTCCATAAATGTTGTGAACCCCAACTCCCACTGCTTTCCTGAACCCGAAACCTTGAATACTGCTGGTCTTTAATTCCCACAAGTATTTAATGAGAACAGAGATAGTGGAAATATGGATAACTGAGGTTCAAATGTACTTTGTGGATGCTTATATTCCAGCTAAGCATCACGACAACACTGCACTACATTCCAGATGATCGGTTCAAACACCCACTTTTGTAAAAAAACAACTGGAACATGAGTCGCATACTCTAATATACACTGCACTAAGTGAGATAATTGCCTGGAATTTGCGGTTTTGATGGCGGCGAGCTGACAGCGTTCGCCGTCATTTCGTCTTTGAAACTGACCGCAACTTCAGGATTTAGAGCATGCACAGCCTAATGCAGAAATGTTGAAGTTGCGGTCTGTCATCCACTGCTCCTCCACAGGCTATGCTGTGCACACCGCACCCCACTGCCGCCCCGCACCCCCCACCCCCCCCCAGAGCTGGCAATCAGTGAAATCTCTCCAATCATGAAACTGATGAAAACTTTGGCTCTTCCGCAGTAATTATGCTGTTAAATACCCTATTTAAAGTTAGATCCAAAGGGATTAGGTGTATCTGGGATTTTAACAGCGTATTGGCTGTTAAACAAAAGTTATGGCCCTGAAAAACTCATTTTAATATTGTGCAGTATCAAATTTATCCATTTTAATAAAAATTAAAATTAAGAAACTTTAAAAAATATTTAATTTTTTTTTGAAGTTCATCTTTATTTCAGGTTTGCCTTTTCCCCATGTGAGAGCCCCAATCTTTGTTTTTGCTCTCTCTAACATTTATAAAAAGTTAGAATTTTAAGAGCTTACTCACTTCCTGGTTTGCTGTGAGAATTCTGCCTTTTGATTGGCTGCTTAGACAGCTTGTTGACATCACAGTAGCTCGTACTATTAGATTCCCACTATACTACGTTGATTTCAATTGCGTGTCGGAAAACACGAAATTCTCAACACAGAGTTCATGAGATCTTTGTGCGAAGCTTACTTTGGGGCCAGCGGCGAACGCCTTTGCTTCACTGCTGACCGCAAATTCCGGGCCATTATCTGGAAGATTTCTGGGAGAGATGTGAGTGGGCAGCTGGAGTTATACTATTCATTTGTGCCACTCCATTCAGGGAAAGCAAAGCCCCATGCAAGCATACTTAAACACATACAAGCAGCTGTGCGCACCGCCCTCTGGCAGCCAGTGACATTTCAAAAATTAGAGAAGAGCTGACGGAAAGGTTGTTTATGCAATATCCAAATTTAAAGGCAGTATAGCATGCCACCTGAGTATTTTTTATGCATTACATTTTAAGTTTAAAACATCAACTGTGAACCTGTCACAGTTAGAATCTGGTAAATGTGCAGCACTATGTTTTCCAGATTGATTTGCCACCAAAGTTAAGGAAGTTGGGATTTTTTTGGAGCGAAAGCTCATACCACATCAGTGTCAAATTATAATTGGGTCAAAATTGCCTCATATTCTTCCACTGCAATGAAAGGAAGTTAGACAGTTTCATAAGTCTACTATATTTCAATGGGTTTATGAAGACTCGTGGCCAGTTGCTGCTCTGTAACTAATTATTATGCTGAGCGAATGTTAATGACATGAATGCCACAGCTGCATGGCAACCACATCATTATGTATAGACATAATGGATTTTGAAAATACATTGGTGAGTTGCAAGTTTTGTGTTTAAATATGTCTAACTCCTGAGCAAACCCATGGAACATTGAGTTCTCTTCATCGAGAGACATGAACACTTAGCTAGTGCAGTCTTGGAGCAGAAGAAATCAGCTTTTCAGATAACAGAGTAGTTAAATATTTCTTAAGCTAAGAACTTAAGTAGAAAACTCATACATGACACAGCATGTTGTAGGATGAACACAAAGCGTCATGGAATAATGAAACAATGGGAGAGAGGTTCAGTCCTGTATTCCACTGAATTCTCACTGCTGTAGAAGAGGGAAAATCAGAGGAAAAATCATAACTGGGCCTCTTCTTCACCTCATAACAATCAGGGTTCTGGCAGAGGGTCTTCCACACACCAACTTGGCCAAAGCAGAAGCATTTTATGGAGAACCAAAGAAGGGAAATTAGCATATAAAGTATACCCCTACAACTTGAAGAAGCTTGATGTTCATATAGGCAAATATCTAATCAAGAGGTTCCCAAACCCCTTCGGAGAACCATGTCCCATGCGCACCCCCTCTCTTTCTAAGAAAGTATTTTTACATAGAACAAAAGGAACTTATTTTCTCAGCTAAGATAACATATTGCTTAAGACCTCTCATCTGCCCCCAACCCTTTGACAAAAAAAGGCTTTTCCCAAAAAATTGCAAAGGCTCCTCTCATGGCACTGTACACTCAGCTAAGGGTTATAGCACATAAGTTATGTTTTATTCATCAGTGATAGGCACAGGGTCATCCTGCTGATTTAGTCAATTTTATTTTAGTTAATTTCCAGTGCCAAAATATTAATTGCATTCTAGAGAGGAGTTGGCTGCATAATTCAATATGACTATTTATTTCCATAGGCCTGAAAACAAAGTGAAAATGACCCAAAAACTTCCTCACAAATGGACACATTCTCAATCACTCAGATCCCCACGGGGAACAATTACTGAAACTGGCATACAATCATAGAATCTTACACCACAGAAGGAGGTCATTCGGCCCATCGTGCCTGAGTCGGCTCTTTCAAATAGCTATCCAACTTGTCCCACTCCCTTGCTCTTTCCACATAGTCCTTGCCAAGTATATATCCAATTCCCTTTGAAAGTCACCATTGAATTCTTCTCCAGCACCCTTTCAGGCAATGCATTCTAGATCATAATAACTCGCTGAGTTAAAAAATGTCCTCCTCCTCTCCCCTCTCCCTTCTTTTGCCAATTATGTTAAATTGGTGTCCTCTGGTTACCGACCCACCTGCCAGTGGAAACAGTTTCTCCTTATTTACTTAGTTTCTCCCTATCTACTCTATCAAAACCCTTTATAATTTTGAACACCACAATTAAATCTCCCCTTAACCTGCTCTGCTCTAAGGAGATCAATCTCAGCTTCTCTAGTCTCTTCACATAACTGAAGCCCCTCATCCCTGGCATTATTCTGGTAAATCTCCTCTGCACCCTCTCCAAGGCCTTGACATTTTTCCTGAAGTGTGGTGCCCAGAATTGGACACAATACTCTAGTTGAGGCCGAACCAGTGATTTATAAGGTTTACCATAACTTCCTTGCTTTTGTACTCTTTGCCTCTATTTATAAAGCCAAGGATCCCATATGCTTTTTTAACAGGTTTATCAACTTGTCCTGCCACTTTCAAAGATTTGTGTATGTGAACCCCCAGGTCTTTCTGTTCCTGCACTGTCTTTAAAATTTTACCATTTAACTGATATTGCAGCTGCTCATTCTACCTCCCAGAATGCATCACTTCACACTTCTCCGCATCAAATTTCATCTGTCATGTATCTGCTACTATTCTCCTCACTGTTTAATACATTTATCTATCGCAGTTTTCTTAATATTTAAATGATTATATTAACATTTATTTCTAGGACCTGAAAAAAAGTTTGTCAGCTTGTAAATTAGGTGACTGGTTTCACACTTCTATGTCTATTGGACTGATATAGTTCACGAAAAACTATTTTTTTCTATTCATTCATGGGATGTGGGCATCGCTGCCAAGGCCAGCATTTATTGACCGTCTCTAGTTGCCCTTGAGAAGGTGGTGGTGAGCTGTCTTCTTGAACCGCTGCAGTCCGTGTGGTGAAGGTACACCCACAGTGCTATGAGGGAGGGAGTTCCAGGATTTTGACCCAGTGACGATGAAGGAACGGCGATATACTTCTAAGTCAGGATGGTGTGTGACTTGGAGGGGAACTTGGAGGTGGTGGTGTTCCCATGCTCCTGCTGCCCTTGTCCTTCGAGGTGATAGGGGTCGCGGATTTGGGAGGTGCTGCCGAAGAAGCCTTGGCGAGTTGCTGCAGTGCACCTTGTAGATGGTACACACTGCAGCCACAGTACGCCGGTAGTGGAGGGAGTGAATGTTTAAGGTGGTGGATGGGGTGCCCATCAAACGGGCTGCTTTGTCTTGGATAGTGTCGAGCTTCTTGTGTGTTGTTGGAGCTGCACACATCCAGGCAAGAGGAGATTATTCCATCACACTGCTGACTTGTGCCTTGTAGATGGTGGAAAGGCTTTGGGGGGTCAGGAGGTGAGACACTCACCGCAGAATATCCAGCCTCTGACCTGCTCTTGTGCTCTTGTTGCCACAGTCTTTATGTGGCTGGTCCAGTTAAGTTTCTGGTCAATGGTGACACCCAGGATATTGATGGTGGGGGATTCGGCGATGGTAATGCCGTTGAATGTCAAGGGGCGCTGGTTAGACGCTCGCTTCTTGGAGATAGTCATTGCCTGGAACTTGTGTTGCGCGAATGTTACCTGCCACTTATCAGCCCAAGCCTGAATGTCGTCCAGGTCTTGCTGCATGCGGGCATGGACTTCTTCATTATCTGAGGAGTTGCGAATGGCACTGAACACTGTGCAGTCAGCCGCGAACATCCCCACTTCTGACCTTAGGATGGAGCAAAGGTCATTGATGAAGCAGCTGAAGATGGTTGGGCCCAGGACACTGCCCCAGGAACTCCTGTAGCGATGTCCTGGGGCAGTGATGATTGACCTCCAACCACCACAACCATCTTCATTTGTGCTAGGTATGACTCCAGCCAGTGGTGCGTTTTCCCCCCAGTGGAGAGATATCCCCCCTGATTCCCATTGACTTCAGTTTTACTAGGGCTACTTGATGCCACACTCAGTCAAATGCTGCCTTGATGTCAAGGGAAGTCACTCTCACCTCAACTCTGGAATTCAGCTCTTTTGTCCATGTTTGGACCGAGGCTGCAATGAGGTCGGGAGCCAAGTAGACCTGGCCGAACCCAAACTGGGCATCAGTGAGCAGGTTATTGGTGAGTAAGTGCTGCTTGATAGCACTGTCGATGACACCTTCCATCACTTTGCTGATGATTGAGAGTAGACTGATGGGGTGGTAATTGGCCAGATTGGATTTGTCCTGCTTTTTGTGGACAGGACATACCTGGGCAGTTTTCCACCTTGTAGGATAGATGCCAGTGCAGTAGCTGTACTGGAACAGCTGGGCTAGAGGCGCGGCTAGTTCTGGAGCACAAGTCTTCAGCACGACAGTCGGGATGTTGTCGGGGCCCACAGCCTTTGCTGTATCCAGTGCGCTCAGCCGTTTCTTGATATCACGTGGAGTGAATCAAATTGGCTGAAGACTGGCATCTGTGGTGGTGGAGACCTCAGGAGGAGGCCGATAAGGATTTATTTTTTAAGTTCGTTTATGGGATGTGGGCGTCACTGGCAAGGCCAGCATTTATTGCCCATCCCTAATTGCCCTTGAGAATGTGGTGGTGAGCCGTCTTCTTGAACCGCTGCAGTCCGTGTGGTGAAGGTACTCCCACAGTGCTGTTAGGTAGGGAGTTCCAGGATTTTGACCCAGTGACGATGAAGGATCGGCGATATACTTCTAAGTCAGGATGGTGTATGACTTGGAGGGGAACCTGAAGGTGGTGGTGTTCCCATGCACCTGCTGTCCTTGTCCTTCTAGGTGGAAGAGGTCACGGGTTTGGGAGGTGCTGCCGAAGAAGCCTTGGCGAATTGCTGCAGTGCATCTTGTAGATGGTACACACTGCAGCCACGGTACGCCGGTGGTGGAGAGAGTGAATGTTTAAGGTGGCAGATGGGGTGCCAATCAAGCAGGCTGCTTTGTCCTGCATGGTGTTGAGCTTCTTGAGTGTTGTTGGAGCTGCACTCATCCAGGCAATTGGAGAGTATTCCATCACACTCCTTACTTGTGCCTTGTAGATGTTAGAAAGGCTTTGGGGAGTCAGTTGGTGAGACACTCACCGCAGAATACCTAGTCTTTCATCTGCTCTTGTTGCCACAGTATTTATGTGGCTGGTCCAGTTTAGTTTCTGGTCAATGGTGACCCCCCAGGATGTTGATGGTGGGGGATTCGGCGATGGTAATGCCGTTGAATGTCAAGGGGCGGTGGTTAGACTCTCGCTTGTTGGAGATAGTCATTGCCTGGCACTTCTGTGGCGCGAATGTTACCTGCCACTTATCAGCCCAAGCCTGAATGTTGTCCAGGTCTTGTTGCATGCGGGCATGGACTGCTTCATTATCTGAGGAGTTGTGAATGGCACTGAACACTTTGCAGTCATCAGCGAACATCCCCATTTCTGACCTTATGTTGGAGGGAAGGTCATTGATGAAGCAGCTGAAGATGGTTGGGCCTAGGACACTGCCCTGAGGAACTCCTGCAGCGATGTCCTGGGTCTATGATGATTGACCTTCAATTACCACAACCATCTTCCTTTGTGTTAGGTATGACTCCAGCCAGTGGAGAGTTTTCCCCCCCGATTCCCATTGACTTCAATTTTACTAGGGCTCCTTGATGCCACACTCGGTCAAATGCTGCCTTGATGTCAAGGGCAGTCACTCTCACCTCACCTCTTGAATTCAGCTCCTTTGTCCATGTTTGGACCAAGGCTGTAATGAGGTCGGGAGGTCTTGGCGCAACCCAAACTGGGCATCAGTGAGCAGGTTATTGGTGAGTAAGTGCTGCTTGATAGCATAGTCGATGACACCTTCCATCACTTTGCTGAGAGTAGACTGATGGGGCCGTAATTGGCTGGATTGGATTTGTCCTGCTTTTTGTGGACAGGACATACCTGGGCAGTTTTCCACATTGTCGGATGCCAGTATTGTAGCTGTACTGGAATAGCTTGGCTAGAGGCGCGGCTAGTTCTGGAGCACAAGTCTTCAGCACGATAGCTGGGATGTTGTCAGGGCCTATAGCCTTTGCTGTATCCAGTGCGCTGAGCCGTTTCTTGATATCTAATTGGCTGAAGACTGGCTTCTGTGATGGTGGGGACCTCAGGAGGAGGCCGATATGGATCATCCACTCGGCACTTCTAGCTGAAGATGGTTGCAAACGCTTCAGCTTTGTCTTTTGCACTCACGTGCTGGGCTCCACCATCATTGAGGATGGGGATATTCATGGAGCTCTTCCTCCCGTTAGTTGTTTAATGGTCCATCACCATTCACGATTGGATGTGGCAGGACTGCAGAGCTTTGATCTGATCCATTGATTGTGGGATTGCTTAGCCCTGTCTATAGCATGCTGCTTCCGCTTTTTAGCATGCATGTAGTCCTGTGTTGCAGCTTCCCTAGGTTGGCACCTCATTTTTAGGTACGCCTGGTGCTGCTCCTGGCATGCTCTTCTACACTCCTTATTGGTCGCCTGGCTTGATGGTAATGGTAGAGTGAGGGATATGCCGGGACATGAGGTTACAGATTGTGGTGGAATACAATTCTGCTGCTGCTGATGGCCCACAGCGCCTCATGGATGCCCAGTTTTGAGCTGCTAGATCTGTTCTGAATCTATCCCATTTAACACGGTGGTAGTGTCACACAACACGATGGAGGATATCCTCAGTGTGAAGACGGGACTTTATCTCCACAATGACTATGCGGTGGTCACTGCTACCAATACTGTCATGGGCAGATGCATCTGTGACAGGTAGATTGGTAAGGACGAGGTCAAGTAGATTTTTCCTTCGTGTTTGTTCTCTCACCACCTGTCGCAGGCCCAGACTGGCATCTATGTCCTTCAGGACTCAGCCAGCTTGATCAGTAGTGATGCTACCAAGCCACTCTTGGTGATGGACATTGAACTCCCCCACCCAGAGTACATTCTGTGCCCTTGCTACTATCAGTGCTTCTCCGAAGTGGTGTTCAACATGGAGGAGTACTGATTCATCAGCTGAGGGAGGGCAGTAGGTGGTAATCAGCAGGAGGTTTCTTTGCCTATGCTTGACCTGATGCCATGAGGCTCCATGGGGTCCAGAGTCAATGTTGAGGACTCCCAGGGCCACTCCTTCCCGACTGTATACCACTGTGCCGCCACCCCTGGTGGGTCTGTCCTGCCGGTGGGACAGGACATACCCAGGGATGGTGATGGAGGAGTTTGGGACATTGGCTGAAGGGTATAATTCTGCGAGTATGACTGTTGCTTGACTAGTCTGTGGGACAGCTCTTCCAATCTTGGCACAAGGCACCAGATGTTGGTGAGGAGGACTTTGCAGGGTCGCCGTTGTCGTGTCCGTAGCCGGTGCCGAGGTCGATGCCGGGTGGTCCATCCGGTTGTATTCTTATTGATTTTCGTAGTGATTTTTTTACAACTGAGTGGCTTCCTAGGCCATTTCAGAGGGCAGTTAAGAGTCAACCACATTGCTGTGGGTCTGGAGTAACATATAGGCCAGACCAGGTAAGGATGGCAGATTTCCTTTCCTAAAGGTCATTATTGAACCAGATGGGTTTTTATGACAGTCCGATAGCTTCATGGTCACCATTACTGATACTAGCTTTTCATTCCAGATTTATAACTGAATTTAAATTCCCCAGCTGCCGTGGTACGATTATGAACTCACCTCTCCGGATCATTCGTTCAGAGACTAGTCCAGTAACATAACCACTATGCTACAATTCCCGATACTGAACTAGAACAGGTTTAAGGGTAAATACAGAGCTGCCATGCTCCTAGTGGGAGCCTCATTTGAAGGGAGCGGTTGGAGGTAGGGCTATACTAATTATCCGAATGACATTCCCTCCCAGTATAGTTCCGAATTGGGAGGTCAGCATCACAAAATTTACTCTGCAGTCACTGCTATAACACTTCTGCAATCAGTATGAAGTCACATACAAAAGTTCTTTACTATAGTTGTAGACTGTTCTCTATAAATGCTCACATTTTTTGATAAAATGAATTTCATAGAAATATATTTGAAACAAATGTGATTTTCTTTGTTTATATTTTTTTTTGCTGAAGGTGTGTGATCAGAATATGTTGTACATTAATTCTGAAAGTAAACCTGTAATCAGTTATCGATATTATAACAATTATCAAATTATATCCTATTATTGGGTCTTATTTAATTGTTTAAAACAAAAAGGTATTTTGTTTTGATATAGTTGAAGCTGGATATAATCAGGACCTTATTTGATCAATTAACAGTGATACAATGGTTTGCAAATTTTAGACACCGACTGAACATTCAGTTCCAAAAAAAAAATAACGGCCTCAGCAGAATAAACGAGACTACATTCCATGGAAAGCAAACTCTCCCACTTATTGGGGAAAGTAAACACAGAACTCGGAACCTAAGTTCTAAAGTATACCTGAAATTATAGGGCAGACAATTCACCTACTTTGCAAGTACTTGTGATAAAGAGCCACGCGGAAATGCATAAGAAAACAATGGCCCGTAATTTGCGGTCAGCGGCGAAGCAAAGGCGTTAATCGCTGGCCCCGAAGTAAGCTTCCCACAAAGATCTCGCGATCTCTGTGGTGAGTTTGGCTTTTCTGGCGTGCAACTGAAATCAATACAAGTTAATGGGGAATCCCTAATGTGAGCTGCTGTGACGGCAACAAGCTGTCTAAGCAGCCAATCACAATGCAGAATTCTCACAGACAGCGAACCAGGAAGTGAGTAAGCTCCTTTGTTTCTAACTTTATAAAAATGTTAGTGAGAGCAAAACAAAGATTGCGGCTCTCACATGGGGTAAAGTAAAACTTGAAATAAAGATGAACAAACTTTTGAAAAAAATTAAATGGTGGAGCAATTAAAATCGGGGATGCTCAAGGGGCCAAGATTGGAGGAGCGCAGATATCTCGAAGGATTGTAGGGCTCGAGGAGATTACAGAGATAGAGAGGGTCGAGGCCATGGAGGGATTTGAAAATGAGGTGTTGCTTAACTGGGAGCCAATGCAGGTCAGCGAGCACAGGGGTGATGGGTGAATGGGACTTGGTGCGAGTTAGAACATGGACAGCAGAGTTTTGGATGACCTCAAGTTTACGAATGATAGAACGTGGGAGGCCGGCCAGAAGTGCATTGGAATAGCCAAGTCTAGAGGTAACAAAGGCATGAATAAGGGTTTCAGCAGCAGATGAGCTGAGGCAGGAGCAGAGTTGGGTGACGTTACGGAGGTGGAAATAGGCGGTCTTGGTTATGGCGCAGATATGGTCCGAAGCTCCTCTTGGGGTCAAATACCAAGGTTGCAAACAGTCTGGTTCAGCCTCAGGAAGTTGCCAGGGAGAGGGATGGAGTTGGTGGCTAGGGAACGGAGTTTGTGGCAGGGACCGAAAACAATGGCTTCGGTCTACCCAATATTTAGTTGGAGGAAATTTCTGCTCACCGGACAAGCAGTCTGACAATTTAGAGACAGTGAAGGGGTTGAGAGAGGTGGTGGTGGTGAGGTAGAGCTGGGTGTCGTCACCGTTCATGTGGAAACTGACACTGTGATTTCAGATGATGTCGTACGGGGACAGCATGTAGATGAGAAATAAGACAAGTCCAAATAAATTATATTGTAGGGACTTCTGCTCTATATTTCATACGTAACTATCTTCAAAGAAGTAAAGAAAGTTTCTTATGTGGGGCCGTCCCCTCCTAAATCCATACTAACTGTTACAACTTAGGTTTCCTCTACCATTATTCCTCCAACCTACTCTTCAGTAGAGTTTCCATTATGTTACCTGGTATGGATGTAAAGATAATGGGCGTGCAGTGAGCTGGGTCTGACTTGCCTCCTATTTTAAATATAGACATGACGCTTTACTTGCTTCCAGTCCTATGGAATCTCTCCAGTATCCTATGAACCTTTCATGACCATTTCTAGTGCCCTACACATTTCTTCCCTTCTTCAGCAATCCAGGATAAAAGCTATTTGGTCCAAAGGATGTACTGGTCCAGTCTTTTTAAGTTGTCATGTACTGCCTCCTTACTGATTTAAAAATACTCTAATATTCATACCACAATAATTGAATGGCAAATCAGTATTTTCCTCCCCAGTGACTATTTCTAGAAAATAACCATTAAGTACTATAATGATCCTGATTACAGTGTACTGGGAGCTTTATGAAAGAAAATGAAATAACTTGATCAAAATGAAGCGTAGAAGAAAAGAACTGCTCAGTAAGCAAATGGGTTAAATAAACTGTTCAGAGTTATTAAATAAGAAATTGAAACTGCCCAGATAGCAATGTAGGAGAAAGCAGTGCAAGTGAAGAGGCTGTCTATGAAAGAGAGAAGCTGTGTACAGAGCAACAATGGAGAAAGAATCATAGAATGGTTACAGCACGGAAGAAGGCCACTCGGCCTGTTGAGCCCGTGCT
This sequence comes from Squalus acanthias, assembly GCA_030390025.1. NCBI lineage: Eukaryota > Metazoa > Chordata > Chondrichthyes > Squaliformes > Squalidae > Squalus > Squalus acanthias. Next base: position 161,900,321 of record CM059425.1, read on the forward strand.
GACTCTCTGCTCGTCCCACTCCCCTGCCCTTTCCCCGTAGCCCTGCAAATTTTTTTCCTTCAGATACTTACCCAACTCCCTTTTGAAAGATAGATTGAGTCTGCCTCCACCACTCTTTTAGGAAGTGCATTCCAGATCTTAACTACTCGCTGCGTAAAAAAGTTTTTTCTTACGCCGCCTTTGGTTCTTTTGCCAATCACCTTAAATCTGTGTTATCTGGTTCTTGACCCTTCTGCCAATGGGAACAGTTTCCCTCTATCTACTCTGTCCAGACCCCTCATGATTTTGAACACCTCTATCAAATCTCCTCTCAATCTTCTCTGCTCCAAGGAGAACAATCCCAGCTTCTCCAGTCTATCAACGTAACTGAAGTCCCTCATTCCTGGAATCATTTTCGTGAATCAGCATAGGAAAATTAAGCTGTCCAAAGAACAGTGCAGGAAAAAAATACTCCCCAGAGAGCAATTTACACCCTTTTTAAAAATGTTATATTTATTCGTTCATGGGATGTGGGTGTTGCTGGCAAGACCAGCATTTATTGCCCATTCCTAATTGCCATTGAGAAGGTGGTGGTGAGCTGCCTTCTTGAACCGCTGCAGTCCGTGTGGTGAAGGTACTCCCATAGTGCTGCTAGGGAGGGAGTTCCAGAATTTTGACCCAGCGACGATGAAGGAACGGTGATATATTTCCAAGGCAGGATGGTGTGTGACTTGGAGGGAAACTTGGAGGTGGTGGTGTTCCCGTCCACCTGCTGCCCTTGTCCTTCTAGGTGGTAGATGTTGCAGGTTTGGAAGGTGCTGTTGAAGAAGCCTTGACGAGTTGCTGCAGGACATCTTGTAAATGGTACACACTGCAGCCATGGTGCGCCGGTGGTGGAGGGAGTGAACATTTAAGGTGATGGATGAGGTGCCAATCAAGCTGGCTGCTTTGTCCTGGATGGTGTCGAGCTTCTTGAGTGTTGTTAGAGCTGCTCTCATCCAGGCAAGTGGAGAGTATTCCATCACACTCCTGACTTATGCCTTGTAGATGGTGGAAAGGCTTTGGGGAGTCAGGAGGTGAGACACTTGCCATAGAATACCCAGCCTCTGACCTGCTCTTGTAGCCACAGTATTTGTAGCTGGTCCAGTTAAGTTTCTGGTCAATGGTGACCCCCAGGATGTTGATGGTGGAGGATTCGGCAATGGTAATGCCATTGAATGTCAAAGGGCGGTGGTTAGACTCTCTCTTGTTGGAGATGGTAATTGCCTGGCACTTGTGTGGCGCAAATGTTACTTGCTACTTTTCAGCCCAAGCCTGAATGTCGTCCAGGTCTTGCTGCATGTGGGCACAGAATGCTTCATTATCTGAGGAGTTGCAAATGGAACTGAACACTGCAATCATCAGCAAACATCCCCACTTCTGACCCCATGATGGAGGGAAGGTCATTGATGAAGCAGCTGAAGATGGTTGGGCCTAGGACACTGCAGCGATGTCCTGGGCATGAGATGATTGGCCTCCAACAACCATAACCATCTTCCTTTGTGCTAGGTATGACTCCAGCCAGTGGAGAGTTTCCCCCCTGATTCCCATTGACTTCAATTTTACTAGGGCTCCTTGATGCCACACTCAGTCAAATGCTGCCTTGATGTCAAGGGCAGTCACTCTCACCTCACCTCTGGAATTCAGCTCTTTTGTCCCTGTTTGGACCAAGGCTGTAATGTGGTTGGGAGCCGAGTGGTCCTGGCGGAGCCCAAACTGATCGTCGGTGAGCAGGTTATTGGTGAATAAGTGCTGCTTTATAGCACTTTCGATGACACCTTCCATCACTTTGTTGATGATTGAGAGTAGACTGATGGGGCAGTAATTGGCTGGATTGGATTTGTCCTGCTTTTTGTGGACAGGACACACCTGGGCAATTTCCCACATTGTCGGGTAGATGCCAGTGTTGTAGCTGTACTGGAACAGCTTGGCTAGAGGCGTGTCTTGTTCTGGAGCACAAGTCTTCAGCACGGAAGCTGGCATGTTGTCGGGGCCCATAGTCGTTGCTGTATAATTACTCACAAGGTGAGATCCCTTAATTAACACGATCTCAGTTTTTCACGACTTAAGTTTGTTTAGCATAAGATGAAGGATTTATAAGTTATTGGCATCACCAGCTAGTGCTCAGAACTACAGCACAATAACATCAATTCAAAAAGGCCTAATATCCCTGTTTTACGCACTTTTGGACCCATAACTTTTTCATCAAGCCAATGCCAAAATTTCAGCATAAGGCCAGCTTGGAATTATTTTCTGGTGCAAGCATGGACAGAGGAGGAGTTGGACACATTGTGGCAAATGCTTAGAATCCATAATTAGAGATAAAATTAATAAGCATTTAGAAATGCATGGGATAATCAAGCACAGCCGACATGGATTTGTTCAAGGCAAAACATGTTTAACAAATTTAGTAGAAGTTTTTGATAAAGGGAACAATTGGATGGATAAATAGAATGCAGTAGATATACTGTGCATGGATTTTCAGAAGGTTTGCCGTAAGGTGTCTCAGAAGAGGCTTGTTATAAACATTCAGGCGTGTGGTATAAGAGGAAATGTGGCAACATGGAGAGAACATTAGGCAATCGACAGGAAACAAGAGTTTGGGCAAATGTGTGTTACTTGTATTGGAGAAAGGTTGGAAGTGGCGTTCGCCAGAAGTCAATGCTGGGTCCACTTTCATTCTTGGTATACAAAAATTAAATCTTGAAATTTTCTGAAGAAGTAAAAGTAGGAGGATTGGCAAATAGCAAGATTGTAAAAGATGTCAGGAAGACCTAGACAGATTAGGAGAATGGGCAAACAGGTGGAAGATGCAACTTAATGTGGATAGGTGGGAGGAAAAGTTAGGAGTGGGAGAATACACTAAATGGGAAGATGCAGAAGAATATGGATGAACAGAGAGACCGAGGGGTATAAATACATAACTAAATTTTAACTCCGGGGCCTAAAGCACTTCAGAACTGTGCTTACAAACTTCTGGAGTGGTTAATTCTCCCAAATTTATGCTCACGGTAGAGCAGGCACTGAAGGGTGACCAGGCAGACTTCAGAGCAATTTATAGCACTTGTGCTCAAGTTCTTGCTCTTACCACTTATATAGAAAGTGGTTTCCAACAGGAGAAAACAGAGGCCATGTTTCTTGACTTGATACCAGCACATGATACCATATGGCACACTGGTCTACTGATTAAGATGTCAAAGATTAGTTTAATGAGGCGCTCAAATGCAGCCAAAGTATTTGCTTTAAAGGCACCACGTCATACAGCACTCACCTCCATGTTGGCACATCTATCAAAAATATCTGAACTGTTATGCAAATCTATTGTCTGTATCTAAAACTCCTCTGAAATTCTACTGTGCTTAATAAAAAAAATGGGGAAGTGCATTAATATTTGGCTACAGCTATTTGCTAGACTAGATGAAACAATGCCTTCTGGCACTGACCATCAGCATGGGTGCTATGTACACTATTAAGGAATAAAATTCAGCCCTGAGGTTAACCTATTATACAAGATACCTGTTCTACAATTTGAAAGAGATCTAATCACAGGTAGACAAAAAACTTTGTAAGTATATTTTGAATGAAAATATACAAGGGCAGCTGAGTAGCTGAATGGCAAATCATTTCACATCCAACCAGATGGTTGCAAGTTTAGTTGGAATCACAGCCTCAGCTGATCGTCAAAGTTGCCGATCTTAATTGAGTGAGATTTTGCAGTTCTCAGCTGAGTTATTAGATGGAGCTACTTCCTGGGAACAAAGAATAACTAGCAGGACCAGTCCCATTCAGCAGATTCCCCAATAACCTGCTAGATTATAATTTCTGTTGTACAGTAGACAGGCTTGCAGATCTCAGCTGCCTAGGTGATGGCATGGAGGTGGGAGGTATCAACAAGGAGGGTTGGGAGCATGAAAATAAATAAAATAAACAAATGGATGCAAGAAAAATAATCATGAAGGATGGCGTGCATTTTGAGAGCTTCATTGTATTAAATTGCAGCAGGATTGAGTATAATTTTAACGGAGTAATGTAGCAGCTTTGTTGCCTTCTGGAACCCTGCTGATGACTTTAGTTTGACAAAGAAAATGCAGTTCATGTGTGCTAGGAGATTAAAGAAATAACCTTGTGGTACAATTTTGTTTTGGATAAGATATCTATGTGCCTTTGTTCCTCATACTGGAACTACTCCGGTCTAACAACAGGCTTACCAGGCCTCCAATTTTCCATCTAATGATGCCTAAAACATTTTTAAAAGGTACAAATGATTTTATAATGAATGACATTGAAAAATATTAAATAACAGCTCTTCCTAAAGATAAGCTTTATAATTAAATAGTGGAAATGAGCAGAGTATTCAAAGGATGGGTTTCAAGGCATTGATTAGATTGCCACTAACTTTGTATTTTGACACCTTCGTTGTTCTTGGTATTATACTGTCTCTTGTGCATCTCACAAAAGAGGCATTTTACCAGGTCTGCGCACAAACAGCATTTATGAAAGGGACTGTCAAGGCTGCAAGCCAAAAAAAGAGTCTCATTTGGATTTCAAGTAAAGAAACTTGGTGCATTTCATTTCAATGTATATGAACCTCTGAGAAAATAAGATGGGTTGAGATTCTCATCCCTGTTAATTTATTGAAATAGATTCAGTTTGCTTTTGTAATCTATAAAGCGCATTTTTCCATACAAGGCAACATTACCATAGTTCCAATAAGTAAATAAGTTGTGATGCTATGTGCATATATGTTAGATGAATGGTACACGGGTTTCTCAGTAATTTTCTTTTAAATGGTAAAAAGATACATTTCAATAAAGACCACCCTGATGAATATTTTATATTTTGACTTTAAAAGCGCCCGAGTTCGTGTATTTTCCAAATTGAAGAGTTTTTGGAAGCTGCAGATGCTCTGACAATAAAGTAATTGAAGAACAAATAGCCTCAAAAAAAGCTATCGAAAAATTACAAAAATAAAAAAAGCTTTTATAAAACAACTGGATCCATAGATTTTATCTGCACTTCTAATGTACCACCTGTAAATTTACTGTGGAAGAATTTAAGCATAAAACAGACTATATTATTATATTATTCTGTGTTCTGTTGACCCACCAATATCCACTCACTCTGCATAGGGATCAGATTAGCAAAGCAATCAGTAACAAGTGGGCCTGCACCATAGTGATTAACTACTAGTATTGTGGAGTTCAGTGAAGCACGCCCAATCTATAAGGACACATAATTTCTGGTCCAGGCTCTCTTCCTTGGTTCACTAAAGTAATCCAAACATGCAACAACATTTCTATTTGGAGGCCACTATGATCGCCACATTACTCCATTCCTGTATCCCAAAAATTACAAACCAATTTAATGAAAGCACTTCGAACACTATTTAAGCAAAGAAAACCAATAGGTCCTTTGTCTGTGAATGTAGGTCACATAGTGCTAAAGTATAATGCCACTGAATAATAGGGTTTATACTATCAAGTCTTCAAAAACACAATGTAAATTATACCTCAGCAAGTCTCATTTTTCACTTTATAACATTCATGTAGTTGTAGAACCACTATAATATTTCCACATTTAAGAGATCATAATAAAGTTTCAGTGTTTCTCCCCATTTTCAAGCCTAGCAAAAACAAATGTTGGGAGTATAATTAAAAATGTACAACATCTGTAATAAAACCACACAACACAAATGTTATAAACTGAAGTACTTCATGGAGGTCTGTGAGCTTTTATTTCCTTTTGTGATACCAACTAAAACTCATTCAGATTTCTTGCTGGTGAGTTATATTGTTGCCTTACTTGGAAAAATAAAAAAACAGAGCACACAGCTCCCTGTGAAGAATCCTTTATTTGTATTAAATATGAAATTAGGCTTTGATAAACTGAACACAGCAAATATAGTATAGAGGCCCAAATTATCCCAAGGTTATACAACACATCTTAACGAACAGCTTGACAAATTAACTTTGATGTATAATGAAACTTAAATAAAATGGTCTCTTGTACTGATGCCTTGCAGTAACAGTCCATTACACTAGAGGTTCCTGTATTGTTCCCTTTCAAGACATATTGTACTTCACAGATAAGGTCTATACTTTCATTTCTAGAGGGAAACAACTGAACTTTTTCAAATTTCTGAAAAATATTAATAGTATTATTACAATTGACCCTATATTGTTTAATAAAAATACCTAAAGCATTTCATAATTAAATTAAAATTAGCTTTGCTTTAGTTGGATTATTGATAGTCTTGATGACTTAGAAAAAATACCTGGAAAAAATGAATACTATAATACATTTCAGTGCATACTTGTATCTTTTCTAGTTTCTTGTTAAATACTTACACTATAATACATTCTTTGTAGAGGAATCCTGAATTTTATTTCACAAGAGTACAGGCCATTTAATTTATAAGTAAAATAAAGATCATCATTAAAAATCTAATTGTACATTTTTCAATTTATTACATGCATATGAGATCATTATATACCTCCTCAGACCTTATTTTGCACTTCTTTCTAAAACCATCACTGATGACATATCATAATAGTTACAATTTTTATACTTCAGTAAAATTATCACTAGTACAGTAACTGGAATGAAACAATTGTTTTTCAATCTCACCAATTGGTTACAACTTAGAATAAACTATAAAATAGAGGAGGAGGAAAATGGGGAAGGGGTTGCAGTTAGATACTGGCCTTTGACCTCTGAACCCTGGGTTTAAATCCAACGAAGACTTAGGGGATGAAAGCTTCCTCTGTCTACTGGCTGCAAGGATCCTTTGTGAAATTGGCAATCTCAATCCAGTTCCTCGTAGCACAAAACTGTTCCTAATTCAGTACTAACGGGCAATCTTACTCGGAGGTCAAAGGATGGCTAGTGTGGGAAATAGAAGAAAAATGTCACACTGATGCATTTGGGGGCACATTTCTGAGATTGTGGCCAAGGCATGTTGTTGCAGCACAGCATAGTTAGCTTTACTCTGCATCTGGCTCTGCTTGTGGATGCCTGAAATGGGAAGAATTTTATTCCCTAGCACTAACATGCTTTAGTCTGAGGAGCGCAAAGATAAATAGAGGAATAACGTACACACAGTTGTGACTTAAAGATTGAATTTGATAGCACATGAAAATCCTAAAAATATAAAGAATTTGACTGTTCTTTGCAGTACTGTAAGCACAAAGCAGAATGTAAATCACACACACAGATGTATGGTATTCAATGCAGTGAGGGGGGGGGGGGGGCAGGGGGGCGGTTGGGGTGGCAGCTTCTCCAGGTTACAGTGAAAGTTGAACCCCTCAAAATTACAAAGTCATCCAAATTGTGCAATTTCAACTAATTCACCAAAACCTATTTTTTTCTGAATTTGTGTTAGGGTTGACCGTTAATAATAATGATGATGTGCATGTGAGGAAGTCAAAACTTTAATTTCCATAACATGATGCAGGCATTCCTGTCATTATACTGGGCAGGTGAGAAAGATAGGTGCTTGTTTTAGCTTCTGTTTTGGAGTGCAGTGCTGGTAGGGGAAAGACATCTGATCCTTGATATCCTCCGAGTAAGTGTCTACTTTCCCTAGTGATGTAGTTGGTATGTATGCACTGAGAGGAAATGGGTAGCAGGAAGTGAGAGGAAATGCGAAGTAGGGGAATTGCAGCAAATCATAGTGATGAAAAGCAAATTTATATGTGGAGATCTTTGAAGAACACCTTCTTCGGAGTTCTAGTTATCATGCATAATAATTTAGAATGATTGTAACTATATTGTTGAGTATAATATATACATGACCAGCATAACAAATTCTCCAGAAACGAAGCATTTTGTGTGCTTCTAGTAGATGCTTTCTATAGTCAGTGTCCACGAAGACAGAAACAAAATGAAAAAGATAAGACTTTAGATTTACAAAGAGTTTGGTTTAAGGTAGGGAATTTGAACTTGCACTTAATATTGATACCCCAGAGCAGTACTGAAGAAGCTCACCACTGTTTGAGGAGATGTTGAACTTCATTATGTAGAAGTCATATCTGCCTGTGGGATGACCAAAGTGTCTTACCAAAGCCCAGGTTAAATACCTTCAAACAAATAACAAAAATCTGAATGTGTATTCTAGCACTGAAGAATAGACAGCCATTAACCTCACAATGATTGAAATTACTTTTTTTCACACATATACTCATCAAACTGGGGTTTGACAGTACTACAGAATAGGATATTTTTATCCATTGTGTTCATAGTGACAGCATCTGCTTGAAAACCAGTTTAATTTAAATTCAAAGCTCCACCCACTTTGGCTCAATAATGCACTTCGACTCCAACCTCAAAAATATCCCTCCCTTCTGCTTTTTAGCATTCACATCTGTTAACCACGTATACTACCATTACGGATGCTGCTATTTAAATATCACAATTAATAGTTGTTTTATCTTGTGAACAGATATCCACAAGGAATTGAAGTGACACTGCCAAATTCATTTCACTTGCAACCGACAACAGTTTGAAGAGAGAGTGGGAATATCATAATCTTATTTGTTTGGGTTAGATTGAGACCCAAGGGCTAAAGGTATAAACACTAAATCCAACCTAAACATACATAAAGGGATAAAAATAATTAAAATCAAACTTACACCTCATTTACTATCTTTTTAAAAAAAAAACAATCTTTATACAATAAGGTAATGGTAGATTAAATCACTTACATCACTTTAAAAATTGGCACTAATCAGTTTGTGAATCCCTATGCAACAATTTCCTAATTGTTGTCGGATTGTGAGGAGGGAGGAGGGAAAGTATCAAGTGGAAGTTTGATGCTTTCTCATGGGGAGGAAAATAAATAAAACTGGAGAATGAGCCTCTTAAGTCATTGTTATGTATCTCAGTTAAGAAACACGGTGGCATAGTGGTTAGCACTGGTGCCTCACAGCGCCAGAGGACCCGGGTTCGAATCTGACCTCGGGTGACTATCTGTGTGGAGTTTGCACATTCTCCCCGTGTCTGCGTGGGTTTCCTCTGGGTGCTCCGGTTTCCTCCCACAGTCCAAAAATGTGCGGGTTAGGTTGATTTGGCTATGATAAATTGACCCTTAGTGTTAGGGGGGGATTAAATATGTGGGGATAGGATGGGATATGTTAGGGGGAATTAAATACGGGGGTAGGGTGGGATATGTGTACTGTGGGGATTAAAGCAGGGACAGGGTACTGGATTTGGATGATCAGCCATGATCGTATTGAATGGTGGAGCAGGCTCGACAGGCCGAATGGCCTACTCCTGCTCCTAGATTCTATGTTTCTAAATGGATCGGAGTGAGAGGATGTAAAATGGGAGAAAAAACACAAAATAAGTAAATAAAGGAATTAGAAAACATGGCTGCAAAAATCAACCGGCATCTTAATTTACTAACTTGTACAATGTTTTATGTCAATTGGTGAATTATCTCATTTGAAAACAGATGAAATCAGTTTAATATATTCTGTGCAAAGGAGTTTTTAGGTTCTTATACCAATGTAAAGGAACACTCTCTCAAAAATAGAGCCACCATATTTTTGCTGAACTAAAGAGAAAAACCAAATGCAACTGCATCTTTGAGAACTGATATTGGCCCGAAAATTAGACCTAATACGCGAGAGTACGCACTGTGTACTCTCGCGTATTAGGTCCCGAATTGCCGGTTTCCTGCATGCACTGCGCATGCGCGGGAAACCGGCACTTCGTGTATTGCAAAGGGGACGGTTCCTAAGTGAACTGCGTGCGCACTACAGGTTGTGCGCACGCAGTGCACTTAGTTTTTTTTTCAGGTTTGAACGTGCAGGTAAGTGGTGAAGATTTTACACATAAAGAAAGCAGGCGTAGGACCCCCTTTTAACAAGGTAAGTAGTTAATTAAGTGTTATTTTAAAATTTTTTCAACAGGTTTATCTTTTTTAGAGACTTTAAAGAAAGGTAAGTTTATTTATATAACTTTTAAAAAGATTTTAAATTTTTTCAAAAATTAAATTTTTTGTTTAAAGTGGTTAATTTATTTAACTATAGTTATTTTATTAATGTGATGGCTTTTTTTTTAAATTTAATTGAGGTTTAGCTGTTCTTTTGGGGGCTTGTAGTATTCATAGCTTTGACAGCCATTGGCTCTAACTGTCCCACGTGATCCCAGAGCTCGCACAAACTAATTGCGCCTCTGGGACACGCAAGCACTGCACGCCGGCAACAGGGAGAAGCCCTCAAACTGAAGTTCGTGTGGGCCTGAAACAAAAAGGTAGGCGCGGAGTGCGATATCGCGGGGAATCCTTACCCCCGCGGCAACCATCGATGTTTAATTTCTGGGCCATTATGTATTGAATACTTTTTTGTTTATTCATATAATCATTTGCATTATGAAGTGTTGGGTGGCCCCATGTGCATTACCAATTCTATGTTATTATATTTAACATTTAAAATTAATATTTAAATATTACAACAGAAACATTTAAGTGTTCGGAAAAACTGCATAGAACTTGCATTAGTAAAGCTACATATTTTATACCAAACTACAATTCTAAAATAGGTATACTAAAGATTTTCAAAGATTGAGATATGAGCAATCACTGGGATTTTTCGTCAAACTGGGTTACATACAAACATTTCGCAATTGCCGGACAGCTCAATGACCTGTTAAGACTTCTGCATTTTTTTAAAGAAACAAACAAATATACTTTGCATATGTATACAATCTTTGTAACAACATTCTTCAAATGATACCTTTGCGACATCTGGCGGCGTGAAGTGTCCACGAAAATTTGCTTTCAAAAAACTAGTTATTCTTCAAATTCTGCTGCAAAAGGTTTTGATACCCCCTAGTGGGGGGAAAAGGGCAATCTGGCTCTTTGAAAGCAAGACGATGGACAGCGATAAATCATCAAAATGCAAAGGTCATACATGTCGGGATGGAGTGACACCACAACAATAGTACACATTCTAGCCCTAGGACACAAAAGCTGACCCATTTTTGTATAATAAAAAGAATCAGTCATGACTCACCAACAATTGTAATTGCCATTAAATGCAGTTATGTCACTATTAAACCTGTTTTTAACATGAGAAGTGTGATTCTTATGAACTTGGTAAAGTTTGTCCACAAATAGTAAATATTATAAATCTATCATCTGACAATTTAATATTGTAAAAACTGTAGGCACCTTAAAAGTACCTGAATGAGTACACAAAGCCTTTTGATTCTCAAAGCTGCCTTTAGTATTGCAACATGTTTATTATTTCTTGCAATAAAGTTGAGAGAAAAATATATTTACTGATAGCTCTCTAGCAGTATTGCACTATTTAGTGAATCCACTGAGAAATGCTACTTTAATCCTTATAAGAATGTAACAGTTGCTCTATTTACACATTATGCAGGTTATATTGTGTCAATCATGAACTGTTCTTCAGAGGCACACACTCATATCAGGATATTTGCATACAGTGCACTGCAAATAATTCACAGAACTTCAGTTTGGCAATTTTTATTACAGCTTTGATACTTCATAATAATAATACTGTAATGGATTTTTAATTTCAACTAACTTTATTAACTTTGTTCAACATGTGAAGGGCAAATTTGAAAATCTATGTCACACCATTTATACAAGGTTTCTGTGTCATTGGTATTCTTTAAAAAAACATACCTAGTGGTTTAATCTTGTGAAAAAGAGAGAAAACGTAATTTCTTTTTATAGCCTGCAGCTTAATACAATGTTTTTAATAAGTATAAAAATTCCACCTTAGAAAATTAACGAGATATTGGAGAAGGATTGAAAGGAAGAAAATGTATAGCGTGTGAACGATCAGAAGTTTATTTGACAGGTTTATGTCAAACAGGTCAACATACAGAAATGCAATCCGTTACAGTTTTCTTTTATGTCACTAAGAGTGCATTTCTGTATGGTTTAACTGGTACTGCAGATAAGCAAGCATGAATCAACTCAGTACCCATTCACATTTTTAATTTTCAGATGCCCCAGGTATATAATCCTTTGAACAATATATTTTTATTTTAAAAAGCTCACTGCCTGTAACATTCAAACTGCATCGCTTTATAAGAATAAAGTGGGAATTTGGCAGCGCTGTTGGTATTTCTTATGGTGATAGCATGAGCATCTAAGGATTTTTTTTTAAATGACAGGATATTAGCTGTTCAAATAATCATTATTTGAACAGCTACATTCCTGTAATATCTTATGTGAATAAAATGTTTTGATTCTTTTAAACAAAATAACACTTTGACTATGCCCCTTGATCCATTAGTTTTCATATCAACAGTTCACTTGGACAAAGCTACCTCCTGGTGCGAACAATAAGAGTTTCCTTTTCTCAGAGGAGGTAAAGAACAATCCCCTTCATTAGGTCACCTTCAGATTTTAGTCAGCTGGTGTGACAGTTCAATTTTAATGGAATGTTCAGTGCTAAGGTTTCTTGCAGATATCCTGCAGCCTTCAACTAACAGCTACATGACGTTTTAGAAAATGACTGGTGCCTACTTGAACTTGGTGGGTCAATGTTATAGATAGACAGAAGGGCAGAGGCCATGAAGTTACTGAGAAATAGGCTCCGATACTTCCATTTCCTCCACTGACCTTGGTGTCCAACATGAATGCAAGTACCACCTTTTTACTGCCATTTGGGTCCATTATCTTAGGGCACCCTCTCACACATCAGCAAGTATTCAGCTGGGTCAGAACAGATAGATTGCAATAACAATAAATTTGTCATTGAATGAATACTGCATGCAGTCAGCCCATTTTAACAGTATTTACTAGACATTGCACCTTTCACCCTTTTGAACCCTTTCAGCTTGCAAGGAAGCTCATGGGTCTGCAGAAGATAATAAATACGTCTCTATTGAATGATAAAGTTACTTAAATTTGTCTTTTTGTGTGTGATGAAGTGAAAGATGAGACATTAATTACTGTGACATTGTGAGATAATCTACATGTGAGACCAGACACAAGGGAGGTCTTGAGCATCTAGTACTGTGATTGATTTAAACTTTCAAACACTCCTGCTGTGCTAGATTTCCCCATTTATTCTCCCTCCTATAATCTTGGAGAGGTTCTTCATCCACGCATAGATTATAAACAGTGTCTGGGTCTCATTTTTTAGGTTAAAATCTTATCACTCTTACTCTTCTACTCTGTTTATTACTGTTCTTCACGGTCAACATTAAATAGAAAATTAACTGTTAAAAGAAAACACAAATAAAATCCTCCTACCTAAAAGGTACTATCTAGAAAAATCTGATTAGAATATGTAGCATATTGGAAATTACCACATTAAACAGAAAATGTTTATTTGTGTACAATTTATTCCAAATAATTCAAAGGTATTTTGCACAATAAAATGATTTATCCACTAATTAACATAGGAAAGTAGGAATCTGGTGCCAAGTAATGAATTATTAGCTAATTTGCAATAAATGACTTTGAATTAAGAGTAGACTGCATCGTAATATTTCTTTAGATTTATTGCTGCAGATTTTGCTGAAAAAGTAACAGCGTCTGAACAATACACGCTGTTATTAATGTGCAAATTCGCTAGCAACTTGTGGTGAGGAAGATACCTCATGAATTGCAAATCGCCACAAGTTGCTGGCCAATTTGGGCGGCTTCACAAAAATGGCATCTCGCCCTTAACCTGTTTGTGATTTTCATGAAATTGCTGCATTTGCAGATTAATTGCCCATTAAACTCACAGAAAGTTAAGTCTAGTAATTAATAGCATAAGTACCCTTTTAACGACATGATAATTGTTAATGACTGCCAATCAACCGCTCTTGCCCAGAAAGTGAACAATTATAAGTCTGGAGTCTCATTCCTTCAGGTTGTGCATTGTTGGAGTTTTTAAAAATGTCAAATTTTAAAATTATTTTTTTCTTACTTTCTGTCTTTTTTCCTTCTCTCTCTTAATCCAATCTTTCTTTACCTCTCTTTACCTCTATTTCTCTATCTGCACTTGAATTGACATTAAATTCACTTACTCTAATTTACCCTCCTCTGTTTATTTCTTAATCCTTTAATTTCATTTGTTAAGGAGATACATTGTTTGTCCATTGTACACCCAAGGCCCCAGATGCCCTGCTGCGCTGCTATCAGCTTGCACTTCCAGCAACTTTGCGGGCAAAAAATTTAAAACCTAAACATGCACAAACAAGTCTAACTAACGGCATGCCACAAGATGCACCGCTGCAGCAAAATCTGGGTCATTAACTCTTACAGCATGAAATTCTAATTGATATAAAGTTTAGATTTATAACCCTTGGAGTACTGAAAGTCATTTTCATTTTTCAAAATAGAGGAGTAAAAATTTATCTGAGCCTGTTTTTGGTCCCAAGTCAGCACTGCACAGCCAGCGCGCATCCGAACCAAGAGGATCAATAGAAATTGGTCCCCGGGCCTCTTCTGCATACTCTGGGTGAGCTGCTTGCGAAGAAAATATAATTGAGGGCCACCTGCTTCGTTGGCAGTGGTCCTGAAGCAAGTCCCGGGTGGAGGATTGGAGAGGCTCCGGGAGGAGGGACGATCGCGATGCCTGTGTAATCGGGGGAGCACTCCTGCTCCTCCTGGCTCCACAGGAAGGGTTTCCTTAAAAACAACATTTTTTACACTCACCTCTCATTGGTGGCTGCGGGGGCCACTGAAGAATCCTGACTGTGGCAGGTCTGATGTCTGCCCCGCTCATTGTTAACTCATTTTCAAAAGGGGTTCTTCAACAGGGATTAGACCCCTCGAATATGTTAATGAGGGGCGCCATGAATCTAGCCAACGCCTGCAAATTAGGCACAGGCCATCCCACTGGTAAATTGGTATTCTTCAAGTCTGTTCTAAAAGCATAGCAATTTCTACTTCAACATCTCTCAAGCAGTAACCGTGTTATCCAAAAAAAAGCTGGCAAACAGTAACAAAATGGTCTAAAATAAGTGCAAACTTACTCTGAAGTTTATGACGTTCAAATTCAAATTAATTAACTGTTTGTTGTAGAAAAATAAGTTGTGTTGGAATTACAGGACCATGAGTGAGCACTTGGGCTGTTAAACACATCAACAAAAAGCTGACATTTAGATTTGATTATGTAGAGAATAATTAGGTCACATCACTAATTTAAATGTTGCAGAGTAATTTATACCTAGGAGTGACTGCAAGGTAGGAATCTCATTGAGAAGTTCAGATGAGGTCATTAAGCACAAAGGCAATGATGGAGAGGTTTGGGATGATATTATAGTTTTGAAGTCACTCTCATTATTAGTATATATCTCTTACAGTAGAATTTGTGCAGTGATTTACAGTACTTCTGTTTTAGGATCTCTTGCTTCAGTGCCGGTAAATGTCCTGGTGGACACCCACTGCCAGTGTACACAATGCAGTAGATGCACAATGACATCAGCACTAAACAGTTATTGACTGTGATATAATCACTGCCACTTGATAAATTTGTAATCAGTAATTTCCACTGTTGTAATAATAAGCACCACAACCAGAATATATTAAAGCTGCAATTTCACCGACCGAGGCGGGTCCGGGGCGGCCAGAGTCGGTGTCGCGGTCCCAGCCCGCTGCCTACTGCAGCCCGCACTCTCCAAGTGATTTTACGTTAATAGGGCTTGTTAAGCCCGCCCAACAAGGTTCCTGGCCAATTAAAAGGAAGCGGGTCTGATGACGTCATTTGATGACACGTTATCAGCTGGTTTCCTTAAAGGGGCCATGTCCAAATTGATTTTGACAGTTCTGCTGTCAGTGTTCTACAGCATTGAGGTGCTGCAAACACTGACGAGCACTGCACAAAGGTGCACGGCTGCACCCAGGCTCTCCCATGACTCCCTCCATATCAACGCAGCCTGGTTACACATTGCACAGGAGGGCACAAGCAGGGATGTCGTCAAGAGGACCAGGCTGCAGTGGCACAAGCCTTTCAATGATCTCAGTAGATCACGAAACGTTACTGCAAAGCCACACTCAACCTCATCTCCTGTGGCACTCATCACATCCACATCACTCAGCCTTCCCTACCCTACTCCTGCACATCCTTACTCACACCAACTTATCTTGCACCTCCACCCATCCCTCTCTATTTACATTATCACTTCCCCATCTCACTAGCCACCCCTCACACTCACCCTCATCCTACTGTAAGCATACAAACTAATAACACACAAGGGTAGACACTTGGGTGGTTTATCCAATGTCCGTGTGCTGTCAAACATTGAAACCTTTATTTTGAGTACTTTGCGTTCTTGGACAGATTTGCGCGCACCTTTGGAAGTGGCTTAGTGAGTTGCAGAGGATGGTGAGACATAAGGGTACCCTCCCCCAGGATACCCCCCCCCACCAACCCCGCAATGATGAGGAGTGTGAAAGGAATGGCTTGGGCATTGTAGGGATGGTTTATGGTGTTGATGTGGGGTGGTGCCAACCTGGCATCATGTGGCAGCCAGGGTGTACAGCGTCAAGTGAAATAAATCTGGTCATGGTAAGGCCATCCCTGGCCTCCCGGGCAGCAATGTGGTTGGGTGCTGATGCCCTGTGTCCTGTGCAGCATCAGTTGATTACGGAGAAGGTTGGTGTTGTTGTTGGTGCTGCTGGTGCGCCTAGAGCTGCTGGTGTTGGGGCTGATCTTGGTGGGATTCTGAGGACCAAGGTGAGATATCTTCAAGGGCAACGATACTGATGGAATAGATGGCAGGTGAGGTTGAGATGACAAAAGCGATCTGTCAATGGCGAGAGAGGTTGTTCCAATGAGGTGGCACTGGAGAGTTGGCTCCAAACACTTGCAAGCTGCAGAAAGCTCAATATGTCTTCCAAATGCAGTAGGCAACAGCTTCTGAGCTTTGAAAGTGAACAGCTGTAACATGGGATCTTTTATACAACTTTGGCAGCTGTCAGGTCATAAGATAATTCAATGCTGAATCCACTCACGACATGCTGAGCTGACGTGTTCCCTGAGCAGTGGGTAACCCGTGGGGGAGCACGTAAAATTGAAATATAGGCTTAAAATAACAGTTAATTGGATGCTAACAACCCATTTAATGATGTGAATTGCCTCCCCCGCCGCTTGGTGTCGGGTTTGTCCAACGCCGACAGACCCGACACCTGGGAGACTAGCGTGGAGGCGGATTGACAGCGGGTTCACTACCCGCTGTCAATCTTTGCTATTTTGACAGCGGACCTGCCTTCAAACCCGCCCTCTGAGTGCCGGCAAAATTCACCCCTATGTGTCAGTAGTGTGTTTATTGCTTTATCCAGTGGGGAACTCATTGGCAACTTCCAGAAAACAATGAGATATAAACTTATTGTTGCGATCTTCCTGCATATTCTGAGTTCTATTGAGTAAATTAAATTTTGAATCTTTCTAGTTACTTAGCCATGGTAACTATTACAAATATTTATTTTCATAATTAACTTGGTATCTGAGTTGAGAAACTTTTCAAATTACAGAGTCAATCAGTTGGTTACACAGAGACACATGTGAGGAATGTCCCCAGCATACATCTATGTAAAATAAATCTTGTCTCTGACCACAGCAATTTAATTATAAGGCTTGGTTAAATGTTAATAAAACACTTTTAAGTTATTGAGGAGACAAGTTTGTGGTCAGAGACAGTGACATATATATATGTGTGTGTGTGTGTGCGTGGCAACATTTAAAACAGAGCAATTACAAATGTGAAATTAATCACTTTCTGTTCTGATCCAATGGGAGCAGGAGTCCTTCACATCACTCCCCCAGTTTCCCCCTGTGTTTCCAGCTGACTAACTAACTGTATTCTTATTGTTTCATGGAGAGTTCACAAAACACCTGTCTTCTCTAGTGTTTTTATAAGTTTCCGCAGTTGAGGAAATACTTATGATTATAAAAACTGAAATGCAGTATTGATATTGTTGTTGAAACAACCCATCTCTTGTATATCAGAATGGTTGGACATGGCTCATTTTGATCAGAATACTATTAGTAATAGTATAATTCCTATAAATCTGGACAGTTTCACTCAAGAATTCCAAAGAAAAAATTTTGAATTGATAGATTGAAAATCTCCCCTCTCTTGCTATGTCTAATAATAACAGGTGTTGACACTGAAAATAATAAAAGTATGAATCCAGTCAACAGTAAACATTAACTTGCCTTGAATTTTGTATTTAAACGAAGACCCTTATCCCACAGAAAAACCAAAAAGGTCACAGGGTTGTGGTAACAGTTAAGAACAGCCTTACAAAGGCAAAATACTGCGGATACTGGAAATGTGAAATAAAAACAGAAAATGCTGGAAATACTCAGCAGCTCAGGCAGCATCTGTGGAGAGAGAAACAGAGTTAACGTTTCAGGTCGATGACCTTTCATCAGAACTCTCACGAAAGGTCATCAACCTGAAATGTTAACTCTGTTTCTCTCTCCACAGATGCTGCCTGACCTGCTGAGTATTTCCAGCATTTTCTGT
This sequence comes from Squalus acanthias, assembly GCA_030390025.1. NCBI lineage: Eukaryota > Metazoa > Chordata > Chondrichthyes > Squaliformes > Squalidae > Squalus > Squalus acanthias. The sequence goes on from CM059425.1 coordinate 161,918,792, forward strand.
TTTTAAGAACAGCCTAAGTTGTTACCATAGCAATGGCATCAGTTAGGACCTGTCCAGGTTGATGGAGAACTAGAGTCAGCAGCAATTCTGGTGTTTGAAAAATTTCAAAGGTTTCAGTTTCTAGATGTGAAAACTCCTATCTGAAGATTCTAGCTTTGAATTTCTTCAAACTGCTGATATCGTAAAGATTGGATTCAAATTCTACCGTCGTCTTAGGCAGTCAGTTTGCTTACCAATAAGATTTTCTGGCTTACTAGCCAAAAGCTCTTGACATCACAATCGCTTGAAATAAACTCTCTCTTTCTCTGAAATGTTCCAGAAGGTAATATACAGATATTGGAAATCCTACTGAGGGAAAAGGCAATCTTTTGACGTTAGAAAGTACTTTGTCAAGGTATTAGAGGAGAACCAGCACTGCAACTAACTTTTGCATAATTGGTCTGTGAAAACAAAGCTTGATAGCCAACAAAATAGATATTTTTGCATTAACTCAGCTGTCATTTCAACCTGCATTTTATTTTTAAATAGTTACAACTATCTATTGGTAACTCAAATTTTCATTCAAAATCTAAACTTAAAAAAGCTTTACCTTTTGTACATTCCAGTTTACAATAGAGCCAGAATGTGTCCTACATTACAAAATGTGGCAACATCCTGACATTATCATGGCCTTTCTTAGAATCTCCTGAATGCAACAGGAATTGCATTCCGTTGAGAAAATATTACTGTAACTTATTAACATCTGATCCTAATGTTTTTCAAATATTTTCCATTTTTAAATTCCTTTCTTAGTTCCTTGGGATCTTGAACTTTGATGTTGAAGTTTGAATTGTTTGTGAAGTTGGGAGACCAGGGCGCAGAATTTTCTATATATGTTTTACATCACAGTTGCACCTTTAATATCAGTCACTAGCCTCTAGAGAGAGATATGGGCCCAGAAATTGATCTCGCTCTGTTCCCGCGGGGGTAAGCCTTCCCCGCGATGTCTCACCTCGCTTATGCTTTTTCAGATCCAGCTCGCACGAACTTGATGTTCCAGACATCAGCTGTGCTGGGCTTGCGTATCCCAGCGGCGTAGTGAATTCGTGCGAGCTGTGGGATCACGTGACTCAGTTAGAGCCAATGGCAGCACACCATCTTCCATTCATAAGTCTCACAGCATGGCTGTGAAATCTATGAATCTTACACCCCCCCAAAATAACAGCTAAACCTCAATTAAATAAAAAAAAAAAACCATCACATTAACAAAATAAGTATAGTTAATTAAATTAACCATTTTAAATAAAAAATTAAATTTTTGAAAAAATTTAAAATCTTTTAAAAAGTTATAAAAATAAACTTACCTGTCTTTAAAGTCTATAAAAAAGATATACCTGTAAAAAAAAAATTCAAAAAAATACTTAATTCACTACTTACCTTCTTAAAAGCGGGTCTTACTCCTCCTTTTTACATTTCCAAAATCTTCCCTACTTACCTGCGCGTCCAAAGCATGAAGTGCACAGCGTGCGCGCAGCCTGTAGCGCGCACGCGATGCACCCAGGCCCCGCCCCCTTTTCAGAAGAGCAATTGCCGGTTTTCAGCGCATGCGCAGGGCATGCAGAAAACCGGCAATTGGAGTGGGAATACGCGAGAGTACGCAGTGCGTACTCTCGCGTCCCGGGATCAATTTTCGGCCCATGGAGGTTTCCTGGGTATGCTCATTTGTATATCCATTGGTGCAAGCACTTGTGTAAAACCAGTGTAAAACAGACATAAGCAGCTGAACCAGCAGGAGACTTCATTAATTGCACTGCTCAGACTGTGCTGTTCAGTAGAACACTGGGGACAAGAAGGTTTTTTAAAATTCGTTTATGGGATGTGGGTGTTGCTGGCAAAGCCAGCATTTATTGCCCATCCCAAATTGCCCTTGAGTAAGTGGTGGTGAACTATCTTTTTGAACCGTTGCAGTCTGTGTGGTGAAGGTACTCCTACAGTGCTGTAGGGAGGGAGTTCCAAGAGTTGACCCAGCAACGATGAAGGAACGGCGATATATTTCCAAGTCAGGATGGGGTATGACTTGGAGGGGAACTTGGAGGTGGTGGTGTTCCCATGCATCTGCTGCCTTGTCCTTCTAGTGAGAAGTCGCACAACACCAGGTTATAGTCCAACAGTTCTATTTGAAATCACAAGCTTTCGGAGCTGCTGCCCCTTCGTCAGGTGAAGTGAAGGAATACGAATCGGCAAAGCATATATAGACAGAGAACAATGCATGTGTAGTGTACAATGTCAGATGACTACATTTAATCCTCTGACTGCCTTTCGTCACACCTTGGCAGAGAAACAATCAGGTCAGCCAGGAAGGCACCACATCAAAGACATAGCAAGATACAACTGAGACAATGAGGTGGGGTCACAGGGGGTCTAATGTGTCAAATGCTGCAGTCTGTATGGAAAACCATAAACTTTAAAATTTTTACTTTTTTTTTACTGGAAATCACATCTGTGAACAAGCCAACGACGACTCGAGTCTGGATGACTCTACGTCATGTAGCGTGACATGAACCCAAGATCACGGTTGAGGCCGTCCTCATGAGTGCGGAACTTGGCTATCAGTTTCTGCTCGATGATTTTGCGTTGTCGTGTGTCTCGAAGGCCGCCTTGGAGAACGCTTACCCGCAGATCCGAGGCTGAATGTCCTTGACTGCTGAAGTGTTCCCCGACTGGGAGGTAACAATCCTGCCTGGCGATTGTTGCACGGTGTCTGTTCATACGTTGTCTCAGTGTCTGCATGGTCTCGCCGATGTACCATGCTCTGGTGCATCCTTTCCTGCAACGTATGAGGTAGACAACGTTGGCCGAGTCACATGAGTATGTACCATGTACCTGGTGGGTAGTGTCCTCACGTGTGATGATGGTATCTGTGTTGATGATCTGGCATGTCTTGCAGAGGTTGCCGTGGCAGGGTTGTGTGGTGTCGTGGTCGCTGTTATCCTGAAAGCTGGGTAATTTGCTGCGAACGATGGTACTTCTGAGGTTAGGCGGCTGTTTGAAGGCAAGTAGTGGAGGCGTGGGGATGGCCTTAGCGAGGTGTTCGTCGTCATCGATGACATGTTGAAGGCTGCGAAGAACATGGTGTAGTTTCTCCGCTCCGGGGAAGTACTGGACGACGTAGGGTACCCTGTTGGTTGTGTCCCGTGTTCGCCTTCTGAGGAGGTCTATGCGATTTTTCGCTGTGGCCCGTCGGAACTGTCGATCGATGAGTCGAGCGTCATATCCCGTTCTTACGAGGGCGTCTTTCAGTGTCCGTAGGTGTCCATCGCGTTCCTCCTCGTCTGAGCAGATCCTGTGTATTCGCAGGGCTTGTCCATAGGGGATGGCTTCTTTAACGTGGTTAGGGTGGAAGCTGGAGAAGTGGAGCATCGTGAGGCTGTCCGTGGGCTTGCGGTAGAGTGAAGTGCTGAGGTGTCCGTCTTTGATGGAGATTCGTGTGTCCAGGAATGAAACCGATTCTGAGGAGTAGTCCATGGTGAGTTTGATGGTGGGATGGAACTTGTTGATGTTATCGTGTAGTCTTTTCAGTGATCCTTCGCCGTGGGTCCAAAGGAAGAAAATGTCGTCGATGTATCTGGTGTACAGCGTTGGCTGGAGGTCCTGTGCAGCGAAGAAGTCTTGCTCGAACTTGTGCATGAAGATGTTGGCGTATTGGGGTGCGAATTTGGTCCCCATGGCTGTTCCGTGTGTTTGGGTAACAAAATAGTTGTCGAAGGTGAAGACATTGTGGTCAAGGATGAAGCGGATGAGTTGTAGGATGGCGTCTGGAGATTGGCTGTTGTTGGTGTTGAGTACTGAGGCTGTCGCAGCGATGCCGTCATCGTGGGGGATACTGGTGTAGAGTGCCGATACATCCATCGTGGCGAGGAGTGTTCCTGGTTCAACTGGTCCGTGGGTGCTGAGTTTCTGTAAGAAGTCTGTGGTGTCGCGGCAGAAGCTGGGGGTTCCCTGTACGATGGGTTTCAGGATGCCCTCGACGTATCCAGAGAGGTTCTCACACAGGGTTCCGTTGCCTGATACGATAGGACGTCCGGGTGTGTTGGCTTTGTGTATCTTTGGGAAGCAGTAGAAGTCTCCCACGCGGGGAGTACGTGGGATGAGAGCGCGTAGGATGCTTTGAAGGTCTGGATCGAAGGTCTTGATCAGTCTATTGAGTTGGCGGGTGTGTTCTTTGGTCGGATCTGCGGGTAACTGTCTGTAGTGTTCCAGGTTGTCCAGTTGTCGGTATGCTTCTTTGCAATAGTCCATTCTGTTCTGTATGACGATGGCTCCTCCTTTGTCCGCTGGTTTGATGACGATGTTGCGGTTGGTCTTGAGAGCGTGGATGGCGTTGCGTTGTGCTCGGGTGACATTCTGGACTGTCTTGTGAGTGCGGCTGATGAATCTGGCGTTGATGCATCTCCTGACAGCTTGAGCATACATGTCAAGCTTAGGGCAGCGACCCTCCGGAGGGGTCCAATTTGACTCTTTCTTCTTCGGTTGCTGCACTGCGAGTCCCTCTGTCTGCTGTTCCGGATCATTGATTGTCTCATTGGGTTCGTTGCTGACATCTTGGGATTCGTGGTTTTCCATACAGACTGCAGCATTTGACACATTAGACCCCCTGTGACCCCACCTCATTGTCTCAGTTGTATCTTGCTATGTCTTTGATGTGGTGCCTTCCTGGCTGACCTGATTGTTTCTCTGCTGAGGTGTGACGAAAGGCAGTCAGAAGGATTAAATGTAGTTGTCTGACATTGTACGCTACACATGCATTGTTCTCTGTCTATATATGCTTTGCCGATTCGTATTCCTTCACTTCACCTGACGAAGGGGCAGCAGCTCCGAAAGCTTGTGATTTCAAATAAAACTGTTGGACTATAACCTGGTGTTGTGCGACTTCTCACTTTTGTCCACCCCAGTCCAACACCGGCATCTCCGCATCTTGTCCTTCTAGGTGGTAGAGGTCAGGGGTTTGGGAGGTGCTGTCGAAGAAGCCTTGACGAGTTGTTGCAGTGCATCTTGTAGATGGTACACACTGCAGCCACGGTGCGCCAGTGGTGGAGGGAGTGAAAGTTTAAGGTGGCGGATGGGGTGCCAATCAAGCTGGCTGCTTTGTCCTGGATGTTGTTCAGTTTCTTGAGTGTTGTGAGAGCTGCACTCATCCAGGCAAGTGGAGAATATTTCATCACACTCCTGACTTATGCCTTGTAGATGGTGGAAAGGCTTTGAGGAGTCAGGAGGTGAGCCACTCGCTGCAGAATACCTAGCCTCTGACCTGCTCTTCTTGCCACAGTATTTATGTGGCTGGTCCAGTTAAGTTTCTGGTCAATGGTGACCCCCAGGATGTTGATGGTGGGGGATTCGGCAATGGCAATGCCGTTGAATGTCAAGGGGCGGTGGTTAGACTCTCTCTTGCTGGAGATGATAAGTGCCTGGCACTTGTATGGCACGAATGTTACATGCCAGTTAACAGCCCAAGCCTGAATGTTATCCAGGTCTTGCTGCATGCAGGCATGGACTGTTTCATTATCTGAGGAGTTGCGAATGGCACTGAACACTGTGCAATCATCAGCAAACATCCCCACTTCTGACCCTATGATGGAGGGAAGGTCATTGATGAAGCAGCTGAAGATGGTTGGGCCTAGGACACTGCCCTGAGGAACTCCTGCAGCGATGTCCTGGGGCTGAGATGATTGGCCTTCAACAACCACAACCATCTTCTTTTGTGCTAGGTATGACTCCAGCCAGTGGAGATTTTTCCCCGATTCCCATTGACTTCAATTTTACTAGGGCTCCTTGATGCCACACACGGTAAAATGCTGTCTTGATGTCAAGGGCAGCCACTCTCACCTCATCTCTGGAATTCAGCTCTTTTGTCCATGTTTGGACCAAGGCTGTAATGAGGTCTGGAGCCGAGTGGTGCTGGTGGAATCAAAACTGAGCATCGGTGAGCAGGTTATTTGTGAGTAAGTGCCGCTTAATAGCACTGTCAATGACACGTTCCATCACTTTGCTGATGATTGAGAGTAGACTGATGGGGCGGTAATTGGCCGGATTAAATTTCTCCTGCTTTTTGTGGACAGGACACACCTGGGCAATTTTCCAAATTGTCGGGTAGGTGCCAGTGTTGTAGCTGTATTGGAATAGCTTGGCTAGAGACACGGCTAGTTTGGGAGCACAAGTCTTCAGCACGACAACCGGGATGTTGTCAGGGCCCATAGCCTTTGCTGTAGCCAGTGCGCTCAGCCGTTTCTTGATATCACGTGGAGTGAATCGAATTGGTTGAAGAATGGCTTCTGTGATGGTGGGGATCTCAGGAGGTGGCTGAGATGGATCATCTACGTGGCACTTCTGGCTGAAGATGGTTGCAAACGCTTCAGCCTTGTCTTCTGCACTCACGTGCTGGGTTCCGCCAAATTTGAGGATGGGGATGTTCAGGAACCTCCTCCTCCCGTTAGTTGTTTAATTGTTCACCACCATTCATAACTGGATGTTGCAGGACTGCAGAGCTTTGATCTGATCTGATGGTTGTGGGATCGCTTAGCTCTGTCTATAGCATGCTGTTTCCACTGTTTAGTATGTACAGGAAACTCTCTTTTAACCGGCACCCAAATAACCGGAAATCTCTCTTAACCGGCAAAATTCTTGAGTAGGTAACCGGGGTTTTCCTTCATCTCTCCTTTAAAAATAACTTTTAAAAAAACCCCGAGGCGTTTGCCTTGTATCGGAGCATGTAGATTGGGAGGGGAATGTGCAGCCCGGGTAGGCAGCGGACACGACAGATGGTCAGCTGGCGGTCCCCGGGGAGACGGAGCTCCGAATGCAGGCGCATGTCAATGTGTACGGGGCTCTCGTACGTTGGGAGATATAACTCTCCATTATCTGGACTTTTTGATTAACCGGCACCACGCCGGTCCCGTCGGTGCCGGTTAATAAAGAGTTTCCTGTATGTAGTCCTGTGTTGTAACTTCACCAGGTTGGCACCTCATTTTTAGGTACGCCTGGTGCTGTTCTACAGGCCTCTTTGAACCCTGGCTTGATGGTAATGGTAGAGTGAAGAATATGCCAGGCCATGAGGTTACAGATTGTGGTGCAATATAATTCTGCTGCCACTGATGGCCCAAAGCGCCTCATGGCTGCCCAGTTTTGATCTACTAGATCTGTTCTGAATCTATCCTATTTAGCACGGTGGTAGTGCCACACAACACGATGGAGGGTGTCCTCAGTGTGAAGATGGGACTTTGTCTCCACAAGGACTATGCAGTGGTCACTGTGCACTATAGCTACATAACTCTCCTAACGCATGACAATTGCCTTGCCCAACCCCAAATGCTCTTCCACCACTTTAACACCCTCACACCCCCCATCTATTACTTCACCTCTCCCATGCTGCTTGTCAAACACTCCTTAACTGCCAGTTTACTTAACTCTTTGCAGGAGAAATTGGCGCACAATGCCTGCAGCCTGGAGGGGGTTTTCCCACCTTTAAATCCCTCACTCGCTTCAAAGACAAGGTCAGGCAGCTCATGTGGAGGTAATGAAGCTCTTGTCATAGGAGATACTAGGGCAACGTCACCTTGTCAGCACCAGGGTACTGACTGAGCACCTGCACTGTCACCCTAGCTTCCTTGTGAGGCACCACACAGCCACAACCTTCCACCCCTTTCGATATCTCCTTAAACCCAAGAGTGATGTTCTCCCATTCTTGCCTTCGACCCACCCTTCCTAGAGATCCACCAAAGCACACAGGTGGCATAGGGGAAGGAAGATAATGGTGAAGAGGATGATGAAATCCATGCCAACCAGAAGTCGCAGCTGCATGATACTGGAATCATTCAGGTCCGCAGCACATGCCAGGCCTCCAGCTGTCCCCTCAGAACACCATGTCAGTGGAACATGGAAGGTGAGCCCAGGCTGCCCAAAAATCCCCTCCAGAGATGCAACCAGTAGCAGCTCCATGCCAGGTGCCAGTTGCCATGCGGCAAGGGCCACCTCAGTCCCGTGACCCTTCTGTACAGCATGAGAAGTAAACCACTTCCCACAATCCTGCCCCTCACGTGGCACCTAGAAGCACAATAATAGGAAAAAAGCCACTGAGTGTGTTTCTATAATCGATCAAATAGGTCAATCTCTCTTTAGATTAGAACAGCACTGTAAGTCCTATAACCCAATTAAGGATGGGGCTTTAAACTAAATAGTGGGGGGGAAGGTTCAGGTGAAGGGGAATTTAGAAAATCAAAGAGAAAAGAGAAGGCAATAGTGCAGGGTAGCGATAGGAGTAATGATAACCAGAGTGTGACAGGAGGAGACAGAGCTTACGAACATAAGCGTGCACCAGCAAATAGTTTCAGAGTAGGTAAAAATGGTATAAAGAAAAAATTAAAAGCTCTTTATCTGAATGCACGCAGCATTCGTAACAAGATAGATGAGTTGACGGCACAAATAGAAATAAATGGGTATGATCTGATAGCCATTACAGAGACGTGGTTGCAAGGTGACCAAGGCTGGGAACTGAATATTCAGGGGTATTTGACATTTCGGAAGGATAGGCAGAAATGAAAAGGAGGTGGGGTAGCTCTGTTAATAAAGGATGAGATCAGTGCAGTGGTGAGAAATAATATTGGCTCAGAAGAGCAGGATGTAGAATCAGTTTGGGTGGAGATAAGAAATAGTAAGGGAAAGAAGTCAATGGTGGGAGTAGTCTTTCGGCCCCCTAACAGTAGCTACACTGTAGGACAGAGTATAAATCAAGAAATAATGGGGGCTTGTAAGAAAGGTACTGCAATAATCATGGGCGATTTTAATCTTCATATAGATTGGACAAATCAAATTGGTAGCCTCGAGGACGAGTTCATAGAATGTATTTGGGATGGTTTTTTGGAACAAAACGTTGTGGAACCAACCAGGGAAAAGGCTATTTTAGATCTGGTAATGTGTAATGAGACAGGATTAATGAATGATCTCATAGTAAAGGATCCTCTAGGGAAGAGTGATCATAGCATGGTTGAATTTCAAATTCAGTTTGAGGGTGAGAAACTTGTGTCTGAAACTAGTGTCCTAAACTTAAATAAAGGCAATTACAAAGGTATGAAGACAGAGTTGGCTAAAGTAGACTGGGAAAACAGATTAAAGGGTAAGACGGTAGATAAGCAGTGGCAGACATTTAAGGAGATATTTCATAACTCTCAGCAAAGTTTTATTCCAGTGAGAAAGAAAGACTCTATGAGAAGGATGAACCATCTGTGGCTAACTAAGGAAGTTAAGGATGGTATCAAATTGAAAGAAAAGGCATACAATGTTGCGAAGATTAGTGGTAGGCCAGAGGATTGGGAAATTTTTAGAAACCAGCAAAGGATGACTAAAAAAATAATAAAGAGAGAGAAGATGAATTATGAGAGTGAACTGGCAAGAAATATAAAAACTGACAGTAAGCGCTTCTACAGGTATATAAAAAGGAAGAGAGTAGCTAAAGTAAACGTTGGTCCCATAGAGGATGGGACTGGGAAATTAATAATGGGAAACAGGGAAACGGCAGAGACTTTGAACAAATATTTTGTATCGGTCTTCACGGTAGAAGACACTAAAATAATAATTAATAATCAAGGGGCTATAGGGAGGGAGGAACTAAAGACAATGACTATCACTAGAGAAAAAGTACTAGGCAAACTAATGGGACGAAAGGCTACATCCTAGGGTCTTAAAAGAAGTGGCTGCAGAGATAGTGGATGCGTTGGTTGTAATCAACCAAAATTCCCTGGATTGTGGAGAGGTCCCAGTGGATTGGAAAACCGCAAATGTAACGCCCCTATTCAAGAAAGAAGGGAGGCAAAACCCAGGAAACTATAGGCCAGTTAGCCTAACATCTGTCATTGGGAAAATGCTGGAATCCATTATTAAGGAAGTAATAGCAGGACATTTAGAAAATCATAATACAATCAAGCGGAGTCAACATGGTTTTATGAAAGGGAAATCGTGTTGGACAAATTTACTAGAGTTCTTTGAGGATGTAACGAGCAGGGTGGATAAAGGGGAACCAGTAGATGTAGTGTATTTGGATTTCCAGAAGGCATTCGATAAGGTGCCACATAAAAGGTTACTGCACAAGGTAAGAGCTCAAGGGGTTGGGGGTAATATATTAGCATGGATAGAGGATTGGCTAACTAACAGAAAACAAAGAGTCGGGATAAATGGGTCATTTTCCGGTTGGCAAACTGTAAATAGTGGGGTGCCACAAGGATCAGTGCTGGGGCCTCAACTATTTACAATCTATATTAATGGCTGGGATGAAGGGACCGTGTGTACTGTAGCCAAATTTGCTGATGATACAAAGATAGGTGGGAAAGCAAGTTGTGCGGAAGACACAAAGAGACTTCAAAGGGATATAGATAGGTTAAGTGAGTGGGCAAAATTTGGCAGATGGAGTATAATGTGGGAAAATGTGAGGTTATCCACTTTGGTAGGAAAAATAAAAAAGCAAATTATTATTTAAATGGAGCGAGACTACATAATGCTGCGGTACAGAGGGATCTGGGGGTCCTCGTACATGAAACACAAAAAGTTAGCATGCAGGTACAGCAAGTAATTAGGAAGGCAAATGGAGTGTTGGCCTTTATTGCAAAGGGGATGGAGTATAAAAGTAGGGAAGTCTTGCTACAACTGTACAGGGCGCTGGTGAGACCACACCTGGAATACTGCGTACAGTTTTGGTCTCCTTATTTAAGGAGGGATATACTTGCATTGGAGGCAGTTCAGAGAAGGTTCACTAGGTTAATTCCTGAGATGAAGGAGTTGTCTTATGAAGAAAGGTTGAGCAGGTTGGGTCCATACTCATTGGAGTTTAGAAGAATGAGAGGTGATCTTATTGAAACATATAAGATTCTGAGGGGGCTTGACAGGGTAGATGCAGGGAGGATGTTTCCCCTCATGGGGGAATCTAGAACTAGGGGGCACAGTTTCAGGATAAGGGGTCGCCCATTTAAAACGGAGATGAGGAGGAATTTCTTCTCTCAGAGGGTTGTGAATCTTTGGAATTCTCTACCCCAGAGAGCTGTGGAGGTGGAGTCATTGAATATATTCAAGGCAGAGATAGACATATATTTGAGCTACAAGGGAGTCAAGGGTTATGGGGAGCGGGTGGGAAAGTGGCGCTGAGGCCAAGATCAGATCAGCCATGATCTTATTGAATGGCGGGGCAGGCTTGAGGGGCCAAATGGCCTACTCCTGCTCCTATTTCTTATGTTCTTATGTAACCCAACACTGAAAATGAGAATGAGTCCATATCTTGGCCCTCTATGGGACGCGAGATGGTCCAAGCGCTGCTGCTTTGTCTCTTCTTGGTTTGAATTAATCCAAAGGGAATACCATTTTGGGAGATACATTATGCATTCAAAGAAGAGGATCTAAATGTGCATTGGTGTTCCAGTCTTTACTGTCTGACATTCCCACTATCTTCTTTTTAATACAGATATACCTGACTAAAAATTTGATTGCGTAGTCCCCATTGTTTCGGGGCTACGGGTGCCATTTTGGGTCAAATATGGCGTCAGAGCCGTGCACAAACACTTCTGATACGGGCCGTCTTGGTGACGAGTAGGCAGATCATGACGTCAATCATTGTGCAACGCTGATTTGATGCCAGCACTGTCATTTTCGTCCTCAACGCTGGTTGGGGTCCTTGCAGCTGCTGACCGCATGTTCTGTTGTGCGATGTTAACATAGAGCGTTAGTTCGAGTGATATTTAAAGGGATCATGAACTACTCTCAGGTGAGTTGCTGATTAATTTCTACTGGCTCTGTGTAAGTTTGTGGAGGTGTTTGGCGCTTTCCAGAGTTGTTTTAAGTTGGTGAGGTGACAGGGAGTGGTGCTGCAAGTGGAGAAGGCCTTGCTTCTGACTTCAAGGGTTCTGGTCAGACCACTTGCTCCCAGTCATGGGTGCTCTAGTTGTCATCCCCATTGGCCTGCAGCATGACAGGGAGATAGAGCAGAGGCAGCAAAGAATAGGACAAGCTGCTCGCAGAGGGAGGAGGAGGAGTGGGGAGAAGGGCTCTCAGCAGGAGGCCTTACCCAACTAAAGTCTTCCGAGAGCAATTCTCTTACCTCAATCTGAGCCAGGAGCAGTGTGTAAGGCTTCTGCGCTCTACGAAGGAGGTGCTCACAGAACTCTGCAACCTCTGGCAACCAGACCTGCAGCCTTACACCAGGGCAAGGACAGCGCTACCAGTGGATGTGAAGGTGACCATGTCCCTGAATTTCTTTGCGTCGGGATCCTTCCAGGCTGGAGCAGGTGACATCTGTAACATCTCCCAGTTGAAAGCCAATAAATCCCCAGGGCCTAATAATCTGCATCCCAGAGTACTAAAAGAGGTAGCCATGGAAATAGTGGATGCATTGGTTGTCATCTTCCAAAATTCTATAGATTATGGAACAGTTCCTGCAGATTGGAGGGTGGCAAATGTAACCCCACTATTTAAAAAAGGAGGGAGAGAGAAAACAGGGAACTACATCAGTAGTAGGGAAAATGCTAGAGTCTATTTTAAAGGATGTGATAACAGGACACTTAGAAAATATCAACGGGATTAGACAAAGTCAACATGGATTTATGAAAGGGAAATCGTGTTTGACAAACCTACTGGAGTTTTTTGAGGATGTAACTGGTAGAATAGATAAGGGAGAACCAGTGGATGTGGTGTATTTGGATTTTCAGAAGGCCTTTGATAAAGTTCCACATAAGGGGTTAGTGTGCCAAATTAAAGCACATGGGATTGGGGGTAATATACTGGCATGGATTGAAAATTGGTTAACAGACAGGAAAGAGAGAGTAGGAATAAATGAGTCTTTTTTGGGGTGGCAGGCGGTGACTAGTGGGGTACCGCAGGGATCAATGCTTGGGCCCCAGCTATTCACAATATATATCAATGATTTGGATGAGGGAACCAAATGTAATATTTCCAAGTTTGCTGACGACACAAAACTAGGTGGGATTATGAGTTGTGAGGAGGATGCAAAGAGGCTTCAAGGCGATTTAGACAAGTTGAGTGAGTGGGCAAATACATGGCAGATGCAGTACAACGTGGATAAATGTGAAGTTATCCACTTCGGTAGGAAAAACAGAAAGGCAGAGTATTACTTAAATGGTGATAGATTGGGAAATGTTGATGTACAGAGGGACCTGGGTGTCCTTGTACACCAGTCACTGAAAGCAAACATGCAGGTGCAGCAAGCAGTTAGGAAGGCCTTCATTGCAAGAGGATTTGAGTACAGGAGCAAGGATGTCTTACCACAGTTATACAGGGCCTTGGTGAGACCACACCTGGCGTACTGTGTGCAGTTTTGGTCTCCTTACCGAAGAAAGGATATACTTGCCATAGAGGGAGTGCAGCGAAGGTTCACCAGACTGATTCCTGGGATGGCAGGACTGTCGTATGAGGAGAGATTGGGTCGACTAGACCTGTATTCACTCGAGTTTCGAAGAATGAGAGGGGATCTCATTGAAACATATAAAATTCTGACAGGGCTAGACAGACTGGATGCAGGGAGGATGTTTCCCCTGGCTGGGGGGTCTAGAACGAGGGGTCACAGTCTCAGGATATGGGGTAGGACATTTAGGACTGAGATGAGGAGAAATTTCTTCACTCAAGAGGGTGGTGAACCTGTGGAATTCTCTACCACAGAAGGCTGTGGAGGCCAAGTCACTGAATATATTTAAGAAGGAGATAGATAGATTTCTAGACACAAAAGGCATCGAGGGGTATGGGGAGAGAGCGGGAATATGGTATTGAGATAGAGGATCAGCCATGATCATATTGAATAGCGGAGCAGGCTTGAAGGGCCGAATGGCCTACTCCTGCTCCTATTTTTCTATGTTTTGCCATCCACTGCTGCATAAGAGCGCTGACAGGCGCTCTTTATGCCAGGAGAGGAGAGTTCACTGTCTTCTCTCTGAGCAGAGAGAAGCAGGCAGAGCGTGCATGTGGCTTTGCTAGGATAGTGGGGTTCCCCATGGTGCAGGGTGCCATCGACTGCACGTCCAGTGAGAAAGAAAGATTTTAAGAGAAGGGAGCACCATCCGTGGCTAACTAAGGACGTAAAGGATGGTATCAAATTGAAAACAAAGGCATACAATGCTGTCAAGATTGGTGGGAGACCAGAGTTTTGGGAAATTTTTAAAAACCAGCAAAGGATGACTAAAAAAATAATAGAGAGAGAAGATGAATTATGAGAGTAAACTGCCAAGAAATATTAAAACAGATAGTAAGAGCTTCTACAGGTATATAAAAAGGAAGAGAGTAGCTAAAGTAAACGTTGGTCCCTTAGAGGATGAGACTGGGGAATTAATAATGGGGAACGGGGAATGGCAGAGACTCTGAACAAATATATTTTATCTGTCTTCACGGTAGAAGATACTAACAACATCCCAATAATGGATAATCAAGGGGCCACAGGGAGGGGGGAGCTAAAAACAATCACTATCACTAAGGAAATAGTACTTGGTAAAATAATGGGACTAAAAGATGACAAGTCCCCGGACTAGATGGCCTGCATCCCAAGGTCTTAAAAGAAGTGGCTGCAGAGATAGTAGATGCATTGGTTGCAATATACCAAAATTCCCTGGACTCTGGAGAGGTCCCAGCGGATTGGAAAACCGCAAATGTAACACCCCTATTTTAGAAAGGAGGGAGACAGAAAGCAGGAAACTAAAGACCAGTTAGCCTAACGTCTGTCGTTGGGAAAATGCTGGAATCCTTCATTAAGGAAGCAGTAGCAGGGCATTTGGAAAATCATAATGCAGTCAAGCAGAGTCAGCATGCTTTTATGAAAGGGAAATCATGTTTAACAAATTTGCTGGACTTCTTTGAGGATGTAACGAACAGGGTGGACAAAGGTGAGCCAGTGGATGTGGTGTATTTGGATTTCCAGAAGGCATTCAATAAGGTGCCACATAAAAGGTTACTGCATAAGATAAGAGCTCACGGAATTGGGGGTAATATATTAGCATGGATAGTGAATTGGCTAACTGACAGAAAGCAGAGAGTCGGGATAAATGGGTCATTTTCCGGTTGGCAAACGGTAACTAGTGGGGTGCCACAGGGATCGGTGCTGGGGCTTCAACTATTTACAATCTACATTAATGACTTGGATGAAGGGACCGAGTGTAATGTAGCCAAGTTTGCGGATGATACAAAGATGGGTGGAAAGCAAGTTGTGAGTGGGCAAACATTTAGCAGATGGAGTATAATGTGGGAAAGTGCGAGGTTATCCACTTTGGCAGGAAAAATAAAAAAGCAAATTATTATTTAAATGGAGAGAGATTACAAAATGCTACAGTTCAGAGGGACCTGGGGGTCCTTGTGCATGAAACACAAAAAGTTAGCCTGCAGGCACAGCAAGTAATCAAAAAGACAAATGGAATGTTGGCCTTTATTTCAAGGGGGTTGGAGTATAAAAGCAGGGAAGTCCTGCTACAACTGTACAGGGTATTGGTGAGACCACACCTTGAGTACTGCGTACAGTTTTGGTCTCCTTATTTAAGGAAGGATATACTTGCATTGGAGGCAGTTCAGAGACGATTCATTAGGTTAATTCCAGAGATGAGGGGGTGACTTATGAGGAAAGATTGAGCAGGTTGGGCCTATACTCATTGGAATTTAGAAGAATGAGAGGTGATCTTATTGAAACATGTAAGATACTGAGGGAGCTCGACAAGATAGATGCAGAGAGGATTTTTCCCCTCGTGGGGAAATCTAGAACTCGGGGGCACGGTTTCAGAATAAAGGGTCTCCCTTTTAGAACTGAGATGAGGAGGAATTTCTTCTCTCAGAGGGTCGTAAATCTGTGGAATTCTCTGCCCCAGAGAGCTGTGGAGGCTGGGTCATTAAATACATTTAAGGTGGAGATAGACAGATTTTTGCAAGATAAGGGAGTGAAGGGTTATGGGGAGCGGGCAGGAAAATGGCTTTGAGCCCAAGATCAGCCATGATCTTATTGAATGGCGGAGCAGGCTCGAGGGGCCAAGTGGCCTATTCCTGCTCCTATTTCTTATGTGGCTTTGCTAGGATAGTGGGCTTCCCCATGGTGCAGGGTGCCATCAATTGCACACACGTGGTTTTGCAGGGCGCCGCATCTAAATGCTGCGATGTACCACAACCACAAAGGTTATCACTCGCTGAATGTGCAGTTGGTATGCGACCATGCTCAGCACATCATGATGGTGAAGGCCCGGTATCCTAGCAGTCATGATGCTTTTATTCTGCGCCAGTCAATGATGGTGGAGCCCACCACGTGAGTGCAAAAGACAAGGCTGAAGCGTTTGCAACCATCTTCAGCCAGAAGAGCCGAATGGATGATCCATATCGGCCTACTCCTGAGGTCCCCACCATCACAGAAGCCAGTCTTCAGCCAATTCGATTCACTCCACGTGATATCAAGAAACGGCTGAGCGCACTGGATACAGCAAAGGCTATGGGCCCCGACAACATCCCGGCTATCGTGCTGAAGACTTGTACTCCAGAACTAGCCGCGCCTCTAGCCAAGCTGTTCCAGTACAGCTACCACACTGGCATCTATCTGACAATGTCGAAAACTGCCCAGGTATGTCCTGTCCACAAAAAGCAGGACAAATCCAACCCGGCCAATTACCGCCCCATCAGTCTACTCTCAATCATTAGCAAAGTGATGGAAGGTGCTTAGTTTGGGTTCCGCCAACACCACTCGGCTCCCGACCTCATTACAGCCTTGGTCCAAACATGGACAAAGGAGCTGAATTCCAGAGGTGAGGTGAGTGACTCATTTTTAAAAATTCGATTTTGGGATGTGGGCGTCGCTGGCAAGCCCAGCAATTATTGCCCATCACTAATTGCCCTTGAGAAGGTGGTGGTGAGCTGCCTTTTTGAACCGTTGCAGTCCGTGTTGTGATGGTACTCCCATAGTGCTGTTAGGTAGGGAGTTCCAGGATTTTGACCCAGCGACGATGAAGGATCGGCGATATACTTCTAAGTCAGGATGGTGTGTGACTTGGAGGGGAACTTGGCGGTGGTGGTGTTCCCATGCGCCTACTGCCCTTGTCCTTCTAGTTGGAAGAGGTCACAGGTTTGTGAGGTGCTGCTGAAGAAGCCTTGGCGAATTGCTGCAGTGCATTCTGTAGATGGTACACACTGCAGCCACGGTACGCCGGTGGTGGAGGGAGTGAATGTTTAAGGTGGTGGATGGGTTGCCAATCAAGCGGGCTGCTTTGTCCTGGATGGTGTCGAGCTTCTTGAGTGTTGTTGGAGCTGCAGTCATCCAGGCGAGTGAACAGTATTCCATCACACACCTTACTTGTGCCTTGTAGATGGTGGAAAGGCTTTGGGGAGTCAGGAGGTGAGACACCCGCCGCAGAATACCTAGCCTCTGACCTGCTCTTGTTGCCACAGTATTTATGTGGCTGGTCCGGTTAAGTTTCTGGTCAATGGTGACCCTCAGGATGTTGATGGTGGGGGATTCGGCGATGGTAATGCCGTTGAATGTCAAGGGGTGGTGGTTAGACTCTCGCTTGTTGGAGATAGTCATTGCCTGGCACTTCTGTGGCGCGAATGTTACTTGCCACTTATCAGCCCAAGCCTGAACATGGTTCAGGTCTTGTTGCATGCGGGCATGGACTACTTCATTATCTGAGGAGTTGTGAATGGCGAACATCCCCATTTCTGACCTTATGTTGGAGGGAAGCTCATTGATGAAGCAGTTGAAGATGGTTGGGTGCTCTAGTAAAACTGAAGTCAATGGGAATCGGGGGGGGAAACACTCCATTGGCTGGAATCATATCTAGCACAAAGGAAGATGGTTGTGGTGGTCGAAGGTCAATCATCACCGCCCCAGGACATCGATGCAGGAGTTCCTCAGGGCAGTGTCCTAGGCCCAACCATCTTCAGCTGCTTCATCAATGACTTTCCCTCCAACATAAGGTCTGAAATGGTGATGTTCGCTGATGACTGCAGTGTTCAGCGCCATTCACAACTCCTCTTCCACCTAGAGGGACAAGGGCAGCAGGCGCATGGGAAACCATCACCTCCAAGTTCCCCTCCAAGTCACACACCATCCTGACTTAGAAGTATATTGCCGATCCTTCGTCACTGGGTCAAAATCCTGGAACTCCCTACCTAACAGCACTGTAGGAGTACCTTCACCACATGGACTGCAGCGGTTCAAGAAGGCGGCTCATCACCACCTTCTCAAGGGCAATGAGGGATGGACAATAAATGGTGGCCTTGCCAGCGACGCCCACATCCCATAAACAAATAAAACAAAAGTCTGTTGTTCCCTCAGACTATGAACCACGAAGACAAACCAGAGAGTGGCTACTCGGCGATAAGGGCTATCCGCTGACCACGTGGCTCATGACTCCGCTCTGCAACCCAACCACACGTGGGCAGCATGCGTACAATGAGAGCCATGTTGCCATACGTAATCTGATAGAGTACACCATTGGCATACTTAAACAATGCCTCCGCTGCCTGGACCACTCTGGAGGAACCCTGCAGTACTCACCAGAACGCGTCTCAAACGTGGTCTGCTGCGTGCTCTACAACCTCGCCATCATAAGGGTAGAGCCCTTCCACCAGGCATACAGCAACTAGCTGAGGAGGAGGAGGAGGAGGAGGAGGAGGAGGAAGAGGAAGAGGAAGAGGAGGAGGAGGAAGAGGAGGAGGCAACCTAGACAGCCCCTATCTGCCCGGGCTGTGTGTGATCGATTCATCCGACAGCGGTACGAGTGAACGCAACCCCAATTCCCCATTCAACAATTATCCCACACCATAACTTCACTCTGTTACTCACCATCGCAGAGTCCTCTTGGCCACTATGCTAAAATAAAAGCCACCACAAAAGAAACATTCCAATTCAACTTTATTCATCAATCTAGCCAATATTACATAACAAATTCAACTAATCACCCTTGTGCATTCCCTTAGTGCCTGTCTAGCGTGTGCCTTTGCCTGTCCCAGTGCTCCTATGAAATGCTACCTCAGTGGCTGAAGCATGGCTGGTGGAAGGCTGCTGACTTTCAGTGGAGGAGACTGCAGATGGCCTTGGAGGATGACCTCGAGCAGCTATGGGCCTAGAAGGCCCGGCTGCAGACTGTACCACCTCAGCATGGGCGGTAGCAGTCTGGGCTAGCTGGCTGACAGGCAACAGCAAGGCACTGGCGGGGTGGGAGGATGAATGCCATCATCCTGAGAGAGGACAGCAGGTTCTTGCTCCATAGAGCCACTGCCACTCCCCCAGGGCGGCGCCTCCGCATTCCTAGCCATCTGTTGGAGGACAGATTACTGGATGGCTGTGACACCCTCAAAGCCCCTTTCCACACTGGTAAACGCAGCCACGATGGCAGCAGTCTGAGCTTGTGTGGCAGCAAGCTGAGCCTGCATGAGAACAGTCTGAGCTTGCATGACTTCAGTCTGAGTTTCCACTGCATCACTCAGACATTGGGTGGCTTGTGCTTGTCCTTTAATGGAAACTGAGACATCAGCCATCAGACGCTGCATAATGGTTGGGTCCACAAGTGCGCTAATGGATCTGCCCACCCCTTCCATGCTGGAAATCATGGGCTCCAAGCTTTGTGCAAAGTTGGTGCTGGACTCCTCCATGGTTCTTGACATTGCACTCAGGCTTTCTGGCAGGCTTACCAATGCACAAGCATTTCCTTGTGCATACCCATCAGCGTTCTTCTGTAGGCCGCCCCACTAAAGTCCTCATCTGAGTCATCTGCAGCAGAACTCATGTGTGACCTCGCCCTTCGGGAGCTGGCACCTAAGCTACCCTTTCCCCCTGCCCAGGCTGCAGCCAACTCGTGCCCGATGATTCACCAGGTGCAGATCCTGCCTCTAAGCTACCCTCTAAACTCCACGCAGTGTCAGTATCTGAGCTGGTGGCTGCGAGTGTCAGATGGAGTGATGGTGTTTCTTCTTCTTCTTCATCACTCTCCTCTCCCTCTTCTTCTTGAACCACTGGCTGGGCAGCTTGGATTTCTTGGGTCTCTGAAATGAGAAAGGCACAAGGGTAAGGTTGTGGTGAGGGAAGGTGGGGGGGAAAGCAAGAGGTGCATGCTTACACCATCTGCAGCTTGTAAATCAGAAGAGATTGTGTGATGAGGGGGAAGTGGGATGTGAGAAGGAGGATAATGTATGAGGATACCGGCATCTTCTATTCTTTCAGCCCCAACGCTGGCCCCGGACTCAGCCATGTCCCTCCCAAGAAAGGACTGTCTCCTCCATGGGGTGAGGTGATGCAGGCGAGCCAGTCCCCTGCCGATTAGGTTCTGCTGGTGCCAGTTATGCGCCACTATTTCCTGCAAGAGAAAGGGAAGTGTCTCAGTGAGCATGGTGCAATGTGTTTGGGTGATGTGCCTGTCATATTTGAGTAGCTGACAGTGTGTGCAAGCTGTGAGATGTGGGTGTGAGGCTTGTAGCAGTGGTAAGTGTGTGAGGGTGAGGTGAAGCTATGAATTTGATGCATGAGTCATGTTTGGTAGAGATTGTTGGTAGGTGAGTAATGGGGGTGTGGTGCATTGAGCAGTGTGTGAGGCTTGTGGTGCAGATGGTAGGATATGGCATTTGAAGATGAATTCTTCACCACCTGTGTGAGGTCATTAAACTTCTTCCTACGTCCTCAGGGCTACACTGCTGGCATTCACCACAGTGGCTATTTGCTCCCACTGCTGTTTGCTCTGTTGCCTGGAGGGCCTCCTGTGGAAAGAAGACCTCTCTCCTCCTATTGACCTCCTGCACCAAGGCCTCTAGTACTGCATCGAAGAACCTTGGAGCACGCTCTCTCCCTTGTTGCGCTATTATTTGTTCTTTTCCACTGTCTTCCTCAGCCAGTACAACAATCTGCTGCAGGCAGAATGCACTGCCCCTTTAAGAGGTGCATACTGCCTTTAAGTAGCGCAGGCTAGCTTTAATTGGTGCTAGCCTCGCACGAACTTGGGCCCCCTGCTGAGCGTTTCGCCATTCAGCAGCAGTTTCAGCGCTGGGCTGAACGCCACAATCATGGAAATGAGCAGGTGGTATGAAATTCGCATGCTGCCTGCATCGCAATCCCGCGCCCATTTTGGGGGGCAACCAATTCTAGGCCACCATCTTTTTTGCTAGTCACAAAGCATAAACACACCAAGTCATGTTGCCACTCCTTTCCCAACAAAACGTTCCCCATACAACCTTGAAAATAAACAATGTTAAACTGTCAATATGAAGAATGGGACTAATGAATGAAACACATTACAACTTTTCTAAGCAGTATTCTCTAAATAAACAGCTGGCCTTTTACCATTTAGTGAGATGACACAGATATGTTACTGTAGTTGGCTATTAAACCAACCACTTAATCATCTGAGATGAACTTTAGTCTTAAAATGATGTCACCCTTTTAATTAGTTCAAATAAAGAGCATCCCTTTTCCTAATGTGCAACAATTTAAAAACGTAGCATACATCAAAAAAACTTAGAATTTTGAAGTGAATATTTTCATTTGTAAGTATGTGGGATCTCAGTTATAATGTTTTATGGCGTGCTTCACTGACAGTTCGGTGTGTTGGATGTGACTTTCACAGTCTGTTGGCAGTTTCTGGGAAAGCCATCACACCTGTGACTTTGGCATTGATTAATGAGTCTTTCAACTCATCACTACCATCTGAAGGAGGGCCATGGCCTTTCTGGGCTTCAGTGATTTATTCGCCTTCAGTGCAACGCTACCAAGGTATCTTCCGTAAAGAAAACCACACCTGTTTAAAGCTAATGAAAACCTCAATATGTCATTGTCTAGACAAGCCAAAAAGCATGTTAAACTCGACAAAAGATTTATTCAAGTTACATGAATACAGTTTTGTCACAACCTGTCAATTTAAGGCAGTATAAGACCTTCCTCAATGACATTCCACACAGTGTCAAGTTTCTGAGTGACAATTTGAAATTTTGTGTGTGGTTAGATGGAGAACATTCCATAAAACAACAAAGGATATTTTAGAGAAGTTAATTAGTCTTTAATATTTTCATCTGTTCTTCAGAGAATGAAGGCAATTTTTAAGTTGAGCCACTTTTTCGCTGCTAAAAAGGCAAATTTGCAAGATGTACATGCAAACAGTTAAAATCTTAAAATGAAGTAATGAGTACTACAGTATTCTGAAAACTTTAAATCTCAAAAAACATTCAGTTCATGTGCTGATGATCAGTGAGTGGAATACTTCAAATAATTAGCATATTTTCCTCACATACAGCATCATATGGCTATAATTTACAACAGATGGTACCTTCATATGTAAAAGAATATACGAACATTTCCTCAAAATGATCATACTGTTTGATGTTTCATTTCAATTCTTCAGCATCCAAAAGGTCATGGTATATTTTTCATATGGCCATAGAAATAAATTCATTTTAGAAGAAGAGTATGTCACATATTTATTGTATTTCAAAATGCATCAATACTTAAAGTGGACTGAATTGCTTCTAAAATGTCCTGATATATCTAATTTAGATACTGTATATACGACTGCATTACACTGGTTACTGTTGTCAATTGTTGCTAGTAGTTTACTATAGCACTGCAAAATTTTAAGTTACTATGCCATTCTCAAGTCTAAAACTTCTGTTATATTAGACTGGTATCTGAAACTGCTATCTGTATAGAGTAATGAATAGGCAGCAGACCAGAGTTATATTGCCAGCTGCAACTTGCTGTGGAGCTTTTAAGTATGCGGGATCAAAACAGCCTCTGTTACTGAACTTAATGTGTACTTTAATGTGCACAGCTCCACTCTCCAAGCAGCTAATTTTA
This sequence comes from Squalus acanthias, assembly GCA_030390025.1. Classification (NCBI taxonomy): domain Eukaryota; kingdom Metazoa; phylum Chordata; class Chondrichthyes; order Squaliformes; family Squalidae; genus Squalus; species Squalus acanthias. The sequence goes on from CM059425.1 coordinate 161,941,605, forward strand.
ATGTTATGAGAGAGCGGGCTGCATTGTCTGCTTTCTCATCACATTAACAAGATTCGATATTAAATGTGAAAAGATCCAAGATGGTCCAATGGACCGCCTGCGTAATTTTGAAGCATGGCTTCACATTAAGCTATGCCCAATGCCAGGCCCCTGTAGTGTGAGACTACACACCGCAGGTAGTCATAAACCTTATGGTTTCAGTGTGGCTGGGTGTCAGCTCAGAACCAAGTTATACTGTTGCTTTTGAGTCAATGTACAGCTAAAACTGCTTCTTGTCAATGTGAAAGTAGTAGTATGAAAATAGCCTAACAGATTTATTCCTATGGGAACAATAATGGTTACATGAGAATATACATTTAAGAAGAATAACCATGATGCTTGTAGAACTGAATGTAATTAGTTGTTATGTTCATGATCAGTATAAAATTAAGTTGTCTAATAATGCATTATAGTAATTCATGTAAATCCACAAATTACAGCTAAGTCTCCTTACGGCAACTGTTTGGGCCCTTAAAAACATTTAGATATGCACACTGTCCTTTTACCTTGAATCTAAATCTGACAAATAGGATGAAAGTCTCCTTTGTCTGTCAGCTGTGAAATTCCCTGTAGAACCATAGAAGTTTATAGAAGTCCACTGTACGATCATGCTTCCCCCCTAAACCCTCCAACTTAAAAAGACTTTTGCATCTCTCACTAATTTTAATGTATTTCATTTCAGAATCTATTTGGTTAGAATTAAAGGAACAATATAGGAGCGATTACATTACTGGGTGTATACTATAGACCACTAAATGGTGGGAAGAAGACAGAGGAGTAAATTTGCAGGCAAATTGCAGAAAGATGCAAGACCCATAGGGGACTAAATTAGACAGACCCCGAAAACAGGCACGGAGCTCACAATGCACGATTACCCCAAACCCATTCAACATGATGCAGGCAGCATGCCAACTTCGTGCTGCCTGCTCATTACCATGATTGTAGTGTGCAGCCAGTGCTAACCATTGAGTGGCTGCACGTTTCAGCAGGGGGCCCAAAATCGTGAGAGGCTAGCATGAGTTAAAGCTAGCCTGCACTACTTAAAGCCAGTCTGCACCTCTTAAAGTGGAGATGCATGGGACTGGAGCAGGTGGTGGAAGACCTTGTACAAGGCACATTGGCATGGAAAAAGACTGAATAATGGCACAACATGGGAGGGTGTGTGCTCCAAGGTTCTCTGACACTGCGCTGGAGGCCATGGTCGAGGAGGTGAAAAGGAGGAGAGAAGTGCTGTATCTACAGGGGGCCAGGAGGCCCTCCAGACAAATGTTCAGAAGGCAGTGGGACCAGATAGCCGTGGCAGTCAATGCCAGGATTCAAACCCCGAGGATCTGGATGCAGTGCCGCAAAAATTTCAATGACCTCACACGAGTGGTCAAGGCCAGTGAATTCATCTTCATTCATCTTCAAATGACATATCCCACCAACTGCACCACTAGCCTCAGCAACTGCACAATGCACCACACCCGCATCACTCACCCACCAACAATCTCTATCAATCAGAACTCATAATTAACTTTCATAGCTGCACCTCACCTCACACACTTCGCACTACTGCAAGCCTCACACCCACATCTCACATTCACTGCCAGCTATTCAATCATGACAGCCACACCACACAAACACATTGCACCACACTCACTGACACAGTTCCCTCTCTTGCAGGACAAGATGGCGCACAATCAGAGGCAGCAGGAGGTAACCGGTGGTTGTTAAATAATGGGCCAGAAATTCGGGTCTCCACGGGTGAGTACGCGCTGGGTACTCACCCGTAGACCCAACGAAAGTGCACTGCGCATGCGCTGGAAACCGGAACTTCCGTTCCCCTGAAGGAAGGGGTTCAGAGGTCGAACGCGTGCGCCGGAGAGGCAGCGCGCATGCAACGAACTTCGTTTTTTTTTTTCAGGTTTCTCCGTGAGGGTAAGTACGGAGAAGCTGCACGGGGAAAAAGGAGGCGCAAGGCCTGCTTTTAACAAGGTAAGTGGTGAATTAAGTACAATTTAAACATTTTTTCAACAGGTTTATCTTTTTTACATACTTTAAAGAAAGGTAAGTTTATTTTTAGCACCGTTAAAAAGTGTAATTAATTTTTTCAAAAATTTAAATTTTTGTTTAAAGTAGTTAATTTATGTAATTTATAGTTATTTTAAAAATGTGTTTTTTTTTAATTTATTTGAAGTTTTAGTGAGGTTTTGGGGCCGATCTCTATTCATAGATTTGACAGGTCTTCCTGTCAAAATCTATGAATGAAGATTCCCTGCTCCGATTGGCTCTCCATGGCCCACGTGATCCCAGGGGACGCTTCGAACTAACTGCGCCCCTGGGATACGCAAGCACTGCGCGCCGGCAGTTGCAGGAGGCCCAGGAGCCGAATTCCACGCGGGCCCGAAGCACAACGGCAGGCGCGACATGCAAGTACGCGCGCGATTCTTGCACCCGCGGGAAGCCGGAGAGCCGAATTTCTGGCCCAATGAGAAACTAAATTAGCTGTAAATTTTTGTTTGTGTAAAATTATAAATCATTTTTCTGCTCAGTTTCCTCTGCTTAATGAGCCCCGCCATTAATTTATCCCCTTTAAGTCCATTTGAAAAGGTCACTCTCTCAATCCTGGGGCTGAAGAGCATAGAAAGTGGTGAAGTTAAAATGGTAGGTACCACCAAAACTGAGGGCTGATACCATTCTTTTGCTGTTATTTTTAAAATCTCCTCACATACTCAATAGCATGCATACACTTCAGTATGCCACTTTGGCATGTAATATTTGGCCATATATGCACTGTTTGAAGAAGTATCTTGCAGACAGCATTCTAGCTATGTTCCTATTCTGTTTTCATAGGTGACCTCCAAGAACCAGCCCGATTGTCCACACAATTGGATTAAGACAGTACCTCATTACACCCTGTGTGATTGGTTCCACCCATTGCAACCAACAGTTAGATCTAACACTGAGACTTTAGTCAGTTTGAGGACCATGCACTGAGTAAACCACAGAAGGATGTGAGAGTAGCAGCAGAGAAACAGCAAGCTCCTGTCCTGCTCATATTCTTCACCAGCTGCAGATACAGACTTCATTTTTTTTATTTGTTCTGGAGATGTGGGCAATATTTATTGCCCATCCATAGTTGCCCTGAGGGCATTACCAGTCAATCACATATAGGACAAGAGTCACATGTAAGTCACATCAGGTAGGGGTGACGAGTTCTCTTCCCTGAAGGGCATTAGTGATCCAGTTGGATTGTTACAACAATTCAGCAGCTTTCATGGTTATTTCTGGTGCTAGCGTACAAACGACCAGATTTTTAAAATTCAATTTAACAACTTGCCATGGTGGGATTTGAACTCACGACCTCCGGGTCACTAGTCCAGTACTATAACCAGTAGTCTACCATATTTCATGGTCCTGCATTTAAAAGAAAGCTGTAATCTGAGCAGCAATATTTTATGCAATCATTTGAAAGAGTGGCAAACACTCCACAAAGTATGTCAGTGAGTCGAGAAGAGTCCTATATTCATACCTGTACAGTTGACTGCTTAACTGAACTATACTCTCGGGCCATTTTATATTTGTTAATGGGATGTGGGCAATTTTGGCAAGCTTGCATTTATTGCACATTGTACTTGCGCTGAGAAGGTGGTAGTGGGCCTTCAGTAGTCCTTGTGGTGTTGATGCGCTCATGGTGATATTAGGTATCTGCAGCTGAGTACCCAGTGACAAAGGGAGCGGGAGTATCTCTTGTGAATGCTCATAATGCCTTGGACTCCAACAGCCTCTCTTCTCTCCTTCAAATTCCTGGGGGATTAAATGGAGCAAGCCAATACAAAGTACTTTAAAGCCCTCATATGCTCAGAGGTCTGCTCCCACACAGATCATTCGATATACTGTGGGGGTGCATGCAGCATGAGTATGGCTAGAGTAGTTGACATTCAAGTTTGGGTTCCACTAGAACAACTCAGCTCCAGACCTCATAACACCCTTGACCCAGACATGGATGAAAGAATTAAATCGAAGGAGAGTTTTTTTTAAATTTGTTCCTGGGATGTGGGCATCGCTGGCAAGGCCAGCATTTATTGCCCATCCCTAATTGCCCTTGAGAAGGTGGTGGTGAACTATCTTCTTGAACCGCTGCAGTCCGTGCGGTGAAGGTACTCCCATAGTGCTGTTAGGGAGGGAATTCCAGGATTTTGATCCAGCGATGATGAAGGAACGGCGATATATTTCCAAGTCAAGATGGTGTGTGACGTGCTGAAATCAAGGCAATATTGCTGTACCTGCATGCCAGCTTTCTGTTTCTTGTACGAGGACACCCAAATCTCTCTGAATACCAACATTTAAAAGTTTCTCACCATTTAAAAAATATTGTTTTTCTATTTTTCCTACCAAAGTGAATAACCTCATATTTCCCTACATTATACTCCATCTGCCACCTTACTGCCCACTCACTTAGTCCATCTATATCCCTTTGCAGACTCTTTGTGTTCTCCTGACAGCTTACTGTCTCATCAAGCTTTGTATTGTCAGCAAACTTGGATACATTACACTCGGTCCCTTCATCTAGGTCATTAATATAGATTGTAAATAGATGAGGTCCCAGCGCTGATCCTTGCGGCACCCCACTAGTTACAGCCTGCCAACCTGAAAAAGACCCGTTTATCCCTACTTCTGTCCATTAACCAATCCTCTATCCATGCTACTATATTACCCCCAACCCCATGAGCCCTTATCTTGTGTAATAACCTTTTATATGGCACCTTATTGAATGCCTTTTGGAAATCCAAATATACTACATCCACTGGTTCCCCTTTATCTACCCTACTAGTTACATCCTCAAAAAACTCTAATAAATTTGTCAAACACGATTTACCTTTCATAGAACCATGTTGACTCTGCCTAATCATGTTCTGATTTTCTAAGTGCCCTGATACCACTTACTTAACAATGGATTCCAGCATTTTCCCTACAACTGATGTCAGGCTAACTGGCCTGTAGTTCCCTGTTTTCTCTCTCCCTCCTTTCTTGAATAGCGGTGTTACATTTGCGACCTTCCAATACTCTGGGATCATTCTAGAATCTAGGGAATTTTGGAAGATCAAAACCAATGCATCCACTATTTCTGCAGCTACCTCTTTTAGAACCCTAGGATGTAAGCCATCAGGTCCAGGGGATTTGTCGGCTTTTAGTCCCATTAGTTTCTCTAGTACTTTTTCTCTACTTATATTAATTACGTTAAGTTCCTCACCCCCATTAGATCCTTGGTTCCCCACCATTTTTGGTATGCTTTTTGTGTCTTCTACTGTGAAGACTATTTGTTTAACGTTTCTGCCATTTCCTTTTCCCAATAATAATTTCTCCTGTCTCAGCCTCTAACGGACCAACATTTACTTTTGCTACTCTCTTCGTTTTACATACTTGTAGAAGCTCTTACAATCTGTTTTTATATTTCTTGCTAGTTTTCTCTCATTCTATTTTTTCCCTCATCAATTTTCTAGTCATCCTTTGCTGGTTTCTGAAACTCTCCCATTCCTCAGGCTTACTACTATTCTTCGCAACATTATAAGCTTCTTCTTTCAATTTAATGCTATCCTTAACTTCTTTAGTTAGCGACGGATGGATCACTTTTCCCGTGGAGTTTTTGTTTCTAAATGGAATGTTTTTTTGTTGAGAATTATGAAATATTTCTTTAAATGCTAGCAACTGCTTATCTACCGTCATACATTTTAATCTATTTTTCCAATCTACCTCAGCCAACTCGTCCCTCATACCTATGTAATTGGCTTTATTTAAGTTTACATAGGATTATATAGGATATAGGGCACAGAAACAGACCATTCGGCCCAACCAGTCCATGCTGGCATTTATGCTCCACACGAGCCACCTCCAGTCTTTTCTCATCTAAATCTATCAGCATAACCCTCTAGTCCCTTTTCCCTCGCAACCATACTATTCGTTTCAACCACTCCCTGTGGTAGTGAGTTCCACATTTAACACTCTAGTTTCGGACTTAGGCAAGTCACTCTCAAACTTAATGTGAAATTCTATCATATTATGATTACTCTGCCCCAGAGGATCCTTTACTATGAGATTGCTAATTAACCCTGTCTCATTACACAATACAGAATCTAAAATAGCCTGTTCACTGGTTGGTTCCATGACGTATTGTCCCAGGAAACATTCCCGAATGCATTCCATGAACTCGTCCTCCAGACCACCGTTGCCAATTTGATTTGTCCAGTCTATATGAAGATTAAAGTCCCCCACGATTATTGCATTGCCTTTGTTACAAGCTCCTATTATTTCTTGATTAATATTCTGTCCAACGATATAGCTATTGTTAGGGGGCCTATATACTACTCCCACCAGTGTTTTCTGCCCCTTGTTATTCCTTATCTCCACCCATACTGATTCTACTTCCTGATCTTCCGAGCCGAGATCCTTTCTCGCTAGTGTCCTTATGTCATCCTTTATTATCAGTGATACATCGCGCCCCCGCCCGCCCCCCCACCCCCGCCTACTTTTCCATTCTGCCTGTCTTTCGAAACATCAAGTACCCTGGAGCATTTAGTTCCCAAACTTGGTCACCTTGCAACCATGTCTCTGTAATGGCTATTAGATCAAACCCATTTATCTCTATTTGTGCCACTAGTTCATCTATCTTGTTATGAATGCTTCGTGCATTCAGATAAAGAGCCTTTAATTTAATTTTTTACCATTATTCCCTACTTTGACCTTATTCTCTGCTGCACTGCTACCGTTAAACTCTCTGTCCCTTCCTGTCACATCTGCTTATTTTTACCCAAATCACCACACTGCTCTATTGCCTTGACCTTTCTCTTGAGATTTCTAAATTTCCCCTCACATGAGCCCTCCCCCCCACCCCCCCCCACCCGTTTTTTAGTTTAAAGCCCTATCTACAGCCCTAGTTATTCGATTTGCCAGGACGCTGGTCCCAGCCCAGTTTAAGTGGAGCCCGTCCTGACAGAACAGCTTCATCTTTCCCCAGTACTGGTGCCAGTGCCCCATGAATTGAAACCCCTTCTTCCCACACCACTCTTTGAGCCATGCATTTAACTCTCTGATCTGCTTGACCCTATGCCAATTTGCACGTGGCTCAGGTAGTAATCCAGAGATTATTACCCTTGAGGTTCTGCTTATTATTTTAGACCCTAGCTCCTCAAAATCCCTCAGCAGAACCTCATTCTTAGTTCTACCTATGTCATTGTTTCCTAGATGGACCATGACAACTGGCTCCTCCCCCTCCCACTGGCTCCTCCCCCTCCCACCCATCCAACCATGGCTAACAAAAGAAATTAAAGTTAGTATTAAGTCAAAGGAGGAAGCTTATAAAGTTGCCAGAAAAAACAGTCAACCTGAGGAATGGGATTTTTTTTTTAGAAATCAGCAAAGGGGGACCAAGAAATTGATAAAGGTAAAATAGAATATGAGCAGAAATTAGTGAAAAATATAAAAACGAATTGTAAAAGCTTCTATAGGTATGTGAAAAGGAAAAGACTGGCAAAGGTAAATGTAGGTCCTTTACAGTCAGACGGGAGAATTTATAATGGGGAATGAGGAAATGGCAGAGAAATTAAATAAATACTTTGTTTCTGTCTTCACGGAGGAAGACACAAAAAACCTCCCAGAAATACGAGAAAACCAAGGGTGTGGTGAGAATGAGGAACTTAAAGAAATTATTATTAGTAAAAAAAAACAGTACTAGCAAAATTAATGGGACTAAAAGTCGATAAATCCCAAGGACCGGATGACCTACATCCTAGGGTTTTGAAAGAGGTGGCCATTGGGATAGTGGACGCATTGGTTGTCATCTTCCAAAATTCTATAGATTCTGGAACGGTTCCTGCAGATTGGAGGATAGCAAATGTAATCCTGCTATTTAAGAAAGGAGGGAGAGAGAAAACCGGGAACTACAGACCTGTTAGCCTCACATCAGTAGTTGGGAAAATGTTGGAATCTATTATAAAAGGATGCAATAACTGGGCACTTAGAAACTAATAGTAAGATTGGGCAGAGTCAACATGGATTTATGAAAGGGAAATCCTGTTTAACAAACCTATTGGAGTTCTTTGAGGATGAGTGGGCGAAAACATGGCAGATGGAATATAATGTGGATAAATGTGAAGTTATCCACTTTGGTAGAAAAAACAGAAAGGCAGAGTATTTCCTAAATGGTGAAAGATTGGGGAATGCAGATGCTCAAAGGGTGTCCTTCTACATGAGTCACTGAAAGTGAATGTGCAGGTGCAGCAAGCCATTAGGAAGGCAAATGGTATGCTGGCCTTCATTACAAGAGGATTTGAGTACAGGAGTAAATAAATCTTACTTCAATTATATAGGGCCTTGGTGAGACCACACCTGGAGTACTGTGTATAATTTTGGTCTCCTTACCTAAGGAAGGATATACTTGCCATAGAGGGAGTGCAACGAAGGTTCACGATATTGATTCCTGTGATGGCGGGACTGTCGTATGAGAAGAGATTGAGTAAACTAGGCCTGTATTCTCTTTAATTCAGAAGAATGAGAGAGGATCTCATTGAAGCATACAAAATTATTACAGGGCTTGATAGGGTGGATGCTGGGTGAATGTTTCCCTTGGCTGGGGAGTCTAGAACCAGGGGCCACAGCCTCAGGGTAAAGGGTAGGCCATTCAGGACTGAGGTGAGAAGAAATTTCTTCACACAGAGGGTGGTGAATCTTTGGAATTCTCTACCCCAGAGGGCTGTGGAGGCTCAGTCATTGGGTATATTCAAAACAGAAGTCGATAGATTTCTGACTAGTAAGGGCATCAAGGGATATGGCGATAGGGCCAGTGAATGGAGTTGAGGCAGAAGATCAGCCATGATCTCATTGAATGGCGGAGCAGGCTCGAAGGGCCGAATGGCCTACTCCTGCTCCTATTTCTTATGTTCTTATGTTCATTCCAAGTTCTTCTCCAGCCGCGAGGAGATATCCTTAACCCTGGCAGGCAACACAGCCTTCGGGACTCTCTTTCATGGCTGTAGAGAAAAGTGTCTATTCCCCTGACTATACTGTCCCCTACCACTACCACATTCCTTCCTTCTCCCCCCACTTGGATGGCCCCCTGTACCACGGTGCCATGGTCAGTTTGCCCATCCTCCCTGCAGTCCTTTTCCTCATCCATACAGGTAGCAATACCTCGTACCTGGTGGACAAGGTTCAAAACATTCCAGTGTCTGGACTCATACCTGGACTCATACACATCAGAATACGTCAGGGCAGCGTCTTCTGCCCAAACATTTTCAGGTGCTTTATCAGTGACCTTCCCTCTGCCATAAGATCAGATGTGGGGCTGTTTACGAATGATTCCATAGTGCTCAACTCCATTCACAACACTTCTGATAGTGACGTAACTTATACTAGGCTACAGCAAGACCTGGACAACATACACGCTTGGACTAAAATAAGTGACAGGTGCATTCGTGCCACATAGGTGCTGGGCAATGTTCGCGCCACATAAGTGTTGGGCAATGACCATCTCAAACAAGGAAAAAGCTCAACCACCTCCTCATGCGCTTCAATGGTGCCACCATTGCCGAGTCCCTTACCATCAACACCCTTGGAGGTCACCAATGACCAGAAGCTGAACTGGACCAGCCATATCAACAATGTGGCTATAAGAGCAGAGCAGAGGCTCTACCCCATGAGCCAACTCCATCCCACTATCTCATGTTTTTCCCCACTTGTGTCTCCCCACTCCTTCCAAACCTGAATTTCCAGCCCCCTGCCAGTTTGCTTTGCATCCTGGTCTTAAAAGGGACAGACTTTCTGTTCTTATATCTGCGGCTATTGGATCGCTTGGGAGCAGCAAGTACAAGAAAATAAGTTGGAAGGAACACATTCTCCTAATGGAGCCACCCAATTTTCCATCCATTAATTCAAGTGGTGGGAATAATCGGGTGGATTCCCATACCATGAGCATTCCTCCTTACCCAATTTTTCTGTATGAGCTGTGCGCAGGCAATTCAATAGGCCCAGGAAGATCTGTCCCTAAACATTTTAGAGATAAAAATTGATTACATAGGTAAATTAATATATAATAATAAACAAGGCAATTTCACAGTAAAATGGACAGAATTCGGTATTTTGGAATTCGATATCCAAAACACTGGTAAAAATATCGCAATACTGTGCAATAAAAACTAAATTCAACTTGTTCAGTCACCATGTATCAGTGGCCCTGACAATAATACATTGGGCATTACATCCCAGTTATAAAATAGTGTATCCTACAATTCACCATGAGCAATGCCATGGAAAATTTGCTAGTTTATAGAAAGGTTCTGAGAGTGTCCATCACATTCCAGATGGAGAAAGAAGCCATGAATTTTCTGACTTCACGCTTCTGGAGGGAGGCCAGAGCACATTTTGGAAATTCAGGTACGCACTGCATGTGATTTTCCAGCTATTTTTGGCAGAAATCATGTGGTACGCCTCTGAATCTTTGGTATTCCCTGCTGGCATGTGAGGCTCCTCACCAGGAGCACATAGTTGGAAAATTATCCTTTTTTTTCTGACCAGAAATTTACAAGCACCTAGTAATCTGAAAATTTCCCTCACTAAACAATAATTAAAATCTTACTAACCTTAGAACCTTTTAAAAACACTTCTCACAAGGGAATCTCAAACAGTGGCCTTAAAGGAACAAGTCAGGTTAGTTGTTAAACATCACAATTGTGCTTGAGACCCAGACTACTTGTAAGCTATGCCATAGGAGGTCAGCTAGGAACTATGTAGTGTATGAAGTACATGGAAACTTCCCAGAGAAAAATGAAATCCCAAGTGAATGCTGAGTATTAGGAAAATCCCCAAATTATAGGTTGTGTCAAAATAGCAAGACAGGCTCTCGGAGAACTTGGATAAGACCTGAAAACGGGCACAGGGATCACGGTGCGCAATTAACTCACACTCGTTCACAGTGTTGCAGGCAGCACGTTAAATTTGTGCTGCCTGCTCTTTTAAATGACTTCTGCGTGCAGCCAGTACTGCCCGCGCTGTTCATTGGCTGCACACATCAGGAGGGGACCTGATATCGCGAGTGTCTAACGCTACTTAATGGCAGCCTGCACCTCTTAAGGGGTCGGTGCATTGTAGCTGCAACAAGTGGTGGGACTTCTTTCAAAACTGAATCAGTACTGTGATATTTTGAATAATGGCTGAACGTGCGAGAGAGCGTGCACCAAGGTTTTCAGACAATGCACTGGATGGCGTGGTGGAAGAGGTGGAAAGGAGGAGAGATATCCTGTAGCCGCAGGGGGGCAGAGGCCCTCCAGACGCATGCTGAGGAAGCAGCAGGAAGAAATAGCGGTGGATGTCAATGCCAGGAGTGTTGCTCATCAAACATGGATGCAGTACAAGAGGAAGTTTAATGATCTTACTCAAGTTGTCAAGGTGAGTAACTTCATCTTCAAATGGCATATCCTACCAACAATGTTCCCTGTAATTTTTTTTTGGGCCGCATGACCCCTTTAACGGGCTGCATGGCCCATTCAAAATTCCGCGCATGCGCGTTTTTTTCAATTTAAAAGCCGACTCACCAGCTGCGCGGGACCCCAGAGTAAAGGGAACATTGCCTACCAACTGCACCAATAGCCTCACCCACTGCTCAATTCACTACACCCCCATCACTCACCTACCAACACTCTCTATCAATCAGGACTTAACCCTACCATTCATATGCTTTACCTGACCGTCACACACTCAGCACTGTTGCAAGCATCACACCCACAGCTCACAGCCTGCACACACTGGTAACTATTGAACCATGACAGCCACATCACCCAAACATATTGCATGACACTCACTGACACACTTCCCTCTTTCTTGCAGGAGAAGATGGCGCATAACAGCAGCAAAGAACTGGAGGAGGACAAGCTCAGCTGCATATTTTAACATCCATGGAGGAGACAGTGTTGGTCATCATGGGAAGGGGCATCACTGAGGCCGTGGCCACTGGCGGCGCTGAAGCGATTGATGATGAGGTATCCACATACCTAATCCTCCTTCTCTCATTCCACTTCTCCCTCAATCTCTTCTAAGTGAGAGGGTGTAAGCACGCACGTCTTACTTTCTCCTCTCCCCTCAGCACTCCCAACCTTTGTCCCTTTTTCATTTCAGGTACTCAAGAATTGGAACCTGCCCATGCAGTGGAGGAACATGAAGACAGTGAGTCACTCTTACACTCACAGCCACCAGCTCAGATACTGACACTGCATGTATTTTAGTGGCTAGGATAGAGGAGGGATCTGCACGTGGCGAGACACTGGGCACAAGTGTGCAGGAGCCAGAGCGGGGGCAAAGGATAGCTCAGGTGCCAACTCGTCAGAGGGCGAAATCGCAAACTAGTTCTGCTGCAGAGAACTCAGGTGAGGACTTCGATGGGCCAGGCTACAGAAGAATGCTGTTGGATGTACACACCCAAATGCTTGGTGCACTGCAAAGCCTGCCAGAAAGCCTGCGCTCAATGTCAAGGAGCATGGAAGAGTCCAGCACCAACTTGGCACAGGGCTTTGCGCAGAGTTTGGAGCCAATCCTTTCCAAAATGGAACGGGTGGTCACCTCCATCAGCACATCTGTGGAACCCAACATGATGCAGCATTTGAAGGCCGATGTCTCAGCTTCTATCGCAACACAAGCAGCTGCCACCAAAGGTCTGAGCACTGCAGGGGAAGCTCAGACTGCTGCTGACATGAATCTGTCATTCATGAAATAATACTGAGTGGCCTGCGGGTGGCGCTGTCCAGGGAGAGTATAAATACTCGGGCACGGGCCCAGCTTGCGCAGGACATTCTTAACAGGAACTATGAAGGACACAACTAGACCTCCATGTTGTAAAACAGTTGATTAAAGCTTTGTTTAACACTTAGACCAAGTGCCTAGTTTTCTTACGTCAGCTGCCATGCAAGCTCAGACTGCTACCATCATAGCTCTAGATCGTCACAGAAGTCCATCAATCTGTTCTCCAACAGATTACTAGGATTGCTGAGGCGCCACCCCAGGAGAGTGGCAGTGGCTCCATGGACTATGAACCTGCTGTACCCTCTCAGGATGACAGCATTTGTACTCCCACCCGTGCCACACCGACAGTGGCCTTGCTGTTGCCTGTCCCACACTTCTTACCTTTGCTCTATCACCAACCATCACATCGTCCTCTTTCTGATAACACAAAAATAAAAGCCACCAGAAAATGCACAATTCAATCCAAATTTATAAATTAAATCATGACATAATGCATACAAAAATAAACTAATCACCCTTGTGCATTCCCTTCATGCCTCTTCTATGTGCCTTTGCCTGTCCTAGTGCTCCTTCGAGCTGCTTCCCCAGTGGCTGCAGCATGGGTGGTGGAAGGCTACTGACCTTCAATTGGCGAGACTGCAGATGGCTAGCCCAGGTGCTGCAGCCCAGGGTGAGATGGTTCAATCTGAAGCCGGGCCTTCTAGGCCAAGAGCTGCTTGAGGTCACCCTCCAAGGCCATCTGCAGTCTCGCCAATTAAAGGTCAGTAGCCTTCCACCATCCATGCTGCAGCCACTGGGGAAGCAGCTCGTAGGAGCACTAGGACAGGCAAAGGCACATAGAAGAGGCATGAAGGGAATGCACAAGGGTGATTAGTTTATTTTTGTATGCATTATGTCATGATTTAATTTATAAATTTGGATTGAAATGTGCATTTTCTGGTGGCTTTTATTTTTGTGTTGTCAGAAAGAGGACGATGTGATGGTTGGTGATAGAGCAAAGGTAAGAAGTGTGGGACTGTTGGTGAATGGGGAGGTGATGTTGAGGTTACTGGCATCGCTCATGAATTATTTGATCACGTAGAGTCCGGGCAGCAAGGGGCTGTCTATCCTCACTTCCTCTTCCAGTTTTACTTGCTCCTCCTCTGCTTCCTCGTGCTCCTGCTCCGCAGCTGATAGGTGGTGGCAAGGGCTGTTCCCTCATAATGACCAGGATGTATAGCATGCAGCATACTACCACAAATCTTGATACTCGCTCAGCTGAGCACTGCAGGGCTCCTCCAGAGCGGTCCAGGTAGCGGAAGCGTTGTTTGAGGATGCCGATGGTGTGCTCTATAATGTTCCTTGTGGCAGCATAGCTCTCATTTTATGCCTGCTGTGCACGTGTGTGGGGGTTCCGAACCAGAGGCATGAGCCATGTCATGAGTGGATAATCCTCGTCACCCAGTAGCCAGCCTTCGACTTGCCGTGGTGGGCCAAATACAGCTGGCACAGAGGACAGCCGTAGAATGAAGGAATCATGGCTACTGCCAGGATAATGGGCATTCACCTGCATGATGTGCTGCCTGTGGTCGTACACCAGCTGCACATTGAGGGAGTGGTATCACTTTCAGTTCAGGAAAATGTCAGAGTTAACATGCAATGCAAAGCAATGTGCGTGCAGTCAATGGCACCCTGCACCATGGAGAAGCCTGCAATCTGAGCAAATCCGTGTGCTTGTTCTGCCTGCTTGTCTCTGGCAAGAAGGAATGAGATGAAGCTGTCTCTCTTTGTATAGAAAGCCTCAGTAATCTCCCTTATGCAGCAGTGTACTGCAAACTACGATATGTTACTTCTATCTTCCAGCACTAGCCTGGAAGGAGCCAGACACATAAAAGTTAAGAGCCACGGTCGCCTTGACAGCCACAGGCAATGCTTTGAGCTTGGTGTTGTGGCTGCAGCAGTTGACAGATTTCAGTCACAACCTCTTTAGTGAAGCGAAGACATCTCATGCACTGGTCCTCGCTGAAGTTCAGGTAAGGGAATTGCACCCTAAAGACCCTGGGCGGATATGGCCTCCTGCTGAGAGCCCTTATCCCATTGCTCCTCCTCCCTCTTCTAGCAGTTTGTTTTGCTCTGCGTGGTCTCTCTCTATTCCCAGTAATGCTCAATTCCAAGAGGAAGGCTTACCAGGCCACCCATGTCTGGAAGAAACTGGTTTCAGCACAAGCCTTTAAACCACCAAAAAAGTACTTCAGCACCACCCAGACCACTCCCTGTAGACTATTGAAACTTTAGACAAGTATAGGAAAGCTCCAAAAACGCATAAAGTTGCACCAGCAGCCAGAAGAAATAATCTAGCAACTAACCTGTAAGTAGTTCATGATCCTTTTAAATAGCGCTGGTAGGGGGTCCTTCATGCCGTTGAACGTGTGTTCAGCTGTGGGTGGTTAAGTGAGGGCATTGGCTGGAGCATGGCGTTCGAAAAGGGCAGCGCTGGCATCAAATCCGGGTTGCACGCTGATTGATGTCATAATCTACCTGCTCTGCATGCTGCCGGCGGTCATTAGGTGCATGCACGCGCAAACTACTATACCAAGATGGCACCCAGCGCTCTTCTCGGACTCAATTTTCGACCTTTAGGAGGCCGATTAGCGCCTAAAAAAAGCAGGCGTTAGAGCCCAATTTCTCCCCCGCTTTTGGTAAAACAACCCCATTCAAACAAAAAGATTAAAAAAATTACACAGTTGTGTTTTAGTTAAGTGAAGAGTTCCTATTTTTCAACAAGTATCACATCCCATAACCAATTTTCTCTGGTTTCAAAAACTTTGATTTTTCTTTACATTTTCATCAAACCTTATTTTTTTCAGATGAGAGGATTTAAAATAAAATCCCTCTCTGTCTGTGTTTGCTTTTCTACTCGAGTCAAGATGTGACCAATGACAGACAGCAGACACAGACGCTTGACATTGAAAAAACTAATTATTATTCTTCCGACACAGTGGCTGAAAAGTGAGGGAATATTTTGATCTGCATTTACATCTAGACAGTTTTGATCCTCTTTGCCTAGGCTTCGCATTTCCGTTGTGCTGTTAAAAAGAATGAATGAGTTTAGCCAGGGCTGTATTTCTCAACCCTGAATAAGATCATTCACTTGTTTTTCAGCAACATGGGCAATTTGAAGATCTTTATTTACCAGTTTCTGTGTACTCATGCATTATCACTCATTTTAGTTGTGCAATTTATTTTTAATTTTTAAAATAAAATGCTGATAATTAGTGTCAATTGGAATCAGTAACTCCCTAGTTTAAAATAACTTCTTAAAAAAATAAGATTTTGGTTCTTTTCACTGCAAAGTATTAAGGGCTCAATTTCCTTTTGATATATAGGTTAAATACAATTTTCTTTTTATGATATAGTTAGGCATATGCAGATTTTAAACTGCATATCACTGTTTGTTGCCAATAAATAACACCATGGAGTCAATAAATGGTTAATAATCATTATTAATTGGAGTAACTTTATTGTATTGGCATTGTACAGAGTCATTTAGCATGTCATTCAGTACTAAAACTTAGCATTAATTAAACTGAGTTTCACTAGTCTTATTAAGGCTAAGCCACAGGTTCCTTCAACTAATAATTATGTCTGTATTAGAAGATATGGCTGAGACCATAGCCTAGAAATTACTTCAGGCAATATTAGTATACAAATATTTAGCACGCTCACATCAAATTGCTCTATCCATCATTTTAACACAGGTGTTAACCTCTGCTAAAATAGTCAACAAAGGGATATTACAGAAACAAATTAAGCACTTGTCTGCTAATGTCAGATAAAGTAATTTCTAAGTTTATATCTTTGTTGCATATTTATCTAGACCACTGGAATTTGTTTTCTATCTCTTATTTAAAGATGTACGACATTGATTTACACTAAGAAAAAAAATGTCAACGTGCTGACTTGGCAAGGATGGAGAAGTCAGTAGAAATACAGTCTTGCCTTTAGTATTGAAGTTTACAATGGTTTTCAAGTTCTATTTTTTAAAATCTCAAACTGGACTTCTCTGGTAGCAGCTAATCTGCTGCACATAGATGTATTTGTTACTTAGCTAATGTGCGTCAGCTAGCTGCTATATTACATTTTTTTAACCGAGGAGCTCCAACATCATATAAATACAGTAAGACTTTCATACCATTGCTGGTTTTCTCGGGAGCCTTGGTACAACTGATCAAACACGTGGAACTGCATTTGCCTTCTGAGAATGGAAGTTTTTTTTTCAAAATCCACAAGGATTTAATTCTATGAACAGCTACTATGCGGTGCCAAACTTGTTTAGTCTAGATCTCATTAGAAATCTTCTGTTTTGTTCCAGTCCTTATTGGATACATCAGTCAATGGGCATGATTGGTGAGAGAATATGTTTATGCCCTGATACTATGATTGATGACTCTGACTGTAAATTCATATAAGCCCCTGAGGAAAACTATTAGGTACATTGGTGCACTACAGGTGTAATTAAGAGAACCTCTGGGATGCTTTTGAGACGTCTCAACCAGTCTTAATCTGCCATATCCTCCATATTATATTCACATCACAGGGTCATGGTAGAGTTTGCAAAGAGACAAATCCATTTTTAAAAATTAGGCTTCTGGAATGCTTACACCTGTTATGAAAATAGAAGTTCTTGGGGAGAGAAAAATCAGCAATGACACTACAGGATAAATTCAGTGATTTTGTACTCAAGTGCAGAGACTTGCTCAATGGGAGCATGGGTTGGCGAATCAGAGCTACAGTGTTGTTTCCTATGTTGCTTTTTATCTTTACAAAGTCAAATTATATCTATTTAGAGTGATACCCTATCATGGGATAATCGAGAATGAGATCGCTGAATACCAGAAACTATATGAAACAACACAAAAGGGTACAGAATAGAACTCAATTTTGGAATTAGATTTTATTCACCAATGTTTTGAAATATTTGTTTAAACATACCCTGAAAGGTTTTTTTTTTAAGATAGTACAGTGAATCCTGTAGTTAGCTTGGAGCGGGAAGATAGCACAGGATCTCAATGACTGACTTCAGAACTAGCGGAGTAAGAAATCTCCTAATGTTCTTTAGACCACGTGGATAGAATTTTTAAAAAATCTGGAAGCCCTGGGAGCATATATCTGTCAAATTGGATCCCACAACCAACGGATCAGATCGAAGCTCTGCAGTCCTGCCACATCCCGTCGTGAATGGTGGTGGACAGTGAATCAACTAACGGGAGGAGGAGGCTCCATGAACATCTCCATCCTCAATGATGGCAGAGCCCAACACGCGAGTGCAAAAGACAAGGCTGAAGCGTTTGCAACCATCTTCAGCTAGAAGTGCCGAGTGGATGATCCATATCGGCCTCCTCCTGAGGTCCCCACCATCACAGAAGCCAGTCTTCAGCCAATTTGATTCACTCCATGTGATATCAAGAAACGGCTGAGCATACTGGATATAGCAAAGGCTATAGACCCTGACAACATCCCGGCTGTCGTGCTGAAGAATTGTGCTCCAGAACTGGCCATGCCTCTAGCCAAACAGTTCCAGTACAGCTGTAACACTGGCATCCACCCGACAAAGTGAAAAATTGTCCAGGTATGTCCTGTTCACAAAAAGCAGGACAAATCCAATCCGGCCAATTACCGCCCCATCAGCCTACTTTCAATCATCAGCAAAGTGATGGAAGGTGTCGTTTCCGCTGTTTTGCATGCATGTAGTCCTGTGTAGTAGTTCACCAGGTCGGTACCTCATTTTTAGGTACGCCTGGTGACGGGACGTCACCTCCACAAGGACGGTGTGGTGGGCACTTCTACCAATACTGTCATGGACAGATGCATCTGTGACAGGTAGATTGGTGAGGACGAGGTCAAGTATGTTTTTCCCTCAAGTTGGTTCTCTCAACATCTGCTGCAGGCCCAGTCTGGCAGCTATGTCCTTCAGGACTCGGCTAGCTCGGTCAGTAGTGATGCTACCCAACCACTCTTGGTGATGGACATTGAAGTCCCCCACCCAGAGTAGACCCTGTGCCCTTGCTACCCTCAGTGCTTCTTCCAAGTGGTGTTAAGCATGGAGGAGTACTAATTCATCAGCTGAGGGAGGGGTCCAGAGACAAAGTTGAGGACGCCCAGGGCCACTCCCTCCCGACTATATACCACCTCTGGTGGGTATGTCCTGTCCCACCGGCAGGACAGATCCAGGAATGGTGATGGAGGAGTCTGGGACGTTGGCTGAAAGGTATGATTCTATGAGTATGGTTATGTCAGGCTATTGCTTGACTAGTGTGGGACAACTCTCCCAATTTTGGCACAAGGCCTCAGATGTTAGTGAGGAAGGCTTTGCGGGGTCTACTGGGCTGGGTGTGCCTTTGCCGTTTCCGAATCCGGTGCTTAGGTCGATGCCGGGTAGTCCATCCAGTTTTATTCTTATTGTTTTTTGTCGTGGTTTGTTACAACTGAGTGGTTTGCTAGGCCATTTCACAGGGCAGTCAAGAGTCAACCACATTGGGCCTGGAGCCACATATAGGCCAGACTGGGTAAGGACGGCAGACTGCCTTTATTAAAGGACATTAGTGAACCAGATGGATTTTTACGACAATGCGGTAGTTTCATGGTCACCATTACTGATACTAGTTTTTTATTCCAGATTTATTTAATTAATTTAAATTCCAAAGCTGCCGTGGTCGTCTCTGGATCAATAGTCCAGGCCTCTGAATTACTAGTCCAGTAACATAACCACTATGCTACCATTCCCATTTATATGGTCATAAAATTTCAATCAAATGTCAGATGTTTATTAAAGTGGTAAATCAAATAATTCAAAGCGACCTGAACTTGCAGAATCTTCGCCTTCTTTCTTTCTATGCTTAAAGCACTTCTTTCTATGCAACGGTTTTCAAAGGTCAGCAAGTGGAGCAGCATTCTCAGGTGGCATTCGCCATTATGAGATGTAAGGATCCTTTTGGTGAAATTTATTACTTTTAGTTTCTCCTTGACCCATCTGTGTAAGCCATGAAAACTCACAGGAATTCGAATCTTTCCCACCCCTCTTCGCCTAGGAGATTATTTTGTTTTGCCTCCAGGGTTTCTTTGTTTTCTCCATTGGGCATGAATGTGATCTTTGGTCCCAAAATGCTGACTTTTTTGCTTGAGGAATTTAATGTTATATCCATCTTATGAGTCAAAAATGTTCGTAACACTATCATAGCTCCCATGGCGATTTTCTCTACAGAATCTTAAGTAGGTTTCCTCTTTTTCACTTTTATAACACAATAATATTCCCAATCATTTGCGTTATCTTTTTGACAGCCTTATACGAAATACAATGTGCAACATTCCTCAATCAAGGGGAAAACACCTGTTGCTTTTCAAAAAAGAAACTCAGCTGTATTACTACCAAATTTCCACCAGGATTAGTACTAATGCCAGGAAAAGGGAAAATCAAGCCTTATGAATTTTTAGAAGTTAGTGAGTATGGTAGAAAGGAACAGACGGTAAAATCTATTTTACTGCAGGCGCAGACCAAATAATTATCTTCCTTTAGACACCATCCAGTATGTACTGTACATTGTATGAAAAGAAAAGAATGCAATATTGATGGTAAATTGTCAGCTAATTACAAACTGGGCAAATCAGAGACTAACGCACAAGAAGCACCCATTTCCAGCAAAATGGAAAGAGAGAACACGAAACATATAAGCATGTTTAGATTAATTAGTGTGTTTAGATTAATGTAAAATAAAGAACAGAGAGCAAAATTGAAGTGCTGGGCAAGTAAAGTATCCAAGAAAAATATTTTGAAATCGTATATATTTCCCGAGTTCCTTAATTAAAACTTGAATTGATAACCTAAATACAGAAAAAACAGAGCATAAATGCATTTTTTGCAAACATTATGTTGCTGAATCATTTTTTTATGATCAGATTTATGAAATAGTTTTGCTGCACAAATCACACAAGCATTTATTTCTTGGAGAAATGCCACATGAGGATGAATAATAAAATAACGTACAAACTGAACATGACAGTCAGTTCTGAAAAGAAGCTATTACCTGTTTGCTAGCAGTGCCCTGAAGGTCAATTGACTCAGTCCCAGATTACTATGCAGCACTTTTGACCAATCCCAATTCCACTCAGTTATAGCTGACTGTTGATAAATGAAAATAAGGTATTGTTAGTTATTAATCAGAGTTAATATGATCAGTAAATTACAGCTCCAGCTGTGATGGACTAAATAAGAAGGAGGGGGTCTTGAACAAGGGCTGAGACAGAAGATATCAATCATGCACACAGAAGTAGTTTTTATTCCAATAAGATGACAATTAATTTATAAATTCATTTGGGGATGTAGTCATTAGTTATAAAAAGCTAAATCAATTTTTGTTGTTGCTGTTCTTTCAGGCCACAATGCTATTTTTCCCACCCACTTTTATGGGCAATCTCTGCATGAGTTTTTTTTTTAAGGTCACTAATTTATGCAAGGAAGTTTGTGGACATACTTTTTTAAAAGAGTAAAACAAAATATAAACCTTATGGAAAGGTTTGGCTCAACAGCAATGATTACATGCAAAATAACTGATCTATGAGCCCGGAGAGGAGCCACACTCAAACGGAATGTGTACTGAACAATTTGTGCTACAGTGTTGTAACCGTTTGAACATAGCTCCTCTATTGGAGTGCAAGATTAATGAATTTACCCTATTGTACTTCCAACAGAAATCTGCACTCACAAAAACAGAATGTTAAAAAATAGAGTCCTGAAAATCCTCGGCCCTGCTTTGCTGGTGTAGGTGCAGTGGAGCAGGTGCTAGTGACCATTTCTGACCCCACCAGTATGGGCACATCTTGGGCATCTGCTACATGAGTCCAGGGAGGATGGGGGAATAGGGGAAGAGCAAATATGGTGCCAGTGGCTGCTTGGGGTTGGGGGGGGGGGCGGGTTGCAGGTGCCCCCAAAGGTGCAGGCTTCCATGATGATCAGCCCCATTTTATAGGAGAGCTGATCAAAACTTTAAATTACTCCATATCAGAAGCCTTTCGGGTCACGATCCTTGCCGTGAAACCCCAGTGAACGTAACTTCGACCCCTTAACTGACTTGTATGCTGGGTTTATCCAATATCTAGGTCATAGCCAACACTGAGGAATTTCCTGATGTGGGAAATCCTTACCCTCGGCCCCACACTCTTCAAAGCCATGGGTCTTGTTTGGGGCAAGTGGAGGTTCCACCTGTGCCCAACTCTGTCTGAAGTGAACAGCCTCTGCTGGGACTCAGCGTATCCTAGTCCTAACCTAATTTTCACCGATTATGTCACACTTCAATGTGACATGCGAGGGGTGTGCCCCGTCTTGTCACAGATAGTTTATTAGTGTATTCATATATTGAAAAAAAAATTACTAAGTTACAAACTGTTACAAATTTGGCTCAATACCACAGGTACAAAACAGTACATAGTTATTAATTTGAATTCCTGGACTGTTAGTTATCAATGCTGCCAAGCCACTGTTGGGAATGAGTTCAGTTAGTTCCAGGTCACTAAATGCCATACGAAGGTAGAATTTGCTTGCTATAGATTGTGTGCCTCTCGACAAATGCATCTCCTCTCAGCTGATGACAGAATGACTTTAGTGGCTGTCAAGGAGAAATCCTGAGCTCAGACCAATCATCCTCCTGGTTAAAGGAGGTTGTATGTTGGCAATCAGCTCCTGTGGATAATTGGAGGAAAGGAGGAGCTTAACTGGAAATAAAAATACAGTAAATGTTAATTTTAAAATTTAATTTGGAAAAATCTAAACACAATATAATGAATTTTAAAAATAAAACAGTATAATAGAAATCAGCAGAAAAAGCAGATAAATAATCAAGTATAAGAAAAGGAAATATAGTTTAATACTAATTTACATAGGCTTTACAAAAACAAAATACTGGGAACCTGAATAAAAACCGAAAATGCTGGAAATACTCAGCAGGTCAGACAGCACCTGTGGAGAGAAATAGAGTTAACTCTGACAAAAGATCATCAACCTGAAACACTAACTCTGTTTCTCTCTCCACAGATGTTGCCTTACATAGGCTTCAGTTCTCTGCTTTCAAATAACAGACAATGGAAGTTGAATGGTGCTGCTGAGCACTGAGCACCAATAGACATTACTGTGGAGTAGGAAGGATGCAAATTAGATTTCCTACTCCATTTATTTCCTGTGTGGAGAGATATTGAGAGGAGGCTACGTCATCTCCTTACAGAGAGTGGAGAGAAAATTGGGTGTTATGTCCTGTTTAGGTGGTACTTTATGTCTCCTTGAAGACAGCTGAAAGGGCTGTCATAAGTGGTCTGTGAGCAGATCTGGCACCAGAATCCAGGCAGACTTGAGGCAAAAAAAAAAATACAGCAAGAAAATCACAAGTATATAAAAAAAAGAAACCACATTGTTAAAATAATTAATAAGAAACTAATAAAAATTATGCATGTTTTAGTTCTACTGTACTTTCATTGTACATTTACCTGGTTAAAGTTACGAGAGCCAATATGGTTAAAAACATGCAAAGGGTTAAACGTCAAAGGCTGCTGAAAACACTGCAAAGTAGGTTGCCAAGGCTTCTGTGGGGCCCCTTTTTCATCTGAAAAATGTTGAGAATAAATTTGTCCCTTCAACCAATCCTAAAGGTAAAAAAGAGAAAATATTAATGTTGAACCAAAAAATAATGAATGAATGCACTTATTTGTATTAGTGGTTTATTTCCAAACAAATCTGTCTAAAGTCTAATGCTTTTCAAAGCTTTTTTAAAATTCCAGTAAATGAAGTATTCAATGTAACTTCACAGGCATTCTGGTATCACTATTGCCGACAAGTGCAAAACTTAAGCTCCTCAGTCTTCACAGAGAAGAAAAATAACAGACTTTAAGGGCTGGATTTTCTCAATGGGGGCGCGTTGCGGGCGGGACTGCTGGTTGTCGGGTTTCAGTCCCGCCCCCAACGACGTCCGGCCAACCCACGCTATTTTCCCTTGATTGACCTTGTTAAGCCCGCCCTGCGGGCTTAGCTGGCCGATTAAGGGAAAGCCGGTGACAGGACAACAGCATATGACGTTGCATCTGTCGAAAATTTTTGACAGATGAATTGTCAGCGTTTAACAGCTTTAAGAAGCTGTCAAACACTGACAATCTCTGTTCTAAGGTGAGCCCTTGCACACAGACTCACCAAAACCTCTTTCCTCAGCAGAAATCAGATGGCTGCTGCATCTGAGAATGCAGCAGCCATTCTGTCATCTCTGCCGTTGAGATGAGGCACCGCCGGATCCCCAAGGGTTGAAGCCTGCTGGAAGAAGCAACGGTAAGTAAACTTTTTCTAACACTTTACACTCACCTCTCATACTTGCACCCATCACTCACCTCCACAGCGGACTTTTCGATCCCTCTCACCCCTGCAGACTCACTGCTCGCCTCACTGACCCTAGCGAGGTTCGTAGCCGTTGGGAAGCCCGCAATTGCAGGGGTAAAATGGGGATAAGCTTCTTAACTGCCTGTTAATAGGCAGTTAATTGGCTGTAATCCCCTTCCTGCCTCGAGGAGACGGGTGCCTGTGCGAGTTGGGGACTCGCCTCCCAGGAAGATGGCACGGAGGCGGGTTGGGAGCGGGTTTGGTACCTGCTCCCAGTTTCTGCCATTTTCCCGGCAGTCCCGCCTCCATACCCGCCTCCACAGGGCTGGGAAAATTCCCCCTCTATCCTTTTGCATTTAGGTTATCCTTAGAAGCTTTCAAAATATATTCCTTTTGATCCCTTAAAATAAAACCACACTGCTATCAACTGTGCTAGAATCGCCCAGAAAAAGGACAATAAATTAGGACAAATAAGATGTAGTTTGCAAAATGTGTTGGAATTAGCAGATGAATTACATCTTTTTGTGGAATGTTTTAATATATTCAAATACAATTATAATTCTTATTTTTTATAAACTTGTATTGTGTTCAGAAATCCATGTTTTGGAAAAGGAAGGGTACTAGAATTGTTTGAACCATCAGTTTAAATACTAAGTTTAAATTGTATGAATTACTATGTAGGGAAAGTTAATAAGAATCTAATGGGAATTTTATGGGAGCGAGCAACATTTTTTACATAGTCTGGTTACAAAAGTAATCATCTGACTGCACGTTTTCCTAGAGTAAGAACATTTAGAAAGATTTTCAACTGCAGAATAGTTAAATGGCGATCCATTCTCTTTTCTGGTGAGCTGAGTCCCAGTTTGTAATTGTTGTTGATATTTAGAATTCAGCAAAAGTAAATAGCAATGTTCATGGACAGCCTAAACCTAGGAAAGAGGTACTCTATTTATCTGAGGCGTTGCTCTCCTTCAGAGCAGATTTAAAGATAAAGCCCAGAGAAGCAGTAAACAGTGCACTGATATACTACTGAAGAAAAATTGAAGTGAGGGGAATAAAAGCAACCATGACCTGGAGCTGCTGGTGTCCACAAATGTTTAATGCCCATGAAAGCAAATCAAAGAAAGACAGACTTGCATTATATGGCACATTTCACGACCTCAGGATATCCCAAACCACTCTACAGCCAATGAAGTACTTTTGAAGTGTAGTCATGGTTGTAATGTAGGAAACACAGCAGTCAATCTGCACACAGCAAGCTCCCACAAACAGCACTGTGATAATGACCAGATAATCTGTTTTAATGATGTTGGTTCAGGGATAAATATTGGCCAGGACACTGGAGACAACTTGAAATAGTGCCATGGGATCTTTTATCTGAGAGGGCAGACATCTCATCCTAAAGATGGGACCTCCGACAGTGCAGCACTCCCTTAGTACTAGACTGGAGCGTCGGCCGAGATTTTGTGCTCAAGTCACTAGAGTGCGACTTGAACCCACAATCTTCTGACTCAGAGGTGAGAGTGCTATCAGTGACCTATGGCAAGGTAAAACTAATGGTGTCTGAAATACATCAAGTGAAATTATGTGGGGTAGGAGATTCTTTCTAACTTAGCAGATGGCTACTGAGCTCCAAATGTACAGCAACTTTAGCTACTTTCTCCAGAAGGATAATTGCATTCCGTGCATGTTATGTAAAATAAATTTGATTAAAATATACCTTTGGTTGAGAGTGATTGGCATGCGGTAGACGTCATTTAAAAAAAATTCAGCAATTCACGAGCAACTTACATTTATATAGGCCGCGATTTTACCATCGGCGGCGGGTTGGATGGTCGGCGGGATCCAGCCCTTGGTATTGGCACCTCACTCCATCTTTGTCTCCCTCTAAGCATCTATGTTATGCAGTCTCTACACTCACTCCAACATCCTACCTCAAACTCCACTTGTGTCCCTCATTGCAGGAAAAGAGAGCCCACAATAAGAGGGAGAGGGGGAGGACAGGAGGAGGGCCACATTCCATGGCGCACTTGACCACCGCTGAGGAGACTGCTATCGACATCGTCGGAGGTGCTGAGGAGCTGGAAGTGGGGGACGGAGAGATGGGCGCAGTAGAACAAGCTGGTGACAGAATAGATTTGCAACCCTCTCATTTAGATTGCATGAGTGACTGATATGGCATCTGATGTTCATACAATTGGGGACTAACAGTAAGATTGGGCAGAGTCAACATGGATTTATGAAAGGGAAATCCTGTTTGACAAACCTATTGGAGTTCTTTGAGGATGTAACTAGTGGAGTAGACAAAGGGGAACCGGTAGATGTGGTGTATCTGGATTTTCAGAAGGCCTTCGATAAATTCCCACACAAGAGGTTGGTGAACAAAATTAGGGCACATGGAATTGGGGGTAATATACCAGCATGGATTGAGAATTGGTTAACAGACAGAAAACAGAGAGTAGGGATAAACAGGTCTTTTTCAGGATGGCAGGCTGTGACTAGTGGGGTACCGCAAGGATCAGTGCTTGGGCCCCAGCTATTCACAATCTATATCAATGATTTGGATGAGGGGACTAAATGTAACATTTCCAAATTTGCTGATGATACAAAGCTAGGTGGCAGTGTCAGTTGCGAAGAGGATGTGAAGAGGCTTCAAGGGGATCTCGACAGGCTCAGTGAGTGGGCAAGAACATGGCAGATGGAATATAATGTGGATAAATGTGAAGTTATCCACTTTGGTAGAAAAAACAGAAAGGCAGAGTATTTCCTAAATGGTGAAAGATTGGGGAATGCAGATGCTGAAAGGGACCTGGGTGTCCTTCTACATGAGTCACTGAAAGTGAATGTGCAGGTGCAGCAAGCCATTAGGAAGGCAAATGGTATGCTGGCCTTCATTACAAGAGGATTTGAGTACAGGAGTACTTACTCCAATTATATAGGGCCTTGGTGAGACCACACCTGGAGTGCTGTGTACAATTTTGGTCTCCTTACCTAAGGAAGGATATACTTGCCATAGAGGGAGTGCAACGAAGGTTCACGATATTGATTCCTGTGATGGCGGGACTGTCGTATGAGAAGAGATTGAGTAAACTAGGCCTGTATTCTCTTTAATTCAGAAGAATGAGAGGGGATCTCATTGAAGCATACAAAATTATTACAGGGCTTGATAGGATGGATGCTGGGAGAATGTTTCCCTTGGCTGGGGAGTCTAGAACCAGGGGCCACAGCCTCAAGATAAAGGGTAGGCCATTCAGGACTGAGATGAGAAGAAATTTCTTCACACAGAGGGTGGTGAATCTTTGGAATTCTCTACCCCAGAGGGCGGTGGAGGCTCAGTCATTGGGTAAATTCAAAACAGAAGTCGATAGATTTCTGACTAGTAAGGGCATCAAGGGATATGGCGATAGGGCCGGTGAATGGAGTTGAGGCAGAAGATCAGCCATGATCTCATTGAATGGCGGAGCAGGCTCGAAGGACCGAATGGCCTACTCCTGCTCCTATTTCTTATGTTCTTATGGAGTTCTGATCATCTGCACAATTGGATTTGTCTGCAACGTTAATATCACATGTCTAACTTATGCCTTTACTCCCCCACAGGACCATCGAGAGCCCCCCTCCCCACTGTCCAGGAGGAAGAGCCGGAAGACTCCTCAGAGGAAGCTGCAACCTCTGAGGGTGCAGTGTCAGCAGAATTGAGCGCACCCAGCACCAGCGCAGAGACGCGCACCTTGGTAGGTCATTCACGAGATAGATTAGTGTTGTCACCTGGTGTATCACACCTCACAAGTGAGCATCAGCAGATGGTGGAGACAGGGACAGCAGTGGAGAGTCCTTGTTGGAGGCCGCAGGGCGCTCCTAGCTCTGCTCAGCTGCATGTGGACCCTGTGCCTCTGGGGCCATCCAGAAAGAGAGCGGTGCTGGAACTTCAGGAACAAGTGCAGGAGTCTCTGACAGGGTTTGCAACCACTGTAACTGCGAGTGTGCAGAGAATGGAGGAGTCCATCTCAAACATGAGCAATGCCGTGGTGCACTCAATGGTGAATGTAGGTGCCGCCATGGAAAGGATGGCAACCTCCATGGAGGACATAAATCGGCAGATGCAAATGACCATGGTGATTCTTCTAAACAGATGGTCTGCTATGGTGGATAGATGGGCATCTATTGAGAAGAAGAACCAGAGGTACATGGATGTCTCTGTTATGAGGACTGTCAGTACAGAGACGGGTCCTCATGGCCCCACTGATTTGCAGCAACGTGCTCTCCAGCTACTTGCTAGCAGTTAAGTGCGGGCAACACACGAGAGGGATGTTGGTGGTCGACAACAAGGAATTGTAGGCTCCTCTCCAAGCGCTCACACTCCCATGCCACTGCGGAGCCCTCGGTCAGAGCCCCAGATTCCTCACCCAACTGAGATGGCCGTCTCAGCCTCTGCACAGCCGCAGGAGGAGCAGACTGTTGCCGAGCCCTCCCAGGCTCCCAAACCTAGATGACGCCCACCAAAGGTGTCGAAGCAGGCGCAGCATGAAAGTGAGCAAGGTGCCTCAACATCTGCTGAAGCCACAGGGGAAGCACCACGTAGAAGCACGCGTAAGAGAAAGTTAACACACAAATAGTCACAAGGGTAGTCACTTGGGTGTTTTGATCGAATACAAAGTTAAGATTCTCATCGTTATTTCAATTGTAATAAAGAAATGCGATGGCAAAGATTCAAAGAGTTGGCCTATGTGTGCCCAGAAATGGAAGTTTCACAGTGAGGGGTCAGGGCGCCTTTCATCTGTAATGATGGTGGTGAGAGTGATAGGAACCCACAGTTTATTGTACAGATGCTGTATGGTGTGTTAAGAAGGTCGGCCAGACACTCATTTCCATGTGGCAGCCACATGTGTTTGCTTCGTAAACTTACGCAAATCTGGCATGGATTAGTGCATCCCTTGCCTCACGGCCAGCAATGTGCTCGCGTGCTGGTGGAACTGGCACATCCGCCTCTGCAAGGTCTTCCTCCTACTCCTCCTCTGAGGCTATGCGCTGAGCCACTTGTTCCTCAGGCAGCGGTAAGCCACGCTGCTGTGAAATGGTGTGCAGTGCACAGCATCCCACGATGATTCTGGAGACCCTGGCTGGTGAGATCTGTCGAGGCATCTGAATCGTATTTTGAGCAAGCCGATGGTTTGCTCTATGATGCTTCTGGTGGAAATGTGGCTTGCATTGTAGCGCTCCTCAGCGTTGTTTAATGGATTCCTCATCGGTGTCAGTAGCCACGTCTTCAGGGGATAGCCCTTGTCTCCAAGGAGCCATCCGGAAAGTTGGCTTGGCGGATTGAACAGCTGAGGCAAAGTAGACTGCCGCAGGATGAACGAGTCATGGCAACTGCCAGGGAACTTGGCACAAACATGCATAATGTTCTTCCTGTGGTTACACACCAGCTGGACGTTGAGAGTGGAAGCCCTTGCGGTTGACAAATACAGCTGGGTTGTGATCGGGTGCCCTAATGGCCACATGTGTGCAGTCTACAACGCCCTGCACCCTTGGGAAGCCTGCCATATTTGCCAAGCCAACCGCATGCGTGGTTACACTTGCTTCATCCGTGGAGAAGTGGATGTAATTGTGCGACTTTGCAAAGAGGGCATCGGTAACCTGCGTGATGTAAGTGTGTGCGGCTGACTGGGAGATGCCGCTGATGTCTGCTGCTGATCCCTGGAAGGACCCTGAAGCAAAAAAGTTGAATGTGGCAGTGACTTTGACAGCCACTGGTAAGGAGTGTCCACCTGCTCCTTTGGGCTCCAGGTGTTGGTGCAGCATTGTGCAGATGTCAGAGACTACCTCTCGCGAAAATCTCAGCCTCCTTTGGCACTGTTGCTCACTCATGTTGAGGAAGCTCATCCTCGGCCTGTAAACCCTGTGTTGGGGGTATCTCCTGCGACGCGGTGCAGCCCTGCGCTGACGCCCTCTGCCCTGTGCAGCATCAGGTGGCTGAGGAGAAGGTTGGCGCTCCTGTTGTTGCTGCTGCTGTTGTGCCTGGTTCTGCTGCTGCCGCGGCTGCTCTTCCTCTGATTCTGAGGACCAGGATGAGAGGGTATAAATGGTTCCCATTCTGCTGGTATATAGCTCAGTTGAGGAAGAGATGTTATAAGCGCCCAGTCAACGTGGGGACAAGGATTTCCAAGGAGGTCACAGTGCATATGAATCTCAGCTTAAACACTTACAAGCTCAATAGACCTGCAAAATGTGTTCCAAAACCTCAAAACACAAAGTTCTGGCATCTGAAAGTCAGCCATGTTACAGGTCCGCTTTTATGCTGCAGGTGCAGCGGTCAAGAATTCAGCTAGTTGCTGAACCCGGCACAATCAGCTGGCGTGTTTGTCGCACGACGTGCAACATGCTGAAAATGTAGTAAAATGGGAAGACCCTGTTAAAATGGGATTATGTAGGCAGTTAACAAGCTGTTAACTGCCTTAAGTGCCTCTCCCGCAGCTTGGTGTCAGGTCTTATTGGGACTCGCAGACCCGACACTTTGCAGAGTTGCGTGGAGGCAGGATGACGGCAGGTTCACAACCCGCTGTCAATCATTTAGATTTTCACTCCTGACCCGCCTCCAAACCCGCCCTCTGATCACCGGCAAAATCGCGGCCATAGTGTTCCTCACATAAAATAATATCTCAGAACATTTTACAAGAGAGAGGGACATGAAGCAGGAAGTGAGAGGAATTGGGAGATGGTGAGTAAAGTCTGAAGACATAGTCAAAGAGGTAGCTTTTTACAATGCTTAAGGAAATGACAGCAAAACAAAATGATTTTGGAAGAGAATTCCAGAAGGCCGCTTTGTGAGTTAGATGTAATTCTACAAATCTGTGGTGCCAGTGTGAAGCCTTACCTACTGGCTGGCAGTGCATGCAAAAATCTGGATGTGTGCTGGCAACTACTGTCCAATCACGATGGTAGGAAAATTGTGGGCAAAGTGCGCCTTAATTTCCAATATATGCTTCCATCGGGTGAGACTCCCTACTGTGCTGACTTGATACTACCCCCTGAATGAACTTTTAAAATTCCATCAATTGTAACATTCCCAGGTCCTTTTCAAAAAGTCAAGGAAACTGGGTGGTATAGTAAGTTAAACCTGGTCTTCTACCTCTCGAATGTGAATACAAATCAACCCTACACTATGGGATCAAACTCTTCTATTTACAAGTGTTCGATGTGAAATTATTTTAGATAGTTTCAGACGCACATTTATATGCTGGGTACCCTTGCTGCCATTTTATACTACATGGGCAATTTACTAACAATAGATAATTATACATGCCCAAATTTATGCAGTTGCTCTGAAGTAGTGAATCCTGTATGTGTACCCTTCGGATGGCATCTTCTTCAATGTCAGAACATAAGAATTAGGAGCAGGAGTAGGCCATAGCCCTCTTCGAGCCTGCTCCGCCATTCATAACAACATAAGAAATTGGAGATGCAGTAGGCCATTTGGCCCTTCAAACCTGCTCCGCCATTCAACAAGATCATGGTTGATCTTCTACCTCAACTCCACCTTCCCGCACTATCCCCATATCCCTTAATTCCCTTCGTTCCCAAAAATTTATCGACCTCTGTCTTGAATATACTCAACGACTGAGCATCCATAGCTCTCTGGGGTAGAGAATTCCAAAGATTTACAACCCTTTGAGTGAATAAATTTCTCCTCATCTCAGTCCTAAATGGCCGACCCCTTATTCTGTGACTGTGACCCCGTGTTCTAGATTTCCCAGCCAGGGGAAACATTTTCCCAGCATTAACCCTGTCAAGCCCCTTAAGAATTTTATATGTTTCAATTAGATCACCTCTCATTCTTCTAAACGCTAAGGAATATAGGCCCAGTCTACTCAACTTCTCCTCATAAGGCAATCCCCTCATCCCAGGAACCAGTCTCGTGAGCCTTTGCTGCACTCCCTCTAAGGTAAGTATGTCTTTCCTTCGGTAAGGAGACCAGAACAGTACACAGTACTCCAGGTGTGGCCTCACCAATGCCCTGTATAATTGTAGTAAGACTTCTTTACTCTTATACTCTAATCCCTTTGTAACAAAAGCTAACATATCATTTGCTTTCCTAATTGCTTGCTGTACCGGCATGTTAACTTTCTGTGATTCATGTACAAGGATACCCAGGTCCCTCTGAGTGCAAACATTTGCCAGTCTCTCACCATTCAAAAAATATTGTGCTTTTTTGTTTTTCCTACCAAAGTGGATAACTTCACACTTCCCCACATTGTATTCCATTTGCCATGTTCTTGCCTACATAGTCAAACTGTCTATATCTCTCTGCAGCCTCTTTGCATCCTCCTCACAGCTTACTTTCCCACCTAACTTTGTATCATCAGCAAACTTAGATACGTTATACACTCAGTCCCTTCAGCTAAGTCATTAATATAGATTGTAAATAGCGGAGGCCCAAGCACTGATCCTTGCGGTACCCCACTAGTTACAGCCTGCCAACCTGAAAAAGTCCCGTTTATTCCTACTCTCTGTTTTCTGTCCATTAACCCACCCTCAATCCAAGCTAATACATTACCCCAATACCATGAGTCCTAATTTTGTGTAATAACCTCTTGTGTGGCACCTTATTGAATGCTTTTTGAAAATCCAAATACACTATTCACTTATCCCCGCTTATCCATCCTACTAGTTACATCTTCAAAAAATTCTAACAGATTTGTCAAACACGATTTCCCTTTCATAAAACCATGTTATCTTTGCCTAATCATATTATGATTTTCTAAGTGCCCTGTTACCGCGTCCCTAATAATAGATTCTAGCATTTTGCCTACTACTGATGTCAGGCTAACTGGCCTTTGGTTCCCCGTTTTTTCTCTTCCTCCTTTCTTAAATAGCAGGGTTATGTTTGCTACCTTCCAATCCTTGAGGACTGTTCTAGAATCTAGGAAATTTTGGAAGATTAATATACCAGTGCATCCACTATCTTTGCAGCTACCTCTTTTAAAACCCAAGGATGCAGGTCGTCAAGTCCAGGGGATTTGTCGCCACTTAGTCCCATTAATTTCTCCAGTACTATGTCTTTACTTATACTTATTTCTTTAAGTTCATCATTCTCTCTAGACCCTTGGTTCCCCATTATTTCCGGAATGTTTTTTGTGTCTTCTACCATGAAGACAGATACAAAGTATTTGTTTAATGTCTCTGCCATTTCTTTATTGCCCATTATAATTTCTCCTGTCTCTGCCTCTAATGGGCCCACGTTTATTTTCACTAATCTCTTCCTATTTACATACCTATAGAAACGTTTACGATCTGTTTTTATGTCTCTTGCTAATTTACTCTCATTCTTTTTTCTCTTTCCTTATCAATTTCTTGGTCCTCCTTTGCTGAATTCTAAAATCCTCCCAATCCTCAGGCTCACTACTCTTTTTGGCAAAATTATAAACCTTGACATGAATCTGTCATTCATGACTTATGAAATAATACTGAGTGGCCTGCGGGTGGCGCTGTCCAGGGAGAGTATAAATACTCGGGCACGGGCCCAGCTTGTGCAGGACATTCTTAACCGGAACTAGTGAAGGACACAACTAGACCTCCATGTTGTAAAACAGTTGATTAAAGCTTTGTTTAACGCTTAGACCAAGTGCCTAGTAGTTTTCTTACGTCAATCCTCTTCCTTTGATCTAATACTATATTTAACTTCTATTGTTTGCCACGGTTGGACCACTTTTCCTTTGGGGTTTTTGTGCCTTAAAGGAATGTATATTTGTTGTAAATTATGTATTAATTCTTTAAATGCTAGCCATTGCTTCAATAAGATCATGGCTGATCTTTGATCTCAACTCCCCTTGTCTGCTCGATCTCCCACAAGATCTAAAATAGCTGGCCGCAGCCAGACCTAAAATGGGTGATGTTTCTATCTGCTACCAGTGGATCAGCCAAAAAGCTCTTTTTGTGCTTGTCTGCTATTGGAGGCAACCTTTTGAGATTGGAGCTAATGCAATTATTGGGCAGAACAGAGGGAACGTTAATCTGCATCAAAAAGGATAGTTTCTGCAGAGGACTTTGGCAGCAGCATGCCACTGATAACAACATAAACAGAATGCAAGCCTGTCATTTGAAGAAGAAACAGCCATGTTTTTGGCCACTGAAAGCTCAATCTGCCCAGACAGATCAGTGTAGCAGTTTAATGCTTGCTGGCCTGTAAAGGAATGAGCCATATTTCAGAAAAATACACCATCCTATGAACAGAATTCTGACATTATTAAAATATGACAAACTGGGGTTAAAAATCTAAAAGCCTCAACGACACAAGCCGTAAACAGAAATACAGGCTTCTGAGATAAGATGAAGTGTTAACACAAAGCTGTAAACACCATACAAGCTTTTGAAATGGGAAATGGTTATTGACACAGACAATGGCCTATTGAAGAAGCAAAGGCTTGGTTCTAAGGACTCTGCAGTTTGGAACCAACACAATAGCTATACCTAGTTTAAAGTGTTAAAAACTAACACGTCGAACAGAAGCACAGAACATTAAAAAACCATGTGCCTTTGTAAAAGTAACATCAAATGAAACAGGAAACACAATTATATATACAACCAATTGAAGTAGCTAAGAAATGCATGGAACACCCTGGTTGAAGTGGTTTTGATTTACATATTGTAAATATGATACCTACAGAACACTTTGAAGATATAATATCAATAGATGTACCAAGCAATCACATTGTGTTTGTATTGAACTTGGAACAGTTGGGAGACATAACGTCTGCTTATAACCAGTTAAGGGGATATTAAGAATTCAATAGAAGACCTCGTAAGAATGGCATCAAATAGATAAATCTGTTAAACCATATTTGATAAGTTATGAAACACCTATACAGCAGATAGGATTCTGAGAGTTTGCAGCTGAACTAACAGTAAGAATAGAAAGAAGTCAACAGAAAGACTGACTAGAGATAATTAGCTTACATCAGCAGAAAACTTCAAAGGAGATACCACTGCAAAAAGGCTATAAGATATGGGATTTTCAAATGGGTAAATAGAAGTCGCTGGAAAGAGCAGGTGATTCTCAGATTCAGAGGGAGGCTCTGTAAGTTTTTAACTCTGAGTCTCGGGGATCAATGGTACTTTAATTGATTTTGGTGGATATTCTGGATTAAGAATAAGACTTAGAAATGTAAAAATGTAACGAAGTTAAGATTTGAGAATAAGGATCTCTGAGAATAGAAATGTAAGCTATTTGTATTTTGAACTGTTAAAGTTGCGATTGACTCATCAACTGTTAACTAAATGTTGGTTCCTTAATAAATCTATATATTTTTAGAATTGTCTCAGAGTATTTCTGTATCAACCTCGCGAACTCAAATCTCTGTACACTCTTGTGAGGAGTTGCAGAATTCTGGGGGGTTTTCCGGACCCTCATAATATCCGGAAGGTTACAGTCTAGTTAAACTTCTTAAAAGTGCTATCTGGAGGACGGTAATATCTTCAAGTCGTTTCTTTCCTTTAGGGAGAGATAGTCTGGACCTTTAGACCCAATTAAGCGTCTTATAGGATTCGGCTATCTCTAACTTTAGTTGAAGGGGAACGTCTGGGGAATACGCCTGATCTGGGGTAGCCCGAGAAGGGCTAGGACTTGTAATTATCCCTTCAGGCCTATATGGATCTTCCCCAGTGACTGGGTACGAGATGGCTGCCATCGCTCCGTTACATCGCCCGACTCTGACCCTGCCTCAGCTCATCTGCTGCTGAAACCCTCATCCATGCCTTTGTTACCTCTAGACTTGACTATTCCAATGGACTCCTGGCCAGTCTCCCATGTTCTACTCTCCGTAAACTTGAGGTCATCCAAAACTCTGCTGCCCATGTCCTAACTCGCACCAAGTCCCGTTCACCCATCACCCCTGTGCTCGCTGGCCTACATTGGCTCCCAATTAAGCAATGCCTCAGTTTTAAAATTCTCATCCTAGTTTTCAAATCCCTCCATGACCTTGCCCCTCCCTATCTCTGTATTGTCCTCCAGCCCTACAACCCTCCGAAATATCTGCACTCCTTCATTTCTGGCCTCTTGAACATCCCTGATTTTAATCACTCCACCATTGGCGGCCGTGCCTTCACCTGCCGAGGCCCTAAGCTCTGGAAGTCCCTCCCTAAACCTCTCCGCCTCTCTTTCCTCCTTTAAGACGCTCCTTAAAACCAACATCTTTGGCGAAGCATCTACCCTAATATCTCATGTGGCTCGGTGTCAAATTTTGTTTGATAATGTTCCTGTGAAGCGCCTTGAGATGTATTACTACGTTAAAGGCGCTACATAAATACAAGTTGTTGTTGCCAGTTATGTGTACTTATATTACAAACCATGGGCTAGAAATTCGGTGAATTTGCGCCTCTCGTTAGCGCGCTTGGGGGCGCAAACGACTTTTCGCCCAGGCGCGGCACCACTAACAACTGCTAAATTCGCGGGAGTTTAGTGGCAGCGGTAACCGGTATCGCCCCACTCCGCTGGTGATGACGACATCAACACTGTGTGCAGTGCCCCGTTTTTGCTCCGCCTGCAAAATTGGCCCGCGCCCCCTGAATCTGCGCCGGGCGATAACAGCGACTGATTCAGGGGGCAGGAACGGAGCGGCAGGAGGCTCATGGGGCGCTAACTAAAGGGGAGGTGGCGGGCGGGAAAAAAAAAAAAAAATCGGCCGACTTTCTTGTCGCGGCTCGTTGCATCTTTGAACGCGGGGTCCGTGCTGCGATCTGGCAGCCCGGCACTCCTCTTGAGTGCCGGGCTACTGGCTCAGCACCCCGCTCCCCAGTGGTCCAGGTAGGGCCCCGCAGAGTTGTGGGTTTGGGCCCTCCCCTTTAATGAAGGGAAGAGCCCTTCCATGCGGCAGCACTACGTGGCCCAGTGTGTACCGCTGCAGAACGCACCGCCCCAATATTCGGGGTTAGCGCTCTAAGAAGGAAGTGGAGCGCTTTAATTAGCGCTCCAGCTCCCTCTTGGGGTGCTAAAACTGAAGTCAGCGATCGAGGGCGCTATTTTTCGCCGGGCGGTAAATTTAGTGCCCAGGCAATATTAGCGACCCAAAATAATCGCTAACGAATTTTTCCCCCCATGACTTTAAAACAACTGCATGTGCACAACAGAACTAGATGCTGTAAAAACTGTCTTGCAATATAAACAGGAGAGTTTCTATTAAAGCTGGTTCTGAGAAGTAGTATTGCAGAACTACATCCTGAAACAGTTCTGAAATATAAATGTACCATACTGTCAGCCTGGTGATAAAGTACATCAGAGATCATGGTATATCAGTGTTACAGTGGATCGTTACTGGAACATGCAGTTTCTCACTCAGTTAACTCTTGTTTCACAGTAGACTGAACCCATGTGAATTGGTACTCCAGAATAAAACAGGTTCCTCTTCTTATCACTAACAAAAAGCATGATTTGTGCATTAAGTTTCTCCTTGCAACTATACACCTTATGAGCAGAGAATCACCTGAAGTAGAGGGTGAGGTTGCGTTGGTCCAGATTGACTTCCGCACTGTTCTGTAAATGTGATTTTATTTCAACTGCAGTAAATTTAAATCAAACTGTCTCAGTCATAAGATATTTTTTTAAATAACAGCAATTGGCTGAAACACTGTTGAACATGGGTGCAAAATCCTTTATTTCACCACAAAAAAGCTGTTTTTAAAAACAGTGTTATAGAATTTTATCACTAATGTTATTCAGTCATAATTGTACAGTAAGCATATTGCAGTGTATAGCAAAATTACAATTCTGATATTAGTAAACTAAAACTAATTACATGCTTTTGGAAAAACTGTAGGCAGTTAGGTATGAATAAGATCACATGGGGCAGAAATTCAGGTCCCCATGGGTGAGTACGCGCTGTGTACTCACCCGTAGGGCCACCGGAAGTACCGGTTTTGCGCATGCACGGGAAACCGGAACTTCCGGTCTCGAGAAGGGGTTCAAGGGTCAACCGCGTGCGTGGGAGAGGCAGAGCGCACGCAGCGAACTTCCGCTTTTTTTTTAATTACAGGTTTTCCCGTGAAGGTAAGTCCCTGGCAGCTGCGCGGGGAAAAAGGAGGCGCAAGGCCTGCTTTTAACAAGGTAAGTGGTGAATTAACTAAAATTAAAACATTTTTTCCACAGGTTTATTATTTTTAAATACTTTAATGAAAGGTAAGTTTATTTTTAGCTGTTAAAAATTGTAATTAATTTTTTCAAAAATTTAAATTATTGTTTAAAATAGTTATTTTATGTAATTTATAGTTATTTTAAAAATGTGATTTAAAAAAAAATGTATTTGAAGTTTTAGTTAGGTTTTGGGGCCGATCTCTATTCATAGATTTGACAGGTCTTCCATGGCCCACGTGATCCCAGGGGACGCTTCGAACTAACTGCGCCCCTGGGATACGCAAGCACTGCACACCGGCAGCTGGAGGAGGCCCAGGATCGGAATTCCACGCGGGCCCAGAACACAACGGCAGGCGCGCTATGTAAGTGCACCCGCTATGCTTGCACCCACGGGAAGCCTCCGACCCAAATTTCTGGCCCCATATGTTTTAAGAATATATGTGCAATTATATGTAATCTATTTTAAACAGTGTTGTTGAATAAAGAAACAATTTTGTTCACAACTCATTTATTATCATTTTTTATTAGGATTTTCTACTGACTAAAAGCAGTTGTGCCTCCTTGACTAACCCTTAGCTGATAGCAGACGCTGCCTCAGGCCAATACACACCTAATTGCTTGGTAAAAAGACCGTTTTCCTACCTCATTGAGTTGGATGATATGGTAAATCTGCCTCAGGTATTGACTGCCACCTGGCTGGTGGCAGATATCCAAGAGCATCATGCTTACTTTCTGCTTAGTCAATTCAGCCAAACTGCCTTTCTCCTGTGCGACGGAACCTTCGTCTGTGAGAAATGCACTGCAAGAACAGGTAAAAAAAATACCAATTATTTTACACACATTAATGAGAAAAATTGTAACTTTTAAATTTTCCCTTAAAAATAACTTGATTAAATGTACAATGTACTAAAGTTAATGCTGCCGTAAAAAATTATTTACTATATGTTCAAAAGTACATAAACGAGGAACAACAAATATGGCTTCAGCACTTAGTTCCCTTGTATCTCATCAAAGTTCCTGTAACTTTTATATCTTGTGTTAATATAAACAAAGAACATTCGGATTTAAAACTAATTTTATTGAGGTGGCTTACAATCAGGTAGGATTTCACTGACAGTGCAAATGCTTTCAATTACAATTCAGCTTCTGATTCCACACAAGCAGATCTTCCAGGTTGGACCCATTATAATGGCTGCTCATACTAGTGTTGAGAGTGGCAGTGAAGCAGCACACAAATTCATGTGCCTCTTCATTCATATATGTCAAATACTGTATTGCATAGATTGCAATACTTCACTAATACAGTTAATTGTAATAATTTTCAGAAGAAATCAAGTACTGATGGCTCTTTAGAATGTGATATTTTCTTTAAATATGTATTGCACTATGTGGTGCAAAAACAGTTTTAAGTAGTTCAGTATCAGTTAAACTGCAGCCACAAAACCCTTATTCCTCTGTGAGCTTATTGCTTGAATTTGGATTAAGCTGGAAGGAATCCAAGTTTGGATGAGGCCAGGAACTTTATACTACATTTCTGGTGGCAATTTTACAAAGATAACAGCATATCACTGCCCCTAAAAGTACAGTAATCCCTCCCCAACTGTGGGGGATACGTCCCTGAAAACCCCCGTGGTTAGTAAAACTGCGGTTGGCAAATACAGTATAAATGTTCAAATAACACAATAAAAAAGAATATAAAAGCAATAAAATCATGTTATTTAACTTAATCCTAAATTAAAAACTGCGGATACGCAAAATTCACTGCCGCGGTTGGCAAACGTTGTCGCAGAGAGGAAACCGTGTATACTTGAAATCCGCGTATGGCAAAACCGCAGTTGGGGCGGGATTCCTGTATAATATAATGAAAAGATTATTCTCTTTAGAAAAGAGAATAGGTATGCAGATTCTGGAGATTATATCAAAAGGGAGTTTGCTAGATTTATGTTGTCGGAAAATGTAGAGGAGTATATTATGCGTTAAAATCTAGGGGAAAATGATTATAGATGGAGTTGAGATTATAAGGCCCAGGGTCCTGAAGAATGCCACTTATGCATTAGTTGGAGCTGTGGTTCAGTTGGTAGCACTCTCTAGGTGGGAGGGGCTAGGAGTGAGCAGGTGCTGCTGGGTGCTTGATTACTCCAGGAGTGAGTTTGTAAAAAGTTGGTGGTGGGTTTTGGGGCTTTTTTTTGGCCATGTTTTAGAGCCTTTTTGGTTCTTAAACAGCAGCCAGATGGTTGCTGAGGGGCCTGGTACTCCGGGCCCCTCTGAGGACAATGTTCCCAGGATGAATTTAATCAGGGGAGAAAATGTTGGGGGTAGGGAGAAAAAAAGGCCCAAAGATTTGGGCCGGGTCCCCAGGAGGTTTGGAAAAGAAAACATGGTGGTGGTTCAGTGTGAGGAAAAGGAGATACGAGCTTGGGATATTATCCAGGCGGTACATGAGGACTGTGGTGAGGGAAGCTGCTTTGCCTGCCAACCAAAGCCGAATGTTGGGTTCGAGGTGACGGTCAGTGGCCGAGAGGAGGTGGAAAGACTTTTACTGAGTTTGAAGGTTGGAGATAAGTTCTTGGAGGTATCTCTACTATATTCTGAAGAGGTGGTGGTCTCATTCTTAAACCTGCTGGTTTATACTGAGGACGATGCGTTAATAAAAAAGTTGGAGTCGTGGGACATTAAAATTTCCTTGGCAATAAAGAGGAGATACTATCCAGGAACGCGGGTAGCAGATGGAACCCATTATGTAAAGCTGTGGTTCCCAGAGAGGGTGAAGTCATTGTCGTATAGCATGAAATTTGAGACCATGGAAGGAGTACACTATTTCCGGGTACTGCATGATAACCAGGTGAAGGTTTGTTATTATTGTCTTGGGCACGACCATCTTCTAAGAAGCTGTCCAGACTGCTATAACTGTGGCAAGTCTGGACACATCGCTCGGAGCTGCAAGGCGGAGAGCTGTGGGGTGTGTCACAAAGGCCCCATCCGCTGTGAGTGAGAGGCAGAAGGAAGCCGCTTGAGTGACGAGGAGATGGAAAAAGGAGCAGGAGGTGTGAATGGAGCGGCCGGAGGAGCAGAGTAGGCAAGGACATAGCTGGTGAATGGAAGGAGAAAAGAGCACAGGAAGAGGCAGAAAATTGCGAAGCAGAGAACAGGATGGAGATAGTGGAAAACACACCAAGTACAGTGGAAAAGGACAAAGACAATGGAGGGCAGCACAGGTCAAGGGCAGAGTCGAGCCATAATACGGCTCGGCTCTTCCTAAAGAATCTGGTGTCCGTGGGGGGAAGAGGAGGCGGGAGCGGGGTGCGGGGTAAGTGCAAGTACTCCAAAGAAAGAGGGGGAGGCGGACATCTCGGGGAGCAGGAGGGGGCAAGACAAGGAGAGGGTGCAGGAGGCAGGAGCCTTAAAGGGGCAGCAGGACGGGAGCGGGAGACAAAGATGCCAGAA
Source organism: Squalus acanthias (assembly GCA_030390025.1). Lineage (NCBI taxonomy): Eukaryota > Metazoa > Chordata > Chondrichthyes > Squaliformes > Squalidae > Squalus > Squalus acanthias. The sequence continues at coordinate 161,983,361 of CM059425.1, forward strand.
GGGTGCAAGATAGGTGCAGATGTGCCATTGTCAGAGAGAGAGAAGAAATGGGGAGCAAGGGTCAGCGGTGGAGATGAGGTCGAAGGGAGTGGCACTGTTAGAGAAACCGTGATAGCAGGAAGACACTCTAAGGGAGATTATGGGCTCGATTTTAATAGCCCTGAGGAGAAGGGCTTGGAGGCGGGTTAGCTGTGAAAATCGGAAAAAATGGCTTCAGACACCCAACCCTCCTCCATCCCGCCCCTATGCGATTTTTGTGAGTGTCTGTTCAGCTGCTCCCAAACTGACCTGACTCCAACCAGTGGGACAGGTAGTTAAGGCAGTTAAGAGCCTGTTAACTGCCTTGATAATCCTATTTTGATAGAGGTTTCCCATTTTTGTGCCTCTGGCTCCTGTTTCCCGTCTTGTCAGAAACAGTTCTGCTGCAAGGAGACGAGTTGGTGGAGGACATGATCTGTAGTCATTATTGGTGCAGAACTTTAAAAGTGCTCCTGTAACATGGCTGGCATTCAAATGCAACAACTTTGTTGTTGGAGGTTTGGGATAAGATTTTGCAAATCTACTGACCTTGTGACTGGTCAAGCTGACACATATTTGCTGTGTGAACTGATTGGAATAATTTTAGGCCACTTTGAGTGTGCGCTTGCAAGCTTCTTGCCTCAACTGAAATCTATAACAACAGGCTGGGAACCATTTACATCCTCTCATCCTGGTTGTCAGATTCGGAGGAAGAGCAGCGCGGCTTAGTGCTGCTGGATGAACAAGTGGCTCAGCACACAGCCTCCTTGGAGGACGAGGAAGAGGACGAGAAGGAGGATGAGCAGGAGGACGGGGAGTGATGCCTTGCGGGGCCGGATGTGGCCAATCCAGCAGCAGGCGACCGCATTGACGGCTGTCAGGCAAGGGATGCACACATCCATGCCAGATTCACGTAAGCTAACGCTTCAACCACAGGTGGCTGGCACATGAAGATGACTATAAGTCCGAAAGTCTGAAACCCAGGCATGATCGGTCCAATAAACGGTGGTTTGCGTTCAGTGTCACCACCATCATTCTACATGGAAATCACCCTGAGCCCTCATTCTTGAACTTCCATTTCCCAGAACACAGAGGCCACACTTTAGGTGATCTCAGATGATCATTAAACCTTTTTCGACACTAAACCCATGTGCGTCTGCACACAGACCTCAAGTTCACCTCCTCAGCAATTTGCAGCCAAGCTGCCTTGGTTTGCTGAGGAGGCCTCCTCCTTCCGTTTCCAAGGAAGAGGAGCTCCTGATGTCCTCTAACTCCCTCAACAAGAGCATGGAGAGAGCCCTCATTGAGCCTGGGTGCAGCCTTAGCTTTTGGGGCTGCCATTCCTGCAGCTCCCAGCATCTTTAAGAGAAAAAATGCATTAATATAACTAAGCAAATGATTGGAACACATCTGGCATCTTTTTCATTTCATAGTCAGATAATAAAGTCATATATCAAAAAATCATGAATCTCTTTCTGGAATAATATGACCAGCAATATCATTCATTAAATTTTGCTCAGAACAAACGCTGTCAACTCCCCTTTTAAGATAATAAAGCACCAAGCCATCCCAATGACATTTGTATGCAAAGGGGACATGGCCCCTTTAAATTTTCACACAAACAATGCGTCATCAGACACGAGAAACTGACACCCTCCAAGCAATTGCCTGGAGGGACCCGCACGTCGGCCGTAACGAGGCCAATGAAGCCAAAATCGGAAGTGCTGGGAGGCAGCAGCCGGATGCGGGTTCGAAAGCTGCTGAGCAGTGGTCCCGCCCTCAACCCGCATCCGTTATTAAAATTGAGCCCTATGTATCTGACGGTGAGCAGGGACAGGAGGTTACAGAAGAGCTCAAGAGTAAGGAGTCAGAGGGGGACAGAGACATAGAAGTGGGGGGTGGGGTGGCATCGTGTGGAAAGGGAAAGGTTAGGAAGGGGCAGCTCCTTGGCCCAAACCAAATGTAAGGGACAGGCTGAAACTGCAGGAAAGGTTCAAACAGGAGGTGAAAAAGAGCCAGAGGCTGCAAGAGAAAGAAACAGGTGCCCGAAAAGTTGGGAAGGAGCACGAGAGGAGGGAAGGGCCGGAGATTAAATGATGGGGGGATTATCAGGCACACTTCCCTTATTCAGAGGCATGATTACATTGGTCTCAATTAATGTGAACGGACTGAGGGTGAGAAGAAATTGCAGCAGTTGTTGCAGTGTTTTAAAGCCACTGACTTGTTGAGTCTGCAAGAAACCTTTTGGGATGAGGATATCCTAGAAAGAGTTCGGAAGGTTTGGAAGGGAGAGGTGTTTGCAAGTTGTGGAAACAATAACCGTAGAGGGGTGGCTGTTTTGGTGAGACCGTCCATAAAAGAGAACATTGCCTTGGTGGATAAGGACACTGAGGGGAGATTTTCACGGCTAAAGGTAAAAATGGAGGAATTTAATTGCGATCTGTTTAATATCTAAGCACCGAACGACCATTGCAAGCGTTGTGAGTTTTTTCGGTGGTTATTCACTGAAGTGGCAGAGGCAGAAAACCCTTGTATAGTGGGGGATTTTAATGTATTTTTATCTCGGATAGACATTTCAGCCCAGATGACCTTTAAGGATGATAACTCCAGAGGGATGATTGTAAAAATGATGGCAAATTTAAATTTGAGATACTTATGGAGGGATCGGAACCCCATAAAAAAGGAGTTCTCCAGAAGAGGTTGGGTGTGCGAAGTTTTAAAACAGAGCCGAATAGATTTTGTGTTAATGCTGGAAGGGTTAAGTTCTGAGATGATGGAGATTTATTACAAAAAAGTATTTTTTAGTGACCACTCGGCTTTGGTTCTTAGAATTAGGAACAGCAGAGTTAAGATCGGTCTAGGGGTGTGAATTTTAAACAATCAGTACCTGAAAGAAATTGCTTATAAAGAAAGGAATTTAAATATAATAAAGAATGCTCGGAAGGAGCCTTTATTCTTGAAAGAAAGAAGAGTTTGGTGGGACAATTTCAAATATGAGGTAAAAGTTTTTTCAGTACGTTATGGGAAAGAGTGAGCAGCAGCTAACCAGCGTCGAGAAGAGAATATAAACAAAAGGTTTACGGATGTCTGTAAAGCAGTTGACGGAGGGGATAAGGGAGCAGAGACCAAGTGGGTGGTTTTAAAGGGAATTAGAAAGAAAGAAAAATGCAAGGTGGTCATTCTCCAGGCAAAAGCTAAAGATGCATTGGAGGGAGAAAGATGCGCTCGATATTTGAGAGAGCAAGAGAAGCTGCGACAGAGATTATCATTAATTGGAGAGTTGAAGGTTGGGGAGAAGATCATTAATGAAAGTGGGGAGATTTTGGAGGCGGCTAGTAGCTTTTATCAAGAGTTATATACAAAAGAAGACATTTCCAAATTGGCAATGGAGAAGGTTAGTGCTTTTATTGAAGAGGGTTTAAAGGAGGATGAGAGAAGCATGTGTGACAAAGAAGTAGGATTAGCGGAAATAAAAGTAGCAATAAGTGGAATGAAAGCGGGGAAAAGCCCAGAGTCCGATGGACTAAGTGCAGAATTTTATAAAGAATTTTTAGAGATTTTAAGTCCATTGCTCTTAGAGGTTTTTAAGGAGATTAAAATTGAAGGAAGCCTGGCCCCAACTATGAGGAGAGGTACCATAAGCTTAGCTTAAAAATAAAGGGGATAGAAAGGATCTAAAGAATTGAAGGCCCATCACATTATTAAATGTGGATTATAAGATCTTGGCAAGGGTTATGGCAAATCGTATGAAGGAGGTGATGCTGCAGATAGTTTTGCCCTCTCAAGTCACATGCTGGGACATTGCAGACTCAGTGGTCTCAATCCGTGATGCGATAGAGCTCATGGAAGAGAGTGGGAGGGAGGCTTATGTGTTAAAGATAGATCAAGAGAAAGGATCTCATAGGGTTTCTCATTACTTTTTATTGATGGTTTTGGAAGCATTTGGTTTCGGGGGGAAAATTTCATTGAGTGGATAAGGATTTTTTATTCAAGCATATTTAGCTGTGTTAAATGTATTGGTTTTTTATCCAAGTATTTTCCGATAGAGGTCAGTGAGACAGGGTTGTCCCCTGTCCCCATTGTTGTACACATTGGTAGCAGAACCATTAGGTTACATGATGCGAAAGGAACAAGGCGTAGTTGGGATTGCGGTTCCCAGTTTTGGGCGGGTGTCGGTGATACACCAATATGCAGATGACACAAACATAACGTTGAGAGATGGGGAGTCTGTGAGGAAAGCTATAGGAGTAGTGGAGGAGTATTGAAGAGCTTCAGGAGCCAGAGTAAATTATAGTAAGTTCCAATGCCTGGTTGCGGGAAGGGGTAGGGGGGAATGGTTGGAGGAAAGCCAATTTAAGGTGGGAGGAGGTTTTTGAAGTTCCTAGTGTGCATATGTGGTGCAAGAAGGACAGGGATGAAGTGGATCGATTAAATTGGGAACCGAAGGTTATGAAAATTAAAAAGATTTTGGGAAGATGGGAAAGAAAGTGGTTGAAAGTGCAAGGAAGAGTGACAGTGGTGTCCGCTCTCTTGCTGTCTAAGCTGTGGTACTTATTAACGGTGGAGGATATTCCCGAATGGGCGGAAAAGTCCATCCGAGAGGCTTGTTTGAGGTTTTTATGGGAAGGGAAACCAGCCTTGGTTGCTTACAATACGATCATTGGACGGAGAAATCAGGGAGGACTCAATTTCCCAGATATTGATTTGAAGAAAAAATCCTTTAGAATCAAATGGGTGAAGAGATTTCTTCAGAAGTCAAATACAAGTTTTTGGAAGAGTTGTTTTGAGCATTTTTTTAAACGAAGTGGGATAGGAGGGCAGGGGATATTGTATATGGAATACAATTAATATATTTTTGAAATCGATTAAACCTCTCCCTAGGTTTTATAAAGGGGTTGTAGAGACTTGGGCCCAATTTTTTAAAAAAAGTGTGCAGTTTATGCCCAAGGGTGCTGAGGAATTTTTTAGAACAGCCCTTATTTTTGAACAGGTGGGTCAACATTGAAGGAGAGGTATTATTTAATCAAGCTTTTATAAAAGCTGATATTATATACGTGAAAGATGTATTATATGTGGTAATTCCAGGTTGGTTGCTGGAAGCGGGAGGAGGATCAGGAGGTAGAGGAAAAAGCAATTACGATCACGTATGAGAAGATTGTGAGGGCAATGCCACAGGATTGGATGGAAGAAATAAATGCGCAAATCTCCAAAGGAAGTAAAATGCGTCTCGCTTTTCCAAGCTTTCTGCTGGAGAAAGGGGAGGAATTGGTCCAATTTGACAACTGTAATACTCGAGATTTCTATGGGGTATTTAGAGAATGTAGATTCACGACACCTGCTGGTCAGGAGTTTTGGCAAAGTATATACCCACAGCTGGACTTCAACAGGATTTGGAAGGGAGTGTGGGCCAATTTTAAATGTCCAGAGTGGATTGAACTGAATTTCAAATTGGCTCATAACTGGATTTTTACCATGACGGTCTTATGTAAGATTGGGCGAGTGGAGGTGGCAACTTGCCCAGTGTGTGGGACACGGGATGAGACTCTGTCCCATTTACTGGTGTTACGTCCGCAGTTAAAGGATTTGAATTACTATGTTCGACAGTTGTGAGAGGTTTTTTTGCTGGGTGGGGATCGAAGAGCGAGAATGGGAATCCCGTGGGACTCAATTTTGAGATGGGGATTGCCGGAGAGTCTGGCCGAGTCTAGTGGAGCGACAATTAATTTAATGTTCAGTTTGACTAGATTTGTCATTGTGCAAAGAAGGAATGCTCTGTTTTTTAAGGGGAGGAGAATAAATTTAAAAGAGTATTTTAAATATAAGCTAAAAGATCATTATAAGGCTCTGTGGATGTTTTATTCAGAAAGAAATTTAAAGATAGTATTTTATGATCAATTTTTAAAGTACAATAGATTAATGTATGTTATGGGAGACAAATTAAACTTCAGGTATTGATAATATGTGGTGGAGGAATGGCTGTGCAGAGTGGCGGAATGGATTTGTATGATACAATGGAAAGATCACGATGATGTAAATGCTTTTAATATTCAATAAATATATATTAAAAAAAAGTTGGTAGCACCTCGCCTCTGAGTCAGAAGGTTGTGGGTTCAAGTCCCACTCCAGGGACTTGAGCACATAAAGCGAGGCTGACACTCCAGTGCAGTGCTGAGGGAGTGCTGCACTGTCGGAGGTGCTGTTTTTCGGATGAGACGTTAAACCGAGGCCCCGTCTGCTCTCAGGTGGATGTAAAAGATCCCATGGCACTATTTCGAAGAAGAGCAGGGGAGTTAGCCCCGGTGGCCAATATTCAACCCTCAGGTCAACATCACTAAAACAGATCTGGTCATTATCACATGTTTGTGGGAGCTTGTTGCATGCAGATTGGCTGCCGCGTTTCTTGCATTACAACAGTGACTACACTTTAAAAGTACTTCATTGGCTGTAAAGCGCTTTGGGATGTCTGGTGGTTGTGAAAGGCGCTATATAAATGCAAGTCTTTCAAGTTGTTCTTTCAATAAGACAAATGTCCTTCAGGTTTATATTTTATTTAATTTTTCCAATGAGTCATTGGAGGATATTTTACTTAAAATTCATTTTCTAAATCCACTGATCTTTTTTTCTTCAGTTATACTGCTATCTTCCTATACCACTGCCCAAAGCAACAGAAATTTTAAATATTAGTAACTTCTTTTTAATTTATTAAATGAAAGAATCCAGCTGGAGTATTCAATTTTTGTTCTCACCAAGGCAAGACATGCCTAAAACATGGAAACTCTTGTCTATCTTGCCTTTGGTGGGAATGCATAGATTCCATAAAGATTACAACACAAAACAGGCCATTTGGCCCAACCAGTCCATGTTGCTGTTCACACAACCAGTAGTCCTAATCCCATGTGCCAAACCTGTTGCCATATCCTTTTATCCTCCTTTCCTTCAACCAGCTATCTAACCTATTCTTAAATGTTGACATGGTCTCTGCTATAATCACTGCCTCCAGTAGTGCATTCCACAGCCTCACAACCATCTGTGTAAAAATGTTTCGCCTGCTCTGTCCTAAATCTCTTACATTTACGGACTGATTTTTCACATTGGGTGGACATCAGGCGGTCGAAAGGTGGTGCAATTGCACTGCCTGCCCAATATCCTTGGCGAGAGGTCTGAGCCATTTTGATGGCTGGGCTTCATTTAAATGGCACTCACAGGCAGCTCACCCATCAGTGGGGAGGTAGGGGGAGGAAATGCAGCAGCTCCTCTGGAGCTGAGCTAGAAGTTGGGTGTTAAAGGTGGAGGAGGCAACTGCCGGTAGTGGGGTGGGGCGGTGGTGGCGGGGGGCGGTGGGGGCATAGTTTGACCGGCAGTGGGTGGGAAGATTTTTGAGAGGCCGGGAAGAGCATTCAAGGTCCTTCAAAATTGTGCTGCTATCCTACATACGTCATATGACCCCGATTTGTATATCACAAGTTGGATATCACCAGAAACAAGCGGGCACTAATGCCACCCATTGAAAATTTCAACGGACAGATTGAGAGTGGGAATGGTGCGGTAAGTTCAGCCCTGCGATTTTTGGAGCACTATTGCCTAGTTCCTGCTCAGTAGAGCCAGTGAAAATTGTCCCCTTCAATTTATATCTCTGCCCCACATTCTAGACATCTTAATCACTGGAAACAGTCTTTTTCTATATACCCTGTCCAATCACCTCTATCATATCACCCCGTAATCTTCTCTGTTCTAATGAAACCAGCTCCAAATTTTCAAGTCTTTTTGTATTTGAATGCACCCATCTTCAAAACTGGGTGTACTGAAATCTTTAAATTTGTCTTGACAATATACTTCAACCTTAAACCCAGAAGTCAAATCAGTACAACACTTCCCTTCCTAAGGATTTCATTTTTGGGTTTCTCACAGCTGACACTGTCCAATTTGGTGGTCGGTTGTTGAAGCCCTTGAATTGCATCCTCTGAATGAGTTTCAACAGACATCTCCAGGGATTTAAGGGTAGTAATTAAAACTACTATGTTAACTTGTATGTTATCTCAGTCTTGAATTATATTGACCCTTCTTAAATAAACATATAATTAAGATTTTCTCAAGAAACATGTTTACCACATGCTACGAGAAATACGTTCCTTAATACTGTTTCTCCACAAAGTGTAAATTTTGGATACAGACGACAACTGGAGGTTGAATAGTTTTATCAACAGTTTGACGTACTTGAGCAAAAACACATAACAGTTTCTGTCTTTGTTACCAATAATGGCAAAACCCCACTTGACACAAAATGTTGGCACGAAGGACATTTGTATGATCAAAACTTGCATTAATATCACCTCAATTTACCAGAAAACAAAGATAACTATTTTGCAAATATATACTAAAAGTACTTTGAAAGTCCACGACGAGACATCCAGACAGTAATATATGAATTTTCTATTAAAGAAGTTGTTAAATAAGTACTCTGAAGGCGGAACTTCAAATGGAATTCAGTCTGCAATAGGAAAGTGTGCATCTCCCCAAAAAGGAGTGTAATAACAGATTATTAAATGGATCTGCTTTCTGAAAGATATATTGTTATTTCTGTAAGTCCACAAGCAGTCTTTTGGATACTTGAAATGTCAGGTTTCTTGGTCATTAAAGGCCTGCCTGGAAGACATATCTGACAGCTGCTATTGAGGTGAGTGGCAATCAGCATCCTCCCACTCCTGGATGTTGATCCCAACACTCAAACATAATTCAAATGCTCAGTCCCACTTTTTTTTTTTTAAATAGTGCTTCTAGGGAGAGCACTTCATTTGAAGAGTACTCCAAGAATTACATTTTAGGCATTTTCGATATCCACTCAATTGAATATTTGGAAAGCATGTAGCTTCTCGAGACGAGGTGAGAAAAACGAGCATTAAAAAGGTGTTCTAATATGACGTTTTTAGAAACATAGAAAAATAGGAGCAGGAGTAGGCCATTCGGCCCTTCGAGCCTGCTCCGCCATTCAATATGATCATGGCTGATCCTCTATCTCAATACCATATTCCCCCTCTCCCCCCATACCCCTTGATGCCTTTTGTGTCTAGAAATCTGTCTATCACCTTCTTAAATATATTCAGTGACTTGGCCTCCACAGCCTTCTGTGGTAGAGAATTCCACAGGTTCACCACCCTCTGCTCGAAGAAATTTCTCCTCATCTCAGCCCTAAATGTCCTACCCTGTATCCTGAGACTGTGACCCCTCGTTCTTGACCCTCCAGCCAGAGGAAACATCTTCCCTGCATCCAGTCTGTCTAGCCCTGTCAGAATTTTATACGTTTCAATGAGATCCCCTCTCATTCTTCTAATCTCTAGTGAATACAGGCCTAGTCGACCCAATCTCTCCTCATACGACAGTCCTGCCATCCCAGGAATCAGTCTGGTGAACCTTCGCTGCACTCCCTCTATGGCAAGTATATCCTTTCTTAGGTAAGGAGACCAAAACTGCACACAGTACTCCAGGTGTGGTTTCACCAAGGCCCTGTATAACTGTAGTAAGACATCCTTGCTCCTGTACTCAAATCCTCTTGCAATGAAGGCAAACATACCATTTGCCTTCCTAACTGTTTGCTGCACCTGCATGTTTGCTTTCAGCGACTGGTGTACAAGGACACCCAGGTCCCTTTGTACATCAACATTTCCCAATCTATCACCATTTAAATAATACTCTGCCTTTCTGTTTTTTCTACCGAAGTGGATAACTTCACATTTATCCACGTTATACTGCATCTGCCATGTATTTGCCCACTCACTCAACTTGTCTAAATCGCCTTGAAGCCTCTTTGCATCCGCCGCATAACTCACAATCCCGCCTAGTTTCGTGTCGTCAACAAACTTGGAAATATTACATTTGGTTCCCTCATCCAAATCATTGATATATATTGTGAATAGCTGGGGCCCAAGCACTGATCCCTGCGGTACCCCACTAGTCACCGCCTGCCACCCCGAAAAAGACCCATTTATTCCTACTCTCTGTTTCCTGTCTGTTAACCAATTTTCAATCCATGCCAGTATATTACCCCCAATCCCATGTGCTTTAATTTGGCACACTAACCTCTTATGTTGGACTTTATCAAAGGCCTTCTGAAAATCCAAATACATCACATCCACTGGTTCTCCCTTATCTATTCTACCAGTTACATCCTCAAAAAACTCCAGCTGGTTTGTCAAACACGATTTCCCTTTCATAAATCCATGTTGATTCTGTCTAATCCCGTTGATATTTTCTAAGTGTCCTGTTATCACATCCTTTATAATAGACTCTAGCATTTTCCCTACTACTGATGTTAGGCTAACCGGTCTGTAGTTCCCTGTTTTCTCTCTCCCTCCTTTTTTAAATAGTGGGGTTACATTTGCCACCCTCCAATCTGCAGGAACTGTTCCATAAACTATAGAATTTTGGAAGATGACAACCAATGCATCCACTATTTCCATGGCTACCTCTTTTAGTACTCTGGGATGCAGATTATCAGGCTCTGGGGGTTTATTGGCTTTCAGTCCCATTAATTTCTCCAGCACTATTTTTTTACTAATACTAATTTCCTTTAATTCCTCCTTCTCACTAGACCCTTGGTTCCCTCGCATTTCTGGGAAGTTATTTGTGTCCTCTTCCGTGAAGACAGAACCAAAGTATCTGTTTAATTGCTAAGCCATTTCCTTGTTCTCCATTATAAATTCTCCCATTTCTGACTGTAAGGGACCTACATTTGTCTTCACTAATCTTTTTCTTTTAACATACTTGTAGAAGCTTTTACAGTCCACTTTTATGTTCCTTACAAGTTTACTATCATACTCTATTTTTCCCCTCTTAATCAATCTCTTGGTGCTTTTTTGCTGAACTCGAAACTGCTCCCAATCCTCAGGCTTGCTACTTTTTCTGGCAACTTTATGACTCCTCTTTGGATGTAATACTATCCTTAATTTCTTTTGTTAGCCATGGTTGGGCCGCTTTTCCTTTTGTGTTTTTGCTCCAGAAAGGAATGTATATCTCCTCCGCTCCCTCCGCGACACCCTTGTCCACTCCTCTACCACCCCCAGCACCCCTTCCCCTTCACCCGGCACCTTCCCGTGCAAGCGCAGGAGATGCAACACATTCCCTTATACCTCCCCTCTTCCCACTGTCCAGGGCCCCAAACACCCCTTCCAGGTGAAACAGCGATTTACTTGTACTTCCTGCAATTTAGTATACTGTATTCGCTGCTCACGATGTGGTCTCCTCTACATTGGGGAGACCAAACGCAGATTGGGTGACCGCTTTACGGAACACCTCCGTTCAGTCCGTAAGGGGGACCCCAAGCTCCCGGTGGCCTGTCACTTTAATTCTCCGCTCCACTCCCACTCTGACCTCACCGTCCTCGGCCTATTACACTGTTCCACAGAAGCTCAGCGTAAGCTCGAGGAACAGCACCTCATCTTTCGTTTAGGCACCCTACAGCCCTCTGGACTCAACATCGAGTTCAACAATTTTAGATCATAACCTCGGCCCCTATCACATTTATATTTTATTTTTTCATCCACCCTTTTGTTTGGCCCTCCCTTTTTTTTTCCCTCCCAGAAGCTGGCAACTGTCCTTCATTCTGCCAGTGCATTTCACACTTCATTTAGCCTCAACCTGTCACGTTAACACCTCCTCTTGCTTTGATTATCTCTTAATGTCTCTCAATGTCTCTTAATCTCTCCTTTTCCTCTTTCATTCCCTCCCCCTTTTCCCAGCTTTATACTTCCTTTAAATCTATTTCATTTCCTGCTTTTTTCCAGTTCTGACGAAAGGTCTTCGACCTGAAATGTTAACTCTGTTTCACTCTCCACGGATGCTGCCTGGCCTGCTGAGTTTTTCCAGCGTTTACTGTTGTTATTTCGGATTTCCAGCATCCGCAGTATTTTGCTATCGTAGGAATGTATAACTGTTGCAATTCATGCATTCGTTCCTTAAATGTTAGCCATTGCCTATCCACCGTCATGCCTTTTAATGAAGCTCCCCAATCTATCATAGCCAACTCACTCCTCATACCTTCGTAGTTTCCTTTGTTTAGATTTAGGACCCTAGTTTCGGATTGGACTACTTCACTTTCCATCTTAAATGAAGAATTCTATCATGTTATGGTCACTCTTCCCTAAAGGACCCCACACAACAAGATTATTAATTAACCCCTTCTCATTGCGCAATACCCAATCTAGGATAGCCTGTTCCCTAGTTGGCTCCTCAACGTACTGGTTTAAAAAACCATCTCGTACACACTCCAAGAATTCATCCTTCACAGTGTTATTGCTAATTTGGTTTGGCCAGTCTATATGTAGATTAAAGTCACCCATGATTACTGTAGTACCCTTGTTACATGCATCTCTAATTTCCTGTTTGATGCCATCCCCTACATTACCACTACTTTTTTGCTATATAGTTGATTTTATAGTTAATAAATCACTTCAGTAAATAGAAATAGTTTTACATATTGGTACATTGACCATAAGCAAGACCTGATTTTAACAGAGCTCCAATTAAATGGTCAATGGCACTTTGCACAATAACTATTCGTAACAGTCGTGCTGCCAAGGATGAAACAGCTTTAAACTGACGTTAGTCCATTTTCTTTGAATATAAGAATTAAAATTACATATCGTTACTTTCTAAGATGAACATAAATAAAATCTCAAATGTGACCCAAAAAACTACTATCTAACATTAGATTACAATTGGGCTTCAAAAAGTCGGGTTTCTAGAAGATTGATCTTTGGGTGAATTGTTACGCTCATTGAGGCAAAGGATGTTAGCTAAGCAGAATAGACTATGTTTTTTTTTACCCACTGTCCAACAACATGTTTTAAACCCAAATTAAAAGAGGAATTCATACAGTATCAGTGTGGATTCCTGCCCAAAAGAAACCTTACTTGGGATCATGGGATGGGCAAAGATAGGAGACTGCGATCAAACGCATGGCTCAGAGGTGAAAGGATGGTGCTAATCCACCGAGCTCCCAAAGCTTTCACATGTTTATTTCACACACCATAAAGGAAAATGTCCTGTTTGCTATTTATAGGGATATGCTAAATGCTCTTTACACATTTTTTGTCCGGAATTCGCGGTCCCGGTGACGGCAAACTGGCAGCGTTCGCCTTCACTCCGCCTTTAAAACTGACCGCAACTTCAGGATTTAGCGCATGCGCAGCCTAATGCAGAAATCCTGAAGTTGCGGTCTGTCATTCACTGCTCTTCCATAGGCTGCGCCTTTGCTTCACCGTAAACCGCAAATTCCGGGCCGATGATTTTGCTCCAATTAGTGAATGGAGGAAATCTTCACCCTTTGTTCTGGAATTCGCTGCAGCAAAGTTTTGTGTCACTTATGGCTGTTCACATTCAAACTCGTAATAAAAGCGATTGAGGCCCTTTGGGTATTGGTCTGAGCTCTGCGACATTTACAAAACTCAAGGGGGGTTAAATTGGATAACCCCTAAAATGAAAGGATCTCAACGCATGATTAACCCGCTTGAAATTCAGGCAGGATGTCAACTTCATGCTGCCTGCTCATTACCATGATTTCTGCATGCAGCCAGCACTCCCCGCGCTGCTCATTGGCTGCACGCATCAGCAGGGGGCCCAATATCGTTACTGTCTAGGACTACTTAAAACTAGCCTGCACTACTTAAAGCTAGCCTGCACATCTTAAAGGGAATGTGCATTGTGGCTACTGGAGTTGCTGAGATCATTGGGAATAGTGTGCTATGCAACAATCAACAATGGCTGACCATGGTAGAGTGGGCACCAAGGTTTTTGGACGCTGCACTGGAGGTCTTGGTTGAAGAGGTGGAATGGAGGAGAGATGTCTGGTATCCTCAGGGGGGCAGGAAGCTCTCAAGGCACTTAATCAGAAGGAAGTGGGAATAGATAGCCGTGGAGGTCAATGCCAGGAGTATAGCTCCAAGAACATGGATGCAGTGCAGGAAGAAGTTTAATGATCTCACACGAGTGATCATGGTCAGTGAATGAATCTTCAAATGCCACATCCTACCAACTGCACCACTAACCTCAGTCACTGCTCAATTCACCACACCTCCATTACTCACCTACCAACAATCTCTATCAATCAAACTCATACCTAACATTCATATGCTTCACCTCACCCTCACACACTGCTGCAAGCCACACACCCACATCTCACAGCTTGTACAGACTGCCAGCTATTCAATCATGACAGCCACATCACCCACGCAGATTGCACCAAACTCAATGACACACTTCCCTCTCTCTTGCAGGAGAAGGTGGTGCACAACTGGAGGCAGCAAGAGCTAACTGGAAGGGGAGAGGTGCATCTTCATGTACTAACCCCATTATGGGAAGGGCCATTGTGAGACTGTGGCCACCGACGGGGCTGAAGCCATTGAAGATGAAGGTATCCTCATACCTAATCCTCCTTCTCACATCCTACTTTCCCCTCATCGCACAATTTCTTCTGACAGAGAAGCTGCTGATGGTGTAAGCATGCACTTCTTACTTTCTCCTCTCCCCTCCCAACAACCCTACCTTGTCCCTTTTTCCCTTGATGCCCAAAAACTGCAACCTGCCCAGTCAGTGGAGGAAGAGCAAGAAGACCGTGAAGATGAAGACACACAGTCACTCTATTTCACTGTCGCAGTGCATAATTTAGAGGATAGCATAGAGACGGAATCTGCACATGGTAAGATACCAGGCACAAGAGCGCTGCAGCCAGGGCAGGGGAAAAGGATAGCGCAGGTGCCAGCTCATCGGAGGGCAAGATTGCATACTAGTTCTGCTGCAGAGGACTCAGACTTCAGTGGACCAGGCTACAGAAGAAGGCTGAAATAAAAACAGAAAATGCTGGAAATACTCAGCAGGTTAGACAGCATCTGTGGAGAGAGAAACAGTTAACATTTCAGGTCGATGATCTTTCGTCAGAAGAAGGCTGATGGTGTACACACCCAAATGCTTGGTGCATTGGAAAGCTTGCCAGAAAGCCAGCATTCAATATCAATGAGCATGGAGGAGTTCGGCACTAACTTGGCACAGTGCTTTGCGCAGAGCTTGGCGCCCATCCTTTCCAACATGCAACGGGTGGCTACCTCCAGCGGCACACCTGTGGAACAAACCATGATGCAGCGTCTGACGGCCGATGTCTCGGCTTCCATTGCAGCACAAGCAGCATCCACCCAATGTCTGAGTGCTGCCTTGGAAGCTCAGACTGCTGCTGTCATGGCTCTGGATACCAGTGTGCAAAGGGGCTTCCAGGGCATCACAACACTCCAGCAATCTATTCTCCAACAGATCTGCTCCCTAAAGACCCTCTGCAGATATGATTTCCTGCTGAGAGCCCTTCTCCCCCTCCTCGTCCTCCCACTTCTAGCAACTTTTCCAGCTCTGCGTGCCTCTGCTCATTCTCCCAGTCATGCTCAATGCCAAGAGGAAGCCCTACTAGGCCACCCATGTCTGGAAGCAACTGGTCTGTGCAGAAGCCTTTAAGTCACCAAAGAAGTACTTCAGCCCCTGCCATACCTCTTCCTGTACATTATTGAAACTTTAACCAATTATAGAAAGCACCAAAAACTCGTAGGATTGCAGCAACAGCCAGAAGAAAGAAACCAGCAACTCATCTGTAAGTAGTTGATGATCCTTTTAAATAGTGCTGGTGGGGGGTCCTTCATGTCGCTTAACATTGTGTTCATCTGTGCGAGGTTCAGAGAGGGCGTAGGCTGGAACTCCAAAATGGCAGCGCTGCCATCAAATCAGCGTTACACGCTGATTGACGTCATGATCTGCCTGCTCTGCATGTACATTAGGTGCACGCGCTAATCCCTTTACAAATATGGTGTCCGATGCACTTCCTATCAGAAGTGTGCGCGCATGCCGCAGACGCCATTTTGGACGCTTACGGGGCCTCATAGCGCCCTAAAAACGGGTGCTTCCGAGCCCAATTCCACCCCCAAGGTTTTGGACCTTTCAAATGCATAATGCAGACAAAAATCTAGTATGCCTATGTGGCAACTGGGACTCTCAGCAAAGGGTCAGAACTATCATGTTCAAAAATAATAAAACCCTGAGCAACTTTAACAATCACAAAATTTGAATATACTTCCCTAAATGCTGTACTCATTTTACAAAGAACATGATCAAATTCTTAACTCTAATTATTCACTGAACACTCAGTTCAAAACAATATGGAAATTCAGCAGAAGTCAAATTTTTAATGAAAAAAGCTAAAGCTGATACACTGGATGCCAACTTCACTGTAACTGCACTGTCTAGTGCATAATGTTGAATCTTAATAAATTAATACAAAAATTTGCTAATAAGCATTCTATTATTTTTATTCATTTAGACCTACAATTATTCAGATTTCCTAGCATTTCTTCTCAAAATTTTCTATCATTATCCAGTTTCCATAATATTTCTATTCACCAGATGGTAGCTTGAAAGGGGTTGCGGTATAAAATTTATGAATTTTTTTGATTAACATACCGTTACTTAATTAGGGCCCTGTTACTTGTCAGAGTTATTTGAAGCAGACATTATAAATGGGTTCAAGAAAGCAATTAGATTTATTTCTGGATGTGGGGTTGAGAACCATCAAAAAGGGACAGAGTAGATCCTCCAATGTCTCAGTTGGTAAAGATCAGAAAGAACTTGTAGCAACCATCACAACCTCAGGATGTTCCAAAGCGCTTCGCAGCCAATGAGGTACTTGTGAAGTATAATCAGGCAGGCAAATGTGGCACCCAAGTCACTGCCCTTTCCAATAGCCATGCTATATTCCAGGATGGAGTGATGAGCTGAAAGCCTGCTATCTTTGATGGCTATTAAGGATCATCAGTAGAATGAGTATAGGTGGTCTCAGATTAGATCCCAGTGGACATCAAAACTAAAACACACCGGCTCTAAAATTTCGCCTTAATTAGTTATCTTGCCATAAGAATTGAAAATGTGGAAAATTGAAGATACTCTTCTGGGATTAGGATTTGAGACAAGGGGAGTACAGACAATTTCCTTGTATTACATCTAGAATATACTATGCCTCAACACGTCAGGTTTCACGTGTACGCCGATGACACCCAGCTCTAACTCAACACCACCTCTTGACCCCACCACTGTCTCTGATTTGTCATGCTGCTTGTCTGACATCCAGTACTAGATGAGCAGAAATTTCCTCTAACTAAATGTTGGGAAGACAGAAGCCATTGTCTTCAGTCTCCACCACAAACTCTGTTCCCTAGCCACCAACTCCATCCCATTCCCTGGCCACTGTCAGAGCTGAACCAGACTGTTCACAACCTTGGCATCCGATTTGACCCGGAGATGAGCTTCTGACCACATATCCGCTCCATCACCAAAACCGTCTACTTCCACCTCCGTAATATCGCCCGTGTCCGACCCTGCCTCAGCTCATCTGCTGCTGAAACCCTCATCCATGCCTTTGTTACCTCTAGACTCGACTATTCCAAAGCTCTCCTGGCCGGTCTCTCATTTTCCACCCTGCTTAAACTTGAGCTCATCCAAAACTCTGCTGCCCATATCCTAATTCACACCAAGTCCCGTTCACCTATTACCCGTGTTCGCTGACCTACATTGGTTCCTGGTCCGGCAACATCTCGATTTTAAAATTCTCATCCTTGTTTTCAAATTCCTCCATGGCCTCAACCCATGTTTGCATGCATTTGTTAAATTATAATAGAACTAATAATAATAGAAATAATAGTGACGCACACTTAAACCGAATGTAAACGTACACAAGCTTAAAATGAGTCCATCTCCTAATAAGTGTTTTTAAATTAATTTGCCTCACGCATAACCATTTAATTTGAATTATGAACTGCATTTTTATTTTTGGACATAGGCACTACACTGGGTCTTCAAATTTAGCACCAAAAGTAGCCCAGTGTAAAGAGAATAGACTGATGGACTACAAAGATGTGTCCACTTATCTACATAAGTGTATTCATGAGAAATGATGGCAGATCCAAAGATCTGCTCACATCCTCCCCAGATTGAAAGGGTGATCTTTCAAGGTGAATGTACTACAAAAATAAAGATAGCGTACAGGGGAACAAAAAAAGAGTAATAAAAAAAGAAAAAATTATAAGTGCTTCCAATATTTGCCAATAGTAATTTTGCAACTACAATAGCAAGTAAAAAAGGTTTTTTTTTATATTAGAGCAGGATTTTAAATATCCAAATTTTCCTTTGTTTGTTAAATGCTAGCTCAACAATTCTGAAAGGACACCATGTCTTGTTTTAGAAACAGAAGGGTGGTACAAACTATGTCATTTATCAGGGATCTTTCAGGCTGACATTGAAAAAGTTGAGGCCTCTGACCAATCAGTACATCACGTCAGCACCTGAATCGTATCCTTTTCTGTCTATCACTTTGCAGGTGAAGCAGATGATTGTATTCAGTCACAGCAATGATTAATGAGTTCCTCTGTAGATTTGGGACAGCCTATCAATCATGTCATTAGAGAGAATGTGCCCTGAAAGAGGCAGTCCTCAGCCAAGGAATAACTGCATTCATCTTAATCTATGTATGCATCCAGCCAGCCAAGTCAGGGTCACTATGATGGAAAACAATAATCTTTTCTTGGACAAATTACTTTGCAAAGTCAGGCATTTCTTCAGATTCTGAACTGCATATTTATTTTAGGATACTGACTGATGGTTTACCACTGAGACAATACTTCAGACTGAAAGTTATTTTAATGAACAATAATGTTACCACAAAGTATACACAGGCAGGTGATGCATACTACTGCCACTTTCTCTAATGCTTAACACACTGCACTTTTTGAATATAGAAGTGAAGCTTTTCCATGCTATAAAGCAACTACGCTTTACATTTCAGATATGTATATGAGGAAGATTGGTAGGACTGGTTATGAATAATCCAGTATATAAACAACCCAAACATATTTAAGCAATTTGTTTATGGCTTGATTTGTTGAATAGTAAAACATCTTCTATGTGAATCTAGCGTGCATTTTTTCTGTCACATTCTGTAACATTTCAACATTACAAGTGCATATATAAAATTGTCTTGCAGTTGGTTGGCTCAACTTTTGTATTCATAAACAGCAATAATTCAGGACGAAACAGGTATGTAACATATGAATTAAACATGACAAAAGTAGGTAGATTAAGTTCTATTAAGGACACATGAAAACAATGAGTTAAGCAAACAGTCAACAACAGATACCAATAAAAGGAGATGCTAAAACACTAAAACCACTCCAAAAACTTCTTGAAAATCTTTTGAGTTCTCCACTGACCTGAGGACTTACTACTGAATATAGGATATTTGTCTCATTATGCATCTGTGAAGCGCCTTGGGATGGTTTTTAACGTTAAAGGTGCTATATAAAAACAATTTGTTGTTGTTTATTTTCTGTGTTTGAAATGTCTGTGGTATTGTTTTCGGTCAAAGGTCTGTGCCTAAGTGAGAAGCATGAGCCTTGAGTTAATGCAAGTTTCCAGATCCAGATTATTCGCTAGAGACTCAAGCCAGCACGTTATAGCTCTTAGCATGCACTATTGTGGAACTTCTAGAATTTATGATGAATAACAGGCATTTCATGTTTTGTCACACTTTGGGTATCACACTATGAGTACCATGCCCGTATGTGTACAAATTTCTGTGTCACACTCACAATAGACTAGGTAGGGATCATTTCAATCACTGAAATGTAAGCAGGAATTTTAACTACCAATCATGATGTTCAAAAAAGTACAAATCAGTAAGGCACACAGTAACAGCTACCAATAAAAGAAATGAAAAGGCGAACTAATTAAACCCTTTTGGCCAGAATCTAACCTGAACACATTATTGGAAATCAGATTTGTAACAATAATAGACATTAAAATTACAGATATTTAGAAGAAAATTATTAAACTTACCTTATATCATAGCATTTTCTATGTTAAAAATGCCTCAAATAGTGTTTCCATTGAAGGCATGTACTTGAACCTGGAGTTCATTTAGGTTTCCAAACCTATAACTGTTAGCTGAAAAGACTCAAGCTAATAAACTACAACATGCGCCTGTGATACAACTTCTCAATTACTCGTATGTACAACTTCTAGAAATTATTAGGATTGTCAGCAAGTCTGGCCATTAACAGAGCGTGTCTGTACTTGCTGTTTGTAACCCCAAACCCCTTCAATGGAAAATTACTGAGAAGGAAAACCCCCATGGAAATCATTTTAAGGAGTAACCAGAATTTGTGTTCTTTTAATGAAACATTTACATCTTCAAATTTTCTGACGTAATTTTGAAAGTAAAATTCGGCATACGAGATACTAGCTGAAGTCCCGCAACTACAGTTAGCAAGTACTGTAAGAGAAATGAACAGACACAGCTGAGCAAAAAAATGGTGATTGAGGATAGACTCTGAGCAGATCTTCAGATTTTGTAATATATTCTAAATGATTACAGCAGTGACATTTTTATGTTTATATGAACATTTGCTGTATTTCTTTTGAGTCCGAATATATAAACAGTAGCCAGAAGACTGCACCATTATTTCAGTTTGTAGGGAGTTTTAAACAAAAGTCTTGTATTTACATTTGAAGTTTATTTTGGTAACACTAAATACTGTTTCAGAGATATTTGGTCAAAAAAGAAAAAGCAAAAATTGGTTTTCTTAAATTTTATATATATTTTTTTTAGCTTTCCCCCCCCCCCCCCCATTAAGACAGAAAATCTTTAACTGTTGATATTTCTAAACGTTAAACAAATTGTAAGATGGCAAATAAAAATTGATGAAAACTAGCACTTCATCTTATATATTTTGAAACAATGATGCCTAAATATCCACATAAATGTGGAATAAATGTATTTGCCAGTCACTAAAGGAGAACAAATGGATGGTTTGAGATTATACTTGAAACAAACATGGCTTAAATCATGACTGCTGAATATGGATTTACCAAAATAACTTTTCCTCAGTCCAGGTATATTTTGGAATTATATTGACTTGTAACACTTTTTCAAGTCTGCACCCTGTAGCTTAAATTACAATTTGCTCAACAAATCAAAATTTTAATATACTGAATTGCATTGACAAATAAACTATTCACAAGTATATAATTTTGAACAATATTTAAATGCAGAATATTACAATTAATTGTCACTTACTTTTCTGTACACAATTTTCTTGCTTTTTGTAGTTGGGCTTCAATCCATTTAGGTCTTTGCTTTTCCAGACAATTGATGACCTTCTGTATTATTGGTGTGGGACTTTCCTTTTCCTGTCCCATAATGCTCTGCAGACATTCACTCAGCAAACCCAGTTTATCTTTACTCCATCTATCTATTGTAACACTTGTCAAAAACTCTATGACATTTCCATCTTCTAGTGTTTGACAAATAATCATAATAACATACCAAAGAAGGCATGACTTTCTGAGTTCAGGAATATTGTTACGAAGTTTTTTTTCTGCCAAGTTGAAGAGGTATTTAATTGTTGAAGGCAATGAAGCAATTGCTGCAGGCAGGTTACCAATTACAACTGAAACAGCTTGAGCTACAAGTATTGTGAAATCTGAAAGGAAAATATTAATGATCATAATTAGCATTATTACTCTTAACATCTCTTGCAGGACTATGTCTCTATATACCTACAGTAAATTAATATTTTCAGTATATTTATAAAGTTTTATCAGTGTAATTTTCTGTAATATTCCTGTAATGTTGCCTAGGCCCTAAACTCTGGAATTCCCTGCCTAAAACCTCTCTGCCTCTCTAACTCTCTTTCCTCCTTTAAGATGCTCCTTAAAACCTACCTCTGACCTAGCTTTTGGTCATCTGCTCTAATTTCTCTTTATGTGGCTCGGTGTCAAGTTTTTTGTCTTATAATGCTCCTGTGAAGCGCCTTGGAATGTTTTACTACATTAAAGGCACTATATAAATATAAGTTGTTGTTGTAATATGGGCCCTAATTTTATTGTGGGGCAGGATCGTTCTGTGCGAGGGACCTGGGCAAGTAACAAGCTGACATATCAAGGCCCGTAAGATTTTAACTCCAGGGCTTAATTTCTATATCCAGGCACTGGCTACTGCCTGAACCCGGCAGAAGTTACTGCCTGGCCGGCTGGGGGGGCGGGGGGCGAAGATTCAGGTGGCAGGAGGTCACTGCCATGGACCCGCGGGAATTGGGGGAGGGGAAGCCCAGGTACAAGACAGGCCCAAGCTTTCCTTGTGCGCCCCACAAAGAAACCTAAAAAATCTTTTTAAAAACTTACCTGCCTGGGTTTCTTCAGGTCCTCGATCCAGCTTCCAGCAGGTTTGGCCTACTAGGGAAACTGTCACTGTTCCCCTGCTCACGCCTCCAGTTAAAATAGCATATCACGCCCTGATGATATCAGTGGAGCCTGATCTACATATTTAATGAGGACCCCGTCGGTTTGGGGCAGTTCTCCTTGTCGCCTGCAATTTAAAATGTGGTCAGATCGGGGCGGGAAAGGAGTGGGCAAGTCCTCCACTCCATTTTAACTGCCTGTCAGCCTGCTTTCCGCCAGGCGTGGGGAGTTAAAATCGGGACCATTATTTCGGTTGAGGTTGTTGATTGATAAGTGAAACCAAAATGGCTGAGTATTGTATCAAAATCGCCCTGATATAAGTTTTCCTGAACTAAAAATCTTTCAGTATATGTTATTACCCAATCTTCAATGTTGATGCCATCTGCATCTGATATATGCTAATATTTCCAGAATATAAGCAGTCTTTTGGGAAATCTATCATATCCAGAGGAAAGCACAGGTTCAGGAAAGGGAGGGTGTGACTGTTAGGGAGCCGGGTAGCAGGCATTTAGGAGAGGTTGAGAAGGAGGTCCCACAGACACTGGTCTTGTCCAACAGGTATAATGACAGGAAGAAGAAGAAAAAGAAGAAGAAGAATGTACTTGCTACCTGTGAGGACAAGGAGAAAGACTGCAGGAAGGACAACCGTAATGCAGACCAAGGCACCGTGGCTCAGAAGGCTGTCCAAGAAGGGAAGAGCAGAATAGAAATGTGGTAGTGATGGGGGTCTCTATAATTAGGGGGATAGATAGCGTCCTCTGCAGCCAAGAACGAGAATCCCGAAGGGTGTGTGACCTACCCGGTGCCAGTGTAAGGGACATCTCATAGCGGCTGGCGAGGAACTCGGAAAAGGAGGGGTTAAATCCAGTTGTCGTGGTCCATGTTGGAACAAACGACATAGGTAGGAATGGGGAGCAGGTCCTGCTGACAGAGTATCAGGAGTTAGGCTCTAAATTGAAAAGCAAGACCTCGAGGGTAATAATCTCTGGATTATTGCTCGAGCCACATGCAAATTGGCATAGAAGCAGACAGATCAGGAGAATTAACACGTGGCTAAAGGGCTGGTGTGGGAAAGAGGGGTTCCTTTTCATGGGACACTGGCACCAGTTCTGGGACAGGAAGGAACCGTACCGATGGGATGGGCTCCACCTGAACCGGGATGGGACCCGTGTCCTAGCGGAAAGGGTAAATGGGGAGGTGGCAATGGGAATAAACTAGTAAGATGGGGGGAGGGATCTACAAGAAACGTAACCAGCCTAAATATAAACAAAACAGGAAAAGAAAGCATTGGAAAGAATAAAATATACGGAGGACATTGATGGCAAGGGAATAAATAGGGTTATATAACAGGAGTCTAAAAAGAAGGTTAAACATAAAGTGAGAGGAAATCCTATTAAAAATTAGCTAAACTGTCTGTACAGCAATGCACACAGGGTCCGTAATAAAACAGGGGACCTGGAGGCAATCACGCGTTGCGAGGAACCAGACATAGTAGGGATTACTGAGACATGGTTACAGAAAAATCAGGACTGGGAATTAAACATTGCAGGGTATAACATATTTAAAAAAGATAGAGAAGGGAAAAGGGGAGGTGGAGTAGCTGTACTTATTAGGGATAACATAATGGCAGTAGAAAAAAGTGACGCAGCTATCAGTAAGACAAAAATAGAATCCATATGGATAGAGATAAAAGATAATAAAGGATCAATCACACCAATAAGTGTAGTCTACAGACCACCTAATAGTGGAAGGGAGGTGGAGGAAGAAATATGCAGGCAAATTAGGGAAATGAGTAAAAAACATAGAATAATAATCATGGGGGATTTCAACTACCCCGATATTAATTGGACAGAAAAGGTAGGTAAAGGGGATAAGGGAATGGAGTTCCTACAATGTGTACAGGACTCCTTTCTAACCCAATATGTAAAAAGCCCAACAAGAGAGGATTCGCTATTGGATCTAGTAATGGGGAATGAACCAGAGCAGATAAGAAAAGTAAAAGTAGGGGAACATCTAGGCAATAGTGACCATAATATAATATGCTTTAAGATGATAATTGAGAAGGACATAAGTATGACAAAAACCAGGTTAATAGATTGGAGAAAAATATATTTTATGGAGCTGAGAATAGAACTTGGGAAAATAAAATCGGCAACAATATTGGCAAACAACGATGCAGAACAACGTTTAAAATAGTGTTCAACAGAGTGTAGGAAAAATATATGCTGCTAAAAGGAAAAGAACAAACTAAACACCAATGAGACTCCATGGATGAATAAAGCCATAAGGGAACAATTGAGGGTAAGGAAAGAGGCATACATTAAGAACATGGACAGCAGGGGAGTGCATGATAAGGGAGAATACGAAGAGATTAGGAGAGAAGTCAAAAAAACAATTAGGAAGGCAAAGAGGAACTATGAAATTTAATTATCAAGGAACATAAAACAAAATAGTAAAATATTTTACAGGCACATCAATAAAAAAGGAACGTTGGGATGGGAATAGGGCCATTAAGGGATAGACAGGATGATACCACCGGTAACGATAGAGAGATGGCAGAAATATTAAAGAATTATTTTGCTTCAGTATTTACCAGGGTGTTTTAAAACAGGTGGACATAGCATTGGATGATGAGATTAGTAATGAGATAAGTGCATTTAAAATAAAAAGAGGGGATATATTAAATAAACTAATCAATCTCAAAGAGGATAAAACCCCTGATCTGGATGGATTGCATCCACGCATTTCAAAAGAATCTAGGGAAGAGATAGCAGAGGCATTACTACACATATTTAATAATTCATTAGAAAAAGGTGTAGTGCCAGAAGACAGGCGGATAACTAACATAATACCTATATTCAAGAAGGGGGATAGAACATATCCAAGGAATTATAGACCAGTCGCTTAACATCGGTGGTAGAAAATATAATGGAATCCCTACTAAAGGAGAAAATAGAAGAACATCTAGAAACCAAAAATATAATGGCCCAAAAATTAGTCCCGCGACGCGAGAGTACGCACTGCGTACTCTCGCGTATTCTGTCTCCAATTGCCGGTTTTCTGCATGCACTGCGCATGCGCTGAAAACCGGCACTTGGTTTTTGGAAAAGGGGGCGGTTCCTCGGTGCACCGCGTGCGCGCTACAGGCTGCACGCACGCTGTGCACTTAGTGCTTTGGACGCGCAGGTAAGGACGGAAGATTTTAGAAATGAAAAAAGGAGGAGTAAGACCCACTTTTAACAAGGTAAGTAGTGAATTAAGTATTATTTTGAATTTTTTTTTAACAGGTATATCTTTTTTAGAGACTTTAAAGACAGCTAAGTTTATTTTTATAACTTTTTAAAAGATTTTAAATTTTTTCAAAAATTGAATTTTTTATTTAAAATGGTTAATTTATTTAACTATACTTATTTTATTAATGTGATGGTTTTTTTTTATTTAATTGAGGTTTAGCTGTTATTTTGGGGGTGTGTAAGATTCATAGCTTTCACAGCACTTATGTGAAACTTATGAATGGAAGATGGTGTGCTGCCATTGGCTCTAACTGAGTCACGTGATCCCACAGCTCGCACGAATTCACTACGCCGGTGGGATACGCAAGCACTGCCCAGCTGATGTCTAGAACATCAAGTTCGTGCGAGCTGGATCTGAAAAAGCCAACGCGGAGTGAGAGATCGCGGGGAAGCCTTACCCCCGCGTCAACACTCAGTCTTTAATTTCTGGGCCAATAAGTAATAGTCAGCATGGATTTCAAAAGGGAAAGTCTTGCTTGACCAATCTCATTGAATTTTTTGAAGAGGTAACAGAGAGAGTAGACAATGGTAATGCAGTAGATGTAATTTATTTAGATTTTCAAAAGGCCTTCGATAAGGTACTCCATAATAGACTGATGAACAAGTTCAGAGAATGCGGAGTCAGGGGACAAGTAGCAGAATGGATAGCTAGCTGGCTTCAAGACAGAAAGCAGAGAGTAGGGTTAAAGGGTAGCTATTCACAGTGGCAGAAGGTGAGTTGTGGTGTTCCACAAGGATCAGTGCTGGGAACACTTGTTCACAATTTATATTAACGATTTAGAATTTGGCATCAAAAACACAATTTCTAAATTTGCGGATGGCACCAAATTGGGAGGGATAGTCAATACTGAGGACGAGTACAACAAATTACAGGAGGACATTAATAAACTTGCAGAATGGGCATATAATTGGCAAATGAAGTTCAACACAGATAAATGTGAGGTATTACATTTTGGTTGGAAGAATAGGGAGGTCACTTATTACTTGGAGGGTGCGAGTCTAAGTGGGATAGAGGAACAAAGGGATCTCAGAGTACAAATACACAAATCACTAAAAGTTGCAACACAAAAAAAAAGCAAACCAAGCACACGGGTTTATTTCTAGA
The DNA here is from genome assembly GCA_030390025.1 of Squalus acanthias. NCBI lineage: Eukaryota > Metazoa > Chordata > Chondrichthyes > Squaliformes > Squalidae > Squalus > Squalus acanthias. The sequence goes on from CM059425.1 coordinate 162,010,088, forward strand.
GGGATAGAATTGAAAAGTAGGGAAGTTATGCTAAACCTGTATCGAACCTTGGTTAGACCACACTTAGAGTACTGCGTACAGTTCTGGTCGCCATATTATAAAAAGAATATAGAGGCACTGGAGAGGGTGCAGAGAAGATTTACAAGGATGATACCAGAATTGCAAGGGTATACATATCATGAAAGGATGAACAGGCTGGGTCTCTTTTTCTCTTGAAAAAGGTCTAAGGGGTGACCTAATAGAGGTCTTTAAAATTATGAAAGGTTTTGATAGAGTGGATACAGAGAGAATGTTTCCACTTGTGGGGAGGAGCATAACTAATCAATATAAGCTAGTCACCAAGAAATCCAATAGGGAATTCAGAAGAAACTTCTTTACCCAAAGAGTGGTGAGAATGTGGAACTCACTATCATAGGGAGTGGTTGAAGCGAATAGTATAAATGCATTTAAGGGGAGGCTAGACATGCATATGAGGGAGAAGGGAATAAAGGGTTAGGCTGATAGATTTAGATGAGGAAAGACAGGAGGAGGCTCGAGTGGAGCATAAACGCCGGCATAGACTGGTTGGGCTGAATGGCCTGTTTCTGTGCCGTATATCCTATGTAATCCTATGTAACTTAGGAAAATTAAAATTGCTATCAACTGTACCGCAAACTTTTTAACAAAATATTTAATCATAATCTTTGAACAAGTAGTTTCATGTAGCTCATACCCAAGTATTCTCTAAGACCACAAATCAAATACATTTAATTATTTATCCCATTCTTAAAACAGACATAAAAGTTTTTTTTTAAATTATTTGTTGCTAGGAGTTACATGATTCATTTTCATTACCAGAGAACAAGACATTGAATTTAATTTATCAGCTTCAACAAAAGGACACTTACTTTTTCCAGATTCTCTTCTTTTAAATTCCCGTGGTATGTAATCCCAATCTTTCGGAATTTTACTGAGCAAACTTTCAGGAAGCATTTGCTTATGATGACATGTGCCAGGAATCTCTACTGCTTGCCACACAAGAACCAAAGAGATGACCTGCTTTACAATTGTCTTGATTGCTTTGGATATGTAGAGTTTCAGACACCTTAGCACCTCTGACTTATCTGCAGCTGCAAGTGGTGATAATATTAATCAACTTTCAAACTTACTACTTAAGATAAATTGCATTTAATATTCATACACAGTGGAATCCTGTTATAGTTAGTCTTTTTTTGCTAACACAAAATATAACTTCATCAGAAGTTTTACTGTATTTGGCGCCAGTTGCCTTAGTTTTACTCACTAGCATTTTAACAAAGATAGACAACAATTTCAGGTTTGGTTACAGTAAACAGTCACCTTGGACTGAATTTAAATGGGGAAGGCGGGTTGGGAGCGGGAGTTTCCGAAGCAGTCGGAAAAACCGGGAGAACGGGTTTCCTGCAGGCCCTGCCGAAGTTAACGGCAGGGCTTGACTTGCATGGGAAGCCTGTTTCCCACCCGCAGCCAGCCAGATTGAGAGGCTGGCTGGCTCCGGGCATGTAGGCCTTTGGCACTAGGCTGCAGAGCGGAGGAAGGGAGGGGTCGCGTGGGAGCCAGGGGAGTGGCCGGAGGAGCGGGGGGAGGGTGGGGCATCACAAGTGATCACAGGCCAGGAGGAGCACGGGGGGCAGGCGCAGGCATGGAGGGGGGTGGAGCCTCGTGGTGGGGAAGAGGCCTGGGGTGGTGGGGATGCCTATGGAGGGAAGGGGGGGGAGGAAGGAATTGGCCTGGGGGAGAGGTCGCCGATCGCGGGGGGTGGGTTAGGTAGGGACCCAGAAGATAAGTGTAAAGGCACTTACCTCCTGGATCCAGCAGTCCTCACCTTGCATTAGCTGGCGGGTTTCACAAGGTGTGCAAAACCTGACCAGCTTAAGTTAAATTCAAAATGGAGGTTAAAGCAGAGGCTTCCAGTCTTATTATAATATTTAAATAGACGACTCGTCTCCTTGCAGCAGATTGGCTGTCCACTGCCCCGTCTCTGTTAAAACCAGAAGTGAGCGGGTTGGAGGCGGGTTCAGGTCAGGATTCAGATTTTTAACACTTTAACGTTCCACACGCCCCCAACCCACCCTTTTTTTAGGTTAAAATTCCCCCCCTCAGGTTAAAATCCCCCCCCCCTCAGGTTAAAATTTCCCCCCCCCTCAGGTTAAAATTACCCCCCTCATCTCTAAAGTACTGCATTCTCAACATTTAATCCAAAGAAATTGCTAAATTCTGTTTTTTTCAGATTATGAGCCTAACTACACTCTGCAGAAAAATATTGATTCTGAATCCTGTTGGTACATTGACATGAACACATTAAACGATGTAATTGAGAGCATTGACCAGCACACAAACACTAAATAATTTATCGATTAACTACAATATTACTATATTATATCAAGCAGCTACTTAGAAATGTGTTTGTCATGAAATGTACCTGATTTTTGGCAGCCGAGCTAGAGGTCTAAATCAATTTATCGGGTTAAATTGCAACTAAAATTAAAATGACAACTTTTTGAATAGGTCTATAACAGAGTTGTAATTGGTTACGCAAGTGTAATGCTCCGCGAGTAATCCTCACAGATATCCTACAATTGGACTCAATATGCTTGAGTTCAGGATGGGTAAAGGCAGCTAGTGAACCCCACAAGAAACTGTGGGGGTGAAATTCGATAAGGCCCGAAAACAGGCGGGGGCACTGCGAGGCGAGATTTGCTCGTGCCCATTTAGAAAGCGCAGGCAGCACGTTAATTTGATGTTGCCTGCAAATCTGAATGATTTTAGTGCACAGCCCAGCGATGAACACGCTGCTTCAAGCTGTGCGCTCAGCAGGAGGCCCAAAGTTTTCTTAAAGCAAGGCTGTCAGTTTTGAAAGCAGTCTCGAGCCCTTAAAAGATGACTGCCTTCTGAAAAATAAATTAAAAATCATTCAAAAATAGCCAGTCTCCAGCCCTTAAAGCTCAACTGCCTTCTGATAAAAAAATTAAAAATCATTCCAAATTAGACAGTCTTCAGCTCTTAAAGCTGAACTGCCTTCTGCACGTAAAAAATGGTAAAAGTGCTTTAGTGCCAACACAAATGGCTCAACAGGCCAGGGAAAGGGCACCTAGGATCTTACACGCAGCACTCCAGCTTTGTGCAGGGGGTCAAAACTGGAAGAGAGGTACTCTAGCTACAGGGGACCAGGAGGCCCTCCAGACAGAAGGATGTGGGGCCAGATCGCTGAGGCAGTCACTGCCAGCAGTGTCGTCCCCAGGACCTGGCTCCCGTGCCCAAAGAAGTTTCATGACCTCAGACAAGTGGTCTAGGTCAGTGAATGCATCTTCAAAAGCCGTCTCCTACCAACTGCACCACTAGTCTCACAAACTATCCAATGCACGACCTCCCCCAATCACTCACCTAACAAAAACCTCTACCAAACACGAGGCACACCTCACATTCCAAGCTTCACCTCACCCCTTTGGAGGAGACGGTGCTGGCCATTCTTGGCAGGGACATGGCTGAGCCCTTGGCCAGCGGCGGGGCTGAAAGAATACAAGATGCCGGTATCCTCATACATTATCCTCCTTCTCATATCCCACTTCCCCCTCATCCCACAATATCGTCTGATGTACAAGCTGCACATGCTTTCCCACCCTCCCCTCACCACAACCCTACCCTTGTGCCTTACTCATTTCAGACACCCAAGAAATCCAGCCTGCCCAGCCAATGGTTCACCAAGAAGAGGGAGAGGAGAGTGAAGAAGAAGAAACACCGTCACTCGATTTTACACTCGCAGCCACCAGCTCCTCGAGGTTGACCTGCAAGGCCATCTGCAGTGTCCTCCACTGAAAGTTAACAGCCTTCTACCAGCCATGCTGCAGCCACTGGGGAAGCGTTGCGTAACATCACTAGGAAAGGCAAAGGCACACTTAGGACAGTCACGAAGGGAATGCACAGGGTGATTAGTTGATTTTTTGATGTAATATTGAATGCATATATGGATAAACTTGCACTGGAAAGTTTGCTTTGTGGTGGCTTTTGGGGTTGTGGTCACTGGTACTGCAGGTGGATGATTCAATCTCGGATATCCCAGCCAGAAAGGGGCTTCTTCCTCTTCTGCTTCTTCCTCTTCCCTCTGCAAGCAGCTTGTTCCCTTTGCTGCATCTCCAGAACTGGGAGCAAGTGGTCTTCTCGGAGGTCTTGCTTTAACATCCAAAGCCTACAAGCGTCCAGCAGCACTCCCTGCACACTTTAACAATTTTTTTAATGTCTTGCACCAAGCCACTACTCCAATAAGATGTAAAAAACAATCCAAAATCTGAAATTGAAACTTACCTGTAAGATGTGTGTGTCCCTCTAAGAAGCGCTGACAGCATCTCTGTACAACTGCTGCACGCACATTCTTCCGTGCATGGTTAGGAGAGGGCGGTATGGAAAGTGGTGACATCCAAAATTGCTGTCATGCATCAATTCAGGCGTTGCACGCCGATTTTTTTTTATATTCGTTTTTATGGGATGTGGGCATTTCTGGCAAGACCAGCATTTATTGCCCATCCCTAATTGCCCTTGAGAAGGTGGTGGTGAGCCGCCTTCTTGAACCGCTGCAGTCCGTGTGGTGAAGGTACTCCCACGGTGCTGTTAGTTAGGGAGTTCCAGGATTTTGACCTAGCGACGATGAAGGATCGGTGATATACTTCTAAGTCAGGATGGTGTGTGACTTGGAGGGGAACTTGGAGGTGGTGGTGTTCCCATGCTGTCCTTGTCCTTCTAGGTGGAAGAAGTCGCAGGTTTGGGAGGTGCTGCCGAAGAAGCCTTGGCGATTTGCTGCAGTGCGTCTTGTAGATGGTGCAGCCACGGTACGCCGGTGGTGGAGGGAGTGAATGTTTAAGGTGGTGGATGGGGAGCCAATCAAGTGGGCTGCTTTGTCCTGGATGGTGTCAAGCTTCTTGAGTGTTGATGGAGCTGCACTCATCCAGGCATGTGGAGAGTATTCCATCACATTCCTTACTTATGCCTTGTAGATGGTGGAAAGGCTTGGGGAGTCAGGAGGTGAGACACTCGCCGCAGAATACCTAGCCTCTGACCTGCTCTTGTTGCCACAGTATTTATGTGGCTGGTGCAGTTAAGTTTCTGGTCAATAGTGACCCCTAGGATGTTGATGGTGGGGGATTCGGTGATGGTAATGCCGTTGAATGTCTTGGGGAGGTGGTTAGACTCTCGCTAGTTGGAGATAGTCATTGCCTGGCACTTCTGTGGCGCGAATGTTACCTGCCACTTATCAGCCCAAGCCTAAACGTCGTCCAGGTCTTTTTGCACGCGGGCATGGACTGCTTCATTATCTGAGGAGTTGTGAATGGCGATATACTTCTAAGTCAGGATGGTGTGTGACTTGGAGGAGAACTTGGAGGTGGGGGTGTTCTCATGATCCTTCATTGTGAATTGAGTTGTGCAGTCATCAGCGAACATCCCCATTTCTGACCTTATGTTGAAGGGAAGGTCATTGATGAAGCAGCTGAAGATGGTTGGGCCTAGGACACTGCCCTGAGGAACTCCTGCAGTGATGTCCTGGGGCTGTGATGATTGACCTTCAACCACCACAACCATCTTCCTTTGTGCTAGGTATGCCAGTCAGTGGAGCGTTTTCCCCCCCCGATTCCCATTGACTTCACTTTTACCAGGGCTCCTTGATGCCACACTCGGTCAAATGCAGCATTGCTGTCAAGGGCAGCGCTCTCACCTCACCTCTGGAATTCAGCTCCTTTGTCCATGTTTGGACCAAGGCTGTAATGAGGTCGGGAGCCGAGCAGTCTTGGCAGAACCCAAACTGGGCATCAGTGATCAGGTTATTGGTGAGTAAGTGCCGCTTGATAGCACTGTCGATGACACCTTCCATCACTTTGCTGATGATTGAGTGTAGACTGATGGGGCGGTAATTGGCTGGGTTGGATTTGTCTTGCTTTTTGTGGACAGGACATACCTGGGCAGTTTGCCACATTGTCGGATAGATGCCAGTGTTGTAGCTGTACTGGAGCAGCTTGGCTAGCGGCGCGGCTAGTTCTGGAGCACAAGACGTTACGATCGGCATATCCACATGGAAGAGGTGAGCGCAGCCAACAGCAGCGCTGCCAACTGCAGCACTGCAGCCCTCTCCAAAACGGCAGCCGCCGTGTTCCACGCTGGAAGCAGGTAGAAGCAAGGTGGCCACCATTTATTCAACAAAACCGGCCTTAACGGCTGGCGCTACAGCCTCAAATATCGCAGCCTGTGTATTTATCAGGACAGAATTAAGCTTGGCTGTGATGGCCACTATGATCAAACAGCCTGCTAATATTTGCTGTCTAGGCTGACATGAAGAAATTCCACTTCCAGTCACTTCCTTCAGGAGAGGACAGGAGAAGAGGGAAGAAAATTGGGAAAGAAAGAGAAAAATACACAGAAGTGCAAATATTATTTTAAATTAAATGGGGTTAATTTTGAAATAAACATCCCAAAGTGAAAAGTAGTTTTTTTACTGGCAATAAGTTAGGGGCCTGCAAATCAGCAAGGCCAATATCCCAATGTAAGTGCCAGAATCAAGGACCCGGAAGACGGATCATGGGAATGCTCCGGAAGCACAAAGGAATTTGGGGAAGCATTTTAAAGGTGCACAATCGGTGCAAATGGCTTCCACCCAATTTACTTGCTCTGAAAATTCCCGATGCCATATTTACACTACTAATGCACTAAAAATGGTGTGGGAACTCGTTTGTTAAATATTGAACTTAGTTATATTATTGTCCAATGTTTATGTATGGTTTCCAACTTGTAAATCAAAAATTAAATTTTAATCCTAGCCCCCATATTCAACGGCCGGGAATTTACAGTCGGGATGACGGCAAACTGGCAGCATTCGCCGTCATTCCGCCTTTGAAACCGTGCGCAACTTCGGGATTTGGCGCATGCGGAAATTCTGAAGTTGCGGTCTGTTATTCACAGCTCCGATACAGGCTGCGCTGTGCCCCCCCCCACAACCCCAGAGCCGGCAATCAGTGTAATCACCCAAATCAGGGAAACTGACAATATGTTCGGCTCTTCCGTAGTAAATACGCTGTTAAATTCCCCACTAAAAGTTAGATCCAAAGGGATTAGGTGTAACTGGGGGTTTAACAGCGTATTGACTGCTAAACAAAGGTTAAGGGCCAAAAAAACTAATTTTAATTTTGTGCATTGTGAAATTTGTCCATTTTAATAAATATTTTAGAAACATAGGGGTAAAAATTGGGTAGCGCCCCAAAAAGGTTAGCGCCCCCGCGGCTCATTTTCCCAGGTAGCGCCCCGAGAGGGAGGAGGAGTGCTGCTGGAAGTGCCCCGCATACCCTTTTGGGGCGCTGCGAGCCAATATCCCTGCGGCACGTCGCGCCGCGGTACTGTAGGCCTTCCTGCCCTTATTAAAGGAGAGGGCCCTGGCACAGCGCATCACCAGGGATCGGGAGTGCCGACAAACGAACCCGGCACTCAAGAGGAGTGCCGGGCTCATGGAGAGCAGTCGGCACCCCGCTGGGGGGCTTCACGGGGGCCGGGGACAGCAACGGGGGCAGGTGCTGGCAGGCGGCCAGCAACAAAAATGGCCGCCCGCCACCTCCCCTTTAACTAGCGCCGCCCCGGCCGCAGGTAGGCCCCCCTGACCCTGTCGGACATAGTGTCCGGTGGTAAGTCGTGGGGGCGCCACCCAATATTACAGCCGGGGCGCGAGCGGGGCACTGCGCACGGTGATGACGTCATCGCTGGCGGCGCAGCGCCGCCACTAACCTCCCGCTGAATTTGCGCCTCCCGTTAGGGCGCTAACGGGAGGCGCAAATCAACCAAATTTAGTCCCCATAGAAATATAGTAAAATAGGAGCAGGAGTAGGCCATTCGGCCCTTCGAGCCTGCTCCGCCATTCAATATGATCATGGCTGATCCTCTATCTCAATACCATATTCCCGCTCTCTCCCCATACCCCTTGATGCCTTTTGTGTCTAGAAATCTATCTATCTCCTTCTTAAATATATTCAGTGACTTGGCCTCCACAGCTGTCTGTCGTAGAGAATTCCACAGGTTCACCACCTTCTGAGTGAAGAAAGTTCTCCTCATCTCAGTCCTAAATGTCCTACCCCGTATCCTGAGTCTGTGACCCCTCGTTCTAGACCGACCAGCCAATGGAAACATCCTCCCTGCATCCAGTCTGTCTAGCCCTGTCAGAATTTTATAAGTTTCCACGAGATCCCCTCTCATTCTTCTGATCTCTAGTGAATACAGGCCTAGTCGACCCAATCTCTCCTCATACGACAGTCCTGCCATCCCAGGAATCAGTCTCTATGGCAAGTATTTTAATTTTTAAGAAACTTTAAAAAAAAAAAAAAAATTTTTTAATGTTTGCCCATGTTTATTTCAGGTTTGTGTTTCCCCATGTGAGGGCCCCAATCTTTGTTTTGCTCTCTCTAACATTTTTGAAAAATTAGAATTTTAAGAGCTTCTTTGTTCGCTGTCTGTGAGAATTCTGCGTTTTGATTGGCTGCTTAGACAGCTTCTTGACATCACAGCAGCTCGCACAAGGGGATCCTCACTAACCTCCGTTGATTTGAATTGAATGCCGGAAAACCTAAAGTCCTCAACACAAAGATTGTGAGATCCTTGTGCGAAGCCTAATTCGGGGTCAGCGGCGAACGCCTTCGCTTCGTCACTGACCGCAAATTCCGGGCCGTTACGTTTTTAAATTCCAGCCTTTAAAAGTACTCACTCAGTTTTGGAATTAGTCAAAAATTACATATCTCAGGTGTTTCGTTTGCAGCTTTTTAAAATAATTCTGGTATTAATGCACGGAATTTGTGACCAGAAAATGCTATCCCTGCTCTGTTTCCTAAGAATTCCCTCCTCCCCCATAAGTTCAAAGCCAATATGATCATTTGTTTTTACTTTCTTTTCAACTGAAAAGATTTTAAAAAATTATTCATGAAAAAAAATCAATCTGCAACATTTTGTCAGTGGCTACGTTCTGTTCCTTAATCAAATTACAGTTCAATTTTCAACATTAATATGCATAAAAGTCACAAATAGATTATAATGTTGTTACATCACACCTGATAAATAATACAACTGATTCCACAGTTGGTGTTTGTCCATATAGCTTTCAAGAACAACACTGAGACATCTGGGCAATGATTTGCAGTACATCATCACCATCATGATTGCTTCTATCAATTTGGACTGTTCATCATTGTTTTTTTCCTTTGTTTGTGTATCATCAAACTTCTCTTGATCAATAGCTAGAAAACAAAACAAGCAATATGTTTTCAGAAAGAATATTCATACTTTGAGACTCATTCAGCTAACAAGATTTCAATGGCTGACGTAGGCATTTTTTCTTAGACTCATAATAAAGGGAATTTTCTTGAAGTCCCCTAGTCCCACTGGGTCAAACTTCCTCTAAGGATCCCCCCTGCCCTAGCATCTTTTTCTAGTTTCTCTCCAATCTCCCCTCATGCCCTCTCCGAGCTCATCTTGTCCATGAGACCCACCTCCTGCTCCCTCGACCCTTTTCCCACTAAACTGCTGACCACCCAACTTCCTTACCTGGCTCCCATGTTAGCTGATATTGTTTATGGTTCTCTCTCCTCAGGTACTGCTCCCCTCTCCTTCAAATCTGCCATCATCACCCCTCTCCTCAAAGAACCAACAGTTCTTACAAATTACCGCTCCATCTCCAACCTCCCTTTCCTCTCCAAAGTCCTTGAACGTGCTGTTGCCTCCCACATCCGTGCCCATCTTTCCCGCAACTCCATGCTTGAATCAGTCTAACCAGGTTTCCGTCCCTGCCACTGTACCGAAACGTCTCTTTTCAAAGTTAGAAATGATATCCTATGTGACTGTGACGAAGGTAAACTATCTCTCCTCATCCTTCTCGACCTACCTGCAGTCTTTGACATGGTTGACTATACCATCCTTCTCCAATGCCTTTCCACCATCGTCCAGCAGGGTGGGACTGCACTCACCTGGTTCCATTCTTATCTATCCAGTCGTAGCCAAAGAATCTTCTCTTCCTGCTCCCGCACCGTTTCCTCTGGTGTCCCCCAAGGATCTATCCTCGGCTCCCTCCTATTTCTCATCTACATGCTGCCCCTCGGTGACATCATCCGAAAACACAGCATCAGTTTCCACATGGACACTGATGACACCCAGTTCTACCTCACCACCACCTCTTTCGACCCCACCACTGTCTTTAAATTGTCAGACTGCATCTAGTACTGGATAAGCAAAAATTTCCTCCAACTAAATATTGGAACGACCGAAGCTATTGTTTTTGGTCCCTGCCACAAACACCATTCCCTAGCCACCGACTCCATCCCTCTCCCTGGCAACTGTTTGAGGCTGAACCAGACTGTTCGCAACCTTGGTGTGATTATTTGACCCTGAGATGAGCTTCCGACTACATATCCACGTCATCAGTAAGACCGCCTATTTCCACCTCCGTAACATCGCCCGACTCCGCCCCTGCCTCAGCTCATCTGCTGCTGAAACCCTCATCCATGCCTTTGTTACTTCTAGACTTGACTATTCCAACGCACTTCTGGCCGGCCTCCCACGTTCTACCCTCCGTAAACCTGAGGTCATCCAAAACTCTGCTGCCCGTTTCCTAACTTGCACCAAGACCCGTTCGCCCATCACCCCTGTGCTCGCTGACCTACATTGGCTCCTGGTTAAGCAATGCCTCAATTTTAAAATTCTCATCGTTGTTTTCAAATCCCTCCATGGCCTTGCCCCTCCTTATCTCTGTAATCTCTGTAATCTCCTCCAGCCCCACAACCCTCCGAGATATCTGCGCTCCTCCAATTTTGGCCTCTTCAGCATCCCCGATTTTAATTGCTCCACCATTGGTGACCGTGCCTTCAGCTGCCAAGGCCCTAAGCTCTGGAATTCCCTCCCTAAACCTCTCTGCCTCTCTTTCCTCCTTTAAGATGCTCTTTAAAACCTACCTCGCCATCTGTCCTAATATCTCCTTATGTGGCTTGTTGTCAAATTTTGTTTGATAACACTCCTGTTAAGCGCCTTGAGACATTTTACTATGTTAAAGGTGCTATATAAATACAGGTTGCTGTTGTTGTTGAGGTTAAGTATTGCATTGATGAAGAGACCCTGATTGCTACAGCACATCCACAAAAAAATGACACAATACAACGATCATAGCATAAATTATGAATAGAGGGGAAATAACAGCAGTATGCAGGAAACTGAGTGATATATGTTTCAGATAGTTAGATGTAAGGTACTGTTTGATTTTTTTCTTGTCTGAGCTCACTGCTTAGGGAGCTCCATAGAGCAGCACCAGAAGAAAACTGGAAGTTCCACTGGGTAGGGCTACAGTAAAACTGTAAGTTCAATGCAGCAGAACATTGGTAAAACAGGGAGCTGCTCTACAGAGTATGTCTATAATAAAATGAGAGGATGCATACATTAGAAATGGGTTAAAACTGGAAAACTAGGGGGGCGATTTTGTGAATGGGGGCGCGTTGGAGGCGGGACTGCTGCTTGTCGGGTTGATGTCCCGTCTCCATCGATTTGTGGCCAACCCATGCTATTTTCCCTTGATTGACCTTAGCAGGCTTAGCAAGTCAATTAAGGGAAAGCCGGTTGCAGAGCACGTCAATGTATGACATTTCATCTGTCAAAAATTTGTGACAGATGAATTGTCATCATTTGACAGCTCTGTGAAGCTGTCAAACAGTGACATTCTCTGTAGTTTGATGAGGTCTTGCATACAAGACCCTCATCAACCTTCTTTCTTTTGCAGAAATGAGATGGTTGTTGCATATGAGAATGCAACGGCCATCTCTCATCTGCAACACAGAGGTCCGAGAGTCTCCGCATACAAACCGACTAAAGCCTGCAGGAAGAAACAAAGGTAAGTACACTTTTAAAAACACTTTGCACTTACCTCAGATACTCACCTCTACACTCTTGCACCCATCACTTACCTTCACACCACACTTTTGCACCCCCCCGACCCCCGCAGACCCAGTACTCGCCTCACTGAGCTGGCGTGTTTTGGAGCCTTCGGGAAGCCCGCACTTGTGAGGGCAAAAAGGGGATAATCCTATTTTCTGCCTGTTAACTGCCTGTTAACAGGCAGTTAATAGGCTTTAATCCCTTCCCGCCTCCAAGGAGACGGGACCCAGCGCGGGACGGTTACCCGCCTCCCAGGAAGATGGCATGGAGGCGGGTTAACGGGGCGGGTTGGGCACCCGCCCCCAAATTCTGCCATTTTCCAGGCAGTCCCGCCCCCAGGGCTGGCAAAATCGCCCCCGTAGAGTTCCATAGAGAACACTCACAATTAAATGGAATTCCATAGATTACAACCAGTGCACACATGGGAGTTCCACAGAATAGCACCATATTCTTGAAAACATGTAATGAAAACCCAAAGTTTTTTCAGTTAAATGATACTTGCTGAGATCATGAAACATGAACATCAGTGAGACAGCTAGGCTGGAATTTTCTCAAGGGAGGTGGGTTGGGGGCGGGGGGCCTCCGAGGCGGGCGGAAAACTCGGGAGGCCGGGTTTCCTGTAGGCCCTGCCGACTTTAACGACGGGGTCTGATTTAAAGGCGAGGTCTCGGATTCCCGCCTGCAGCCAGCTAGATTGAGCGGGATCGCGGTGGGGGTCGGCCAGGGATCGGGGGGAGGTGGTCGGTCGAGAGGATCATGGCTAGCTTCATCATCATTGTTGGGGGAGGATGCCTGGGAAGGTGATTGGAGGCCTCGTGGTGGGGTCTCCGATCGCGGGGGGTGGGTTAGTTCGGGACCCTGGATCCAGGAGGTAGGTATAAAGCCACTTACCTCCTGGATGTAGCAGTCCCTGCCTCGGTTTAACTACCGGGTTTTGTAAATTGTGTGAAACCTGTCCACGGGCAGTTAAACACAAAATGGAGGGGAAAAAAGAGGCTTCCAGCCTCATTACAATATTTAAATGTCAGTAATGCCCCCTGGGAGCGGGTTGGCTGCCCGCCCCCAGCAAAACTGGACATGGGCGGGATGGGGGCGGTATCAGGTTAGGAATCCCATTTTTAACACTTTAACTGCCCCCACGCTCCAAACCCACCTGTTTTTGTGGGGAAAATTCCAGCCCTAATGTTTGAAATTATGGAAGTCAACGTTCAGACCAGAGGTCTGCTGAGTGCTCAGAGGAAGATGAAATACTCTTTCTGAAGTTTAATTTGAGCTTAATTAGATCAGTATAAGATGCCAAATGTGAAAAGGTCAGTGAAAATGCAAGAGGTAGCTGAAATGATAAACTATAGGGAGATCATGAACATGTTTACAGATAGAACACATATATTCAGCAAAGTGGTTCAATATCTGCATTTGATTTTCCTCAATATAGAGGAGAATGCATCATAAGTTTTTTCATAATTCAACAAAATCACTTCGAATGCTCATAATTCTTGCAATGTCCCATTGTGATAACATCGTCAGTTTACACATAATGTACCATCTTATCCTCAATCAACATCATTTCCTCAGATGATTCTTTTTTGATGAACTTTTGTAAGGATATCTGTGCTGGGGAAGGCAACATGTTTTTACTTTGGGATTTCGTCATAAGTATTAAGAACTGTCAGGTCAGGTCTAGTAAAGCAACATGTAAAATAAAGCTCCTACTACTTTCTTTCAACAATATTTCATGCCACCTAATTTAGCTACTGCTTTTCAAATTTAGAATGATTGTTGCACAGGTTTTGAGATAATCTGACATCTTTGGATGCTTCTGAAGTCTTTCAAAGATATCAAAATTACTTGGAGAACATTATTACAGTTCAACATTTTGCACATAAATTACTGTTTAAAAAGTGACAGTGGAATGTGGAAAGGTTACTTTCAATACCAAACATCTTGCAAAAATGAAATGCTAGAGCTGCTTGGAAATAGGCTTTTACAACAATTACAGCTGCATTATTACCAGACTGCTCCTTCACATCACTGGAGCATAATTTCATGATTTTAATGCAACACAAATTCGATACAAAATAGCTGTTCCTAGGCTATTTCTGAGCAGAAGTTTGAAAACATGAAAGACTGGAACTAGAGAGGATTGAGAGACACAATTGGGCATAAAAATAGCTATCTTTTCTGTCACTTACAATAATTCAGCAGCTGAAATAAATACAGATCTTCTTTAATCAATTGCGCTAAAACCCAGTGCCATTTTGTCAGGTGCAGTAATACCCATTGTTATCATTAATCTTTTTTACAGTCAGACAGCCTTGGTTAATACTCAGTAAGAGAACAGATGGTGCTGCCACCAAGAGACCATCGATCGCCTGAAATTAAAATTTTAAAAAATGAACCGTTCATTCATTTTATTTTCGAAATGATCAAAATCGCATTAGTCTATTAACATTTTTAAAAGTCTACGTTATTGGTACACACAGAGTTGAAATTTTTCAGTGCTATTTTCAGTGCAGCATTTCATGCATTTATGTGAAATTCCTGCATGTGCTATTTTAACAAAGTTATTAACTGACGTAAAATGAATGACTTAATAACTTTGTTAAAACTAGCATGGAGGTATTTGAGACAAACATGTTAACAAAGTGCAGTAAAAATAGTGCACCAAGGAATTTCAATCCCATAGAGTCATCAGGATAAAACCTCACAATTAAATCACTTTTTTTGTAACAGTTTAGCATAAAATGGATGATCACATCATCTGACTTAATTGTGTAAATGATATAGATTATGCATGGTTAAAAGTGACTGTTAACAAGTTTTAGGTCTTCCCTAGATATTCTCCTCTCATACTGGTCACTCCTGTAAGTGGTCTGAATGTCATACATCATATACTGTCCAATATCTAATTATATGATAGCGTAACCAGGAATGTAACAACAGTATCCCCTTGTAATTTTCACTGGATATTGGCCGGAATTTTAATTTGGAAGCGGGCAGGGAGCGGGGGGAGCTGGAAAGCGGTCAGGAAACCCGGGAGAACGGGTTTCCCGGAGGCCCAGCCGAATTTAACGGCAGGGCCTGATTAGCATTTGGAATCACCGTTTCCTGCCCGCAGACAGCCAGATGGAGAGGCTGGCTGGCTGGTAGACCAGCGGCATCAAGCCGCAGAGAGGAAGGAGTGGGGGATTTCAGGGTGGGGTGGGAGGCCGGAGGAGGATCACAACAAGAGGGGGGAGGCCAGAGGGGAATCGGGGTCGGAGGGGGGAGAACGAAGGAGGATCGGGACCGGAGGGGGGAGGTCGGAGGAGGATCGGGGCCACAGGGGGGAGAACGAAGGAGGATCAGGAC
Source organism: Squalus acanthias (assembly GCA_030390025.1). Lineage (NCBI taxonomy): Eukaryota > Metazoa > Chordata > Chondrichthyes > Squaliformes > Squalidae > Squalus > Squalus acanthias. Next base: position 162,025,385 of record CM059425.1, read on the forward strand.
GGATGGGGGAGAACGAAGGAGGATTGGGACCGGATGAGGGAGACCGAAGGAGGATCGGGACCGGAGGGGGGGGGGGGAGGCCGGAGGAGGATCGGGACCGGATGAGGGAGACCGAAGGAGGATCGGGGCCAGAGGGGGGCGGCCGGAGGAGGATCGGGGCCAGAGGGGGGAGGCCGGAGGAGGATCGGGGCCAGAGGGGGGAGGCCGGAGGAGGATCGGGATCGGGACCGGAGGGAGCGGCCGGAGGAGGATCGGGGCTGGAGGGGGCAGGTCAGAGGAGGATCAGGGCCAGAGAGGGGCGGCCGGAGGAGGATCGGGGCCAGAGGGGGGAGGCCAGAGGAGGATTGGGGCCAGAGGGGGGAGGCCGGAGGAGGATTGGGGCCAGAGGGGGGAGGCCGGAGGAGGATCGGGACTGGAGAGAGGAGAGGTCAGAGGAGGATCGGGGCTGGAGGAAGGAGGCTGGAATGGGATCGGGGCTGGAGAGGGGGGAGATCGAAGGAGGATTGGGGCCGGAGGGGAATCGGGGGCCATATGTGGGAGATCGGAAGGCCGGGAAGGCAATCAGGGGCCAGAGGGAGGAGGTTAGAAGGACAGGAAGGTAATCGGGAGCTGGAGATGGGAAATCGGAACGCCGGGAAGGCAATCGGGGGCCGGAGGGGGTGGTCGAAAGGCCGTTGGGGTGATTGGGGGCTGGAGGGGGAGGGTCGGAAGGCCGGAGGAGGGATCGAAGATCGGCGGCCTTGTGGTGGGGTTGGGGGTGGGGGGGGGGGGTGCGCGGACGCCTCAGGGGTGAGGTCGGCGGAAGATCGGAAATGTCAGGGGGGTTGGCAAGGCAGGGACGTTGGATCCAGCTGGTAAGTAGAAAGGCACTTACCTCCTGGATCCAGCAGTCCTCGCCTCCCTTTAGCTGGCGGGTCCCTGAGGCCTAGGAAACCTGTCCGCCCACAGTTAAATTTGAAATGGTGGATCACCATGTGGCATGGAGCCTCATTATAATATTTAAATAGGCGACCTGTCTCCTGGGAGCGTGTTGTTTTGCCCGCCCCCGTCCCGCCTCCATTAAAACCAGATGTGGGCGTGTTTTGGTTGGGATTCAGTTTTTTTAAATTCTTTAACCTCCCACCTGACCCCAACCCACCCATTTTTTGGGGGTTAAAATTCCCCCCTTTGTGTCTTTCGCACATGCCCTCATGTGCACTTTTCCAATCTTGCCAAAGATGAACTTAAACACTTTAGTGAGAAAAGGCCAGATATGGATCATTAAGCTGCTTTATGTTGCAGAAAGCAAGTGAACGCACAGAGTTAAAGTTATAATCAAATGTTTTGGGTGGGTGCATCTGCAGTTTTCCTTTGCTTTTTAGCATCCAAAGGGAATTTGGTTTTTCAGTTCTAAAGCAGTTACAGTAGAATTAAGGTGCTGATTGTAACAATATAATGCTTTGCTATTTTCTTAAAACTATAACACAATTTTAATGAGAAACATGTATAACTAAGTGCTAGTTTTACTATATCACTTTCAAACAATAGGCAAATTGTTGTGCTTCAGCCTTATTAATAAATTTACCGATGTCTAGTTTAAATCAGTAAAACATCTATCATCTTAACAGGGGACAGTAGATGAGGAATACATGTTACATTTTCACAGCCAGTGCCCCTGAAGTCTCAAATGTGTTAGTACCATCACCAATATAAAAATACACTAACATGCCAGTATCTGACTACCTGAATCATACCATGAAAATGTTGGAAAATATCAGTATTTTCATGGTGATTGTTTCTTGTTTTATAAAAAAGTACCCAGCACATTCTTGTGAGTTGATGAATTGCTACAGTTCAGTTTCTTTGTGGCCCCCACAAGATGACGTACAATCCAAGTAACGTAGTGCTGAGGCCACTTTCATGGTATATTTCTTTTTATATTATGTGATCATGGTACCATTTATTGTAGAAATGGTTTCTCCCAGAGAGGAAAGATTGGTCACTTGATAGATTAATAACTCCTGTCAGCACGTCCTTGAACTAATGGTAGCAGGTAGCAGAACATAATACTGTACAGCACAGAAGTATGAGGGTGGCTAAGATCGTGCATTTGTCAGTCTTTGTGAGAGATGACAGGTATTTGAATAAGTAAGTAAATGCAATACCCTGAATCAGTAAAGAACATGATGGAAACTGAAGCCTTATTTGTACCTCTTTGACAAATGTCTGACTGCTTAAAAATGACAACACTAAATTAGGTTATCATACTAAAGCATGTAGACCTGATATTTCTCTGTTTGATAAGTAACAGGAAGTCATTTTACAAGAAAGGATAATAAAAAAATTGATCTTTCACTGTACACTGTGGTAATAATCTCAATGACCTTATACCATTTCACACACTTTGTTCAGTTGGATAAAACCTGGCATTCTGCTACTCTCATAAACCTTTAACCATCAGATTCATATTTAAATAAACAAAAATAATCTGATTTAAGATGCTAAACTCCGAAACGCTGGAAAACTGAAATATGATGATGCAATAAAATGAAAGATATACCATAAAATTAGCTACACAATGTAAATGTCTCCAAAATGGCCAGTTAATGGGTGTAATTTTCAAATTACTGCTGGAGCTTAAAACCAGTATTGCAGGTTGGGTGCCCGTTATAAAAACCACCTGATTTTCTATTCTACCGAAATCCATGGAAAGGAAAATCAGGCGTTTTTTATAATATGCGTCCGACCCACAACGCCGGTTTCACACTTCAGCAATAAGTTCAAAGTTACCCCCATTAGGTTTAATTTAAGGGAGCCATAAATACCTACCTAAATACAGGCATTTTTAGAAAACTTGTGATATTTATGGCCCTTTGTACCATTTATTACTAATGCAGTTAACAAATATATGTTTTTTTAAATAGTAAGATCCACAATAGAAGCCTCGATCTTCGGTAGCGCCCCCTGACTTACCGCCGCTTCAGCCCCCCCGCGGAGTGCCGGCTGCGCTCTGTGAGCCCGGCACTTCTCTTGAGTGCCGGGCTCTTTTGCCGGCACTCCGATCCCTGGTGGCCCAGCTGGGCCCCGGGTCACGCTGCACTAGGCCCCTCCCCTTTAGGAAGGGGAGGAAGGCCTGCAGTACCGCTGCAGCACGTTGCACCGCTATATTCCCTCGCAGCGCCCCAAGAGGGAGGTGGGGCACTTCCAGTAGCGCCCCGCTTCCCTCTTTGGGTGCTAAAAGTAGCGCCCCGGTGAAGTTAGCGCACCAAAGGGGGCGCGACTCAATTTTTCCCCCAAGGACTTCTTCAACCCATGAAGTAACTGGCCTTGGTTGACCAAGCATCAAAACAGATAGAAAAGTGAGAGAGAGAAAACAACACTGTTCACACAGTTCGGGACATGAATGCTGTGGGCGAGCTGCCAAGTTTTTGGTATTAAAAAGTGCTACTGGAAGACATTCGAGTCTGCAGTCGAGGGCAATTTGGTCAGTTGCCTGTTAAAGTCATACGTCTAGTCACCGCTGAGCCGACCTCTCACTGGTGTTAGTACGTATGTGATTGCTTATGATCACTTGAGCTTAAAGTAAATGATTAGATTCGTGCGAGCTTACTTGTAATAAGTAAAGGATAGAGTACGGGTTGTCATATAATATTTGTGTGCTTACTTGTAACCTCTTGCTGATTTTAAGTAAAGAATAGTTTACCCTGAAATCTTTGTCTTGAGTTGTCTGTTCTATGGGTCTGAACTTTATAAACTGTCAGACAAGTTCAAAACAATCTGAACGTCTTGTATCATAGAAAATAATCTTTGTAGAATGTTTTGAAATATTTAAATGTTGCTTCATAATTAATAGCAGCATTTCATCCAATATTAAAAATGGTGATATTAAAAACAATAAACTATGGAGAACTATAGCTTTAAGACTGCACTGTCAAAATATGTCCCCTGAGTCTACTTGGTGGTATTATTAGCTATAGGCACCTGAGTACCAAAATCTTTGGGGTAATGTTATGAATTTGCGCTCCCAGTGAATACGAAAATGAATGCACATAAACTCCCGCAGAGCCTGCTGTCATTTGTACCCAAACTTCCAATACATGTTCTCCATAGGTGCAGCTCCACAGCTGGGGCGCAAATTCTATAGAACCGTCAAAGTTTACGGCACAGATGTTTCTTTCTTAGAGCAATCTACTGCTCTGCCCTATCCCCATGTCCCTATACAATCTCTGTTTCAAACACTGATTTACTTTGCCTTTAAAAGATGCAATGGTCTTTGCTGTAATTTGTAAAATTTATTCTATTACCTATGCTCAATCAGTGGAATCTCACTGAGTTACAAGATGAAGGTAATTCTAAGTACTATTAATGAAAAAAAACTTCCACCTAGGTGAAAGTAAGGTTAATCATATTTTCTTTAACTTGAAAAAAATAATTCTTAAAATATTTGCATTTACAGGGCTCCAAATGCAAATTTTAATTGTTTCAAACTATATATCTGAATGAGCCACTTTGTAAACTGAAGTATGGAACAGATTGCCTCACTTGTGCATCTGTTTTATCACTGGCGTCAGGGGATTTGTCTTTTTAAAGGCAAATTATGAGCCACTTTTTTAATGTCCAGTATTTTGATGTTGAAACTATTGGAGCTGAGGTAAAAAGTTGGCAAGTGACGCAAACCTGAATGGAAAACAACGATAGCACTGGAGTTACCTGTGCCAACAAACTTGTCTGGGAGTAAATGTAACAAACTGTGATTTGTTATTTAATTAAGTAACCAAAAAGCAGAAGATCATTCAATGAAAACTCTACAGCAGAACTCGTAACTACCACCCATGTGGATCATTTTAACTCATCAGCAGTATCATGAGTTAAGGCATTAAAATGAATCAGAGGATTAATTTAATGAAAGATTGTTCAAACATACCTTTATATACCCTGTTTTATTTTTAAATGATTTCAGAATAAAATGACTGTGTGTGACTGTTAGATCCCTGCTGAGGTCCGTAGACATGCAATGGATGGGGCAGAAATTGGAAGGTAGAGTGCTGAGTTGTCATCATTTTCTTTAAAATACATAATTTCTCTGTTGGTGCCCATGACATTCAGAAAAATACACATGTAACGCATTGGATTATCATGAAAACACACCTATTATTATCACAGCAGGGAGTCAAAGCACTGATAGATGTTATTGAAAGAAAAATTGTCTCCACATTTACTCTATATTATATGCATGTATAGAAAATGTTTAGAACTGACAGAACGTGATGCATGAGCCAACCTCCAGCACCCTCTCCACCCCACCAAGAGTATGTAGACAGTTGGTAAAGAAATGAGTATTAGTCCACAGCATCTGATAAAATAAGTTAGAATTAAATATAAAATAGCTGTAAAAATGCCCAACATATGAAAGGAGCTCCAAATTACATCACGGAGCAGCAACGTCTTAAACATGATTAAGACTCTGATAAGTAAAAAATAATTTTAAGCATCATGGTGGAATCATTTACAATTATATTTTTTCCAACAAATGTTAATTACCTTAGAGGAGAATGACTGCATATAGAAAACTGATCAGCAGGAAATTGGGACTGTGTAAAACCAACTCTGAGAGTGGCCTAAATTCAGCACAGGCAAGAAGTGTTGAATGGCTTCTTCCTATGCTAAAATTTCTATGTTTCAATGACACTGAATGTAGACTTTTTTATAAATCTGCACTGAGTTTTAGCACATAGATGATGAGGATTGGGAAAAATATCATGCCATCATCCCTCGCTAAATACATAGTAAAGAGCAACAATTCCATTGACACCAATATTATTGAATACTCCGCAAAGGAACCTCCTTACTTAATCCTAGTCTGCAGTAACCACTCCTTTGAAATGGATAAACACTATTATTATTTCCGCAATGACTGAATGGAAAGAAACTCATTTGCTGCCATTTATCTAGGACGAAGTACTTATGATTTGAACTACTTACCCCATCATTTCCTTCCACTTTAATCTCCAGGTATACTATTATTTATATTATATGCTGTTGGTTGTGATACTTATTCTTCCTGACTGACCGTATGAGGTTCCACCATAGCACAGTACATTGATGCACTAATGCACTGTGCCCTGGAGTAACAGGACACAGATTTGCACCCACAAGTCACCTCACAAGTTCTTAAACTGGACCATGCTATCAGACAAAAGTAAAGAATAAGGAGCAGGTGCTTCTTCACAAGAATGGCAGAAAAACAAGGGTGGACCCCAATTAGCCTACTCTAGTCCACTTTTTCCTTGACAGATCAAGAATAGAATTTGCCAAAGACAGAGGGGCCTAGAAATTGGTTTGTGTGCAAATTCAGGGGAAAATCCAGCGGTGGCAACGACTGCCATGCTGAAACGTATGCGCAAGAAGACCACATGGAATTGGGTCATCAGGGCATGCCTGGCATGCTGCGGCTGCTAGTTGTGCCCTAAGAGGCAATGCGGCGGTTGCAAAGAGGAGGAAAGTCAGCTGTTAGGGCACAGGGCTCATGGTAGGTCCAGGGGGTGGTGGGGGTGGAGGGAAGCGGGCTGACTTCGGGGGGTTGGTGGGTAGGGTGAGCCATGGCCTGCAGTTTCAATATGGAGCGAGGGGGCGCACTCCTGCTTCTCCTAGCTCCGCATTCAGGTACGTAATTTTTTAAAAAAAACGTATCTTTCTAGTGGCAGCCTCATGTGATTTCTTTAAGAACCACTGGTTTTGCTGCTTTAGGCGAGAAAACTGACCTCAGCATGAACAGTGCATGTTGCAGTCAGTCATGATCGAATTTCCCAAAGGGGCATGAAACAGGCGTGAGGCCAGCCATTGGCATAACATTAATTTTATGTGCGCACCCTAGATGACTCTGGGTACTCTAACAAATATGGCATCAGGCTCACTCAGCATGAACTGAGCATCCAGCACACCATATTGGACCCTTCGGCACCTGCTTTTCACCAAAAATCGGATGCTGCGTGATCCAGTTTCGAAGCCAGGCATTTTTTTTTGTAAAGAAAGAGAAAAAAATTAGTCTGTTTTATGGCAATACCATAAAATTATATAAAATTTACTTAGGCATATCTTCCCATATTTCATCCTGAAATGTCAAATGTGATTTTCCTCAGTTAATGATCCAGGACCAATGTACACTGCAGTCTCGTCAGCCCAACATGAAAATTATTAGGCCAGACAGTCACTCTACAGATTCTTTCCCATCTTCTCTCTAGACCTCATCAGACTCATTGGGGGGAATTTTTCAGGTGATCAGCGGGCGCGTTTGGTGGCGGGTCAGGTGGGAATTTTTTTTTGACAGCAGGTCAGGACCCCGCTGTCAACCCGCTGTCACGCGCCTTTCCCAGATGTCTGGTCTGTCAGCACTGAACAGACCCGACACGCAGCAGTGGGGGAGGCAAGTCAGGTCATTATGACCTTGTTAACAGCCCATTAAGAAGTACTTTGAGCTCACCTTTACATTTTACGAGGTCGCCCACGGGGTCCACGCTGCTCGGGGATCAAGTCAGGTAAGGAGGTCAGGAGTTGTATGACCATGAGATCATCTCATTTCTTGAGAGCTGCAAATGTGCTATAAAAGCTCCCATCTCACAGCTGTTCACTTTCCAAGCTCAGAAGCTGTTGCTTACTGCATTTGGAACACAGATTGAGCTTTATGCAGGTTGCAAGTGTTTGGAGTAAACTCTATCCAGTGTCACCTCATTGGAACAACCTCTCTCACCAATGACAGATCGCTTCTGTCATCTCAAGTTCACCTGCCATCTATTACATCAGCATCGGTGCCCTTGAAACTATCTCACCTTGGTCCTCAGAATCCCACCACGATCAGTCCCAACACCAGCAGCACCAGGCAGACCAGCAGCACCAACAACACCAACCTTCTCCGCAATCAATTGATGCTGCACAGGACACAGGGCATCAGCACCCGACCACATTGCTGCCCAGGAGGCCAGGGATGGCCTCACCATGGTCATATTTACTTCACTTGACGCTGTACACCCTGGCTGCCACGTGATGCGCCAGGTTGGCACCACCCCCACACCAACATCATAAAGCATCCCTACAATGCCCAAGCTATTCCTTTCACACTCATCACCATTGCAGGGGGGTACCCTTATGTCTCACCATTCACTGCAACTCACTAAGCCACTTCCAAAGGTGCACACAGATCTGTCCAAGAACGCAAAGTGTTGAAAATAAAGGTTTCAATGTTTGACAGCACATTAACAGAAACTATACATGAACATTGGCTAAAGCATCCAAGTGCCTACCCTTGTGTGTTGTTAGTTGGTATGATTGGACTAGGATAAGGGTGAGTGTGAGGGGTGGCTAGTGAGATGGGGAAGTGATAATGTAGATAGAGAGGGATAGGTGGAGGTGCAAGGTAAGTTGGTGTGAGTAAGGATGTGCAGGAGTAGGGTAGGGAAGGCAGAGTGATGTGGATATGATGAGTGGCACAGCAGGATGAGGTTGAGTCTGGCTTTGCAGTAACGTTTCGTGATCTACTGAGATCATTGAAAAGTTTGCGCCACTGCAGGCTGGTCCTCCTGACAACATCCCTGCTTGTGTTCTCCTGTGCAATGTGCAACCAGGCTGCGTTGGTCTCCTGGGGAGCTCTCTTCTGCCCATTGGAAGGGAAGAGAATCTCCCTGCGTGCTGTGACTCCCTCCATAAGCAGCTGTGCACCTCTGTGCAGTGCTTGTCAGTGTTTGCAGCACCTCAATGCTGTAGAACACTGACAGCACAACTGCCAAAATAAATTTGTGCCTGGTCCCTTTAAGGAAACCGGCTGATGACGCGTCATCAAATGACGTCATCAGACCCCCTTCCTCCAATTGCCCGGCAAACACGCTGGGCGGCTTAACAAGCCCAATCAACGTAAAATCATTCTACACAGCAGGCTGGAGCCAGCAGCGAGGTCAGGACCCGCCACCAGCGCCGTCCACCACGGACCCGCCACCACGGACCCGCCGAGGTAGGGGAAATCGTGGCCATTTTCTCTATCCTGTGAACTCTCAACCTTCTCCAGTCCCAACTCTTGAATACACTTCTGCATAGACTTTATTATGCATTACCATATCCCTTGCAGAAAGCTAATTTTTTTTAGCTCACATTTAATAGCAACCTTTAAGATTATTTTACAATACCTTATACTTACACATGTTATTCAGCAGAATTCGAGGTACAAGACAGTCCTGAAGCATAAGCATTTGCAGTAGTAAGTTCCAGTTGCAGTTGGGCTGTGACAATAACAATGTAAGGTGCTGCTCGACTACTACTTTATCACATGATGAAGAGCTGAAACACACACCAAACAAAGATTATGCTTTACTTGTTCAATTAAATGAGTAGCCTAAAATGTAATACTGAAATTAAATGATAATTCTTCCCAAATAGTTCTCAAGCATGTTCTAAAAGAATATTATATCATGGCTCATTGCTTTCAAAGACAATGTCAAATCTTAGGAACACCTCAAATAATTCACAACTATGATACCATGTTGTCCATCTGTGTATCACTAAGGCCGCGATCTTACCTTTCGGTGCGAGTTGGGAGCGGGACTGCTACCTTCCGGGTTCCAATCCCATCCCCAATGACGTCCGACGCAAAGACACTATTTTGCGTCAATTGGTCTTGTTAAGCCCGCCCTGCAGGCTTGCCGGCCAATTAAAGGAAAGCCAGTGTCAGATGACATCAGTTGATGACGCGTCATCTGCCGGTTTTCTTAAAGGGGCCACGCACATTTTTTTTTGGCAGATGATTTTTCAGTGTTTGACAGCATTGAGGTGCTGCAAACACTGCCAATCACTACAAAGGTGAGCCCTTGTACCCAGGCTCTCCAGTGACTCTCTCCTTAGGATAAAACAGATGGCAGCTAAAGGTGAAGTTACAGAAGTGATCTATAACTGGTGAGAGAGGTTCTCCCTATAAGGTGGGACTACACAAACACTTCAAACTTTGTTACCTACAGAAAAGTCTAAATACATTAAAAATGATTTTCCCAACACTTTCTTACCTCTGAAACTCACCAGTGTACCATTGGATCCTTCACACCATTTCTGCAGCTGTCATCAATGCACAAACCTTACAGTAGACCCACAGCACGCCACACTTACTCTGGCGTGGTGTCCGGACGTCGGGAAGCCCACAGTCTGAATTTGTCAAAATTGAAAAAAGTCTCTTAACTGCCTGTTAACTACCTGTTAACAAGCAGTTAAGTGCCTATAATCCTCTTCCCGCTGCTAGGTGTCGGGTCCCTGCGCAAATCGGGGACCCGACACTTGGGAAGATTGTATGGAGGCAGGATGATAGTGGGTTCGGGACCCACTGTCAATCTTTGCAATTTTACCAGCAGTCCTGCCTCCAAACCCGCCCAAAGTGCCGGCAAAATTCCCCCCTAAGTCTTTAAGAAAGACAGATAATAGATATACTTAATGAAATGAAAAGAATAACTAACCAACGTCAAAAGAATAAATGTAGGCCTGTTAGTAATTCCTTTTAAAGCTGTTGGTGGTCGGGAAGATGCTGAAAAGATGTTTAAACGATTGAAGTTTAGTTAAATTATGCAGTAGATTCAGTGAGAATTTAAATTGGGCAGAATGTTGATTTAAAGTCAGAAGGAAGACTATTGTGTAGAAAGGAGAGTATGAACAAACGTGATGTAAATAAAAAGACTGTTAAAATGGGTGCGTGAGAGATCGAATGATATAAATAGTAGGAGACAAAGGGCTCGATTTTGCCATGGGGGTGGGCTGGGGGCGTGTCAGGTGGTCGTCGTGTCAGGATCCCGACTCCGATGTGAAGTGGGACAAAAGTGTGATTTTGCCCTAATTAGGCACTTGATTTCCAGTGTGTGGAAACCCCTGGCCCAATGAGCCTTTTCATACAGAAAGTCGCCTCCGATGACGTCATCAATGCTGCTGGATTTAAGGCCTACAAGCAGCCTTGCTTCTTTTTCAGCCTTTAAACTTTATGCCCATTGTTCTGAGTGCTTCCTTCACCAATTATGTCCACCAGTAGAACAAAGTGTGCTCCAAGATTCGATGAGGCCTTCCTCCAAGCTCTGATGGAGGGAGCAAGAGCAAAAAAGGAGGTGCTCTTCCCTTCCTCAGGGAGGAAAAAGCCTCCCCAGCAGACTAAAGCTGTGTGGCTGCAAGTGGCCCAAGAGGTAAATGCAATTTCTATATGCAGCAGAACCTGGCTGCAGTGCAGGAAGAGGTTTCATGACCTTCTCCGCACAGGAAAAGTGAGTATGACTTTCCCGTCAGCCTCAATCTGATTCCCATCGCCTCTTCTCATCAGCACTCTACTTTGCCAACCTCTTCCTCCACATCCCACTTGACACTGACATCCCTGCACCCTTACCCATTCCCTCTCTCTCTATGGTCACATTCACTTAACTATTCGACCATGCAGCCCTCACACTCCCCATCACTGTGATGCAATGACAACAACTTGTGTCCCTCATTCCAGGAAAAGAGAGCCCACAATAAGAGGGAAAGAGCGAGGACAGGAGGAGGGCCACCCTCAGAAGCCCAGCTCACCACTTCGGAGGAGGCGGCCCTGGAGATCACCGGAGTGGAGGACGATTCGCAAGTAGGGGACGGACAGACGGGTGCATCACAGCAAGCTGGTGACAGAATAGTTTAGCATCTCTCTCATTGACATTGCATGAGTGACTGATAATGATTCTGATGCTCTAACAGATTGACTTATGATCATCTGCACAATTCAATGTGTATGCAACCTTTACCTCACATCTCTAACTCTTTCCTTTACTCCCCCACAGGACCATCGAGAGCCCCTGTCCCCACTGTCCAGGAGGAACAGCCTGAGCCTCAAGACTCCTCAGAGGAAGTTGCAACCTTTGAGGGCGCAGCGTCAGCAGAATTCAGCGCAGACACACACACCTCGGTGGGACCTTCACGAGATAGAGTAGTGTTGTCACCTGGTGTATCACAGATCACAAGTGAGCATCAGCAGATGGGGGAGACAGGGACAGCAGTGGAGAGTCCTCGTCGGAGGGCGCAGGACTCTCCCAGCTCGGCTCAGCTGCATGTCGACCCTGTGCCTCCAGGTCCATCCAGAAGGAGAGCGGTGCTGGAACTCCACGAACAGGTGCAGGAGTCTCTGGCAGGTTTTGTCTCCAAGGTCGCTGCGAGTGTGGAGCAAATGGAGGAGTCCATCGCGAACATGAGCAGAACCTTTGTGGAGGCATTGGCGCATGAACGCATCACCACGGAAAGGATTATAGAGGCAATTAACTGGTTGTTAAGGGCCTATCGCGCCTCTTGGAAAAACATTCAGCAGGCACCAGACTGGTGCGAAGAATAAAGTTTGCCCTACCTGACCACCACTGCCTTTAAATATCGCTCCCAAGCGGCCAGCCGAGGTGACAACGCCTCCTGCTGCTGCCGCTGTTGACGCCCGGCGATGCAGCACGGGGCAAGAGCGAATATCAGATCCGGGGCGGTAACAGGGCGCTGCGCACCTGATGATGTCACAATCTACGGGGCGCAACAGAGTGAGGCGGTAAGTGTTAGCGCATGCGCAAAAATGCCAGGGAATTTCGTGTGCATCGGTGAATTCACCATGCCCGGTCAGTAACCCCTTAGTGCTCCGTTACCGCCCCCCGCAGGCGCTAACAGGAGGTGCAAACCAGGTGAATTTCTCCCCCTTGATTTTTCTTCCATCATTTCATATGTAAACATACCCCCCTTAATTTGGCACATGAACAGATATAAACACATCAACCAATATAAACACTTAATCATATAACATTTTGGCTTTTAGATCAGTTTTCACCTGCTTATTTGCACATTTCAACACCATTTAGTCACTTGACCTAATCAGTATGAATCAAAATGCAGATAAACTAGGTAGGACAGACAAAGGCAACATTTCATGATTGTACAATGCAGTAATAAAACCACCTGAGAACCAAAGTAGCTCATTTTGAGTCCTTTTTTATAATTTCCCTTACATTTTATATAATAACAACCCAAATACAGAAACACCAACACATGTACGAAAGAATTGTGGGTGACCAGTCCTTTATTCATTCCAGTGCAAATTGTTAATTGTTTGGAAGTATCTAGTCCCAGGATTACACACGTTATTGAGAATGTAGGTGAATTGACAAGACTCCTATTGCAGGACAACACCAAGGTTGAAAGATTTTGTAGAAATTATAAGGTAAATCAGTAAGAAGTAGCTAGGTACATCATTTCAAAAGTATGTAGATTGTAGGGAGAAAAGACTGAGGGAGATGAGGAGTCCATTCATTGTACTAAGAAGGTAATTAAATAATTAAGGTGATGGTACGATAATAAATTTTTAAGTTAAATGGAACAGATTACAATTCCCACAGTTTCCAGTCCTTTGCCCATCATTTTTGCAAAAAAATCAATCAATAAATAAATCACATGTTCCAAAAGTGCTCTTTATTATTTCGCTTTATTATTTCATATCTTGAAATGGATCACAGGGGAATCTGTGGTATATATTTTTAGCGTCAGTTTGTGACTTGACTTTTACATTGACCTTTTAAAATACCAGTTCAAATTTCAGTTAAAAAAGGCATAGATGTTTAAAACTATGTTCAAGAGTTCTTTGATAAAAATAGGTCTATTCATACACGCTCCTTGGTTTAAAAGATGGGCTCTGTTCATAGAATAATTTTTCAGGTAGAGAAATGTGACATCTGTGGATCACACTGATGAAGAGACATGAAAAACCTACATTTTCAGAACTGTAGAAAAGATATTCTGGATAGAATCTTCTAAGTCAGATCAAAGAAGCATGTACATTAAAAATCCCATATAAGGTATACATGAATTTCCCTTTAGTCTACTTCAAATTTCCTGGTAAAATTGCAGTAATGATATCACAAACAAGTAGAAACATAGAACATAGAAAAATAGGAGCAGGAGCAGGAGTAGGCCATTCGGCCCTTTGAGCCTGCTCCGCCATTCAATATGATCATGGCTGATCCTCTATCTCAATACCATATTCCCGCTCTCTCCCAATACCCCTTGATGCCTTTTATGTCTAGAAATCTATCTATCTCCTTCTTAAATATATTCAGTGATTTGGCCTCCACGGCTTTCTGTGGTAGAGAATTCCACAGGTTCACCACCCTCTGAGTGAAGAAATTTCTCCTCATCTCAGTCCTAAATGTCTTACCCCGTATCCTGAGACTGTGACCCCTCGTTCTAGACCCCCCAGCCAGGGGAAACATCTTCCCTGCATCCAGTCTGTCTAGCCCGATCAGAATTTTATACGTTTCAATGAGATCCCCTCTCATTCTTCTGAACACAGGCCTAGTCGACCCAATCTCTCCTCATACGACAGTCCTGCCATCCAAGGAATCAGTCTGGTGAACCTTCGTTGCACTCCCTATATGGCAAGTATATCCTTTCTTAGGTAAGGAGACCAAAACTGCACACAGTACTCCAGGTGTGGTCTCACCAAGGCCCTGTATAACTGTAGTAAGACATCCTTGCTCCTGTACTCAAATCCTCTTGCAATGAAGGCCAACATACCATTTGCCTTCCTAATTGCTTGCTGCACCTGCATGTTTGCTTTCAGTGACTGGTGTACAAGGACACCCAGGTCCCTCTGTACATCAACATTTCCCAATCTATCACCATTTAAATAATACTCTGCCTTTCTGTTTTTTCTACCGAAGTGGATAACTTCACATTTATCCACGTTATACTGCATCTGCCATGTATTTGCCCACTCACTCAACTTGTCTAAATCGCCTTGAAGTCTCTTTGCATCCTCCTCACAACTCACAATCCCACCTAGTTTTGTGTCATCAGCAAACTTGGAAATATTACATAGAAACATAGAAACTAGGAGCAGGAGTAGGCCATTCGGCCCGTCGAGCCTGCTCCACCATTCAATACGATCATGGCTGATCATCCAAATCCAGTACCCTGTCCCTGCTTTCTCCCACAGAATCCCCATCGAGCCTGCACCGACACATATCCCACCCTATCCCCGTAACTCCACGTATTTAATTCCCCCTAACATATCCCATCCTATCCCCGTAACCCCACATATTTAATCCCACCCTAACACTAAGGGTCAATTTATCATAGCCAAATCAACCTAACCCGCACATTTTTGGACTGTGGGAGGAAACCGGAGCACCCGGAGGAAACCCACGCAGACACGGGGAGAATGTGCAAACTCCACACAGACAGTCACCCGAGGCCGGATTCGAACCCGGGTCTCTGGCGCTGTGAGGCACCAGTGCTAACCACTATGCCACCGTGTCCATTTGGTTCCCTCATCCAAATCATTGATATATATTGTGAATAGCTGGGGCCCAAGCACTGATCCCTGCGGTACCCCACTAGTCACCGCCTGCCACCCCGAAAAAGACCCATTTATTCCTACTCTCTGTTTCCTGTCTGTTAACCAATTTTCAATCCATGCCAGTATATTACCCCCAATCCCATGTGCTTTAATTTTGCACACTAACCTCTTATGTTGGACTTTATCAAAGGCCTTCTGAAAATCCAAATACACCACATCCACTGGTTCTCCATTATCTATTCTACCAGTTACATCCTCAAAAAACTCCAGTAGGTTTGTCAAACACGATTTCCCTTTCATAAATCCATGTTGACTTTGTCCAATCCCGTTGATATTTTCTAAGTGTCCTGTTATCACATCCTTTTTAATAGACTCTAGCATTTTCCCTACTACTGATGTTAGGCTTGTCTGTAGTTCCCTGTTTTCTCTCGCCCTCCTTTTTTAAATAGTGGGGTTACATTTGCCACCCTCCAATCTGCAGGAACTGTTCCATAATCTGTAGAATTTTGGAAGATGACAACCAATGCATCCACTATTTCCATGGCTACCTCTTTTTTTGTACTCTGGGATGCAGATTATCAGGCCCTGGGGATTTATCGGCTTTCAGTCCCATTAATTTATCCAGCTCTATTTTTTTACTAATACTAATTTCCTTTAATTCCTCCTTCTCACTCGACCCTTGGTTCCCTAGCATTTCTGGGAAGTTATTTGTGTCCTCTTCCGTGAAGACAGAACCAAAGTATTTGTTTAATTGCACTGCCATTTCCTTGCTCCGCATTATATATTCTCCCGTTTCTGGCTGTAAGGGATCTACATTTGACTTCACTAATCTTTTTCTTTTTACATACTTGTAGAAGCTTTTACAGTCTGCTTTTATGTTCCTTGCAAGTTTACTCTCATACTCTATTTTTCCCCTCTTAATCAATCTCTTGGTCCTTTTTTGCTGAATTCTAAACTGCTCCCAATCCTCAGGTTTGCTACTTTTTCTGGCAACTTTATATGACTCCTCTTTGGATCTAAAACTATCCTTAATTTCTTTTGTTAGCCATGGTTGGGCCACTTTTCCTTTTGTGTTTTTGCGCCAGAAAGGAATGTATAACGGTTGCAATTCATGCATTCGTTCCTTAAAAGTTAGCCATTGCCTATCTACCGTCATGCCTTTTAATGAAGCTCCCCAATCTATCATAGCCAACTCACTCCTCATAACTTCCTAGTTTCCTTTGTTTAGATTTAGGACCCTAGTTTCATATTGGACTACTTCACTTTCCATCTTAATGAAGAATTCTATCATGTTATGGTCACTCTTCCCTAAAGGACCCCGCACAACAAGATTATTAATTAACCCCTTCTCATTGCACAATACCCAATCTAGGATAACCTGTTCCCTAGTTGGCTCTTCAACGTACTGGTCTAAAAAACCATCTCGTACATACTCCAGGAATTCATCCTTCACAGTATTATTGCTAATTTGGTTTGGCCAGTCCATATGTAGATTAAAGTCACCCATGATTATTGTAGTACCCTTGTTACTTGCATCTCTAATTTCCTGTTTGATGCCGTCCCCTACATTACCACTACTGTTTGGTGGCGTATAGACAACTCCCACCAATGTTTTAGATATAGATTGAATTATGGATGATTGGGAGTGAGTATGATTGTAAATTACACTATAGATTCAGTCAACATCATAAGCCAGAACAGCAAAGCTCAAATAGTAAATAAATGTCAGATGAATTTCCCCAAGTAAACTGCAGCCTTAAACTCATTGGGCCGGATTTTGCTGTGAGCGGTGAACGAATGGCGCCAGCTGTTCATTAGACTTGCACTTGGCCATAGACTTTCTATGGGCTTTTGCACGACAAGTTGCTGTCAGCCAAACATGTAAACAGTGCAGCCTCCCCTACAAGACGTCTGGGACCTGTGTGAACAGGGCAAGCAAGTGTGTATCTCCTTAACCAATCAGATTAAAGAATCGTTAATGATCAGTGCAGAGTCTGAACCAGGAAGTGTAAGCTAGAATGGTGAATTCAATGTCAAATCAGGTACAGAAAGCGAAATAAAGAGGGAAAGAAAGATTGGATTATGAGAGAAAAAGAGACATAAAGACAGAAAGAAAAACCAATTTTTAAAAAAATTATTTAAAAAATCTCCAACAATAACTAAAGGCTGAAGGAATGAGACTCCACATTTATTGAAGTTAATTTTCAGTGCCAGAGAGGTTGTTTGGCGGTAATTAAAGACTTACCATGACGTTAAAGAGGTACTTAGACTGGAACATAAGAACATAAGAAAGAAATAGGAGCAGGAGTAGGCCATTCGGCCCCTCAAGTCTGCTCCGTCATTCAATAAGATCATGGCTGATGAAGTGGCGAGTTTAGTCCGTATCTACGATGTAAGTACAGGAACTTCATGCCGTTCAGTACATTTGAATGGGACCCTGACGGCGAGATGCCCCTTTCGCACAGCTTACAGAGGGGCAGCGTATCTCAGACAGCAACTTCTGGATTTTCGCGTTTAACTGTCTGATTTGCACATAAATAACGGTGAGCGCTGTTAGCCTCACTGTCATTTTCACAGAAAAATCCGGCCCAATGTTTACCATTTAATTTTTTTTTAAGTAACAGAAATCCTGTGGCATTGCTGATGGCGAGTTGGACGATACATTTTTTTGTAACACTAGGGGTGTTGTCAACAAAGTGTGACAGGGCAATTGTTACAGGAAGTAAATGTGACATTTATGGAAAAATATGCTACACAGCAGAATATTAAGCATTTCATAGATATAAAAAATTGTGTACAATAAATATTTTTACATAATGTATATGAAGTATTAAATATAATTTGTCCAAAATAATTTGTGTATCAACCATATAATAAAAATACTTAGAAAATGTTGGCCCTGAATTTGCAGTTGGAGGCTTCCCACGGGCAGATGCCTCTGACCAGCAAAAAATCTGCGAACTTACCTGATGGTCCCGGAGGTTCGGACACTTGCGTTCCTGGGCCTCTATGCGTGGGTCTGCGTAGAGGCCCACGTATCCCAGGGGCGCATACGTGGGCCAGCCCAACAAATGAAGGAAAGGGATCCCCATTCATACTTATGAGGATTCCGTATGTACGGAACTTCTATAAGTATGAATGGGAATACCCCCAAAAATACATATACAGTTCAAATAAATAAAAAAAAACACATATTTAAAATTAATCAAAATGTAATTTAATTAAATATTTAAAACAAAAATTTAATTTTTTGAAAAATAAATTTACATATTTTAATGGGGCTAAAAATAAACGTAGCTTATTTCACAGATTTTTAAATGTATAAATTATTGAATTTTTTTATTTTTCTGTTCTTTAAAAGTCTTACGCTGGTAAAAGCAGCCGTATGCCTGCTTTTACCAGGCGTAACAATTTCACAGGCATTCGCTGGGCAGAAGTTGGGCAAATAGCCCAACTCTCCGCCTGCGGACGCCCTTTTCCCGGGGATGCGGATGATCTGTCAAGAAGATTCTTGACAGATCGCAAGTTCCGGTTTTTAGCGCATGCACTTCACATGCCTAAACCCGGAACTTGCGCGGCCCCTACGGGCACGTATACACCTCGTACGCACCCATAGGGGCTGCAAAATACGGCCCGTTATATTTGTGTGAAAAGTCACGTTCTCTGCCGCAGAGAAGTTGCTGGTGGTGTGTGATGGGAAGTAATGAAAGATTTAGTGGTAGAGTGGTGAGCACTTAAAATGTTAGTGGGATAAAGTTTGAGTAGGGGAAAAAAGTCAAAAATTGAGGAATGGACTCTTGAGGTTTAGAAAGTTTTAAGATCTGTGGACTACAGATAAAAGACACACTGGGAGCAGGACTAAAAAAAAACAGCAGAGTTCTACTTTAAACAACCAACACCAGGAACAGAACTCAAAAATTAGAAACAGTGAAGTGAGTCTAAAAACAAAATACCAGGAGTGAATTTTTAAAAAGCACAAAACTAGGAGTGGAACTGAAAAAGAACAGAAGCACCAGAGCTTGGACGAAAAAAAAATCACAAACATCAGGAGCAGCACTAAAAATGGGCTAAAAAAGAACAAAAACATTAAGGGCTGGATTTTGATACTGGGGCGGGTTGGGGTTATGTTATCCACTTTTCGTGTTATCCGCCCGACTGCAATTGGATGTGGGAGATTGATGCAATTTTCACCTAATTGGGCAATTGAGTTCCAGCATGTGGGAACCCATGAACCAATTAGTGCTTTCAGTCTGAAAGTCGCCTCTGATGATGTCATCATTGCTGCTGCATTGAAGGCCTTCAAACACTGCCTGGCCTTTGCTGTGAGAGGACCTGCAAAATGAGAGCAGCAGTCCTAAGTCTGCGCCCAGATATTTTTACACCACCACTCCCAGATATGTCTCCTCTCCATCCATCCATATATACATCCATCCCCATAGCCAGCCAGTCAGCCATATCCAAATGTGCTCCCGCCAGGTTTCACAATCGTGGTTCAGAACAGGCGTGCTTCACGTATAACAAGGGTTAAAATCACAAAGGCCTTTCAAAATGGCATTATAGAGCCAATTTAGTGCTTGTTAAGGGCCTTAACAACCTATCCCGCCTCCTAAAGGCGGGACGGAGTCGGGATCAGCAGACACGATTTAATGAAAATTGCGTGGAGGCGGGCTTGTGCCCACCCGCCAGTTTTCACAATTTTAACCCCCCACACGCCTCCAAACCCGCCTCCACAGGTCAATGAAAATCCAGCCCTAAGAGTGGTACTAAAAAACACAAAAATAACAGCAGTGGGATTAAATAAACAGAAACAGTGGAAGCTCCCCAAGGCCAACTGAAGACTGAAAAAAAGTTGTAACACAGCTGACGGGCAGGAACATACGGCTAATGGCAAAATAAAAATTTTAAGGATTGTTCCCAGCAGGGAACCCAAGCCATGTTTTAAATACCTCTAGACCCAACTATTCCAATGCTCTCCTGGCTGGCCTCCTATCTTCCACCCTCCCTAAACTTCAGCACATCCAAAACTATCCTAACCCGCACCAAGTCCTGCTCATTCATCACTCCTGTGCCTGTTGACCTACGTTGGCTCCCGGTCCACCAAAGCCTTGAATTTAAAATTCGCATATCACGTTCAAATCCCTCCATGGCCTCACCCCTCCCTATCCCTGTAACCTCCTCCAGCCCTGCAATCCTCCAAGAACTCCAACTCTGCCCTCTTATGCTTCCCCCACTTCCTTCGCCCTACCACTGGCAACCATGCCTTCAGGCCCTAAGCTCTTGAATACCCTGTCTAAACCTCTCCGCCTGTTCACCTCTCTCTCCTCCTTTAAAACCTACCTCTTTGATCAATCTTTTGGTCAACCCTCCTAATATCTGCTTCATTGGCTTGGTGTTCATTTTTGTCTGATTATGCTCCTGTGAAGCGAGTTGGGCCATTTTCCTACGTTAAAATTACTATATAAATGCAAGTTGTTGTTGTTACAATGCACAACAGGCACTGAACAGGCCACAGTTCCTAATAATTTGGGGGCTGATGCCTATTGTACATGAGTACTATGGGCATTGGACATTGCATTATCGCCCTTATGTACAGTTCAGTGGGGGAAAAATTCAGTCGCGCCCCATTTGGGGCGCAAATATCGTCCGGGCGCAAAAATTAGCGCCTGGCGCTAATTATCGCCACTGACTGGAAACTTCACTTTTAACGCCCCAGGAGGTGATTGGAGCGCTAAATCAGGCGCTGCACACCTGTCTTAAGGCGCAAAGGCCGAGGAGTGAGGCGCTAACTCAAAGCGCGAGCGCAGCGCAGGTGCTGCCAGTTAGCGAGGGAACACAGACACACTGGCGCCGGCCAGTTCTTAAAGGGGGGGGGGGGGCGATCTTGCTCCCCAGCCACACCCTGCTCATTGCAGCCTTGAATCTCGGCCTGGAGAGACCTGTGAATCCATTTTCCAGCCAAGGATGGAGAGGGTGAGAGAACGAGCTGAGCGCTTCACCAAGCGGGCCTTGGATGCTCTAGTTGGCG
Organism: Squalus acanthias; assembly: GCA_030390025.1. Classification (NCBI taxonomy): domain Eukaryota; kingdom Metazoa; phylum Chordata; class Chondrichthyes; order Squaliformes; family Squalidae; genus Squalus; species Squalus acanthias. Next base: position 162,046,744 of record CM059425.1, read on the forward strand.
CGGTGGAGCGCCGAAGACCAATACTGTACCCAGAGAGTGGCAGGAGGCCTTTGCCGTGCGACTACAAAAGAGTGTGGAGGGAGGTGGCTCAGCACGTCTCCTCCAGGAACATGGTGCCCAGGACCCATGTCCAATGCCGGAAAAAGTTCAACGACCTCACTCGGGTCGTCAGGGTGAGTGGCTTTTTTGCAATACCTCTCCATCCCTCCATCTCAACCTCACTCTATGGCCAGAGGGTCTTAAAACCACAATTAACAACACTCATCCAACACCTATGGCCCTTTCATGAAGCACACACACACATTCCATACTTTGCATACAGTAAGGGCTATTCACCTATGGGAGGCACATCAGGCAAGACCATGGCTGTATACAGTAAGGGCTATTCACCTATGGGAGGCACATCAGGCAAGACCATGGCTGTATATTTACTCAGACGCCGTCCTTTTTCTTGCAGGCCAAGCTAGCGCATAATAGGAGACAGCAGCAACGGACGGCTGGAGGGCGGCCTCAGCTGCAACCCCTCAGCGATCTTGAGGAGCGCGTCCACAGGATTGTGGCAAGCCGGGTGATCGGTCCTGTCGCCACTGGAGACGCCGACCCCGTTCTGGACAGCAATGGTAAGGTCATCACCTTTTTGTCCTCTGTCCTTCCACTTGTCCCTCACAACACCAGCCTTTGACACTTTCAATCCAACTTACTAACTCGCTGCACTTATTCCTCCCTTACTGCCACCCTGTCCTCACGCTAAAGCCACTCTTGTACCTCCCTGCTTTCAGATGGTGATTCACCAGCTGAGGAGACGGGCCCTGAAGCTGCCAGTGGGAGTGAAGCTGCAGCCAAGGAGGAAGAGGAAGCCGGAGCATCAGTGCCACCCTCTCCCGAGGAAGCCCATGCCGACACTGGGAACACACCTTCCCTGGAGGGGAGCAGGGGGGAAGGGTCTGATGAGGGTGAAGCTCCAGGACCCAGCGGGCTGCAGCAACGCGATGGGGGTAGGGAAGCTCGGGGGCCTTCTCCCCGGAGGGAGAGTATGCCAGCGAGTCCTGCTGCACTGGACGCAGAGGAGGAGCGGCTGATCGCAGAAATGAACACCCAGGCGGTGGGCATGCACACTGAGCTCATGGCTGCAGTGGGTAGGGTGCCCGAATGCATTGAAGCACTGGCAAGGAGTGTGGAGCACTTCGCTGCAGCGCAGGCGGATGCGACACTGAAGCTCAGTGCTGCAATTCAATCTCAGACTGCTCTCATGCAGACTCAGATTGAGGTCACGCGAGCACTGTCTGCTGCCATCCTCGCTGGTTCGTTCACATTTCCCCGGGGCTCTCACCGCGCCGCAGCAGGCCAGCAATCTGTGCTCCAGCAGATTGCTCCGGATGCTGAGGTGCTGCCCCGTGGGAGTGCCAGTGTGCCGGTCGAGCAGGGAGTTGCTGTCCTCGCTCAAGATGACAGCATTCCTGCTGCCACCACTGTCACTTCTCCATTGCAGTTGCCACCGCCTGTAGGACAGACTGCTGCCGCCCATGCAGAGTTGGTGCAGTCTGCAGCCGGGCCCTCCAGGCCCAGAACTGGTCGAAGCCGTCCCTCAAGGGCATCTGCATTGTCAGGGCCTGACAGTCAGCAGCCTTCCACCAGCCTTGCTGCAGCCACTGAGGTCCCATTGCGGAGGAGCAGTAGGGTAAGAAGGGGGGGAAGGGCGCACGGGAAGGAGTTCACCCTCGATGTAGGAGGTGTGACAAAATGCTGGTCATTTTTTTTATTAAAGGCCGAGGTTCGTGGTCAAACTTTTGTTGAGTGTTTTGCACATGATCTCCAGGTTGTGAGAACCAGTTATGGTAATGACTGTTTTTTTGTGTTTATTTGTATGAGTTTGTCATGAAGAAATGACACACAGAGTTTGTAAAATAAATAAGTTTTGGTACTCAAAATATACATGTTTGGTGTTTGGAATCATTGGTGCCTTGGCCGGCTTAGGGGTTGCGTGTTGGGTTCATTCATGCTGTTCTCAATGGCAGAAGCCATTTCCACAGCAGGGGCCTAGAAGCGGCTTGCTATCAGCCGCTGACGGACGGCCCTTGCAGTTTCACCATTGTGGGCCGCCCTCACGCCTTGGTGCTGCTGCTGATCATCCTCCTCCTCCTCTTCCTCCTCCTCCTCTGGTGGTGCTCCAAGGCCTGGTGGCATTGGCTGGGTCCTGAGGATTGCCATGTTATGCAGCATGCAGCACACAACTACGATGTTGGAAACTCGCTCAGGCGAGTACTGCAGGGCTCCTCCAGAATGGTCGAGACAGCGGAACCGTTGCTTGAGCACGCCGATTGTGTGCTCCACGATGTTCCTGGTAGCTTGATGGCTCTCGTTGTACCGCAGCTCAGCAGGGGTGTTGGGCGTACGGAGCGTTGTCATCAGCCAGGTGCTCAGTGGATACCCCTTGTCCCCGAGAAGCCAACCAACTGGCTGATGCGGTGCCTCGAAAAGTTCTGCCACAGTAGTCTGGCGCAGGATGAAAGCATTGTGGCAGCTGCCAGGATACTGGGCATTGACAGCGAGTATCAGCTGTCTGTGGTCACAGACCAACTGAACATTCAAGGAATGGAACCCCTTTCTGTTCCAGAAATCCTCGGCATTCTCATGCGGAGCACGCAAAGCCACATGCGTGCAGTCAATGGCGCCCTGCACCATGGGGAAGCCCGCTATCCTCGCAAAGCCCAGAGCGCGTTCTTGCTGCTTGTCTGGGGTCATGGGGAAAGAGATGAACTCTCGTCTCCTTTTAAAGAGGGCATTTGTGACCTTCCTGATGCAGCAATGCACCGCGAACTGGGAGATATTGGCGATGTCCCCAACAGCAGATTGAAATGAGCCAGTAGCATAAAAGTTCAGAGCCACTGTGACCTTCACTGCCACCGACAGAGACGTCCTGGACCTCAGTTGAGGCTGCAGATCTGGCTGCAGCAGGTGACAGAGCTCAGTGACCACCTCCTTGCTGAAGCGCAGCCTTCGCAGACACTGCTCATCAGACATATGAATGTAGGAGAGCTGTTCACGATATACCCTGGGAGGGTAAGCTCTCCTGTACAGACGCCTGTTGGCCCTCCTCCGTCTGGCCATCATTGCCACTCTCTCTCTGCGTCTCTGTCTCCTCCGATTCAGCTGGTGCAGGACGACGTCCCCCATCAGTGCAGCCCCCATATCTCTTAGCAAGCAAAGTTATGAAGGCCAGAAACCAAAGTACCAGCGAAGTTAGGATGAGTAGCCAAAACTACCTCACACAGCGTTGACTCAATGCAGAAGTCTCTCTTTCTCGCTCTCTCTCTCTCTCTCTCAGAACGAGTGGTGCAAAAATGTCAACCACAGAGAAAGACAGGAAGAGGCCCCCTTTAAATAGCGCCCCTCCCAGTCCCACAGCGATTGTTAGCGTTCCACTCTTCCGGTCGTTGGATGCGCCAGGCGGTAAGGATGGGGGCGCCACTGAAATTCTGCTCCGGGGCGCCACAAGGGCGTTGCACTCTCGTATGACGTCACAATCTGCGCGCGCAGGAGATCGCGGCGATAAAGTTTAGTGCCGCCGCAAAATGTCTAGTTAAGTTCGCGAGCGGCGCAAACATCGCTGCGCCCGGGCGCTAGCTGCTTTGCGCCCCATTAGCGCCCTCTTAAGGCGCTAACGGGAGGCGCAACCAACTGAATTTTTCCCCCAGTGTATATAATAGATAATGATGGGGAGTTATCATTTCATAGTGGCTTACGGACAGCCCAAAGGGCTAATTTTGGTGAGTGATAGTGATTTGGTGTGTGCCTGTTGCAACAAAATCAGAGTGCATCGTATCTTTTCATTCAACTATATTCACTGTATATCTGGGAAATAAAACATGGATAGCAACTGCAAAGTTTAAGGTACATGTTAAAATAGTAATTGAGAGCCTAGAACTCTAGATTCATAAAATCTCAGTATCCTCTCACAAAGTATGTGGAAACTTCATATTTACCTGTGTGATTCATTAGAGAAACAGGAGGGTTGAATCCAATGTAACCATTCCAGTAAGCCACTGTTCACTGGTTCCAATGGTAGTGTAGAGATATATTCACAGAAACCATTACGAAATACTCTGACAAATCAAAATTGAAAATTATAATTAACAGATTGGTTGGGCAAAAAACACCAACTCCATTAATACTACTATATAAAGCCAATGAAATAAAGTAACTGGGCAGGTTAAAACAACAGAACATCAGACTTGACTATAAGGGCTAAGTATAAATCCAAGCTTCGACAGGTGGTGGGGGTGACACTGCTGGCAGTGACGGCCTCGGTGATGTGGTCCCACATCGTTCTTTCTGGAGGGCCTCCTGCGCACTGTGGGTAGAGGACCTCTCTTGCAGTCTTGACCTCCTGCACAAAGCTGGAGCGCCCCCCGCTCCACCGATGATCCTCAGGCTAGCTCCGTTCCTCTCATCCCCCCAGCAATGATCCTTAGGCCGATCCCGATGCTTCCCTCCAAACCCTGATGCTCCGGCCCCGATTTATGCTTCCCCCCCCGGCCCAATGCTCCAGCCCCCATCCATGCTTCCCTCCCCGCCCGATGCGCCGGCCCCGATGCTTCCCTCCCCCACACGCCCCCACCCGATCCTGCGGCCCAGATGTTTCCCTCCCACCTCTCCCTCAATCCTCAGGCCCCGATGCTTCCCTGCAGCCCCCCCCCCGATCCTCTCTCCCACCATCCCTCGCTCCCCCCGACCCATGCTTCCCTCCCCCCCGATGCTGTGGTCCCAATCCTCTCTTCCCCCCACCCCCACCAATGCACCGGCACCAATCCATGTTTCCCTCCCCCCTGCCCCGATACTTCGGCCTCGATCCTCTCTTCCCCCCTCCCCAATGCTCCGGCACCTGATGCTTCCCTCCTCCACCCCGATCCTCTGGCCCTGATGCTTCCCTCCCCCCATGATCCTCCTCTGGCTCCCGAGCACCCGCTGGCCCCCACCCGATCCCTCCCTCCCTCCTCTCTGCAGCCTCGTGCCGCAAGCCTACCCACCCGCAATCAGCCAGCCTCTCCATCTGGCTGGCTGCGGGTGGGAAACAGATCATTAAAATGCTAATCAAACCCTGCTGTTAAATTCAGCAGGGACTGCGGGAAACCCATTTTCCCGGGTTTCCCAACCGCTTCCTAGCCCCACTGCTCCCAACCTGCCTCCCGATTAAAATTCCAGTTTGTATGTTAGAAATAGCTTCAATAAGTTTCCTCTGCATAGGTTTTCTCTTCCCTATGAAATGTAGGGCTTCAGTTCTGCTGCATTCTGTAGTTTCCATTGTTTATCTGAGCTTTCCCTGAATGAAAAGGCTCAACCAAGAATTTACAAACATCCCTCTGCGCATGCTACACTGGTAAACTACATCTCCCAAAATGCATACGTCACTAATGTGTGGTTGACAAAACCTCCATTAACAGCCATTTTCTCCTCAGTCTAATGTAGTACTAGACAACATAGAATAGGGCTAACAAACTGGTACAATCTGTGAGTGGCTAGTTTTTCTCAATCATAAAAAGTTCTGGGCTTCAACAAACAATCCAATTCTGTTTAGACAAACATTATTTTCCTTCCACACACAAGATTCTAATTGGAAATCAGATCCAAGGGGAAAAAATTCTCTCAGTACAACCGCCGTCACAGCATCACAGGTTGTTGCACCCTTGGTGATACTAAACAGGGTAACCCCTAATTTTCTTCAAATCCATTGATTCAAATTGTAAAATTCTGAGTTACACTCCAAGCTATGCTCTGCTCTCCAGCTCAGAATATGACCATACTGAACATCACAATCGCACTCCCGAACTCTGAATACCCATGAGAAATTCCACAGGTCACCTAGTTAATCATAACTTATTTTATATGGAATTGTCAGTTTTGCAATTAACCAACAATTTTTGCAATTACTAATAAATGTATTTTAATTCACTTACTCATATAGTTTGTCTAGCGGTGATGTTAAAACAGCAAGAGCAGCAAGAAGTGCATTGCAATGGTTATGAATGGTAAAGATCCATCGCGACATATCCTCCGAAGGCTGAAGCAATTCTTGAGTTGAACGGCAAACTGACCATAAAAGATTTTCAGTGCATAGAAGTATGGTGGTAATGTCAATTCTGTTGATGAATGTACACATGTTACATTGATAGTATGTTAAAACACTTCAACATCTACTTAAAACATTATCACATCCAGAGGATACTACCTTCCAAAGAACCCGTTAAAATATTGTTTTGTTATAAAAAAATCATCGAATTAGCATTGGATGCACCCACTTATACATCAATTATTTTACAGATGTAGTCAAAAAGGAACAATTGTTTCAGCTACAATTCAGTGTTTCAACCCTTGGTAACACCAAATAAAAAAAGTGTAGAAATGTTAATTTTTTCCCCTTCTGTATTCTTTTTCCCAATATGTACCACTTCACATTTACATACAATGAAGTGCATTGGCACATATCGTTCACTTCCCAAGCCTGCTTATCTCTCCTGCATTCTTCCTTACAGTTTGCCATGTCCTCTAATTTGGTATAGTCAACAAACTTTAATATTATTTAATATTATGTTTAAATCATATAGGGAAGTCCCAAAACTGATCCCTGGTGCAAGCCAGTTGCTACATCTTGTCAGTCTAAAAAAACGAAGAGAAACAGATTAGATATGTCATGGTAATGTAGAAAGGAAGCTTTCAGATTCTTGGGGCATTGGGAGAAATTCTGAAACAAGGATAAGCTATTTAGAAGAGAGGAACCGAACACTGCTTCCACTGAAACAGACTGCGCAATGTCCTTACAGAAAATGCAATCATGGCAGTTGGAGAAGGTTTAGAATAGTAAAATGAGAGGCAAACAGAGCAGACCAAAACTAAAAAATGAAAATTGAACTAGAAAGGATACAGAGGCAGATGTTATAGGACAGACGAGGGATGATAGCTAACAGGTAGAGTACAGACAGTGATACACGAAAGAATTATTAATTAAGGACACAATTTCAACCAAGGAAAGACAAGTTTTTATTGATGGCAGTGCTCAGATAGAGTCTGAGTTAATAAATAATAAAAGATCTGTTAGCATAATGGAAGTACATGATAATCCACCAATGTTATCTATGAGCTATCCACCAGTACTCCTTGATTCCTCTCCTCTATTGTATCCTGTAGTCTACGACAATTCATCTCCCATTTTTTATCCCACTTTCTCAGCTCACCACCAAATTAAACACTACTTAGGCCACAGCTAGAGTACTGCGTACAGTTCTGATCATCACATTACAGGAAAGATGTGATTGCACTAGAGAGGGTACAGAGGAGATTTACGAGGGTGTTGCCAGGATTGGAGAAATTTAGCTATCAGGAAAGATTGGATAGGCTGGGGTTGTTTTCTTTGGAACAGAGAAGGCTGAGGGGAGATTTAATTGAGGTGTATAAAATTATGAGGGGCCTAGATAGAGTGGATAGGAAGGACCTAATTCCCTTAGCAGCGAGGTCAATAACCAGGGGGCATAGATTTAGGTGACCCCCCAGAATGTTGATGTTGGGGGATTCGGCGATGGTAATGCTGTTGAATGTCAAGGGGAGGTGATTAGATACTCTCTTGTTGCAGATAGTCATTGCCTGGCACTTATGTGGCGCCAATGTTACTTGTCGCTTATCAGCTCAAGCCTGAATGTCGTCCAGGTCTTGCTGCATGCGGACATAGACTGCTTCATTATCTGAGGAGTTGTGAATGGAGCTGAACACTGTGCAATCATCAGCGAACATTCCCATTTCTGACCTTATGATTGGGAGAAGGTCATTGCTGAAGCAGCTGAAGGTGGTTGGGCCTAGGACATTGCCCTGAGGAACTCCTGCAGCGATGTCCTGGGGCTGAGATGATTGACCTCCAACAACCACAACCATCTTCCTTTGTGCTCGGTATGCCTCCAGCCAGTTTTTCCCCTGATTCCCACGGACTTCAATTTTACTAGGACTTCTTGATGCCACACTCGGTCAAATGCTGCCTTGATGTCAAGGGCAGTCACTCTCACCTCACCTCTGGACCAAGGCTGTAATGAGGTCTGGAGCCAAGTGGTCCTGGCGGAACCCAAACTGAGTATGAGTGAGCAGCTTATTGGTGAGTAAGTGTCACCTGATAGCACTGTCGACAACACCTTCCATCACTTTGCTGATGATTTAGAGAAGACTGATGGGGCGGTAATTGGCCTGCTTGGATTTGTCCTGCTTTTTGTGGAGAGGACATACCTGGGCAGCTTTCCACATTGTCGGATAGATGCCAGTGTTGTAGCTATACTGGAACAGCTTGGCTTGAGGCGTGGCTAGTTCTGGAGCACAAGTCTTCAGCACGACAGCCGGGATATTGTCAGGGCCCATAGCCTTTGCTGTATCGAGTGCGCTCAGCCGTTTCTTGATATCATGTGTGAATTGAATTGGCTGAAGACTGGCTTCTGTGATGGTGGGGACCTCAGGAGGAGGCCGAGATGGATCATCCACTCGGCACTTCTGGCTGAAGATGGTTGCAAATGGATTGGCATGATAAAGATGGGCCGAATGGCCTCCTTCTGTGCTGTAGATTTCTATGATTCAAACGCTTCAGCCTTGTGTTTTGCACTCGCGTGCTGGGCTCCACCATCATTGAGGATGGGGATGTTCATGGAGCCTCCTCCTCCCGTCAGTTGTTTAATTATCCACCACCATTCACGACTGGATGTGGCAGGACTGCAGAGATTTGATCCGATCTGTTGGTTGTAGGATTGCTTAGCTCAGTCTATAGCATGCTGCTTCCGCTTTTTAGCATGCATGTGGTCCTGTGTTGTAGCTTCCCCAGGTTGGCACCTCATTTTTAGGTAAGCCTGGTGCTGCTCCTGGCATGCTCTTCTACACTCCTCTTTGAACCAGGGTTGGTCCCCTGGCTTGATATTAATGGTAGAGTGAGGGATATGCCGGGCCATGAAGTTACAGATTGTGGTGGAATACAATTCTGCTGCTGCTAAGAGCCCACAGCGCCTCATGGATGCCCAGTTTTGAGCTGCTCTGTTCTGAATCTATCCCATTTAGCACGGTGGTAGTGCCACACAACACGATGGAGGGTGTCCTCAGTGTGAAGATGAGACTTGTCTCCACAAGGACTGTGCGGTGGTCACTGCTACCAATACTGTCATGGACAGATGCATCTGCGACAGGTAGATTGGTGAGGATGAGGTCAAATAGGATTTTCCCTCGTGTTGGTTCTCTCACCACCTGCTGCAGGCCCAGTCTGGCAGCTATGTCCTTCAGGACTCGGCCAGCTAGGTCAGTAGTGGTGCTACCGAGCCATTCTTGGTAATAGACATTGAAGTCCCCCACCCACAGTACATTCTGTGCCCTTGATACCCTCAGTGCTTCTTCCAAGTGGTGTTCAACATGGAGGAGTACATCGACTGAGGGAGGACAGTAGAAGGTAATCAGCAGGCGGTTTCCTTGCCCACGTTTGACCTGATGCCATGAGATTTCATGAGGTCTGGAGTCAATGGTCGGAATTTTGCCGGCGCTCAGGGGGCGGGTTTGGAGGCGGGACATCCGGCAAAATGGCAAAGATTGACAGCGGGCAGGAAACCCGCTGTCAGCCCACCTCCAATCAATCTTCCCAAGTGCCGGGTCCCCGATTTGCACATGGACCCAACACCTCGCGGCGGGAAGAGGATTATAGACACTTAACTGCCTGTTAAAGGTTGCTAATAGGCAATTAACAGGCTCTTTTGCAATTTTGACACTTCTACTTCGGGCTTCCTGATGTCTGGACACCACGCCAGGTAAGTGTGGCGTGTTATGAGTCTGCTGTAATGTTTCTGCATTGATGACAGCTGCAGAACTGGTGTGAAGGATCCAATGGTGCACTGGTGAGTTTCAGAGGTAAGAAAATGTTGGGAAATTCATTTTTAATGTATTTACTCTTTTCTATAGGTAACACGTTTTGAATTGTATGTCTAGTCCCACCTCATTGGGAGAACCTCTCTCACCAGTGACAGATCGCTTCTGTAACCTCACCTGCAGCTGCCATCTGTTATAGCTGAAGGAGGGAGTCACTGGAGAGCAAGAACTCACCTGTGAACAGTCATTGTCAGTGTTTGCAGCACCTCAATGCTGTCAAACACTGAGAAATGAGCTGTCACAGAAAAATTGTGCGTGGACCCTTTAAGAAAACTGGCAGATGACACGTCATCAAATGACGTCATCTGACCAGCTTCTTCTTAATTGGCTGGCAAGCCCGCAGGGCGGGCTTAACAAGGCCAATCGACATAAAATCACGTCCGTGGGCCGGACTGGAACCCGGAAGCCAGCTGACCTGGAACCCAGCTGACCCGCCCCCAAGCCGCATTGATCGATAAAATTGCGGCCAATGTTTTGGACTCCCAGGGCCACTCCCTCCCAACTGTATACCACTCTGCCGCCACCTCTGGTGGGTCTGTCCTACTGGTGGGATAGGACATACCCAGGGATAGTGATGGAGGAGTCTGGGATATTGACTGAAAGGTATGATGCTGTGAGTATGACTATGTCAGGCTGTTGCTTTACAAGTCTGTGGGACAGCTCTCCCAATTTTGGCACAAGTCCCCAGATGTTAGTGAGGAGGACTTTGCAGGGTCGACTGGGCTTGGTCTGCCTTTGTCGTGTCTGAAGCTGGTGTCGAGGTCGATGCTGGGTGGTCTGTCCAGTTTTATTCTTATTATCGTTTCTTGTAGTGGTTTGTAACAACTGAATGGCTTGCTATGCCATTTCAGAGGACAGTTAAGAGTCAACCACGTTGCTGTGAGTCTGGAGTCATGTATAGGCCAGACCAGGTAAGGACGGCAGATTTCTTTCCAGATGGGTTTTTACGACAATCATGGTCACCATTACTGATACTAGCTTTTTATTCCAGATTTATTTAATTAACTGAATTTAAATTCCACAGCTGCCATGGTGGGACTTGTATCTCCGGATTATTAGTCCAGGCCTCTGGATTACTAGTCCAGTAACATAACCACTATGGTACCGTTCTCTGCTATCTGAAAGTTGACTCGGATAAGACAAATGTCTGTGGTCAAAAAGAGAGCGGTTTCTAGAATGCCTGCAGGACTGCTTCATTAATCAGAAAATTGCATCTCCAACAAGGAAAGATGGGGTGTTAGATCTGATTCTTGGTGTCAAGTACGTGACCTGAAGATAGGAGAGGACTTGGGAAATAATGATCATAACCTAATTACGTTCACAATGAAAACAGGTAAAGTCAAAGATAAAGATAAAGACAATTAGCTAATTTCAGTGGGATGAAAGGGGACACAGCCCAGATTAATTGGTTTATAAAATCAGTCTCATTTGGACAGCGAACGACATCCGTCTGCTCGAACTTGGACGTCCTCTGCTGCACCTGCACAGTATTACTGCTGATTCTCCATGCATGTAATCCTATTTCCCTATTCCAGCAACAGACCAAAAGATGATCGAAGTGGTGGGTTCTGAGGAGTTTCTTAAAGATGAGGGGAGTGGAACAGAGGAGTTATGGGATGGAATTCCAGAGTGTGGGGAGCTAGGTAGCTGAAAGTACGGCTGCCAAGCGTGGGGTGAAACGGAGGAAGCACAACATGCCAGAGTCAGAGGAATGGAGGTTTAAGTGGGTGTGGGGTGGGGGGGTGGTTGGATTGCTGGAGGAAGCGATAGGGAGGGGCAAGACTATGGAGGGATTTAAACACAGGGCTGAGAATTTTAAGTTTGAGGCCTCTTGAATTATTGCCCACGAACAACCGCCCTTCCGCTCCAAGGTGTCCTCAAACAAATCACTGCCACCCAATTCCTCGTCCATCTCTCCCTGTTCGAGTGTCCCAGTCTGGTTTCCATCTGTCTCATAGCACCAACACTGTCCTGGTCAAAAATCCTCAGGGACATGATCTTGGCAATTACGTCGGGATCATGCCTGCTGGTGACTGCCGCCACTGGATTATGGTAGATCAGTGGAAAATCAACCAATCTGCATACTCTCACAAGGACCTAAGCCATAAGGGCACATCTCGAGTACCTACCACAGACCCGAAAGTCTGATGCAGTCTTGCATTTCCAGGGTGGGGTTGGATTAGGACCCCCCCCCCCACCCCCACCAGAAAGGTGCCTGCATTCGCCCCATCGGCTCCCTTTATAATCCCAGGAACTACAAGCTAGTGGACCTGAGATTTGTAGTTGGTAAAACATTCGAGGACATTCTGAAAGAGGAAGTAATGAAAGAAAAAAAGCTAAGCTTGTTGATAATATGAAACGGGGGAGTGGGCTGAGGCTGGAAATAGCAGGAACAAGCAGATCAAATGTATGGTGGCTGGATAAAATGGGGGATGGGCAGTTATTGTTTAATTTGGTAATGAGACTGAGGAAGTAGGATAAAAAATGGGAGATGAATTGTAGTAGACTACAGGATATAACACAGGAGAGGGATCAAGGGTACTGGTGGATAGCTCATTGATAACATCAGTAACAACAGTGAAGAAGGCAAAAAAAGGTGTACAGCCTCAGGGATAGAATGTAAGTCTCAGCAGGTGACAATGAAATTGTATAGAACACTGGTTTGGCTCCATCTGTAATATCATGTACAATTTTGGTCACTACTCTAATGACATCCTGGCTTTGGAAAGGGTACAGAGGAGGGCAACTAAACTTATACTAGGGTTAGGCATCTGCGCTATGAGGAGAGACCAGAGAAACTTGGAATGTTCATACTGGGGAAAAACTTTCAAAGTTTTCAAGATTCTAAATGATCGGACAAAATGTACTCTAATAAATTGTTTGACAAGACCACAAATTATAACCAAGGACCCAGTCACAAACTCTGAAAACGGAAGGCGGAAGGTAACAGATAGTTGAGATTTAACGACTCACACAGAGGTTGGCGAATGTGTGATACATACCAGGAAGACAGTGGAGGCAGATAGTGCTGGCAAATTCAGTACAGTGCTGGATAGATTTTTGGAGAATAAAGCAATTGAGGGGTATTAGAGAGAGAGTTTAGGCTAGTATTTGTTTACATTTGGGATAGGCCAGATGAACTGCAATAGTCTTTTCCAACCCTGCACATTCTGATGTTTTGCATAAAAATGGATAATGTATTTCAAATTTACTTCATACAAACTCATTTTTCATAATACTTAATTATAGCTTACCTTATCTGTGCGGTTCTGTTATACGTAGGACAAGACTGTGAGTATCTGCATGTCAGAATGGTTAAGGATTCACTCAACATCTCAGCTAGGAGCTCCTGGGCTAACCTAGAGGGCAGCACACTCCAGAGATCATAACGGAGAGCACAGCAGTGGTAATGCCACATTTGAATGGAAAAAGAGCATCTCTCTCCCTGTCAAATTAATCAATGAACAATAGAGTGTAAGCTAACAGTTTACAAAATGTTATTCTATTTTCAATAAATCTGTAATTGATTCAATGTAAAAAGGAAATAACTGAAACTGTGTGCAGTATATGAACCACAGGACTGAGAGAAACAAACAGCATACAGACAAAATTTACTATACATCAGTGATCACAAGAAACATGTTTTCTACATTTAAAAACAGAAAATTGTTAGACAGATCCAAAACACAAATACCCACCAGATTTACAATTACATTTTTAATTACTAAATTACTGGCTGGTTTAATGGCAATCAATGAAACTAAGTTGTTCATAATTGCTTTTAATTATGTAAGTGAAAGAAAGAACAAACTTGCATTATATAATGCCTTTCAGAACCTCAGGTCATCCCAAAACAATTCACAGCCAAAGAAATACTTTTGAAATGTAATCGATGACATCATGTAGGGAAACATGGCATTCAATTTCCACAAGGCAAGATCCCACAATGAGCAATGAGATAAATGATCAGATAATATGCTTTTAGTAATGCTTGTTGAGGGATAAATACTGTCAGAACACTGGGAGAAATCACATGCTCTTCTTTGAATAGTGCCATGGGATCTTTTATATTGTTGAGAGCAGACGGGGCCTCGGTTTAATGTCTCATCCGAAAGAGAGAACCGAAAGCGGGAACGGTAACATAGTGGTTATTGTCATTAAACCTGCTGTCAAGGGTGGCGCTGTTGTTGTTTGCCGAACTGACCTCTATCTTGCAGAGGCTGAACGCCAACTCTCTGACACTTCCTCCTACCTCCCCCGGACCATGACCCCAATACTGAACATCAAGCCATCGTTTCCAAGACTGCCATTGACCTCATCTCCTCTGGAGATCTTCCCTCCACGGCCACCAACCTCAGTCCCCCAACCACGCACAGCCCATTTCTACCTCCTTCCCAAGATCCACAAACAGGACTGCCCTGGTAGACCCATCGTTTCAGCCTGTTCTTGCCTCACGGAACTGATTTCTTCCTATCTTGACTCTTTTTTCTCCCCTTGTCCGGTCTCTTCCCACCTACGTCCCCGCCTCTTCCGACCTCCTCCGCCACTTTAACAGTTTCAGTTTCCTGGCCCTAACTGTCTCCTTTTCACCATGAATGTCCAATCCCTCTACACCTCCACCCCCCAGCAGGACGGCCTGAGGGCATTCTGCTTCTCCCTTGACCAGAGGCCCAACCAGTCCCCATCCACAACTACCCTCCTCCGCCTGGCTGAATTTGTTCTCACATTGAACAACTTCTCCTTTGACTCCATTCACTTCCTGCAAATAAAAGGTGTTGCTCTGGGAACCCGCATGGGTCCTCGCAATGCCTGCCTTTTCGTGGGATATGTGGGACATTCTTTGTTCCAGTCCTACTCAGGTTCCATCCCTCACCTCTTTTTCTGGTACATTGATGACTGTATCGGTGCCGTTTCGTGCTCTCGCCCTGAACTGGAAATTTTCTTCCTTTTCTTTCTTTATTTCATTCACTTTGCTTCCAATTTCCACTCTTCCTTCACCTTCACATGGTCCATCTCCAACTCTTCCCTTCCCTTCCTTGACTTCTCTGTCTCCATTTCTGGGGATAGGCTATCGACCAACATCCACTATAAGTCCACTGACTCCCACAGCTATCCTGACTGCACTTCTTCCCACCCCGCTTCCTGTAAGGACTCTATTCCATTCTCCCAGTTTCTCCGTCTCCGTCGCATCTGTTCTGACAATGCCACCTTCCATACTAGTGCTTCCAGTACGTTTTCCTTTTTCCTCAATCGACGATTCCCCTCTACCGTGGTTGACAGGGCCCTCGACCATATCCGTTCCACTTCCCGCACTTCTGCTCTCACCCCTTCTCCTCCCTCCCAGAACCACAATAGGGTTCCCCTTGTCCTCACCTTCCATCTTACCAGACTCCACATTCAACGGATCATCCTCCACCATTTCTGCTACCTCCAGCGTGATCCCACCACCAAACACATCTACCTCTCCCCTTCCCTTTCAGCATTCCGAAGGGACCATTCCATCCGTGACACCCTGGTCCAATCACCCCCAACACCCCCTCCCCTTCCCATGGTACCTTCCCGTACAAGCGCAGGAGTGCAACACTTGCCCTTTTACCTCCCCACTTCCCACCGTCCAGGGCCCCAAACACTCCATTCAGGTGAAACAGCAATTTACTTATACTTCTTGCAATTTAGTATACTGTATTCGCTAATCACGATGCGGTTTCATTTACATTCGGGAGATCAAACGCAGATTGGGTGACCGCTTTGCGGAACACCTCTGTTCAGTCCGAAAGCGTGACCCCCAGCTTCCGGTCGCCTGTCACTTTAATTATCCACTGCACTGCAACTCGAACCACTCTGTCCTCGGCCTCTTACACTGTTCCAACGAAGCTCAATGTAAGCTCGAGGAACAGCATCTCATCTTTCGATTAGGCACTTTACAGCCTTATGGACTCAACATCGAATACAACAATTTCAGATCATAACCTCTGCCCCCATTTTTTCAATCCAGCAGCTGTTGATGATTCTACTGTTTCCATTCACACCTCTTCTAGACCCATTTTTTGTTTCTTTATTTGTCCCATTACTATCCCCTGTTCCTTTGTACCATCATACCTTTTGTCTTTTAATCTCTCCTGCCTTCCAACCTATCACAGACCTTCCCTTTTGTTCTTTCCTCCCTCCCCACCTTTCCCTGATTCTGCACTTGCTTTAAACCTGTTATATCTCTAACTTTTTTCAGTTCTGACAAAAGGTCATCGACCTGAAACGTTAACTCTGTTTTTCTCTCCACAGATGCTGGCTGGGCTGTTGAGTATTTCCAGCATTTTCTGTTTTTGTTTCAGATTTCCAGCATCCACAGTATTTTGCTTTTGTAATGTAATAATTATAATCTGTTTTCGTGATGTTGGTTGAGGAATAAGTATTGGCCAGGACACCGGAGAGAACTCCTCTGCTCTTTTTGAAAGAGTGCCATGTGATCTGAGAGGGCAGACGGGACCTTGGTTTCATGCCTCATCCAGAGGATGGTACCTCTGACAGTACAGCACTTCCTCAGTTCCAAAGGCCTATTTCCTTTGTACAAAACTGAGATGGGAAGTGCGAATGGCTCCCTCCTGCCTAATCCAAAGAAATTCTGCACAAGAACTTTGTGTAAAATGGTGATTTTATAAATGTGAAAACTGTCAGGTGGATTCAAAAGTAACTGTCAGTCATACACATAACTGAGAAAATCATATAGTATGTTTTTGTTTGAATGTGGTTTTACTCCTCCCCCCACCCCCAGCTTGAGCCAACTGAAACAAAGGCGGCGAATTTAATCGTGCTGAGGGGGGGGGGGGGGTTTGGAGGCGGGTCCGCTGTCAAAATCGCAAAGATTGACAGCGGGTCGGAAACCCGCTGTCAACCCGCCTCCACGCGAGTCTCCCAGGTGTCGGGTCTGTCAGCGCAGAACTGACCCAACACCAGCTGGCAGGGGATACAATTCTGGTACTTAAATGGCTTGTTAAGAGCCAATTTAAGAGTCTTTTGAGGCTTAATTCTAATTTTACCTTCTCCCCACTGGTTACCCACTGTTCGGGGAACACGCCAGCTCAACCTGGCGTGTTTTGAGTCTGCTCTGATGTTTGTGATAAGCTGACAGCTGCAGAAGTGGTGTCAAGGATGCCATGTTGCAGATGGTGAGTTTCAGAGCACAGAAAATGTTGGTTACTGCATTTTTAATACATATAGAGATTTCTTTAGCTTACAAGTTTTTAGATTCAACTGTATGTCCAGTGCCACCTCATTGGGAGAACCTCGCTCACCAGTGACAGATCGCTTCTGTCATCGCACCTGCAGCTGCCATCTATTCCAGCAACATCAGAGCCAGTGAAACAATCAGACCTTGGTCCTCCAAATCCTTCCACGATCAGCCCCAACACCAACATCACCAACCTCATCACCAACCTTCTCCATCATCACCTGATGCTGCACTGGACACAGGGCATCAGCCCCTGACAAAATTGCTGGCCGGGAGGCCAGCGATGGCATCACCATGGCCAGATTTTCTTCACTTGACGCTGTAAACCCTGGCTGCCACATGATGCGCCAGGTTGACACCATCCCATACCAGCACCATAAAGCATCCCTTTAATGTCCAAGCCATTCCATGCACACTCATCACTATGGCGGGGGGCAAGTTATGTCTGAACAATCACTGGAACTCAGTAAGACACTTCTCAAGGTGCGCTCAGATCTGTCCAATAAGGGGCATTTTGGAAAAATAGATTTCACTGTATGACAACACATTACCAGAAACTTCACATGGACATTGGCTAAACCTCTCAAGTGCCCACCCTTGTGTGTTGTTAGTTGGTAGGCAGTAGGATGAGGGTGAGTGTGAGGGGTGGCTACTGAGATGGGGAAGTGATAAAAGTAGATAGAGAGGGATGGGTGGAGGTGCAAGGTAAATTGGTGTCCTGGGTAGGTCTCTTCCGCCCTTGGAAGGTAAGAGAACCTCCCTGCGTGCTGTGACTCCCTCCGTAAGCATATGGAGGGAGTCATTGGGGAGCCTGGGTGCAAGCGTTCACCTTTGTGCAGTGATTGTCAGTGTTTGCAGCACCTCAATGCTGTCAAACACTGACAGAACATCTGTCAAACTCCATGTGGACGTGGTCCTTTTTAGGAAACTGGCCGATGACGCGTCATCAAATGACGTCATCAGACCCACTTCCTGTTAATTGGCCGGTAAGCCCGCAGGGCGGGTTTAATAAGGCCAATCAAGGTAAAATCACGTCTGCAGAGCGGAGGCAGCTGGGAGCGGGACCGGAACCCGGAAACCAGCTGTCCCACCCCATCCCGTCTCCTCAATTAAATTCGCGGCCAAAACTTCACAACATTTGTATCCAGTTAGGCTGTGAACGTGATTTTGAATGCAGCTAATTTTTAAATTCCCTTAGTCTTGCGGCTGAATTAAGGTGGTCACTACCAGGCAAAAATGTTTCCTTCTTGTCACTTCAATCCCTTCCCGCTTTAGGCTGGTAGAATTGCCACCAACTGTCCTGGGCACCTCCTTCCACTGACCTGCTACAGCCCCGCTTTGGACCTACCTTTTGTAAATTCCAAAGAGGGCTCCCCGCCTCAGCTTAGCCTCCTGAAGCAGCACTTCAACATCAGACTCCACAATTACATAGGATTACATAGGATATACAGCACAGAAACAGGCCATTCGGCCCAACCAGTCCATGCCGGCGTTTATGCTCCACACGAGCCTTCTCCCGTCTTTCCTCATCTAAATCTATCAGCATAATCCTCTGTTCCCTTTTCCCTCATATGCTTGTCTAGCCTCCCCTTAAATATATCTATACATTCTCACCACTCTTTGGGTAAAGAAGTTTCTTCTGAATTCCTTATTGGATTTCTTGGTGACTATCTTATATTGATGGCCTCTAGTTATCCTCTTCCCCACAAGTGGAAACATTCTCTCTGTATCCACTCTATCAAAATTTTTCATAATTTTAAAGACCTCTATTAGTTCACCCCTCAGCCATTTTTTTTCCAAGAGAAAAGAGACCCAGCCTATTCATCCTTTCCTGATATGTATACCCTTGCATTTCTGGTATCATCCTTGTAAATCTTCTCTGCGCCCTCTCCAGTGCCTCTATATCCTTTTTGCAATATGGTGACCAGAACTGTACGCAGTACTCTAAGTGTGGTCTAACCAAGGTTCGATACAGGTTTAGCATAACTTCCCTACTTTTCAATTCTATCCCTCTAGAAATAAACCTGCGTGCTTGGTTTGCTTTTTTTATGGCCTTGCTAACCTGTGTCACAATTTTTAGTGATTTGTGTATTTGTACTCCTAGATCCCTTTGTTCCTCTACCCCACCTAGACTCACACCCTCCAAGTGATAAGTGATCTCCCTATTCTTCCTACCAAAATGTAATACCTCACATTTATCTGTGTTGAACTTCATTTGCCAATTATATGCCCATTCTGCAAGTTTATTAATGTTCTCCTGTAACTTGTTGCAGTCCTCCTCAGTACAGGAAACTCTCTAAATATCCGGAATTCTCTAATAACCGGCAGAATTCATATTCCAAAAACTACAGTATACAGTCGTTTATAAGTTTTGTTTTACTGTTAAGTAATTAAAGAGTTATGGATTACCCTCAACTGGCATTACTGTACTTAATCAAGCATCTTCCACCATCCATTTAACACAACATTCTGTAGGGGAGTACCCAATTATACTGCACATTTCTTGATTTTTTATTTATGTTTGTTAAGAATAGCCTCGGTAGATATACCTCTCCGTTATCCGGAATTTTTAATCAACCAGCACCATCTCGGTCCCGTCGGTGCCGGATACGAAAGAGTTTCCTGTATTGACTATCCCCCCCAATTTGGTGTCATCCGCAAATTTAGAAATTGTGTTTTTGATTCCTAAGTCTAAATTGTTAATGTAAATTGTGAACAGCAGTGGTCCCAGCACTGATCCTTGTGAAACACCACTACCCACCTTCTGTCACTGTGAATAGGTACCCTTTACTCCTACTCTCTGCTTTCTGACCTGAAGCCAGCCAGCAATCTATTCTGCTACTTGTCTCCTGACTCCGCATTCTCTGACCTTGTTCATCAGTCTATTATGGGGTACCTTATCGAAGGCCTTTTGAAAATCCAGATAAATTACATCTACTGCATTACCATTGTCTACTCTCTGTTACCTCTTCAAAAAATTCAATAAGGTTGGTCAAGCAAGACTTTCCCTTTTGAAATCCATGTTGACTGTTCATTATTATATTTTTGGTTTCTAGATGTTCTTCTATTTTCTCCTTTAGTGGGGATTCCATTATTTTTCCTACCATCGATGTTAAGCTGACTGGTCTATAATTCCCTGGACATGTTCTATCCCCCTTCTTAAATATCGGTATTTCGTTAGCTATCCGCCAGTCTTCTGGCACTATACCTTTTTCTAACAAATTATTAAATATGCGTAGTAATGCCTCTGCTATCTCTTCCCTAGATTCTTTTAAAATGCGTGGATGCAATCCATCCGGACCAGGGGTTTTATCCTCTTTGAGTTTGATTATTTTATTTAATATATCCCCTTTTTTATTTTAAATGCACTTATCTCATTATTAATCTCTTGAGGGAAGAGCAAAGCTACATTTGAACTAGCACAGACTGTGTGATTTGTTCAGCTATATGTATGACAGCCATTTAATTTAAAATATGGTAAACAGTTATTCAAATCTAGGAAGTCCCGGTAACTGTTTTCAGGGATATTTAAGGAGCTATAGCTATTTGAATCTGAGGCCGCGATTTTATTAATGGAGGCGGGTTGAGGGCGGGCCCGCTGCTCGGCAGCTTTCAGACCCGCTCCCGGATGCTGCCGCCCAGCAGTTACGATTTTACCCTGATTGGCCTCGTTATGGCCGACGTGCGAGTCCCTCCAGGCAATTGCTTGGAGCATGTCAGATTCTCGCCTCTGATGACGCGTTATTTGAATAAAAATTTAAAGGGGCCACGTCCCCCTTGCAAAAGCATTAGGTTTTTTCTCTTAAAGGTGCTAGCTGCTGCAGGAATGGCAGCCCCAAAAACTGAAGCTGCACCCAAGTTCAATGAGGGCTCCCTCCATGCTCTTGTTGAGGGAGTTAGAGGATGTCAGGAGCTCCTCTTCCCTGGAAACGGAAGGAGGAGGCCTCCTCAGCAAACCAAGGCAGCTTGACTGCAAATTGCTGAGGAGGTGAGCTCAAGGTCTGTGTGCAGACGCACATGGGTTCAGTGTCGAAAAAGGTTTAATGATCTGCTGAGATCACCTAAAGTGTGGCCTCTGTGTTCTGGGAAATGGAAGTTCAAGAGTGAGGGCTCAGGGCGATTTCCATGTAGAATGTTGGTGGTAACACTGAGCGCAAACCACCGTTTATTGGACAGATGATGCCTGGGGTTTTGAGAATGTCGGACTTATATTCATCTCCATGTGCCAGCCACCTGTGGTTGAAGCGAAAGCTTACACAAATCTGGCATGGATGAGTGCAGCCCTTGCCTGACGGCCAGCAATGTGGTCGCCTGCTGCTGGATTGGCCACATCCGGCCCCGCAAGGTGCCGCTCCCCGTCCTCCTCCTCATCCTCCTCCTTGTTCTCCTCATCCTCTTCCTCTTCCTCGTCCTCTTCCTCCGAGGAGGCTGTGTGATGAGCCATTGTTCATCCGGCAGCACTAAACCGCTGCTGCTGTGCGATGTTGTGCAGGGCACAACAGACCACAATGATTCTGGACTCCCTGGCTGGTGCATACTGCAAGGCTCCTCCAGATCTGTCTAGGCATCAGTAGCGCATTTTGAGCAAGCTGATGGTTTGCTCGATGATGCTTCTGGTGGATATGTGACTCACACTGCACCGCTCCTCAGCATCGTTTGATGGCCTCCTCATCGGTGTCATAAGCTACTTTTTCAGGGGATAGCCCTGTCGCCAAGAAGCCATCCAGAAAGTTGGTTTGGCGGATGGAAGAGCTGAGGCACAGTAGACTGGCGCAGGATGAAGGAGTCATGGCAACTGCCAGGGTACTTTGCGCAAACATGCATGATGATCTTCCTGTGGTTACACACCAGCTGGACGTTCAGAGAGTAGAATCCCTTGCGGTTGACAAATACAGCTGGGTTATGATAGGGGCCCTAATGGCTACATGTGTGCAGTCTATGACGCCCTGCACCATTGGCAAGCCTGCCATTTTGGCAAAGCCAACCACAGGCACCGTCACAATTGGGCCATCCGTGGAGAAGTGGATGTAATTGTGCGCCTTTGCAAAGAGGGCATCGGTGACCTGCGTGATGCAGGTGTGTGCGGCTGACTGGGAGATGCCACTGATGTCTGCAGCTGATCCCTGGAAGAAGCCCGAAGCAAAGAAGTTGAGTGCGGTGGTGACTTTGACAGCAACTGGTAAGGAGTGTCCACACGCTCCTCTGGGCTCCAGGTGTTGGTGCAGCATTGCGCAGATGTCAGCGACTATGTCTCACGAAAGTCTCAGCCTCCGTTGGCACTGCTGCTCAGTCATGCTGAGGAAGCTGATCCTCTGCCTGTAAACCCTGTGTTGGGGTATCTGCTGCGGCGAGGTGCAGCCCTGCGCTGAGGCCCTCTGCCCTGTGCATCATCAGGTGGGTGAGGAGGAGGTTGGCGCTCCTGGTGCTGGTGCTATTGTTGTGGCTGGTTGTGGTGCTGCCGCGGCTGCTTTTCCTCCGAATCTGGCGACCAGGAGGAGAGGATATAAATGGTTCCCATCCCGTTGCTATAGATTTCATTTGAGGGAAGAAGCTTGCAAGCACAGTCAAAGTGGCCTGAAATGATTCCAATCAGGTCACACTGCAGATGGCTGTCAGCTTGAACAGTCACAGGGTCAGTAGATTTGCTAAATCTTATCCCAAACCTCCAACAACAAAGTTGTTGCATTTGAATGTCAGCCATGTTACAGGCGCGCTTTTAAAGTGCTGCACCAATGACTACAAATCATGTCCTCCATCAACTCGTCTCCTTGCAGCTGGCCTGTTTCTGACAAGATGGGAAACAGGAGCCAGAAGCACGAAAATGGGAAACCACTATAAAAATAGGATTAGCAAGGCAGTGAACAGGCTGTTAACTGCCTTAACTACCTGTCCCACCGGTTCCAGTCGGGTCAGTTTGGGAGCGGCTGATCCGACACTCACGAAAATCGCGTGGGGGCAGAATGGAGGCGGGTTGGCAGTCTGAAGCCGTTTTTTCTGATTTTTGGGTGAAAAGAGCACACGTCCATTTGAATATTGGAAGTTGAAGCGAATAGTATAGCTGCATTTAAGGGGAGGCTGGACAAGCATATGAGGGAGAAGGGAATAGAGGGTTACGCCGATAGATTTAGATGAGGAAAAACGGGAGGAGGCTCAAGTGGAGCATAAACGCCGGCATGGACTGGTTGGGCCGAATGGCCTGTTTCTGTGCCTATGTAATATTCTAAAATCCACCAATAGCCATTCTGGTGTAAATTGTGCAAAAGTGGAAAATCTAGATTTATTTGTATTTATATGTTTGAATACCACCAAGAAGAGCAAAATTTCATGTAATAGTGATATTCCAAACAGAAATAGATCTGCTGAAACTTTCTCCCAGAAAAATTACATCCATTATTACTTACAACTACATTAACAATATATTAATTTAACATGCAGCTGTGCTGTAAATAACAGCCCTATATATATGCAGCATTGATTATTCTTTTCTTATTAAGCAAATGCAGTTAAAATACAATTAGAACACAATTGCAGAAATAGATAAGAAACAAAGAGCTACTGAATTAATTCTCACACCTCATAAAAAGATTTGGAGTCATCCCAGTGGTGGCTCTGTGCATCCTGGAAAATGCTTGTAGCACAAACTCTTATGCAGTAATTGGTAACTTGAAACTGATCACTCTGATGAATTCCTGATACCGCTGAATTGGCAGCAAAAACAACGGCCTACTCAGAAAGAATGATCAAAGAGACAGAGATTTAAGACCTTAGCATAAGAAGACAACAATCTCCAGTGCTACAAATGTTCTGATTATTAGGTATCAATCATTCATTTCCTCTCTGTGCTGAACCTAGAGCTGACGTTAGCATTCAAATCACTTTTACAAACTGTTCTTTGTTTTAAACTCTTAGAAATATAGTCGTGTTTCTGGACAAATTTAAGTTCTCTTCTCACCAAAATAGTAATATCATAATAATATTTATACAATTCTCATTATTTTACTTCAATATTTTGGCCATGGTGTCAATTATTGTACACAGAAACTGCAAACTTGTTTTTGTGATTTTTTCTTAATACAGAGGTAAATAACAGCTCTATATATCAGCAGTATTGATTATTCTTTTCTTATTAAGCAGATATCATCAGATGCAGTTTGGTAACTATGAAACACAAATTTATGTAATTGATTATTTACATTTGCTTAAATGCTTAAGTGCAGAGGACTTACCTTTTGCTTGTCTCTTTCAGCAAATTCTCATATTCGGTTAAGTAATTATGGATGAATATTGCTGTGGAAAGGATAACATACAGGTTTTGTACTGGAACCTTGGAAGGGACCTCTTTGCTTCTCTCTTCAAGTCGAGACAGGACATCTGCAGCGACTTTAGAACAGCCATCCACAAAGTTTTCTCTCATTTCCTGAAGAAAGATCTCACTGCTTGCCAGAGCCAATGGAAGTAATGTGTCAAGTTCTTCCATGAAGTCAGAACAAAACTGGGGAAGAATAAATGTAGCATCAAGTTGTTTGAAGCCTGACAAAACAATATAATTTATGTACTCCTTGGACACAATCTTGTATCAAGAAAATTATATTGTACAATAATGTATGAGAGCTGTGATAAAATAGGTTGACTCACACTAATATAAATTGTTTTACTATAAATGCTTATTGTTGTGAAAAAGACGATTTGTGAAAGCTAAATTTAAACTATTTCCACAAACTTGTACCCTGTTGCTGTGTATGCACTTTTATTATACGAGATTGCTCAATGGTGAATTTCAAGAACACAAATTAATGGAAAGTAAATGTCAATAACGATTTGTAATTCGGAGTTCCCTTTTATAAAAGTTATTCTACAAATAATTATCTTGAATGTATGTGGTTACCGAAGACATACTTTATTTTTGTTACAAAGCTTAATTTGTTATATCTAATAACATGTAACAAACAATACTTCACAATCAATTACTACAGCATTTTTTAACTTGCATATAGGCATTAATGTGTTTGAATATTACTTAGCAAATTAAACCACTTTTGTACCACTAACCAGACCAGAATACCACAAGCACCTCTGTTGGAATCCTATGGGAAAGTAACAGAAAAAGTTCCCCTTTCATTTGATGGTATTAAATTATGATTTAAAGAGTGTATTCAAATTCATTTAGAAACACAAAAGTGGTCATAGGTTCGTAATAGGATTTAGAAACACAAAATATGATGAGTCAGTCGTGTATAATAGATCAACTACAAAAAGTATGGCCGCGATTTTGCTGACCTCGGCAATGTCAGTGGCGGGTCCGGACCCCACTGGTTGGCTCCATCCCGCTGCCTAAAATGAATTTACCTTGATTGGGCTTGTTAAGCCCGCGTTTCCCGGCCAAGTGGAGGAAGCAGGTCTGGTGACATCATTTGATGACGCGTCATCAACCGGTTTCCTTAAAGGACCATGTCCAAATTTATTTTGACAGTTCTGCTGTCAGTGTTCTACAGCATTGAGGTGCTGCAAACACTGACAATCACTGCACAGAGGTGCACGGCTGCACCCAGGCTCTCCCATAACTCCCTCCATATGCTTATAGAGGGAGTCACAGCATGCAGGGAGATCCTCTTTCCTTCCCATGAGCGGAAGAGACCTCCCCAGGAGATCAACACAGCAGAGGAGGGCACAAGCAGGGATGTGGTCAGGAGGACCTGGGTGCAGTGCCACAAGCCTTTCAATGATCTCAGTAGATCACGAAGCGTTAGTACAAAGCCCCACTCAACCTCATCCTGCTGTGTCTCTCATCACATCCCCATCACTCTGCCTTCCCTACCCTACTCCTGCACATCCTTACTCACACCAACTTACCTTGCACCTCCACCCATCCCTCTATCTATATTATCACATCCCCATCTCACTAGCTACCCCTCACACTCACACTCATCCTAGTGCAATCATACCAACTAACAACACACAAGGGTAGCCACTTGGGTCTTTTATGCAATATTCATGTAAAGTTTCTGTTAATATGCTGTCAAACATTGAAACCTTTATTTTCAACACTTTGCGTTCTTGGACAGATTTGTGTGCACCTTTGGAAGTGGCTTAGTGAGTTGCAGTGAATGGTGAGACATAACGGTACCCCCCGCAATGGTCATGAGTGTGAAAGGAATGGCTTGGGCATTGTAGGGATGCTTTATGGTGTTGGTGTGGGGTGGTGCCAACCTGGTGCATCATGTGGCAGCCAGGGTGTACAGCATCAAGTGAAGTAAATCTGGCCATGGTGAGGCCATCCCTGTGCAGCATCAGAGCATCAGTTGATTACAGAGAAGGTTGGTGTTGTCGTTGGTGCTGCTGGTGTGCCTGGTGCTGCTGGTGTTAGGGCTGATCGTGGAGGGATTCTGAGGACCAAGATGAGAGAGTATAAAGGGCACCCATGCTAATGGAATAGATGGCAGGTAAAGTAGAGATGAAAGAAGCGATCTGTCAATGTTGAGAGAAGTAATGAGGTCAGACTGGATGGAGACGTGTGTAAAGCTTTGCAGCATGGCGAATCTGTTGTGGAAATGCAGTGAGGAAGAGCTTGTGGCTGAGGGAAGATATCTCTAAGGTGGGAGCTTTCACTTTACATTTGAAGCTGTCAACTCAACAGCTGATTCAATGGCCACTGAACGCCCACCTCAGCTTAACAGACGTGATCCCCGGGCAGCGAGGACCCCGTGGGCGAGGACCCCGTGGGCGAGCACGTAAAATCAAAAGGTGAACTCAAATGTATTCTTAATGATCTCTAAACAAGGTCATAATTACCTGAATTGGGTGCTCCGCTGACAGACCCAACATCGGGGAAAGGTGTGTGGCGGCGGGTTCACAGCGGGGTCCCGACCCGCTGGGGGAAAAAAACACTTTCCTGCCACCAATTGCGCCCGCTGACCCCCCAGAAAATCTCGGCCTATGTGTTTAGGGATATGAGAATATATAAAAGGATCTCTCCACACAACCACAACGATTTGGAACCATGACTGTGATGAGTTGGTCAATCTCATTTTTGGCAGTGGCCAAGGCCAAGACTTCAGTGCACCGCATTAGGGAGAGGAAAATTATCTAAGGTTTCCTCCCTTTATCTTTATCCAGTGACCTTTTCTGGGAGTGCATGGGTGGGTGGATGCCAGCTATGGGTAGGACCAAGCTCAGCTGTGATAGCTCTCACCATCAAATAAACACCCAACAGTCACTGCCCGGGCTCACAATGAAAAATTACCTTTGGGTAAGGGCAAGGGAAGAAAATCAGAGAAAGAAATGGAAGAAAAAAGGCATAAAAACCAGAAAAATGGCTACACCTGTTACCAACAAGGCTAATTGTCTGCTGAGATGCATCTCAAAGGTATATGAACATATAAAAAGGGAAAATAAAGGTCATCAGACCCACTAATGCTCATCCTAAACATTGCATGGTGCAATATTATGCACCACTCGCTCCAAACACTAATAAAGCTAATTCCTGGTGGAGGCAATAAAAAAAAAATGCTATGACGCCCTAGGACAATCAAGCAAGCTCTAAGAGACCACGGTTATCCATGACATATCACCAGATACAGTTAATTAACCATCCTACCATTCTTTCTCACCCTCCCACGAAATGTCCAAATATCCTCAGGAATTTGAGACTGCACAGAGCCAAAAAACTTGACTATTTGTCAAAAAAGGTAACATTGGTGAGGCCACATTTGGAATATTTGGGCACAGTCCTTGCCACCAGGGATACGGCCTTCAGCTCAGGAGCAGGAGGAGGAGGAGGAGCAAGATGAGGAGGAGGAGCAAGATGAAGAGGAGGAAGAGGAGGAGGAAGCGAAGAAAGGAGGCAACCCAGATAGCCCCTTTCTGGTCAGAATATCCGGGAGCGAAACATCCGCCTGCAGTACGAGTTAACGCAACCCCAATTCCCTATTCAACATTCGCCCCACACCTTAACTTCCCGCTGTTACTGACCATCACAGTGTCCTCGTGGCCACAATGCTGAAATAAAAGCCACCACAAAGCAAGTATTCCAATCAAACTTTATCCATCTATCCATCCAATATTACATCAAAAAATCAACTAATCACTCTTGTGCATTCCCTTAGTGACTGTCTTGTGTGTGCCTTTGCCTATCGTAGTGCTCCTAGGCAGTGCTACCCCTGTGGCTGCAGCATGGCTGGTGGAAGCCTGCTGCCACTCAGCAGCGCATTCAGCGCTTGGCTGCATGCCACAATCATGTAAAGTAATGGGCAGCACGAATTTTACATGCTGCCTGCAGTCCTCCGAAAGGGTGTGGGTTACTATCGCATTGCGATCCCTGCCCCCGTTTTCGGGGGATACTGAAGTTCTAGGCTAGATTTTGTGGTTAAGTAGTGAAGTAGTGCAGCACCCAAACCTCCTGTTTGATAGGTGACAAAATGAAGCAGCTGCTGAATGAGGTCAATGTGAAGAATACTGCCCTGTTTGACATCCTCAGAAGACAACAGTGCAGTATGCCTCACATGGGTGGTTGTCACAGTAACATTGTGCACACTACCCGCAGAACCTGGGAACAGATGCAGGTGAAGAAGGCAAGCTTTAAGAAAGCCAACGTAATATCATTTAACAGTACCATTTTCCAAGTAGATGGTCCAAGTATGCATGCTGCAAAATGTTGCCTATCAACCTGTTCCACATTTACTGTTAGACCATGTCTACTCTTCACATAAGTTTACAGCTTTCATTGCCTATCACGCATTCACATCCACCAACAGGGCACAAGCTGCAACTTACAAGAGCTGGCACACTTAAATCTTCAATGGGCTTGACACACAAAAATTTGAACATAGCAAACTACGTAAGTATGAGGGGCGAGTTGGCTAAGGTAGATTGGGAAACTAGATTAAAAGTTATGATGGTAGAGAAGCAATGGAAAACATTTTTTTAAATAATTCATAATTCGCAACGAATATACATTCCCCTAAGGAATAAAAACACCATGGGAAATGTGGTCCAACCGTGGCTAACAAGAGAAGTTAAAGATAGTATTAGATTAAAGGAAGAGGCTTATAATGTTGCTAAAAAGAGTAGTAGGCCTGAGGATAGGGAGGATTTTAGAATTCAGCAAAGGATGACTAACAAATTGATAAAGAGAGAAAATAGAATATGAGAGTAAACTAGCAAGAGACACGACTATTTTAGATCTAGTATTGTGCCATGAGAAAGGGTTCATTAATAACCTTGTAGTAAAGGGGCTTTAGGGAAGAGTGACCATTAAATGATAGAATTTTATATTGAGTTTGAAAGTGATTTAGTTAAATCCGAAACTAGGGTCTTAAATCTAAACAAAGCAAACTACATTGGTATGAGTGGCGGGTTGGCTAAGGTAGATTGAGAAACTACATTAAAAGGTATGACGGTAGAGAAGCAATGGTTAGCATTTAAAGAATTAATACATAATTTACAACAAATATGCCTTCCTTTAAGGCACAAAAACCCCACAGGAAAAGTGGTCCAACCGTGGCTAACAAGAGAAGTTAAAGATAGTATTAGATCAAAGGAAGAGGCTTATACTGTTACCAAAAAGAGTAGTAAGCCTGAGGATTGGGAGGATTTTAGAATTCAGCAAAGGAGGACCAAGAAATTGATAAAGAAAGGGAAAATAGAATATGAGAGTAAACTAGCGAGAGACATAAAAACAGACTGTAAAAGCTTCTATAGGTATGTAAATAGGAAAAGATTAGCGAAAGTAAATGTGGGCCCCTTACATGCTGAGACAGGAGAAATTATAATGGGGAATAAGGAACTGGCAGAGAAATTAAACAAATACTTTGGGCTGGATTTTCTCAGTGGTGTCGGGATAGCTGGTTGCCGGGTTCCGGTTCTGCTCCCAGCTGCAGCGCTATGTCAAAGGGATTTTCCCTTGATTGGCCTTATTAAGCCCGCCCTGCGGGCTTACCGGCCAATTAACAGGACGCGTGTCTGATGACATCATATGATGACGCGTCATCAGCCGGTTTCCTTAACGGGACCATGGCCATATTGAGTTTGACAGTTGTTCTGTCAATGTGTGACAGCATTGAGGTGCTGCAAACATTGACAAGCACTGCACAAAGGTGGACGCTTGTACCAGGCTCTCCAATGACTCCCTCCATATGGAGGGAGTCACAGCACGCAGGGAGGTTCTCTTCCCTTCCAAGGGCAGAAGAGACCTCCCCAGGACACCAATGCAGCCTGGTTGTACATTGCACAGGAGGGCAAAAGCAGGGATGTCGTCAGGGGTCCCTGGCTGCAGTGCCGCCAAACTTTCAATGATCTCAGCGGATCACGAAATGTTACTGCAAAGCCACACTCAACCTCACCCTGCTGTGCCACTCAACACATCCCCATCACTCTGTGCCTTCCATAACCTTCTCCTGCACATCCTTACTCACACCAACTTACCTTGCACCTCCACCCATCCCTCTCTATCTACTTTATCACTTCCCCATCTCACTAGCCACCCCTCACACTCACCCTCATCCTACTTCAAGCATACCAACTAACTACACACAAGGGTAGGCACTTGAGGGGTTTAGCCAATGTCCATGTGAAGTTTATGGTAATGTGTTGTCATACAGAGAAATCTATATTTTCAACACTGCCCCTTATTGGACAGATTTGTGCGCACCTTGAGAAGTGACTTACTGAGTTCCAGTGAATGTTGAGACGTAACTTCCCCCACCCCCTGCTAAAGTGATGAGTGTGCATGGAATGGCTTGGACATTAAAGGGATGCTTTACAGTGCTGGTGTGGGATGGTGTCAACCTGGTGCACCATGTGGCAGCCAGGATTTACAGCGTCAAGTGAAGTTAATCTGGCCATGATGATGCCATCGCTGGCCTCCCAGGCAGCAATGTTGTCAGGGGCTGATGCCCTGTGCCTTGTGCAGCATCAGGTGATGGTGGAGAAGGTTGGTGATGTTGGTGTGTGTGCCTGGTGATGTTGGTGTTGGGGCTGTTCGTGGAAGGATTCAGAGGACCAAGGTCTGATTTTTTCAAGGGCACCGATGTTGCTGCAAAAGATGGCAGCTGCAGATGAGATGACAAAAGTGATCTGTCAATGGTGAGAGAGGTTGTTCCAATGAGGTGGCACTGGACATACAGTTGGCTCTAAATACTTGCAAGCTAAATAAATCTCTATATGTATTACAAATGGAGTAACCAACAGTTTCTGCGCTCTGAAACTGACCATCTGCAATATGGCAATCTTTGCTTCTGCAGCTGTCAGCTTATCAGCTACATCAGAGCAGACTCAACTCACACCAGGGTGAGCTGGTGTGTTCCCCGTGCAGCGGGTAACCCGTCGGGGAGCACATAAAATTGGAAGGAAGCCTCATAATACCATTAAATTGGCTCTTAACAAGCCATTTAATGAGCTCAATTGTCTACCCCGTTGCTTGGTGTCGGATCAGTTCGCCGCTGACAGACCCGACACCTGGGAGACTCGCATGCAGGCGGGTTGACAGTGGGTTTCCTACCCGCTGTCAATCTTTGCTATTTTGACAGCAGACCCACCTCCAAACCTGCCCTCTGAGTGCCGGCAAAATTCCGGCCTGTGTGTCTGTCTTCACGGAAGAAGACGCAAAAAACTTCCCGGAAATAGTGGAGAACCAAGGCTCTATCGAGAATGAGGAACTGAAATAAAATTAGTATTAGTAAAAAAATAGACCCTGAGAAATTAACAGGACTGATGGCCTACATCGTAGGGTTTTGAAAGAGGTGGTTATAGAGATAGTGGATGCATTGGTTGTCATTTTCCAAAATTCCACAGATTCTAGAACGGTTCCCGCGGATTGGAAGGTAGCAAATGTAACTCCACTATTTAAGAAAGGAGAGAAAACGGGGAACTACAGACCAATTAGCCTGATATCAGTAGTAGGGAAAATGCTAGAATCTATTGTTAAGGACGTGGTAACAAGGCACTTAGAAAATAATAATAGGATTGGGCAGAGTCAACACGGATTTATGAAAGGAAAATCGTGTTTGACAAATCTGTTAGAGTTTTGTGAGGTTGTAACTAGCAGAATAGATAAGGGGATGTGAAGGAAATAGCCATATTCCAAGAAATACATCATCCTATAAACAGATTTGATAATATTAGAACATGACAAACTGGGGTTAAAAATCTGAAAGCCTCGGCGACACAGGCCGTAAAACTGAAATACAGGCTTATGAGATAAGATCAGTTGTTAATACAAAGCTGTGAACACAAGCTTTGAAATGGGAATTGGTTTGTAAATACAGAGACAAAGCCCCTATTGAAGAAAACCATTGGCGCTTCCAGAATGTCTAGAGTTTGGAAGAAAAACAATGGAATGACCCAAGTAAAGTGTTATAATCTAACACGTCGAACAGGTGCACAGCACATTAAAAAAACCAAGTGCCTTTGAAAAAATGACATCAAGTAAAAGAAACACCTGTCGTAAAATAGTTTTATGTTAAACTTAGAAACAGGAAAAACGATTAAATATGCAACCAATTGGGATAGCAAGAAAACAAGTAAACACCCTAAGAGAAGTGTTTTCAATTTACAAGTTGTAAAATATACCTACAGAAAGGCTTTGAAAATATAACATCAATAGATGACATCAAGCAATTACATTGTTCTTGTATTGAAAATGGAATAGTTAGGAGACACGATGTCTGGCTTACAAGTAGTTAAGTGATATTAGAAATTCAATAGAAAGACTTCCTAAGAATCACATCAAATAAATACTACGGTCATATTGTTTTTTATGATGGTTTTTGAAACACCTAAACAGGAGACAAGTCTAAAAGCTAACAGCTGATATGACAATAAAGAATAGAAGAAAGTCAGCAAAGAATGACTTGAGACAATTAGCTTACAGCAGGAAAACTTCAAAGGATAAACCACCAAAACAAGATATAAAAATAAGAGCTTTTCAAATGGAAAGTCAGAAGTCGCTGGGAAGGCAAGCATTTCTCAACTTCACAAGCAAGCTCTGTAAGTTTTTAAACTTTGAGTCTCGGGAAGTCAAGGTATTTGATTTTGGTGGATATTCTGGATTAACAAATAAGTAGAAGTGTGGAAATGTAACGAAGTTAAGATTTGAGAATAAGGATCTCTGATAAGAAATGTAAGCTATTTGTATTTTGAACGGTTAAAGTTGCGATTGCCACAACAGATGTTAACTAAATGTCGGTTCCTTAATAAATCTATACATTTTTAGAATTGTCTCAGAGTATTTCTGTATAAACTCGCAAACTCAATTTCTGTACACTCTTCAGTGAGGAGTTGCAGAATTCTGGGGGGTATTCCGGACCCTCATAATATCCGGAAGGTTACACTCTAGTTAAACTTATTAAAAGTACTATCCGGAGGATGGTAACATCTTTAGACCATTTCTTTCCTTTAGGGAGAGACAGTCTGACCTTTAGACTCAATTAAGCGTCTTATGGGATCCGGCTATCGCTAACTTTAGTTGAAGGTGAACGTCTGGGGAATACGCCTGATCTGGGGTAGTCCGAAAGGGCTAGGACTTGTAATTATCCCTTCAGGGGAACCAGTGGATGTGGTGTATTTGGATTTTCAGAAGGCATTCAATAAGGTGCCACACAAGAGGTTATTAAACAAAATTAGGGCTCATGGGATTGGGGGTAATATACTAGCATGGATTGAGGATTGGTTAACGGACAGAAAACAGAGAGTAGGAATAAACGGGTAATTTTCGGGTTGGCAGGCTGTAAATACTGGGGTACCGCAAGGATCAGTGCTGGGGCCTCAGCTATTCACAATCTACATCCATGATTTGGATGAGGGGACCAAATGTAATATATCCAAGTTTGCTGATGATACAAAGCTGGGTGGGAAAGTAAGTTGTGAGGAGGATGCAAGGAGGCTTCAAGGGGATATAGACAGGTTAAGTGAGTGGGCAAGAACATGGCAAAAGGAATATAATGTGGAGAAATGTGAAGTTTTCCACTTTGGTAGGAAAAATAGAAAAGCAGAGTATTTTTTAAATGGTGAGAGGTTGGGAAATGTTGGTGTTCAGAGGGACCAGAGTGTCCTTGTACATGAATCACTGAAAGTTAACATGCAGGTACAGCAAACAATTAGGAAAGCAAATGCTATTTTTTTTTTAATTTGTTCATGGGATTTGGGCGTCGCTGGCAAGGCCAGCATTTATTGCCCATCCCTAGATGCCCTTGAGAAGGTGATGGTGAGCCGCCTTCTTGAACCGCTGCAGTCCGTGTGGTGAAGGTACTCCCACAGTGCTGTTAGGGAGGGAGTTCCAGGATTTTGACCCAGCGACGATGAAGGATCTGCGATATACTTCCAAGTCAGGATGGTGTGTGACTTGGAGGGGAACTTGGAAGTGGTGGTGTTCCCATGCGCCTGCTGCCTTTGTCCTTCTAGGTGGTAGAGGTCGCGGGTTTGGGAAGTGCTGCCGAAGAAGCCTTGGCGAGTTGCTGCAGTGCATCTTGTAGATGGTACACACAGCAGCCACAGTACACCGGTGGTGGAGGGAGTGAATGTTTAAGGTGGTGGATGGGGTGCCAATCAAGCGGGCTGCTTTGTCGTGGATGGTGTCGAGCTTCTTGAGTGTTGTTGGAGCTGCACTCATCCAGGCAAGTGGAGAGTATTCCATCACACTCCTTACTTGTGCCTTGTAGATGGTGGAAAGGCTTTGGGGAGTCAGGAGGTGAGACACTCGCCGCAGAATACCCAGCCTCTGACCTGCTCTTGTTGCTACAGTATTTATGTGGCTGGTCCAGTTTAGTTTCTGGTCAATAGTGACCCCCAGGATATTGATGGTGGGGGATTCGGTGATGGTAATGGTATGTTGGCCTTTATTACAAGAGGATTTGAGTATAAGAGTAAATACGTCTTACTGCAATTATATAGGGCCCTGGTGAGACCACACCTGGAGTATTGGGTACAATTTTCGTCTCCTTACCTAAGGAAGTATATACTTGCCATAGAGGGAGTGCAACGAAGGTTCACCAGACTGGTTCCTGGGATGGGGGAGAAATTGAGTAGACTAGGCCTATAGTTTAGAAGAATGAGAGGTGATCTCATTGAAACATACAAAATTCTTATAGGGCTTGACAGAGTAGATGCAGGGAGAATGTTTCCCCTGGCTGCAGAGTCTAGAACTAGGGGGTCACAGTCTCAGAATAAGTAGTCGGTCATTTAGGACTGAGATGAGTAGAAATTTCTTCACTCAGAGGGTGGTCAATTTTTGGAATTCTCTACCCCAGATGGCTGTGGATGCTCGGTCGTTGAGTATATTCAAGACAGAGATCGATAGATTTTTGGATACTAAGGGAACCAAGGGATATGGGGATAGTGTGGGAAGATGGAGTTGAGGTAGAAGATCAGCCATGATCTTATTCAATGGCGGAGCAGGCTCGAAGGACGGAATGGCCTACTTCTGCTCCTGTTTCTTATGTTCTTATATTTCTATGATGCATGGTCACTTACTGACAAACAAGATGGATTACAGGATGGGCACATGGCTGCCATTTCCCTCTACTTTGGGAAATTTAACAGTGCAGTTGCATTGGACGGCTGTTCAGTGAGAAAGAAGATGAAAGGGTTGGCCATGTTGATCTATGCATCAGCCATGTGTTTGATACATGCGTTGGCAGCACAATGGCTCATAATGCAGATGATCCTTATGCTAACCAGGAAAGATGTGAGGCAAAATTGTTGAGGAATGAGCTGATGTTCACTGTCAACGGCAGAGGCATCCCTGTGGTGTAGGTTAGCTGCAGGTGTCCTTACAGCAGATGGCACACATCTGCAATATGCTTCATGCTGACTTGCAGCCTACAGAGCCAGTACTCTACAGTAACTGCCACATGGGTGTGCCAAGATTTGCAGATATGGTTGGTGGCATAATGATGAATCTGGTTAATTTGGCTCTGGTGTTACTGTTCTCCCTGGCATGCCTTCTTTTATTTTGTAGCATTGATCATGAGTGGTGCACATGTGTGTTGATTAACACCTTTAAAAAAGGGCTAGATTGTTTTTGTTTAGGGATGAGATTGTGGGTTATAAGAATATATATATATCGACATAGCTGAATGCTGTGTAGAGCATGATACTCCTGAACTGAAGGAATATGGAAGACAATAAGGTTAGGATGCATAATACATGACGTAAAGTTAGATAGAAATTCTGAAATTTTCTTGGATTTACCTTTGGATCATGGGGAGAAACTGACTAAAGCCCTTGAAGAGCAGACTGCATGATCTGCGGGTGGAAAGGGCTTAATAGGCCAAATGGCTTTATTGGCTTTTGTGCATTTTTACATTCTTTTGAAAATGGTAGTTATTCAAACTCTTGAATATTATGGCTGGTGTATGAACTGTTTGTGACGTGCCTCTATTATACCTCACATCTTTTACTGAGTACGTCAATATTCCGTTATGCTGGTATTACCTTTGCGACTTTTTTGGGTTGCTCTTCCTCCATGCACTGATCCCATGTAGCTTCCACTGGCTGAGTACATGTTGCCAATCTTTTACTTGAGGTGTACTGGTTTGTTTCTTGCTGAAGGCATCTTGAACATGCAGTTTCAATTACCACTTTCATGCAATGGGCTGCAGAAGGTGCCAGGCCCTTAAAAGCATTTCTCCAGTCAAATTCAAGAGAAACAGACTACAATATAAACAAGCAATACAGTCACAGTTAAATAGTAGAAAATACAATTAAAAAAAAAAACTTGCAAATGATACACTAATACAATAAATCTGAAATCAAGCATAAAAACTAGGAAAATTTAGAGATAAAAGGTTCAGGTTCATATTAATTCAAATTATGTTTCCACTTAATCATTCCAAAGTAATACCTTCATTTTTACTGACAAAAGATCATCAAATTCACCCAAAATCTGACCTCTATTTATTGCTATTAACAATTACTAGTATTTATGAAGTAACGCTAGCATGAATAAGATTCACCTCAGGGGCAGGTGTCATGGCATTATCAATCTGGGTGTATCTCCGTATAAACTTGTAACCCAAATCCCTAAAACTCCATCTGCTGTTCATCATTTCCAGTCTCCTATCCACCACTTTTAAAACTTAGAGGCTGAAATTCCAGGGTTGGAGGAGGGAGGAAAAGGAGAGTTCCGCTTGGGAGACAGGAATTTGGGGCAGAACCGGGAATCCCCCCTCTATGCAAAATGCTGCATTAAAAGACGAATAGCTCCCATAGGAGCTTACTTTTTTTTAACCTTTCTCTTTCCTTGAGCCTGGGAAGGGCCTCAAGAGTGGAATTGTGAAAGCAGTGGGCTCGTCTGAAGGAGTCTGCAGGGCGATGTGGGTACATTGATTAGAACTGCGCGTGGGGTTAGCCTACAGTCTGCGCAAAACCCCAGAGCCCTATACTGCTGTTTCCGGTTGTGCATGACATCAGTCACCTGCTTAATGTAAGCGTGACCTGCTGGCTGACTGATGTTGCCGATATCCTTGTTGCAGCCTGGACAGAGCTAAGGCAAAGAAGTTCAGAGTTGTAGCGACTTTCACTGCAAAAAGTAATGCAATGCCAGCTTGTTGCTGTTTTTGATTTGTAGTTGGGCTGATGAAGTAGTGGTGGCAGTGCTGAATGACATGAAAACCATGTTGAGGTCTTAACTGCACCATTTGACTCTTATTTAAATATAACCATTGGGCCCCAGTTAGTTTCTGGTGGGAGCACTGGCCGCCTAGATCGGGGTCCGCATGGAAATCAGAACGGGCAGATCTCCAGCGGAAAGTCGGCGGGGGCTAAATTCGATAGCCCCCAAAAACAGGTGCGTGGATCGCGATGTGCAATTAACCCGCGCCCGTTGTTTCAGATGCCACGGTACGCCAATTTTGAGCAGCCTGCTGATTAACATGATTGCAGTGTGCAGCCAGCACTAATTGTGCTGCTGTTCGGCTGCATGCATCAGCAGTGGGCCCAAAATCGTACCACGCTCGTGCTACTTAAAGCTAGCCTGCACCTCTTAAAGGGGAGGTGCACTGTGGCTGGAGCAGGTGCTGGGAGTCGTGGTTAAAGAGATTCTGATCTGGGAAAGAGTGAGGAATGGCACAACAGGGAAGAGAGCGGGCTCCAAGCTTTTTAGATGCTGCACTGGAGGCCTTGGTGGAAGAGAGGGAAGATATGTTGTATCCACGGAGTTAGGAGGCCCTCTAGACACACGTTCAGAAGGCAACGGGAGTAAATAGCTGTGGCGGTCAATTCCAGGAGTCAAGCCCCGATGATCTGGATGCAATGCCGCAAGAAGTTCAATTACCTCACACGAGTGATCAAGGTCAGTGAATGCATCTTCAAATGCCATATCCTACCAACTGCACCACTAGTCTTAGACATTGCTCAATGCACCACACCCCCATCACTCACCTACCAACAATCTGTATCAATCAGGACTCATACCTAACATTCATAGCTGCACCTCACCATCACACACTTAGCACTGCTGCAAGCCTCACACCCACATCTCACAGCTTGCAGACACTGCCAGCGATTCAAAAATGACAGCCAAATCACCCAAACAGATTGCACGACACTCACTCATACACTTCCCTCTCTCTTGCAGGACAAGGTGGCGCACAACTGGAGGCAGCAGGAACTAATCAGCGGGGGACGGGCACGCCTGCCTCTCCTAACCTCTGTGGAGGAGATGGTGCTGGCCATTATTAGGCTGGCCACTGCTGAGGCCATGGCCAGCGGTGGGGCTGAAAGATGCCAGTATCCTCATACCTAATCCTCCTTCTCACATCCCACTTCCCCCTCATCCCACAATCTCTTCTGATTTACAAGCAGCAGATGGTGTAAGCATGCACCTCCTGCTTTCCCCCTCCCCTCACCACAACCGTACTCTTGTGTCTTTCTCCTTTCAGATAGCCAATAACTGCAACCTGGCCAGGCAGTGGTGTAAGAGCAGGAAGATAGTGAAGATGAAGACACACCGTCACTCGATTTCACACTCGCAGCCACCAGCTCAGATACTGACAATGTGCATAATTTAGAGGATAGCATAGAGGCGGAATCTGCACGTGGTGAGACACAGGACACGAGTGGCCTGCAGCCAGGGCAGGGGGCAAGGATAGCGCAGGTGCCAGCTCGCCGAAGGGCGAGGTCGCACACGAGTTCTGCTGCAGAGGACTCAGATGAGCACTTCGATGGGGCAGGCTACAGAAGAACGCTGATGGGTGTGCACAATGAAATGCTTGGTGCATTGGGAAGCCTGCCAGAAAGCCTGCGTCTA
Organism: Squalus acanthias; assembly: GCA_030390025.1. Taxonomy (NCBI): domain Eukaryota; kingdom Metazoa; phylum Chordata; class Chondrichthyes; order Squaliformes; family Squalidae; genus Squalus; species Squalus acanthias. The sequence goes on from CM059425.1 coordinate 162,086,136, forward strand.
ATGTCAAGGAGCATGGAGGAGTCTGGCACCAACTTGGCACAGGGCTCAATTTGATCAGAGCTTGAAGCCCATCCTTTCCAGCATGGAAGTGGTGGCTAACTCCAATAGCACACTTGTGGACCCAACCACAATGCAGCGTCTGATAGTCAATTTCTCAGCTTTCATTGGAGCACAAGCAGAAGCCACCCAACGTCTGAGTGCTGCAGTTGAATCTCAGACTGCTGTCATGCAAGGACAGCTTGCTGCCATGCATGCTCAAACTGCTTGAACATTGTTGATGATCCCTTTAAATAGCACTGGTGGGAGGGTCCTTCCTGATGCTGAACACGTGTTCAGCTGAGTGAGCTTAAGAGAGGGTGTTAGCTGGAGCGTTGAGCTCCAAAATGGCAGTGCTGGCGTCAAATCAGCATTATACGTTCATTGACATCATGAGCTGCCTGCTTTGCATACTTCCAGCGGGCGTTGACTGGGTGCACGCTAACGCCCTCACCAATATGGCGTCCGGCGCGATTCGCCTCGCGCCGTGGATGCCATTTTGGAGCGCTAAGGGCACTTGTCGCAGCCAAAAAACGGGCGCTACAGATCCGAATTTTACACCTGCCATTTTAAAAATATTTTCGTCCCATTACAGTCCCATTTACAGGCGTAAATGGAGAGATAGTGAGACAAAACTTTGCCCCAATGTTTTAAAGTAAGTTTTTGATAAGTCTTAACTTTGCACAACAGGATTAAAAGAATGAAGCAAATGAGATCCGCCACTGATTGCAAACTGGATTGTTCCAAAGCATGAAACTCACCATATTAGCACAAAAAAATTATGCCATTATAAATATTGTGCAACCAGTGAAAACTGCTGATCCGGACATAGGATTATAAAATTAACCCATGGACTCCAGTAAAACTAACAGTGACCAATGTTGTTCTGGGCATCATTATATATAAGAAATAACTCACAAAATCAAATAGTACATATTTTGGTACTCTACTATAAAACTGCAGCTAATGTTTACTTTATAATACACTAGAGATTCATTCTCTTCCGTAAAAACACTGCTGGCTAATTCTGTGGATGTGTTATCAAGCAACAGTGCCATTTTATTAAAGAACAACAGTTTTCTGGGATCATTCTTTTAAGACTATTGTCTGCTGAAAGTGAGATTTAAGACTGCTTGTGACTTTCTGACTGTCAATTTCAAGATTTTAAGAAAAAAGAAATGTTTATAGTAAACGCTGGCATCAAACACAGAGAAGTTAACATAAAGATTAGATTACCTCAGTCACAAGTAATAACTGCTCAGCTTGGATATTGGTTTTGTTCATCTCTGATGGCACATCAATGTTTTCTTGGGTCTTCTTTAGCACTCCTAACGCAGATAATACCATTGCACTGGTGTAGATATTGCCATACTACAGGTCATGGATATCAAACAATCTGAACAAACTAGACTCAATATGTACAAATATAATTTCCTTTATTGTTTATTTCAGTCAAGTAAGAAACTGATTTTGCATTTGATTTGAAAAATAATCTAACAACTTTAAAGACTTTTCATTCTAAACAGTGGGGTAGAGTTTCCATTTCGGTCAAGTTTTCTCGCAAACTCATTTGCATATCGCCGAACCTAAAATCTTCCGTGAACCAGTGCAATCGGGCAGTGTTTTAGAACGTAATTGTTTTCTTTTCTTGCATTAAAAAATATTCCTTGATATATTTAAGAGTGGTAACCTGGTGCAATTTTATTAATACAGACTGAAAATGAGTTTATCATAAAAAATAAGCTTTTTTAATAAGTATGTCTAGTCCACCACCTGTGAGTAACCTGATTTTAAATAACTGAAAACAACTTTAAAAAACTATACAGAACCATTTACTGGTTTCATTGGTGTACAGTGGTCAGTTTCTTAGTAAATTAAATACTTTTTAATATTTAAAAGCTTTTAAAAGGTGCCTATTAGTGTCCTTGTGCCTAAAAAAAAGCTTAATTTTAAGAGCCTCCTCGAAGGCCCACAAACGGGCACAATTAGCAGAAACTCGCTATGGTGATTAATTCGATCTGTGGGCGTGGCCAGTTTTGGGGGCGATGGCGTAAAACGGGCGATTATGGATCGGCTGCCAGTTATGCACCCCGCTCGATTTTCCTTTCCTATGAAGTTTGGGCAACAGCCAGGTCACATCTTTTCAAGAGAGCTATGGAAGGATCGTCAAGGTGCTTTTCCGAAAAATTGTGGGAAGTTTATGTCTATGCAACAACTACATTGAGTTTTAGTCATTGTTCAAAATGTATGCATCTTAAAAAATAACTACTTACCTTTCACTTAACTGACTATGTGACTTTACTGAGGGTAAAAATAAATGTGAGAAGTCGCACAACACCAGGTTATAGTCCAACAGTTTTATTTGAAATCACAAGCTTTCGGAGCTGCTGCTCCTTCGTCAGGTGAAGTAAAGGAATACAGATCGGCAAAGCATATATAGACAGAGAACAATGCCTGTGCAGCGTACAATGTCAACGACAACGCAAAATCATCGAGCAGAGACTGATAGCCAAGTTCTGCACCCATGAGGACGGCCTCAACCGGGACCTTGGGTTCATGTCACGCTACATGACGTAGAGTCATCCAGACTCGAGTCGTCATTGGCTTGTTCACAGATGTGATTTCCAGTAAAAAAAGTAAAAAGTTTAAAGTTTATGGTTTTCCATACAGACTGCTGCATTTGACAAATTAGACCCCCTTGTGACCCCACCTCATTGTCCTAGTTGTATTTTGCTATGTCTTTGATATAATGTCTTCCTGACTGACCTGATTGTCTCTCTGCCGAGGTGTGATAAAAGGCAGTCAGAAAGATTAACTGTAGTCGTCTGACATTGTACGCTGTACAGGCATTGTTCTCTGTCTATATATGCTTTGCCGATCTGTATTCCTTCACTTCACCTGACGAAGGAGCAGCAGCTCCGAAAGCTTGTGATTTCAAATAAAACTGTTGGACTATAACCTGGTGTTGTGCGACTTCTCACTTTTGTCCACCCCAGTCCAACACCGGCATCTCCGCATCATAAAAATAAATGGTGCAAAGTCACACATTTGCTTTGGAGTAGGACTTCACGTTCACTCACAGTGCTACAATGCTACACTGGTGGTACGTTCTGCAGCTAATATAACATGACAGATCTTTTAACAGTGCGAGGGCTTATCACAGCTTCACCTACCTGTACTGCAGGTAAATGCTGACAATTTTAAAATGGGTTTTCCAATTGACAAAGCCTAACATAAGAATTTTCAATGTTTTTTAAGACAGAATGTCAGACCTATTCAGCATCTTTAATATATAATAAATGGTTTAAAATAGAAGATAGGAGCAGGAGTAGGCCATTCGGCCCCTCGAGCCTGCTCCGCCATTCGATGAGATCATGGCTGATCATCCAAACTCAGTACCCTGTACCTGCCTTCTCCCCATATCCCTTGATACCTTTAGCTTTAAGAAATATATCTAACTCATTCTTGAATATATTTAATGACCTGGCCTCAACTACCTTCTGTGGTAGAGAATTCCACAGGTTCACCACTCTCTGGGTGAAGAAATTCTTCCTCATTTCTGTCCTAAATGGCTTACCCGTTATCCGTAGATTATGACCCCTGGTTCTGGACTCTCCGACCATCGGAAACATTCTTCCTGCATCTAGTTTGTCCAGACCTGTCAGAATTTTATATGTTTTGATGAGATCCCCTCTCATTCTTCGATACTCCAGTGAGTATAAGCCCAATCGACCCAATCTCTCCTCATATGTCATTCCTGCCATCCCAGGTATCAGCCTTGTGAATCTTCGCTGAACTCCTTCCATGGCAAGAACATCCTTCCTCAGATAAGGCGACCAAAACTGCACACAGTACTCAAGGTGTGGTCTCACCAAGGCCCTGTACAACTGCAGCAGGACATCCCTGTTCCTATACTCAAACCCTTTCGCTATGAAGGCCAACATACCATTTGCCTTCTTCACCGCCTGCTGCACCTGCATGCTTACTTTCAGCGACTGGTGCACAAGGACACCCAGGTCTCGTTGCACTTCCCCTTCTCCCAATCTATTGCCATTCAGATAATAGTCTGCCTTTCTGTTTTTGACACCAAAGTGGATAACCTCGCACTTATCCACGTTATATTGCATCTGCCACGCTTCTGCCCACTCACCCAACCTGTCCAAATCATCCTGGAGTTTCTCGGTATCCTCCTCGCAGCACACACTCCCACCCAGCTTTGTGTCATCTGCAAACTTGGAGATATTACATTTAGTTCCCTTATCTAGATCATTAATGTATATTGTGAATAGCTGGGGTCCAAGGACCGATCCCTGCGGTACCCCACTAGTCACTGCTTGCCACTCGGAAAAAGACCCATTAATTCCTATTCTCTGCTTTCTGTCCGCCAACCAAGTCAATACCTTGCCCCCAATCCCATGTGCCTTAACTTTACACGCTAATCTCTTATGCGGGACCTTATCGAAAGCCTTTTTAAAAATATGCACAAAACGTTTGCAAATCTGTAATCTAGACACAAATCTGAATAGTTGGCAAGTATGCTTAGGTATGCAACAAAATAATGTTGTGTACATTTCAGTATTTTAGCTTTCAAAATTATACAGTAAAACTATCCCAGATTTCTTCCAACAGTCCTGCCACAACCACTGTGATTTCAAAGTTACCTTCTGGGGGTGGGGGGAAATCTGTATAATTAAAGATATTTATTATAGTGTTGCACAGCATAGTGGCACAACATGTTTGAGCACTGCTCCCCTTCACCCCCCCAATGGTTGAATCAGATTAGGCCACCCACCCGTACTCTGAGCCACAACAGTGCACAGGCGAGGGAAACTCGGGGGGAAGCAAAGGAAACCATACTCCCACAAAATATAAATTAAAATGTTATATATTTGAACTGAAATAAGGAAAACAAATCATTCTAAACCTATTAGATAAGCTTTACCTCGAACATTTCTGCCTTGCTGTGTGGAAGAGTTTCCCAAAAAGACCTCTGAAGCTAGTTCCTCCATTCGCTTTTCCAGATGAAGGAGAATTTTCATCAGCTGGGAAAGGCATCTAAGTTGATCGGCAGTGAGATATAAGTTCCTTACCTTCTTGGTCTGTTCCTGTGGAACTAGTCAAACAAAGCAAAGTAAGGAAAATGTAAATTGGCAAATCACTACACTTAATAACATATAAATATAGCCTGAAAGTTACTGTTAGCATTGTTATTGTGTGAACACTTAACACACTCGTTCAAATCTGTCTCTCTGCTATTTTAGCAGAGGCACTAACAAGGGTTTTATGAGCTAATCCTTTAGTTAAAATAGTGGAGAGACAAATTTGATACGAGTGTGTTAACATCACTGACAGCAATATTTAACCTCTCCTCTCTTCCCTCCACGTTTCTATCTCCATAACAATAAATATTTGAAAATATAAGTGGATATAGGGAAAGTTCAAGGAATTGGAATAGATAACTTGAGTTGTAGAGATAGCACTGGCAGGATAGAACAGATGGCCTCCTTTTAGACTGCAGTTTCTATAAAAAGTAGCATAATGATGCCACACAAGTGAGTAACTGGTTTACATCTGCAGAGTCAGATGCTCCACTATGAATTCTGTGCCAGAATTCTGAAACACTCAGACACTAAAACACCTAGGGGGCTAAATTCGATAGTCCCTGAAAACGGACGCGGGGATCGCGATGTGCGATTAACCCGCGCCAGCTGCATCCGATGCGGGTAGCACGCCAACTTCGTGCAGCCTGCTGATTAACATGATGGCAGCGTGCAGCTAGTGCTAACCGCGCTGTTGAGTGGCTGCACACCTGAGCAGGGGGCCAATTTTGTGACAGGCTAGCACGAGTTAAGGCTAGCCTGCACTACTTAAAGCCAGCTCGCATCTCTTAAAGGGGAGTTGCATTCTGGTTGGTGCAGGTGCTGGAATTGTTTGGGGAAGAGAGTCTGACATCATCACCCCTCTCCTCAAAAAAACAACCTTTGACCCCTCTGTCCTTGCAAACTACCGCCCCATCTCCAACCTCCCTTTCCTCTCCAAAGTCCTTGAACGTGTTGTCGCCTCCCAAATCCATGCCCATCTTTCCCGCAACTCCATGTTTGAATCCCTCCAATCAGGTTTCCGACCCTGCTACCGAAACAGCTCTTATCAAAGTCTCAAATGTCATCCTATGTGACTGTGACAAAGGTAAACTATCCCTCCTCGCCCTTCTTGACTTGTCTGCAGCCTTTGGCACGGTTGACCACTCCATCCTTATCCAACGTCTCTCCACTGTCATCCAGCTGGGTGGGACTGCACTCGCCTGGTTCCATTCTTATCTATCTAATCGTAGCCAGAGAATCACCTGCAACAGCTTCTCTTCCAGCTCCCGCATCGTTACCTCTGGTGTCCCCCAAGGATCTATCCTTGGCCCCCTCCTATTTCTCATCTACATGCTGCCCCTTGGCGACATCATCCGAAAACGCAGCGTCAGTTTCCACATGTACGCTGATGACACCCAGCTCTACCTCACCACCACTTCTCTCGCCCCCTCCACGGTGTCTAACTTGTCAGACTGCTTGTCCGACATCCAGTTCTGGATGAGCAGAAATTTGTTCCAATTAAATATTGGGAAGACCAAAGCCATTGTTTTCAGTCCCCGCCACAAACTCTGTTCCCTAGCCACTGACTCCATCCATCTCCCTAACATCTGTCTGAGGCTGAACCACACTGTTCGCAACCTTGGTGTCATATTTGACCCTGAAATGAGCTTCCGACCACATATCCGCAGCATAACTAAGACCGCCTATTTCCACCTCCGTAACATTGCCCGTCTCCGCCCTTACCTCAGCTCATCCGTTGCTGAAACCCTCATCCATGCCTTTGTTACCTCTAGACTTGACTATTCCAACGCACTCCTGGCTGGCCTCCCACATTCTACCCTACGTAAACTTGAGGTGATCTAAAACTCAGCTGCCCGTGTCCCAACTCGCACCAAGTCCCGTTCACCCATCACCCCAATGCTCGCTGACCTACATTGGCTCCTGGTTAAGCAGTGCCTCGATTTCAAAATTCTCATCCTTGTTTTCAAATCCCTCCATGGCCTCCCTATCTCTGTAATCTCCTTCAGCCCCACAACCCCCCCGAGATAGCTGCACTCCTCTAATTCTGGCCTCTCGAGCATCCCTGATTATAATCGCTCAACCATTGGTGGCCGTGCCTTCTGTTGCCTAGGTCCTAAGCTCTGCAATTCCCTGCCTAAACCTCTCCGCCTCGCTACCTCTCTTTCCTCCTTTAAGACGCTCCTTAAAACCTAACTCTTTGACCAAACCTTTGGTCACCTGCCCTAATTTCTCCTTATGTGGCTCGGTGTCAATTTTTTTTTGTCTTATAATACTCCTGTGAAGCACCTTGGGACATTTTACTATGTTAAAGGTGCTATATAAATACAAGTTGTTGTTGTTGACCTGCAAGAAGAGTGACTAATGGTGCAACAGGGGAGAGAGCATGCTCCAAGGTTGTCAGACATTGTACTGGAGGCCTTGGTGCAGGAGGTGGAAAGGAGGAGAGAGGTCCTCTATCCACAGGGGGCCAGAAGGCTGTCCAGACAAACTTTGCGAAGGCAGTGGGAGCAGGTAGCCGTGGCAGTCAATGCCAGGATTCAAGCCCCGAGGACCTGGGTGCAGTACTGCAAGAAGTTCAATGACCTCACACGAGTGGTCAAGGTCAGTGAATTCATCTTCAAATGCCATATCCCACCATCTGCACCACCAGCCTCATAAAATGTTCAACGCACCACACCCCCATCACTTACCTACCAACAAACTCCACCAAACATGACTCATACCTCACATTCATAGCTTCACCTCATCTTCACACACTTACCATTGATGCAAGCCTCACACCCACATCTCACAGCTTGCACACGTTGTCAGCTGTTCAACCAAGACAGGCACATCACCCAAAAATATTGCACCACACTCACTGACACACTTCCCTCTCTCTTGCAGGATAAGTTGGCACAAAACCGGAGCAGCAAGAGTTAACCGGCGGGGGATAGGTGCGTCTGCATGAATTACCCAAATGGAGGAGACAGTGCTCGCCATCATTGGAGCAGCCATCATGGAGCCCGTGGCCAGCGGCGGGGCTGAAACCATTAAAGATGACGGTATCCTCATACTAATGCTACTTCTCACATTCCACTTCCCCCTCATCCCATAATGTCTTTTAATTTAAAAGTTGCAGATGATGTAAGCATGCACCTCTTACTTTCCCCCCTCCCCGCACCGCAACCCTACCCTTGTGCCTTTCTCCTTTCAGATACCCAAGAACTGCAACCTGGTCAAGCAGTGGTGTAAGAGCAGGAAGATAGTGAAGATGAAGACACACCGTCACTTGATTTCACACTCGCAGCCACCAACTCAGATACTGACACTCCACATAATTTAGAGGACAGTTTAGATGCGGGATCTGCATGTGGTGAGACGCCGGATATGAATGGCCTGCAGCCAGGGCAGGGGAAAAGGGTAGCGCAGGTGCCAGATCTCTGGAGGGCGAAGTCGCACACGGGTTCTGCTGCACAGGACTCAGTTGAGCACTTCGATGGGGCAGGCTACAGAAGAAGGCTGATGGGTATGCACAATGAAATGGTTGGTGCATTGGGAAGCCTGCCAGAAAGCCTGTGTCCAATGTCAAGGAGCATGGAGGAGTCTGGCACCAACTTGGCAAAGGGCTTTGCGCAGAGTTTGGAGCCCATCTTTTCCAGCATGAAAGTGGTGGTCAACTCTGTTCACACACTTGTGGACACAACCATGGCCAATGTCTCAGCTTCCATTGCAGCACAAGCAGAGGCCACCCAATGTCTGAGTGCTGCAGTGGAAACTCAGACTTCTGTCATGCAGGCTCAGCTTGCTGCCATCATGGCTGCGGATACCAGCGTTCAAAGGGGCTTGCTGGGTGTCACAGCTGTCCAGCAATTGGTCCTCCAACAGATTACTAGGTTTGCTGACGTGTCACCCCGGGAGAGTGGCAGTGGCTCTGTGGAGCATGAACCTGCTGTCCTATCTCAGGATGACAACATTCGTCCTCCCACCACTGCCACTCCGCCACTGCCCTTGCTGTTGCTTGTCAGCTAGCCAGACCAGACTGCTGCGGCCCATGCAGAAGATGGTGCAGTCTTCTAGGCCCAGACCCAGAGGTCGTCCTCCAAGGGAATTTGCAGTCTCCTACACTAGGGTAGCACTGACAGGAGCATTAGGGCAGGCAAAGACACATGGAAGACAGGCACTATGGGAATGCACAAGTGTGATTAGTTGACTTTTGCATGCAATATGGCATGATTTTATTGATAAATTTGTTTGGAATGTTTCATTTTGTGGTGCCTTTTATTTTTGCATTGTGGCCAAGTGGACGCTGTGATGGTCAATGACAGAGGCAAGGTAAGGTGTGGGACTGTTGGTGAATGGGCAATTGGGTTGCTTTTACTAGTATTGCAGTCGGTTGAGTCGGTCAGTGATAGCTGAGGCAAAAAGGGGCTGTCTAGGTTGCCTCCTCACTTTCTCCTCCTCCTCCTGCTTTTCAGCTGGTCACTGTATTGCTGGTGGCAAGGGCTGTACCCTCATGATGGCGAGGTTATGCAGCATGCAGCAGACCACCACGAATCTTGACATCCGCTCTGGCGAGTCATGGTTGCTCCAAAGCAGTCCAGGCAGTGGAAGCGTTGCTTTAGCATGCCAATGGTCTGCTTGATGATATTTCGGGTGGCAGCATGGCTTTAGTTGTATGCATGCTGCCCACATGTGCGTGGGTTGTGCACTGGAGTCATGAGCCATGTTGTTAACGGATAGCCCTTGTCACCCAGTAGCCACCCTCTGGTTTGTCGTCGTGGCTCAAATGCAATTGGCACATCAGACTGCCAAGGAATGAGTGTATCATGACTGCTGGCAGAATACCGGGCATTCATCTGCATGATTCGCTGAGTATGGTCGCGCACCAGCTGGATGTTGAGGGAGTGGAATCCATTTCAGTTGCGGTACATCTCAGAGTCTACATGGAGTGCCCGCAAAGCTATGTGTGCTAGGCCGATGTAGCAGAGCCTGGTCTCCAATCGTCTTGGATCCGCTTGCCATTGGACCAAGACCTTGCTTTATCAAGCCCGTGTGGTAGCTGGTGTGACGGCCACCTCACGTTAAAAGAATTCACGCACAGGCATCTTCCACCCTTTAAAATGAAGTTCGAGACCTGGAACGTCAGGACCCTCATGGACAATCCCAACAGCGACGCCGTGCTGCTATCGTTGCCCGGGAGCTCAGACGTTTCGACATAGACATCGCCGCCCTAAGCGAGACCCGGTGGGCAGGGGAAGGCCAGCTCAAGGAGCAAGGCGGTGGTTACACCTTCTTCTGGAAAGGCAAACCTGAAGAAGAACGCCGCCTCCATGGGGTAGGCTTCGCCATAAAAAATGAGCTAGTTGAACGTCTCAGAGACTCCCCTTGTGGAATAAACGAACACCTCATGACTCTACGGCTCACCCTAGCCCGGAACCATTGCGCTACGGTCATCAGTGCGTACGCCCCAACACTGGAAGCCACAGACGAGACCAAAGAGGAATTCTACTCCAGCCTCGAACAATCCCTGTCCCGAGTCCAAACGGGCGACAAGCTGATCTTCCTTGGCGACTTCAACGCCAGAGTTGTAAAGGACACAGACCTCTGGGGAGGTGTGATCGGCAGAGAGGGGGTAGGGAAAGCCAACTCCAATGGTACCCTCCTCCTGACGAAATGCTTAGAACATGGCCTTGTCATAACCAACACCTTGTTCCGTCAGAGAGACAAGTACAAGGCTTCATGGCAACACCCTAGCTCCAAGCACTGGCATCTGCTGGACTACGTCATCGTCCGACCGAGGGAGCGCAACGACATCCGCATCACCCGCACCATGACAGGAGCTGACGACTGCTGGACAGACCACTGCCTAATCCGCTCTGTCATCGACATCAATGTAGCCCCAAAACAGCGGCAGCAACAGAAGCAATGCCGCAGGAAAATCAACACTGGAGCACTCAAAGACCCTGCTAAGAAAGCCCTATTCAGCCGGCGCCTCACAACCAACCTGACGACTCCCAGTGATTCAGAGACACAGAGTGTCCACAGCACCTGGTCTGCACTCAAGGCCTCCATAATCAGCACCTGTGAAGAGACGCTCGGCCACTCGACCAGGAAACACCAAGACTGGTTCGATGAGAACGACCAGGAGATCCAGGAGCTAATAAGCCACAAGCGCAAGGCATTCCTGATCTGGAATCAGCAACAGAACTCGAGAGCAAGAAAGCAGCTCTACAGACGCCTGAAGGCCGAGGTCCAACAAAAAACTCGCGACCTAAAGAACAGATCTCGCAGCTAGCCGACAACCACGATGTGCATGGATTCTTTAGCGCAGTCAAGACCACCTACGGCCCAAGCACCCAAGGTCCGACCCCACTGCGGGCCAAGAAGAGAGAGGTACTCATCAAGGACAGAGAGGCAGTCAGTGCCCGTTGGAAGGAGCACTTCGAAGATCTCCTGAACCGAGACACTGTCTTCGACGTGAGTGTCCTCAACTCCATCCCGGAGCATGCTACCTGCCACCACCTCAGCATAACCCCAGCCCGGCATGATGTTGAAAAGGCCATCCGACAACTGAAGAAGAACAAGGCCTCAGGGGCAGAAGCAATCCCCGCCGAGGCGTTAAAACATGGCGGAGAAGCACTATTGGCGTGAATACATGAACTAATTTCTCTTATTTGGAAGGAGGAGAGCATGCCAGGGGATCTCAGAGACGCCGTAATCGTGACCATCTTCAAGAAAGGTGACAAGTCCGAATGTGGTAATTACAGAGGAGTCTCCCTGCCGTCTGGCACAGGGAAAGTCATCGCAAGAATCCTCCTCAATCGCCTTCTCCCAGTGGCTGAAGAGCTCCTCCCAGAGTCGCAATTCGGATTCTGCCCACTAAGGGGCACAATGGACATGATCTTCACCGCGCGTCAACTACAAGAGAAATGCAGGGAACAGCACCAACCGCTGTACATGGCTTTCTTTGGCCTCACAAAGACCTTCGACACCGTCAACCATGAGGGATTATGGAGTGTCCTCCTCAAATTCGGCTGCCCTCAAAGGTTTGTCACCATCCTCCGCCTGCTTCACGACGACATGCAAGCCATGATCCTGACCAACGGATCCACCACAGACCCAATTCACGTACGGACCGGGGTCAAGCAAGGCTATGTCATCGCACCAACGCTCTTCTCGATCTTCCTGCCTGCAATGCTCCATCTCACCCTCAGTAAGCTCCCCGCTGGAGTGGAGCTAATCTACAGAACAAACGGGAAACTGTTCAACTCCGACGCCTCCAGTCCAGATCCAAGGTCGTCCCATCCTCTGTCATCGGATTACAGTATGCAGACGACGCTTGCGTCTGCGCACACTCTAAGGTCAAACTCCAAACCATCATCAACACTTTCACCGAAGCGTACAAGAGCATGGGCCTTACACTAAACATCCATAAGACAAAGGTCCTCTACCAACCTGCCCCCACAACACAGTACTGCCCCCCGATTATCAAAATCCATGACGAGGCCTTGGACAACGTGGACCACTTTCCATACCTCAGGAGCCTACTGTCACAAGGGTAGATGTCGATGACGAAGTCCAACACCGCCTTCAGTGTGCCAGTGCAGCCTTCGGTCGCCTGAGGAAGAGAGTGTTTGAAGACCAGGACCTCAAACCTAGCACCAAGCTCATGGTCTACAGAGCAGTAGTGATACCCACCCTCCTGTATGCTTCAGAGACATAGACCATGTACAGCAGGCACCTCAAAGCACTGGAGAGGTACCAGCAACACTGCCTCCGCAAGATCCTGCAAATCGATTGGCAGGATAGGCGCACCAACGTCAGTGTTCTCGCTCAGGCCAACATCCCCAGCATCGAAGCTTTGACCACGCTCGATCAGCTCCAATGGACAGGCCACATCGTCCGCATGCCCGATACGAGACTCCCAAAACAAGCCCTCTACTCAGAGCTCTGACACGGCAAGAGAGCCTCAGGTGGGCAGAGGAAACGCTTCAAGGACATCCTCAAAGCCTCCTTGAAAAAGTGCAACATCCCCACCGACACCTGGGAATCCCTGGCCCAAGACCGCACAAAGTGGAGGAGAAGCATTCGGGAAGGCGCCGAACACCTCAAGTCTCTTCGCCGGGATCAAGCGGAGCCAAGCGCAAACAGCAGAAGCAGCGCATGTCAACTCAAGCACCCCACCCACCCACCCCCTCAACCACTGTCTGCCCCACCTGTGACAGAGACTGTAGGTCCCACATTGGACTCATCAGTCACCTTGGAACTCATTTTTAGTGTGGAAGCAAGTCATCCTCGGTTCCGAGGGACTGCCTAAGAAGAAAAGAGAAGAAGAGACACCAAGGGCAAGCCTGCAATCCTTGTGAAGCCATGTGCTCTCTGGAAAGAGAGAATGAAATGTATTCAGCTCTCTTGGAATACAGAGCCTCAGTGAGCCTTATGCAACAGTGGACGGCAAACTGGGAGATGTTGCAAATATCTCCATTTCCAGCATAAAAGTTCACCGTCACCTTCACAGCCACTGACAATGTGGTCCTCGCCCTGCTCTGTGGTTGTAGTTGTGGCTCCAGCAGGTGGCAGATATCATTGAGGACGTTGTTAGAAAAGCGCAGACGACTAACACACTGTTGCTCGCCAAGGTTCAGGTAGGAGTATTGCTCCCTGAACACCCTGGGCGGATATGGCCTCCTGCTGAGCACCCCTCTCCCTCTCCTCCTCCTGCCTCTTCTAGCAGCTGACCCTCCTCTGAGTCGCCTCTGCTTATGTTCCCTGTCATGCTGTAGGCCAAGTGGAATGCCTACGACTGCACCCATGTTTGGGAGTAAGTGATCTGTGCAGAATCCTTGAAGTCAGGACAAAGTCCTTCAGCACCTGTCACCCCACTCCCTGCAGACCTGTAAAAAAAAAATTAACGGGCATTTGGAGAGGTATAAGCTAATTAAGGAGAGCCAACACGGGTTTGTAAAAGGAAGCTCGTGTTTGACTAATCTAATTGAATTTTCTGATGAAATAACAGAGAGGATTGATGAAGGGAATGCAATGGATGTTCTCTACATGGATTTTCAGAAAGCGTTTGACAAAGTACCACATGGAAGGCTAGTTAACAAAATTGAGGCTCATGGAATAGGTGGGTCAGTGGCAGCTTGGATAAGGAATTGGCTTAAGGACAGAAAACAGCGAGTTGTGGTAAATGGCTGTTTTTCAGACTGGAGGATGGTAGACAGTGGTGTTCCCCAAGGGTCAGTGCTGGGGCCACTGCTTTTTTTGATATATATAAATGACCTGGATATTGGAATACAGAGTAGAATTTCTAAATTTGCAGATGACACCAAACTTGGGAGTGTGGCAAACAGTGATGATGATACCAATCGACTGCAACAGGACATAGAAAGGCTAGCAGAATGGGCAGACAAGTGGCAGATGGAATTTAATAGAGAAGTGTGAGGTGATGCATTTTGGCAGAAGGAACAGGGAGAGGCAATATGCACTTAATGGCACAGTTTTAAAGAGTGTGCAGGGACAGAGGGACCTGGGAGTTAATGTGCATAGGTCCCTGAAGGTGGCAGGACATATTGAGAGAGTAGTTAACAAAGCATATGGGATCTTGGGCTTCATAAATAGAGGTATTGAGTACAAAAGTAGAGAAGTTATGCTGAACCTTTATAAAGCGCTGGTTAGGCCACAACTGGAGTATTGCATCCAGTTCTGGTCACCACACTTTAGGAAGGATTTGAAGGCCCTTGAGAGGGTGCAGAGGAGATTTACCAGAATTGTTCCGGGGATGGGGGAATCTTAGCTACAAGGACAGGTTGGAGAAGCTGGATTTGTTTTCATTCGAGCAAAGGAGGTTGAGGGGTGATTTGATAGAGGTGTACAAGATTATGACGGGTTTGGATAGGCTAGACAGGGAAAGGCTGTTCCCACTAGTTGATGGTACAAGGACTAGGGGACACAGATTAAGGTTTTGGGCAAAAGATACAGGGGGGATGTGAGGAAAAGCTTTTTTACACAGCGAGTGGTGATGACCTGGAATTCGCTGCCGACGAAAGTGGTGGAAGCGGAGGCACTCAATGTTTTCAAGGGGAGACTGGATAGGCACTTGAGGGAAATAAACTTGCAGGGCTACGGGGATAGAGCGGGGGAATGGGACTGACTGGATTGCTCTACAGAGAGCCGGCACGGACTCGATGGGCCGAATGGCCACCTTCTGTGCCATTATGACTCTATGACTGTATGACTTCAGCAACTTCAAAGAACTCCCAAAACCACCAAACACTTCTACAAACGCAGCAACAGCCAGTAGAAATCAATCAGCAACTAACCTGTAAGTAGTTGATGATCCCTTTAAATAGCGCTGGTGGGGGGTCCTTCCTGCTGCTGAATGCGTGTTCAGCTATGCGAACTTACGAGAGGGTGTTAGCTGGAGCATTGAGCTCCAAAATAGCAGCGCTGGTGCAAATCAGCGTTACACGCTGATTGACGTCACAATCTGCCCATACTTTCAGCGGACACTCCCTGCACCCATGCTAACACCCTACTCAAGCTGGCGTCCGTCGCAGCCTGCACCATAAGTGTGCATACGCGCCACAGATTCCAAACAACGGGCGCTATGGAGCTAAATTTTGCGGCCCTAATCTCTGCTGGAAGTAAGTATTTAGAAACTAATAGCGGCTATGGTTTACTTCCTCACGTGCTAAGGTCTCAAACATGCCCACTTGAATATAAGTCTTCCCTATTATTTTAAAATTATCACAAGTTTTCCAATACTTTTTAAAATCCTAAAATATGTGATTTGTTCATCAAGCACCTATTTCTGTTTTTCCGTGTCCTTTTGTCATTTTGCTCTTTCCTCTCACGGAACTTTCTGTCTCGGTCTCACTAGCTCCGAATTTAAGGCAGGGGGGAGGGAGGCGGGAAGGCCCCATGACATCGCCAGTGAGAGGCCCGGAAGATTTTAACACCTGGGCCTCATTTCATTATGACTGATGAGCTGTCCATCCGATCGTGTAGAGAAACTGGCAGGTCGCCCAATTTCTGGCGGGTCTCTCGAGGTCTTGTAATCCTGTTGCAAGGAGGGGAATTTGAGAAATGAGTCAGAGGGCTGCCCCTAGGTTTTCAGATGCCTCCTTGGAGGTCCTCGTGGAGGAAGTCAGGGCAAGAAGAGAAGTGCTGTTCCCCAGCACTCACAGGAGTATCACAACAACAACACCAACAACAACTTGCACTTATATCGTGCCTATAACGTAGTAAAACATCCCAAGGCACTTCACAGAAGTGTTATAAAACAAAATTTGACACCGAGCAACATAAGGAGAAATTAGGGCAGATGCCCAAAGCTTGGTCAAAGAGGTAAGGAGTGTCTTAATGGAGGAAAGAGAGGTAGAGAGGCAGAGAGGTTTAGGGACGGAATTCCAGAGCTTAGGGCCAAAGCAGCTGAAGGCATGGTCACCAATGGTTGAGCAATTAAAATCAGGGGTGCTTAAGAGGCCAGAATTGGAGGAGTGCAGATATCCCGGGGGATTGTGGAGCTGGAGGAGATTACAGAGATAGGGAGGGGCAAGGCCATTGAGGGATTTGAAAACAAGGATGATCACCAGGGCCAATATTCAGCAGAACTGGTCAGTTCCAGCAGCATCACCCCCAGCACCTGCCTTCAGTATGGAAGAGGTTCAATCACCTCACAAGTGCAGCAAGGGTGAGTACAGCTCTTCATCACTCCACCTCTCTGAACAACACCTGACAACATTCCTTTCACCCCTTCCTGCCACTCTCAATAGTTATCAGCCGTCCATCACATCCTTCAATATACAATCATAAGGGCACACTGCAACACCTCTCTTTCTCATTCCAAATGCAGTCACCTCTTCCTTTGCTCTCTTCACACCACACAGTAACAGCATTTGTTTCTCACATCCGAGAGCTCGCACACCACCAACTCCTCCCAACAATTCCTTCTCACTTCACATTCACATACTTGGCTTTACATTCATCACCTCCCCATCCTCATTCCATCTTGCTTCTTTTTTTAAAATTAGTTTTATGGGATGTGGGCGTCGCTGGCAAGGCCAACATTTAATGCCCATACCTAATTGCTCTTGAGAATGTGGTGGTGAGCCGCCTACTTGAACCGCTGCAGTCCGTGTGGTGAAGGTACTCCCACAGTGCTGTTAGGTAGGGAGTTCCAGGATTTTGATCCAGCGACGATGAAGGATCGGCGATATACTTCTATGTCAAGATGGTGTGTGACTTGGAGGGGAACTTGGAAGTGGTGGTGTTCCCATGCGCCTGTTGCCCTTGTCCTTCTAGGTGGAAGAGGCGCGGGTTTGAGAGGTGCTGCCGAAGAAGCCTTGGCGAGTTGCTGCAGTGCATCTTGTAGATGGTACACACAGCAGCCACGGTATGCCGGTGGTGGAGGGAGTGAATGTTAAAGGTGGTGGAAGGGGTGCCAATCAAGCGGGCTGCTTTGTCCTGGATGGTGTCGAGCTTCTTGAGAGTTGTTGGAGCTGCACTCATCCAGGCAAGTGGAGAGTATTCCATCACACTCCTTACTTGTGCCTTGTAGATGGTGAAAAGGCTTTGGGGAGTCAGGATGTGAGACACTCGCCGCAGAATACCTAGCCTCTGACCTGCTCTTGTTGCCACAGTATTTATGTGGCTGGTCCAGTTATGTTTCTGGTTAATGGTGACCCCCAGGATGTTGATGGTGGGGGATTCGGCGATGGTAATGCCGTTGAATGTCAAAGGGAGGTGGTTAGACTCTCGCTTGTTGGAGATAGTCATTGCCTGGCACTTCTGTGGCGCGAATGTTACCTGCCACTTGTCAGCTCAAGCCTGAATGTCATCCAAGTCTTGTTGCATGCGGGCATGGACTGCTTCATTATCTGAGGAGTTGTGAATGGCGCTGAACACTGTGCAGTCATCAGCGAACATCCCAATTTCAGCCCTTATGTTGGAGGGAAGGTCATTGATGAAGCAGCTGAAGATGGTTGGGCCTAGGACACTGTCCTGAGGAACTCCTGCAGCGATGTCCTGGGGCTGTGATGATTGACCTTCAACCACCACAACCATATTCCTTTGTGCTAGATATGACTCCAGCCAGTGGAGAGTTTTCCCCCGATTCCCATTGACTTCAGTTTTACTGGGGCTCCTTGATGCCACACTCGGTCAAATGCTGCCTTGATGTCAAGGGCAGTCACTCTCACCTCACCTCTGGAATTCAGCTCTTTTGTCCATGTTTGGACCAAGGCTGTAATGAGGTCGGGAGCCGAGTGGTCTTGGCAGAACCCAAACTGGGCATCAGTGAGCAGGTTTTTAGTGAGTAAGTGCCACTTGATAGCACTATCGATGACACCTTCCATCACTTTGCTGATGATTGAGAGTAGACTGATGGGGTGGTACTTGGCCGGGTTGGATTTGTCCTGCTTTTTGTGGACAGGACATACCTGGGCAGTTTTCCACATTGTTGGATAGATGCCAGTGTTGTAGCTGTACTGTCTTTAGTGCGATAGCCGGGATGTTGTCGGAGCCCATAGCCTTTGCTGTATCCAGTGCGCTCAGCCATTTCTTGATATCACGTGGAGTGAATTGAATTGGCTGAAGACTGGCTTCAGTGATGGTGGGGACCTCAGGAGTAGGCTGATACGGATCATCCACTCGGCACTTCTGGCTGAAGATGGTTGCAAACGCTTTAGCCTTGTCTTTTGCACTATGTGCTGGGCTCCACCATCATTGAGGATGGGGATATTCACGGAGCCTCCTCCTCCCGTTAGTTGTTTAATGGTCCACCACCATTCACAACTGGATGTGGCAGGACTGCAGAGCTTTGATCTGATCCGTTGATTGTGGGATCGCTTAGCCGTGTCTATAGCATGCTGCTTCCGCTTTTTAGCATGCATGTAGTCCTGTGCTGCAGCTTCCCCAGGTTGGCACCTCATTTTTAGGTACGCCTAGTGCTGCTCCTGGCATGCGCTTCTACACTCCTTATTGAACCAGGGTTGGTCCCCTGGCTTGGTGGTAATGGTGGAGTGAGGGATATGCCGGGACATGAGGTTACAGATTGTTGTGGAATACAATTCTGCTGCTGCTGATGGCCCACAGCGCCTCATGGATGCCCAGTTTTGAGCTGCTAGATCTGTTCTGAATCTATCCCATTTAGCACGGTGGTAGTGCCACACAACACGATGGAGGGTGTCCTCAGTGTGAGGACGGGACTTCGTCTCCACAATGACTGTGCGGTGGTCACTCCTACCAATACTGTCATGGACAGATGCATCTGCGACAGGTAGATTGGTGAGGACGAGGTCAAGTAGGTTTTTCTCTCGTGTTGGTTCTCTCACCACCTGTCGCAGGCTCAGACTGGCAGTTATGTCCTTCAGGACTCAGCCAGCTCGGTCAGTAGTGGTGCTACCGAGCCACTCTTGGTGATGGACATTGAAGTCTCCCACCCAGAGTACATTCTGTGCCCTTGCTACTCTCAGTGCTTCTTCCAAGTGGTGTTCAACATGGAGGAGCACTGATTCATCAGCTGAGGGAGGGCGGTAGGTGGTAATCAGCAGGAGGTTTCCTTGCCCATGCTTGACCTGAAGCCATGAGACTTCATGGGGTCCTGAGTCAGTGTTGAGGACTCTCAGGGCCACTTCTTCCCGACTGTATACCACAGTGCCCCCACCGCTGGTGGGTCTGTCCTACAGGTGGCACAGGACATACCCAGGGATGGTGATGGAGGAGTTTGGGAACATTGGCCGAAAGGTATGATTCTGTGAATATGACTATATCAGGCTGTTGCTTGACTGGTCTGTGGGATAGCTCTCCCAATTTTGGCACAAGTCCCCAGATGTTGGTGAGGAGGACTTTGTAGCGTCGACTGGGCTGGGTGTGCCGTTGCCGTGTCCGTAGCCGGTGCCGAGGTCAGTGCCGGGTGGTCCGCCCGGTTTCATGCTTATTATGTTTCGTAGCGGTTAGTTACAACTGAGTGACTTGCTAGGCCATTTTAGAGGGCAGTTAAGAGTCAACCACATTGCTGTGGGTCTGGAGTATAGGCCAGACCAGGTAAGGACAGCAGATTTCCTTCCCTAAAGGACATTAGTGAACCAGATGGGTTTTTACGACAATCCAATAGTTCCATGGTTACCATTACTGATACTAGCTTTTTATTCCAGATTTATTTAATTAACTGAATTCAATTTCCCCAGCTGCCATTGCTGCCATCACAGGATCATTAGTTCAGGCCTCTGGATTACTAGCCCAGTGACATTACCACTACGCTACCGTTCCCTTCTTCTCCAGCTTTCAGCACTGGGCCCTGCACATCTCTACTTAGCTTTTTCACAGCCATTCACTAACTCTTAGGGCTGGATTTTCTCAGCCCCGAGGAGGCGGGTATGGAGGCGGGACTGCCGGGAAAGTTGCAGAATTTAGGGGCGGATGGCAAACCCGCCCCCAACCCGCCTCCGTGCCCTCTTGCCAGGAGGCGGGAAGCCACCCGGCCCCAGGTCCCGTCTCCTTGGAGGCGGGAAGGGATTAAAGCCTATTAACTGCCTGTTAACCGGTAGTTAACAGGCAGAAAATAGGATTATCCCTATTTTTGGCACTGAAGTGCGGGCTTCCCGACCTGGGGGAACCCCACCAGGGTGTAGGAGGCGAAGAGGAGGTCTGCGGGGGTCGGAGGGGTCTGAAAGTGCGATGTAGAGGTGAGTGATGGGTGCAAGTGTGGAGTGGTAAGTATGTGAGGTGAGTGTAAAGTGTTAGAAAATGTTAACTTACCTTTGTTTCGCCCTACAGCTGTGGAGCCGTAGTCCCTGACATCTCCATTGTAGAGATCACAGACTGGCTGTTGGATCCTCCGACCCAACAGCCAGCTGATTTCTGCAAAGTTGAAAGGTTTGATGAGTCCTGAACACAAGGTCTCATCAAACTACACAGAATATCAGTGTTTGACAGCTTCACAGAGCTGTCAAACGATGACATTTCTTCTTTCAAAAGTTCTTGACAGATGACACGTCATACGTTGACGTGCTCTGTCACTGACTTCCCCCTAATTGGCCTGCTGAGCCCGCTGGGCGGGCTTAACAAGGTCAATCAGGGGAAAATCCCGCTGGTTGGCCAGAAGCTGATGGAGGCGGGATTGAAAGCTAGCAACAGTCCCGCCTCCAAAAGCTTCCCATTGAGAAAATCCAGCCCTTATTCTCTCTTTCTACAAGACAAATCAACACACAACGCAAAGGAGAAGACCAAAACCGGAGTAGGAGTACCCAACATCATAGCCTTCACCCAGTAAAGCACAAAGCTCTGGAGATTAGTGGCCCAGGCAAAGCCATGAGCACCAGGGAAGGCAAGTCTGGTGGCTTATCTCAGAAGGTTGTCTGCATATTACTTATGACCCTTTATTTTCCTGAACAAATATTCTGCAAGCTTCACAACTTCAAGCTGCATTCTAATGACTGACATATGCTAATGTCCAGATTCCCAGTGCCATCCCTGGCACTTTGGTCTGCAGTGTCGTTTATGGCAGCTTCTGAGTCTGCATTGTCATTATGTCACTATGTGGCTGAATGGTTTCAATGTTCTTTAATGCAAGATTAAGGGAGTGGTGAAGGATGAAACAAAGACTGTTAATGCAGAGAGGCTTTGTGTAAGTTTTCATTGCAGGGGAATGACCTGGTCACCAGAATCACTGAGCAATGAACTCATTCCTCACATCTCTTGCCACAAGATGTTGAGGTAGCCCTCTTCTCCAGATGAGGATTGTTGCTGCTGCTGTGTCTCCTCCAAAT
Organism: Squalus acanthias; assembly: GCA_030390025.1. Lineage (NCBI taxonomy): Eukaryota > Metazoa > Chordata > Chondrichthyes > Squaliformes > Squalidae > Squalus > Squalus acanthias. Next base: position 162,108,028 of record CM059425.1, read on the forward strand.
GCAGGCCTTTCTCTGTATAGCTAGGGTGTGCTACACCACTGTGATGCGGGACACTTTTTCTGGGGCATATTGTAGCGAGTAGGGAGTCCCCAGACCCATCGAGACACCTGAACCTTTGCTTCACCAGCCCTGTGTTGTGCACAATAATCATCCTGGTGATCCCCTGGCTTTGTTTATACCTGCGTTGCTCAGGCATGGTGGGGTTGTAGAGGTGTCATGAGGCATGTGCGAAACGGTTATCCCTGGTCCCCCAGCAGTCCTTCTGTCAAGTTCCTGGAAGGGTCAGATATTGGTGGGATGGGAGAATGTCACAGGATAAATGCATTGTGCCTGGGTACTTTCCACAAACTTGTATGATCCTGTTCCTGTGATCGGTGACTACCTGGACATTAATAGAGTGTAGCAGTTTCAATTCGTGAAGGCTTCTAGCTGGTGTTCAGGTGCCCTGATTGCAACATTTGTGCAGTCAATGACACCCTGGTTGTAAGGGAAACTAGCTTGTAAGGCAATGAAACAATATCTGGGCAACATTCAAGCTTGGGCTGATAAGTGGCAAGTAACATTCGTGCCACACACGTGCCAGGCAATGACCATCTTCAACAAGAGAGAGTCTAACCACCTCCCCTTGACATTCAACGGCATTACCATCGTTAACTCCCCCACCATCAACATCGTGGGGGTCACCATTGACGAGAAACTTAACTGGACCAGCCACATTAAATACTGTGGCTACAAGAGCAGGTCAGAGTCTGGGTATTCTGCGGTGAGTGACTCACCTACTGGCTCCCCAAAACCTTTCCACCATCTACAACGCACAAGTCAGGAGTGTGATGGAATACTCTCCACTTGCCTGGATGAGTACAGTTCCAACAACACTCAAGACGCTCAACACCATCTGGAACAAAGCAGCCCACTTGATTGGCACCCCATCCACCACCTTAAACATTCTCTCCCTCCACCACCGGCGCTCCGTGTCTGCAGTGTGTACCATCTACAAGATGCACTGCAGAAATTCACCAAGGCTTCTTCGACAGCACCTCCCAAACCCACAACCTCTGCCACCTAGAAGAACAAGGGCAGCAGGTGCATGGGACCACCACCTCCAAGTTCTTCGCCAAGCCACACACCATCCTGACTTGGAAATATATCACCGTTCCTTCATCGTTGCTGGGTCAAAATCCTGGAGCTCCCTCCCTAACAATACTATGGGAGTACCTTCACCACACGGACTACATGGTTCAAGAAGGCAGCTCACCACCAGCTTCTCAAGGGCAATTAGGGAGGGGCATTAAAGGCTGGAAATCCCTACGCTCTTTGTGTTGACTGTTGTGGTCAATGGGGAAGGTGATGTGCTAGCTCTGGCAAACAGTGACAGTGACCTGCTTAATGCAGTTGTGTATTGCAGACCGGGAGATGCGACTGATATCCCCTGTAGCAGACTGGAAGGAGCTAGAGGCAAAGAAGTTAAGGGTTGTGCTGATTTTGACAGCTACTGGCAAAGCATGACACCCTGGTCCAGCAGGCATCAGGTCCTGTTGCAGTAGGCTTGCTTGATAGATCCAAGGAAGTGACTCTTGGCTATACACCCTGTGTGCTGGGAAAATACTTCTGAAATTCAACTTGCAGCTAACTGCTACATGATACCTCTAACCTTAGTCCTTCCTCATCATCTCTTCCATTACTAAAGATACCTCTAAGAAGCTTGGTTCGTCTTTTGAACCAAATGGTTCATTTCCCCTCAACAGTTCTTTGGCCGGTAAATTCCTTACTTTACCGCCGACCATTAATGGCTTAATTCTTTGAAAAATGGCGGCCGCCTCGCTTCCGGCGCCTGCCATTTTGGAGAGGTCGGTAGCGCTGCCATTGCCAGCGCTTGCCTCTCCAATGCAAATGTGTAGATCGTGACGTCAATCGGCGTGCAATGCCTGATTTGACGCATGACTGCGATTTTTAACATCGACGCACGCCATAATGCCCTCTCCTAACCAGCAGTACTGCAGAGACGCGGTCAGCGCTTCTTAAAGGGACACACAAATCTTTCAGGTAAGTTTCGGTTACAGCTTTTGGACTGTTTCTTTTATATTTTATTGAAGTAGTGACTTAGTGCAATACATTTAAAAAGTTGTTAATGTGTGCAGCGAGTGCTGCTAGACACTTGCAAGGCTTTGGATGTTAAAGGAAGGCCTCGAAAAAGACAGAAAATGCTGGAAATACTCAGCAGGTCAGGGAGCACCTGTGGAGAGAGAAACAGAGTTAACGTTTCAGGTCGATGGTCATGAGTTAACTCTGTTTCACTCTCCACAGGTGCTCCAGAGACGCTACATTGGGTCTCCTGCTGAGCGCACAACCTGAAGCAGCATGTTGGTCACTCGGCTGTGAGCTCAAATCATTCAAATCAGCAGGCAGCACCAAAATAACGGTGCTGCCTGCGATCTTTTTAACGGGCGCAAGCAAATCTCACTCCGCGGTGGCAGCGCCCGTTTTCGGGCCTTATCGAATTTCTAGGCCTTTAACTTTCAATGAAGCCCAAGCCAATGAAACTTTAGAGTATTACTCCTATCTCTGGAGAAGCTCTTCTAACACCTCTCTCACAAGCCTCAATAGGCTCCAAGAAAAAGGTTGTCATCTGGGACTCAGTCACTCTCTTTCTGTTGTCTCTCTTTATTTCATCATTACTACTATGATTGGCGTTCCTCTGAACTTTCCTCTTGTGGTTTCTAATCTCCCACATGCTCTTCCTTCTTTCTATGTTCTCACTGTGTTGAAGTCAAGACTCATTGATATTCTGCTATTCCAATTCATTCTTTACCATCTGCCAAGACTCTGAAATTACTAGCATCACCCAATCTTTCCTTCCAAATATAATTCTCAACCCTGCCATTTCCCAGAGCCGTTTCCTACATTACAACAATGACTTCAGTTCAAAAGTACTTCATTGGCAGTAAAGCACTTTGTGGCATCCTGAGGTCATGAAAGATGCTATATAAATGTAAGTCTTCCTTTCTTTTTATTCGTGCCCAGTTCCTGGAGATACTCTACTTCCCTCCAGCACCTCATGGAGCCATTCTTTAGCTCTTTCTCTCTTCCCACCCTTGTTCATGGAGGCACTCTTCTTCTCCCTTCCCCCCTAATTCACAAAGGTCACTTCTTCCCTGAATCTCCCCTCATTGCTACTCCCAACTACTGCAAAGCAGCAATGAGAGGAGTAAATTAGCAGCATTAGGCAGGACAATTACTGAGTGCGAGGAGTGCGACTTTTACAAGTTCCATAAAAACATGCAGCTATGATTGTCCACTAACCTTGCTAATTTTTTTTAAATTAGTTCATGGGATGTAGGCATCACTGGCAAGGCCAGCATTTATTGCCCATCCTTAATTGCCCTTGAGAAGATGGTGGTGAGCTGCCTTCTTGAACCACTGCAGTCCGTGTGGTGATGGTGCTCCCACAGTGCTGTTAGGGAGGGAGTTCCAGGATTTTGACCAAGCGACGATAAAGGAACTGCAATATATTTCCAAGTCAGGATGGTGTGTGACTTGGAGGGGAACTTGGGGAGGTGATGGTGTTCTATACGCCTGCTGCCCTTATCCTTCTATGTGGTAGAGGTCGCAGGTTTGGGAGGTGCTGTCGAAGAAGACTTGGCGAGTTGCTGCAGTGCATCTTGTAGATGGTACACACAGCAGCCACTGTGCGCCGGTGGTGGAGGGAGTGAATGTTTAAGGTGGTGGATGGGGTGCCAATCAAGCGGGCTGCTTTGTCCTGAATGGACATCTATGGAGGTCCATGCACATCTTGATGAATGCTGCCAGTGGAGTTCACCTGTCAATCTGTCAAGAAGCAAGCTTGAAGAGTTCAAGAAAGGATAATCCCTAAATTATAATATTTTATTAAAAGCTAAACAAATTCGATTTTACAGTGTTTAAATTTACAATGGCCCTGAATTTGCGGTTGGAGGCTTCCCACGAGGAAATGCCTCCGATCCGCAAATAAAATGCCCGGGTACCTGGTGGTCCGGGAGGTACAGAGACTCGCGGTCCTGGGCCTATCTGGGTACCCGCGGTAGAGGCCCATGTATCCCAGGGGTGCATGCGGTTCGCAAGTATGTACGGAATCCCCATAAGCATGAATGGGAATACCCAAAAAAATACATGTACACATCAAATAAATAAAAATAATTACATATTTAAAATTAATTACAATGCCTTTAATTAAATATTTAAAACAAAAATTAAATTTGTTGAAAAATAAATTTAAATGTTTTAAACAGGCTAAAAATAACCTTACTTTATTGTATAGGTTTTTAATGTTTAAATGATTGAAAGAAAATTATTTTTATGTTCATTTAAACTTTTACGCTGGTAAAAGCAGGACTGCGCAAGAATTTCACGGGCATTCGCTGGGGAGAAGTTGGGCAAATAGCCCAACTCTCCGCCCACGAATGCCCTTTTCCTAGGAATTCGTTGGATCTGTCAAGAAGATTTGCGTGCAAAAACACAGAACTTACACAGCCCTTACGACGCGCACGCACCTCGTACTCACCTGTAGGGGCCACAAATTACGGGCCAATACTGTAGCAGCTTCACGCCAGTACTAACTGAGGAACATTGTCATAAATATGTGAATTTTGTTCAAATGAGGATTTTTGTCAATTTAAAATAAAGTTCTGAGAGCAACGGGGTCCTTCTGACTGGAGATTAGCTTGGTTCACTAATTTAAATGCAATTGGCTGTAGAGTTGTAACTGCAAAGGCTTCTGAACAAGCTAATTTGTTGATCGTTGTGAATGTCTGGAAAGCTTGTGACAAAATATATGTTCCTGATGGGACATTGCTACTCATGTCTCGCTACCCACTTGCATATGTATTTAATTCATTTTGTTCTAAGCTGCCAATTCTGAAGTGAATGTGATACCATAGCATGAATTTATGTTTAATGCAGTATGCCGATTAATGCAAATAGGATCATTATTAATTCTCCAGGTCATGGAACTCTGCAAGAGCAGACATATTTTCCAGAACAATAGGGGACTAGGTTTGCTATGGGGAAATGCTGTCAGACCATTTAGAGTTGGGTGGTTCCACAAAAATTAGAAATCGTAACTATTGGTGGCAGTGCAGTGCAATATATTATTCGTTTATCAGACAGCCTGTTAAAAAGATTAAATTAGACCAACCAAAGCTAAAGTAGGGTGACCATATTTTCTAAACCAAATCTGGAGACACACAGGGTGGGAGCACAGCAAAGTAGCCAAGACGGAAAATGTAGGTTGTGCAGCGTAGCGAGGCAAATTTTTTTAGCAGCACGTATACACTACAAAGGCAAAACAAATGTGCATATAATTAAAGCGGATGCGACTACTGAAGCACATTCAGAAACCGTTTATAAATAATACAATAACACTGTTCAATTCAATGACCTGAAACTGCGATTATGTCTAACGGTATGATATGCATATATTCCACTGAATATGGCTCCAGTCTATTCGGGGAGGAGTTCTGTGAACCGGGGACCAATGTTCCTTTTAAGCTGTGTGGCTGCGCAGTGCTCCAGGGATCCCGCGCAGCCGGCTTTTTAAAGCAAAAACCACGCATGCGCGGTATTTTGAAAGGCTTCGCAGCGCCAGAAAAAAATTAGAGGGAACATTCCCAGAGACTCTTCCGGGGACATTGTTTGCCCAGGGACCCAGTACCTCATCTGGGGACTGTCCCTGGAAAATGGGGACGTATCAGCACCCTAAGCTAAAGAGCAATACTAAAAGCAGAATGCCAGAAAATAAGCCAGTTGTTTCTGAAAAAAAAATAAAAGAGCATTCCAACTTGATATGCACACAATCCCTGTGACTGGGATAGGAAGTTACCATGCCTTTTTGCATACAGGAAGGTACTGTAGGAATCATTGGCGTTCTCAGCATTTGGGCTATTATACAACACTGAGTCTGCTACCTATTCTTGCTAATCAAAGAAGCTTAGCTAGGGAAATCTCCTGATAAGAATAAAAATGTGGTTGAGCACATGCTTAACTTGAGGGATGAGATGTCTACTTTAACAGACCACACTCAGGATCATTTGGAGCACAAAAATTCGAGTACAGTACTGCTGTAATGCATGCATACAAAAGAATTGAATATTTCTACTACTGGTGAGACAACACAAATTACTGGTCTGCGAGGAAGATCCTTATACGATGGTGGATAAATGAAGTTATGTGACTTACGTGGTCGAAATACCTCCAATTCTTTGAAGTAAATATATATTTCCCTTACTTTTTACAGTCTCCCACAAATTCTTCAAACTACTTGTGTAAAATTTTAACTACACCATGGACCGACTGTCTGGTTTTGTGAAATTATACTACTTTCAAGTATTATTCCTATATTTTTCAGTAGTGTAAAGTTTTTACCCTCTACTAAATTACATAAAATAAAAAATAACTACAAGAGAAATAAGACTGTAAGCACTCCACAACGCCGCCCTCCACCCCCCCCCCCCCCCACCCCGCCCCCAATCACCTCCCTGGGGATGTCCAGGAATTCCCAGGGCAGTGTAAAGGGGACCAATATCCTGCATCAGAGGCCTCTGCCCCTTTTTTCCTCATTGTGCCTGGGAACTTAGTGTCCCTAAGTATACTGGAGAGGTACATTAGTGCCTATAACTTCCATTCAAATATTTAGCACAATTATTTTGAAGGTATTTTTACTGTAAGTTCCTTCAATCTGGATAAGTATCTAAATTTGGGAAAATTACTGTTTTGATCCTTATTTATTATAACTTAAGAAAGCATGGAACGAGAAAAGGCCATTCAGCCCATCAAGTTCTATATTTCTACAAATTATGTGGAATCATATCTTATCATGGATTCTAGTCCAGCTCTTTAATTTTCTGAGGGAAAGTTCTGAATCCATTCTCTCTTGATCCCAAATGTATTAATATTAGCCATTCACACAATTCAGACCTGGCTGACAGCCTTCAACAGATGAACTGTGCAGTCTAAGCATCACATAAACCATTGCATCACGTGGAGTATGTGCTCATCCCAGTCTACATTTCCTTGTTTTATAACCGAAGGAACAGAGGCCTAGAGGTCTGATTGCCCAGAATCGGCCACGCAGGAGGTGGGTCGTGCACTGCACGCGCCTGTTACAACCGCCTCAGGTAGCACATATTATTCGTGCTGCCTGATCATTATCATGAGCCAGGTTTATAGCTAGTGTTACTGGTGTTACTCATTGGCTGACACCTGTAGTGGGGTCCAGAGTGAGTCTATGATGCCACTTAAAGGCAGCCAGCACCTCTTTAAGGAGAGGTACATTCTGGCTGCAGATACCAGGGAAACACTTTTGGAAGAGATATGGCTGAAGCAAGCGCTAAGAGAGCACCAAAGTTCTCATATGTTGCCTTGGAGGTCCTGGTGCAGGCAGTGGACAGAGTAGGGACTAGGATGCAGGAATCCCTCCAGGGCATCAACTCCATCATTCGCAAGAGATTGCAGAGTATGTGAATGCCAGGGGCCTAGGACATAGCTGTAATGTCGGAAAAAATTCAATGATCTCACTAGAGTTTTTAAGGTAAGAATACTGCTCTCTTACTCTCTGGTCACTAGTGCACCAGCTACTGCCTCGCTAATCACAAGACCAACAGCACTCATAAGACTCCCTTCACTCTTGTAAAGTCACTGCACCACATGCTCACACATTCACCACTATTACAATCCTCACTTACTCACAACTCACATTTTACACACAGACCATCAGCTATACTACCATGACAGGCACATTCTCCAAACACCTCACAAGACTCTCAGTAACAAAATCCCTTATTTCTTGCAGAAGGTTGCACACAACTCAAGACAGGAGGCTGGCACCAGAGGAGGAAGCAACCAACTGCACGCCTTCATCCCCCTCAAAGAAAGCTTGTCTGCTATCGTGGGCAGGGGCAGAGTCGAGGCTGCAGTGACTGGCAATGCTGAAGATGTCATGTCGTGTAGGGTATCTTCATATCCAATCCTCTTTGTCCTTAGCTCACACTGCTGCCTTGCAATCTAAGCTAGCTGCCATCTTGGCTCTAAGGGCCAATGTCGATAGGCGCATCCAAAGTGTCATGGTAGTCCTGCACTCTGTTCTCATGCAGCGCCATGAGTGGTGCTGATGTTCTGCTTATGGCCCTCCTGTTGAAATTTAAAGAGCCTGCAGAAATGGGGCAGAATACTGGCATTACCAGGTTCCACCCCAAATTCTGTGCAGAAGTCAAGCTTTCTGCCCTCTCCAGCTGTTAGGAATGCTAGTAGGAAAGGTTGTATTATAGAATCCATTTTATATTAAAGACTCTATTATGTAACAGACAGCTTTTCCGCAATCTGCTGGCAACAGAATTCTGGAAAATGTCCAAAATTCCGCTCAGACATTCAAGGCCTCTATGGCTGGTACAGCTAGAGTCGTAAGGATAGTTGTGTCTTCTCTGCACAGCGTCAACGTCCTTGTAGATAAGCTTAACTGTATTACAGTCTTATGGCCACCATGCGCACAGGTGAGTACGGCCATGAAACTTTCATCCACTGATGTAAGTTAGTATAAACCAAGAGTAAAGGTCACGGACTGCACATAATGTAATGGCATTTCAGCAGCAAGATATAAAAGCGAGATTATTGTGAGAAGTTAGGGAATAATCACCGTCACTCAGCTCAGCAACTGTAATGTGAGGTTTCCCGCAACTTTCACATTGGCGTGTGTGTTGTCTCCAAGTATAATTTCCTCTTAATAAATCTATAAGCAAAGACTCTGGCCTAGAAATTCGATAAAGCTCGAAAACGGGCAGTGCCACCGCGAACTAAGGTTAATTACCGCCCGTAAAAAGAGCACAGGCAGCATCGTTATTTTGGTGCGGTCTACTGATTTAAATGAGCGCAGCGCAGAAGCTCCCATGCAATGCGCTCTTTCAGGCGGTAAGATCAGCAGGAGGCTGAAGGTCGGGTCTAATCCATCTGTGCAGCATTCTCAGGAAATTGCAATTTATTAAAGTGAAGATAAATCAAAGCCTAAAAATACACTAATGTCATATTTTAAAAGAATGCAACCAATATTTCCGATTCTACTCCCTAGAATACAAATAAAAACAACCTATTCTTTTAATACGCATACATAGTGAATAAGCTTTGTTATTATAGAGCCTTTTCACTGTAAGTCTTTTTAGGAGTATATCTCTCTAGAAAATAACCGGTTAAGCATTTTGAAAAGGTAATGGTGTACTGGAATTGGGAGATTTGTTTGCAATACTGGAAGTCAGAGCCGGCATAGGTGATCCATGATTCCTCCCTGAAGAGACCAAGAGATGTGAAAAGTTTACTGGATACCCTGAACATCTGAATATAGATACGAGTAAATGCAGAAGTACAAATTCCTTCAGAAACAGGAAAAAGTCGTTAGGTCTCCTTTAATTGAAAATCTAATAAGCACACACCTGTTACTTCAGAGGAACAGGATGGATATTTAACACAGGCATTTGTAACAATAACAGTAAACATTTACAAAGCCCAAATATCATTTAATTTCCAGTTTACTGACATAACTGCAAGCGCTTATTAGTAAGATTTGAAAATCTGGTGTACAACTGTACATTTTGCATTACACAACTCACCGACAGTAATGGATCAGGCCTTTAGATGCAGTACAAGTATCCCAGAATATTTGTAACCATATGCTGTTCTGTACACATTACGTATCAGAACTCACTAATCTGCTCCGGTTGAATGCTGTCTTGTAATGTGTATAGAACAGGCATTCAATCTGCAGATGTGTTTCTGCAGCAATGACCATGAGCCATTTCACTGGACTGGAGATACTATGCATAGATATTGAAGACTTTGGTGGAGATCTATAGATCTCTGCCGCTTTCTCCCAGGTCTATGCGCTGGCAACGGCTGCACGCACAGGCATACTTTGGAGAGAGCGGTAAAGGAGCGGCAATGCCCAAAATCACTCAGCGTGCGTCAATTTGGCGTTGCACGCCAATTAACGTCACGCTCTTGATCATTAAAACATTTGAGGTGAGCGCAGGCAACGGCAGCACTGCCAACCTGCCCAATATGGCGGCCACATTCCACGCCGGAGGTGAGACAGCTGCCATTTTTTTCTTCAAAACTGGCCTTAACGCTAAAGGTTCCAATTTCATGGACTCTGTGTTTAGAATTCTCAATCCTGGCACAGAGACAACAGCTCCAAGTTTGTCTCTAGTAGTATTAATCAACAGAAGACCCAGGAATTTCAGTATCCCTATTTATTATGGACTTTATATTATTCATTATGACTACAATATTTCATTTTGCATCAACACTGCAGTTAAAATGTAAATGCAGTCAGGAGCAGACCTGACACCAGAACAAAGCAGAGCGAGTATCCCTGGAGGAAGGAGTGTAACTCTGTTTCACTTTAGAGTCAGTTCGGGTCTTAAGATCCAACTTACACTACACAAAACAGCTTCACACTAATACTAAACTTATAGAGAATGATTTTTCTGACCTTCGCCCCAGGAAACTCTCATTTTCTGAGTTCAATGGTCAGGAGAACGGGGAACGGAGACCTGGTGAAACAGGTCTACTCTCCCTTTATGTCACCCTACGATTTCTGAGGCTTCCCTAGGTGGAACAGGGTTGAATCTGCGTCTGCAATAGATGCAGGCCCATCATAGTCATGTAAGTGAAAGAGGTGGGGCTTCTCCAGCCTCATTTTCCTTCTCGTCAGCCTCTTGGGTGCCCAATTAGGGGAGCACCCAATGAAACAAGGCATTAGGACTAATATCAGGACCAATGCCAACCAGAGGGTCTGCGGGGCCCTGGGAGCAGCCCATAGGCTGAACAGGAAAGTGCTATTTAACATATTTCCCTACCACAGCATTAATCTTAAAACCTCAGTGTGCTACTTTCCAGCAGCTGCCAGAAGACCCTGACACCGGTGGCTAGAAATGTAATACAGCTGCATTCTAATTCTCCACCACCGCCCCCTCCCCTCCACTCCACCCCCCCCCAACTCCCCATCTAGCCAGCGCTAAGCCCTGCCAGAGGCAGATCTGTGCCAATGATCCCTCGAGCCATATTAATGGCCCAGGACAAGTAGCAGCCTTACTGGCTTTGAGAGGCAGAGTGTATTTCAGGTGCTTATGCCTGTCTAGCAGCAAGGCGAACGGGATAGGAAAATGGGCCCAGTAGTCTAAATTCACTACAAAATGCAATCTGAAGAGAGACAAGGCAAAGAATACATTTTTTTTATTGCAATGAATAATTTGATTTTACACATTGATTAAAAATTTAATGAAAATGTATGTAGTAGTATATAACCTTTAATCAGCACAAACATTTATGCATTTATTCTTCTGCAATTGTTCTTGTGTTTTAAAATCTGCTAAATTGGTTCAATACAAAGCATGCGTCAAGATTTAAAAGGTGAACATACAGTAATTTTTCAACTTAGATAGTTGATTGTGTTGTAAAGTTTTATTTAAATGAACTATTTACAATTTATTTACTGATATTACATATTGGTACTTGAGAGGATTTGGGAGGAATCCTCAATGGATATCCCCTGCCACAAAGCCCCAGATGTTGTTTGAACATTCCCATTATGATGGTCTTAAGTTGGATCTATGGAAGTATATGTGATGAAAATCTGCCAGGCTAAGGAATAGGACTGGAGAATTCTTGCCAATACGTGCAATGCATCAGCCCTGATAAAATACAGGCCAAAAATCCATTGGAAAGGGCACATCCTGGCATAAGTGCAGAGATGAATCCTCCCAGGTCCTCTGTGACTGACCTTATTTGAGGGTTCAGCAGGTGGTCCCTTACTTTGGAATGGCAATGGCAGGCACATGCACCACTACAGGCATGTCACAAGCACCCACCTGCCAAAGAGACCACAAAATGCAGTGAACAATGGAGGATGGGGTGTTGGGGCCTCTTCCGGAAGGTATGGAAGATTTCCCCTAGAAACCCCTCCCACCCATGTGGCCGTATTTAAATAATTTTCTGTTGGCATCTAAGCCAGAATCACTGCCTAGGGTCTGCTACCGCCATTTGGCAACCTGGTACATCATCACTGAGTCCCTCAGAGATGGGGGTGCAGGAACTCTAGGCATGTGGAGTCCACGCCCCCATCCCTATTCCCTCCTACACTGCTGGCCTTAAGGGAGTAATTCCACCCCTTCCAAAGCTCACAGATTCTCCAATGTCAGGCCGGATCCCAAGTCCTGGCCTAATATCCCGCCCTTCTGGAGTTATGGTGGGAGTGCACCAGAACGGCCACAGATTTTCAGCCCTGATATTTTGTGTCAACCAGATTCTGCAAAATTTATGCCCCTACATATATGAGTGAACCCATGTTGTACAATATCCACAAGTGCATCTAATCTCTCCCATAAAACTAAGTTACAACATCCTGCATGCTCTGGGACTCTAATGGGCCAAAAGAGACAGCATCTGTGACCTCTAGAAGATATGTTACCCTTGCCTCTATTGCCCAGTGAAGCATATATGCAGATTATAAATTGCCTCCCACTGTCTGAATATACTTCGTGGTACATCTTTTGCTTTCATATGCCTTCAGCCGCACTAGGTACTTCATCTGGGACAGATATCACTTCCCCATGATCACATTCTTGTTCTGAACCTGCCAATAAAGAGACGTGGACGAATCAGTTGTGCAGGTCAAAGGACAAGGATTTCTTTAATTTGCATATGACTATATGTAGATAGAATGACGAGGTAAAATAACACATTGTAAACTATATGAACAGTAATGAAGTTTGAAATGAGTTCATGAACATTTTAATTCTAGCAGATTTCCTGTATTATAGCTCGCACTAAGTTAGATATACTTTTTATAATGACAGCAGTGTTATACTTCGTGACATGCCACACATTATTCTGCTGCTAAAGTGGAGCTTTGTTTAATATGATTTGTCCCTTTAAGGTCACAGCATCTAATTGCTGTTAATTGGCACATTCTGAACACAATAATAGATAATTGCTTCTTTTAGAAACTTTATCTTGAGATGCTACTTGTTCATTGTTGGGTTCCCTGGGGTTGATTTTAACACCCAGCGAATTTCGGGTAAGCAGGGAAACAGGGCGAATACAAAACGCACTTGCAGGCCTACGTTTGACGCCCAGGGTATTTTAACTCCCAAGCTTCATCGACATGCCGCTAGTTAGCTGTCCCTCTGAAACTGAGGGAAAGCAGCAGCTGGCTGGTGGGTGAGAGTGGAGGTTTAAGCAGCTGGAGGGCACCAGCCAGTACCAAAGGAATGCTCACTGGCAAGTCGCAAGGACAGGGTTTCTCCTGCTCCTTCTAGCCCGAAGAAGGAAAGATTAGCACTTACTTTGGAGGACCATTTTGTCCTCCCGACAGCTGCCAATCTGCCTTCACTTGGGAGGAAAGCCATGGCAGCTTTCCTGCTCTGGGTTAAAATGCAATCGGGGTCCCGTTGACATAATGGGACCACAATTTGCGAAAATTTCTGAGGCTCCTGTCTGCTTCCGGTGGTCACCTCAGCCACTTAACTACAGTAAGCAGTTAAAATGGTGGCCAGTGGGATTAGTGAAGTTAAAGCTAAACACTCCATTTTAAAGACCCATTCCCACCGGACGGGGTGGGTTACAATTCCCCACCCCATCTGTTGCGTTGTGATTTCTTGTTTTACGAAGATGATCTTTGAGTCAGTCAGTGCAAGTATGAGATAGACCTTTCTCAAAATATCATCCTATGTCCAACCTCTCTTTCCTCTCCAAAATCCTTAAACATGTTGTTGCCTCCCAGATTTATGATCATCTTTCCCGCACCTCACTGCTTGAATCCCTCCAATCAGGTTTCTGTCCCTCCCATAGCACCGAAATGGACCTAACCAATCACCAACGATATTTTCTGTCACTGTGACCCTGTCCATTATACCGCTTAATCCTTTCTGATGCCTGTGACACATCTGATCACACCATCCTCCTCCAACATCTGCCCTCCGTTGTCCAGTGAAACTGTCCTTGCTTGATTACACTCTTACTTATCCGAATGTAGCCACAGCATCTCTACCAATAGCTTTCTTCCCACTCTTACATAGTCACCTCCGGAGTTCCCCAAAGATCTATCCTTAGCCCCCTCCTTTATCTCATCTACATGTTGCCCCTTGGCAGTATCATCCACAGACATGGGGATAGCTTCCACATGTGCACTAATGACACCCAGGTATACCTCTCCATCAACTCTCTCGACCCCTCCACTGCCTCTGCGCTGTCACACTGCTTGTCTGATATCCAGTCTTGGATGATCTGCAATTTATACAACACATTTTGTGCAATATGCAACTGTAATAGCCGAGATTGCAATATCTAAAGTATTAGAGGTAGATTCATAAAATAATGTAACACTTACCATAATCAGTAGCACCGGATGATAGATCAGGTCCAAGTTCCATAAATTGGAAGAATTGAACCATCCTCTGTTCTATTCCGCCAAGTTTTCTTCTTGGCTATGTATGCTTTTGACTGTGTCTTGTTCAGTGAGTCTTTTGTTGAGCTTGATGTTTGTGTCTGGTCTTGATAAATTTACCAGTAGTCTTCAGGTAGTATTGCAACACTTTTTGGCTCAATGCACAAATATCTTCAATGGCTTGCAGTTGTAGATATGCAACACTTTATTCCTAGAAACAAATCTTTAATTTTGATAACTGAAAAGCGTACTACTGAAGCCATAGGTATCTGTACTAATCACCTTCTTTGGTTCTTTGCTATCTATATGCTGTGAAAAGAGCTTTTGCTTGATAAAGAGCCCTATCAAAAACACTAATTTACCATTCGCTTCAGGTGCTGACTTCCTGTAAGTTTTAATTTTAGATTTCCAACATTTGAATTTTTTCTTTTCATCTCCAACATTCAAACTCCGTAACCTGACTGTTTCAACCGAGGCTAGCAAATTCAAGTGACTGACGATAATGGAACTTAAACTCATGAACATCTAGTTGGGGATCAGAAACTCCCAACCCGAAAACAGGTTGCCTCTGGGTGATGTACAGGAAACTTTTTGGTTTTTTTAGTCCAAAAATGTGCGGGTTAGGTTGATTTGGCTATGATAAATTGACCCTTAGTGTTAGGGGGGGGATTAAATATGTGGGGTTATGGGGATAGGATGGGATATGTTAAGGGGAATTAAATACGTGGGGTTATGGGGGTAGGGTGGGATATGTGTACTGTGGGGATTAAAGCAGGGATAGGGTACTGGATTTGGATGATCAGCCATGATCGTATTGAATGGTGGAGCAGGCTCGACGGGCCGAATGGCCTACTCCTGCTCCTAGATTCTATGTTTCTATGTATCCGGCACCGACGGGACCGGGGTGGTGCCTGTTGAATAAAAATTCTGGATGACGGAGAGGGTTATCTACCGAGGCTATTTTTAACAAACAAAAATAAAAAAATCAAGAAATGTGCAGTATACAGTAATTGGGTACTCACCTACAGAATGTTGTGTTAAATGGATGGTGGAAGATGCTTGATTAAGTACAGTACTGCCAGTTGAGGGTAATCCATAACTCTTTAATTACTTAACAGTAAAAAAAAACTTATAAACGACTGTATACAGTACTGTAGTTGACTGTACACTTATTCCAAGTCAGCTGGTTCATCAGGAATATCCATGCCAGCTGGGTCATCAGGATCATGCACTTCAACAGATTCTTCAGGCACTTCCGCTGCTTCAACTCTTTTGGAAGCTTTCTTAAACATGTCCCGGATGTCTGCTTGCTTAGTGGACTCTTGCCTTTTCTGTAGAAAGGTGGAATGCAGAATATGGAGGTGCATAACTTCTTGGGCAGAGTAGCAAGGCTGCCTTTCAGCAAATTGGAGGATTGAAGCAAATCCTTCTGCAGCTTTAGCCCAAGAAATCTTCTTCTCTTCAGAAATCTCATCCTCTTCACTTTCCATCTCACTTTCCTTTTCTTTCTTTGGATTCAAAACATTCTCAATTATTTCATCATCACTTAGCATATGCACAACACCAACTTCTCTATCTGCATCAACCCACTGCTCGATATCACTTTCACTGAGGTGACGTAGAGGGTTTGCTGGGCCTACATTTTTCACCATGCCAGCCATTTCCATTATTGTACTCTTCTTGGGACGAACATTGAACCCATGAAATTCCTCCTCTGAAGAAGAACCTTCAGCAAACATTACAGAAGGCCACAATTTGCGCCAGGCTTGCCTCAGAGTGCGACCTTTCACCAAGTTCCAGGAACATGCAACATTATAGATGGCATCTTTAAGATTGTATTCCTTCTGAAATGCGTGAATATTGTCATCTTGGTTTATCAGTTTACGTAGGAAGTCTTTCTTGTAATGACACTTCAGATTTTGGATAACGCCCTGGTCCATGGGTTGTATGAGAGAAGTTACATTTGGTGGCAAATAAATGGTGAAAATATTTCCCGAAACCAACTCGGATTCATGCGGATGGGCTCTACAATTATCAAGCAATAAAATGCATTTGCTATCTTCAGGTTTCCCTATTTTACGGAAATGTTCCCTCACAGATGGAGCAAAAATATGATGGAACCAATACGAAAAGATTTCCTTATCCATCCAAGCATTTTTTTGAGCTTTGTACTCAACAGGTAAGTGCCTCACATTTTTAAATGCACGGGGACTTTTATACTTCCCAATAACAAGAAGTTTAACCCGGTGTGATCCAGCAGCGTTCGCACATGTTAGCACGGTTACACGATCTTTATTTTTCTTGTAACCTGAAGCATTAGCCTCACTAGCCCCAGCAAGCGTTGATTCTGGCAAAAACCTCCAAAATAAGCCAGTTTCATCGGCATTATATATCTGTGCTGGCGACAAATCATGTTGCTGCACAATCCGATTGAAATAATCGCAGTATTCTTCTGCGGCATCATGATCAGCTGATTTCTTCTCCCCGGAAATATCGAGTCGTCGTATCCCGTGCCGTAACTTGAAGCACGTTAGCCATCCCTCGGAAAAAGCACACTTGTCAGTGAGCTCCATCCTTATGTAGAAATCCTTCGCTTTCTCGATTAGCATGGGTCCAGAAAGTGGAACACCCTCGGAACGCTTAAGAGAAAACCACTCATAAAGCACGGTATCCAGCTCTTCAAGCTTAGGCTTACGAAGCGTACGCCGTTTCTCTACACTCTTAGATGTCTCCGAGCTTGAATAAAACTTGAGCAGCTTATCCTTCTGCGATTTGATGTCGTAGATTGTTGACGAACCGATTTTGAATTCATTCATAATGTTGATACGCTTCTCTCCCCTTTCTAGTCGTTGGCATATCTCAATTTTCTGTTTTAAAGTTAACACCACTCTCTTCCTTTTGCTTGGACCAACTTTTGGGAATTCCATAATGCAAGATGGGGGAGATAATTCACGATAAAGATGGAGAGACACACAGAAAAATGGTGGATCAGAAGAGACTACCAGCAGCGCGGGAGACACACAGTAAAATGGCGGATCAGAAGAGACTACCGGCAGCGCGGGAGAATCAGACTCCTGTTATTGCGGTGTTCGGACTTCCGACAGCGCCAGGAAGCCGAGTAGTGGCACTTTGGAGAACTACCCCCACTGACTAACTCGGCGTTCGCGGGAGACTCAGACTCGGCAACATTGCTGGTTATTGAGGAGTTGTTTTCGGAGTATGAATTTTGCCGGTTAATAGAGAATTCCAGATATTTAGGTGCCGTTTAAACGAGAGTTTCCTGTATATTTGTAGGGTGTATATAATGCGATAGTGGAGGGAATCTGGAAATGGAGCTCCAATATGCAAATATACAAGTACTTGAGTTTAAGACAAGAGAACTGCAGTAACCTAATTTCATTTAGATTAAAATGCTTGTTTTTTGTACTATTATTTAACACTGTGTTTGCAAATTAACATTTAAATTTCAATTGCTTCAGACCTTTCCATCTGTAAAAATGATCTAGAAAATTCTGACCACACTGATGCCTTTCACATGTTAATCTTAAACAAATAGTTTACAGTGCCTGACTCATACTGGAGGAAATCCCTTAACAGTTGTTATTAATTCCAACGTTTAACTGGCACAAAGCTAAGTGCCATCTACAAAATAGAACAGATGCAGATGTTGAAAAAAAGGTAAACAATCATCATATGGCCTGCAGCCAGATTCTAAGTAGATATATTAAACCCCAACTGAAGTGCATTTCCCCTATGGACTATACTTATTGCCACTTCATTTCCTACGTACTTTATCCGCAGTGTCGATCCTAGCACAGGGCTATTTTCAGTCTTTTTCTGACCCCTGGGGCCTAGCACTACCATAACAGCCATTAGTAGAGGGAATTGTGTGTGTCTGACATGGTCTGAAACCAATTATTATATATTTTCTTCAGAATGATACCCAAGTCTACTGGGAATCAGCAATCATGAAATAATTTACCTCCTGATTTAATTCTTCCTGCACAAATTAGTTGTAGATTGTGCCGGCTGTACACAGCTGCATGTGACAAATTTCTGCCTTATCAAGATTATACTTCAAATCTTAAAAGAGAAGAAATAGATGAGCCTGGGGAATCCTGCTGTCTTTTGTGTTCTAAAAATCCATTGACAACTTGATCAGATATACTTATCATATCTATTCTCTGTAGATGGAAAATAACTAAACAATAAAAGAATGCTCAATACAGCAAGGAAAAATATCCGAAGGACGCAAATATCCTGTGTTCAGAAATTTAACACCCGTCTGCCTTTTTGTATTATATAGCGCTAACTCTTTTTGGGCTTTAAGAATATATCAGAATCCAAACAACAGACAGTGGTTTCCCCCACCGCTATCAACTCACCTTTCAAAACTGCTATCATCAACTAGAGCTTAAAAAGCCCATCCTCAGCTGCTCCAACTTCTCCCAATTACCACACCATCTCCAATCTTCAATTCCGCTCTAAGGTGCTGGAATGTATTGTTGCCACTGAGCTCCATGTCCACCTCTTCTGTTCTCGGCTCATTAATCTTATGGTCAAAGTCACCAATAACATTCTGTGACTGTGACCGTGGAGCTTTGTCCTCCTCGAATACGTCATGGCCTTCCACGTGGTCAATCACGCTATCCTCCTAAACTTCCACTCCTCCGTAATTCACCATTTAGCCTTCATATGGTTCTATTCCTACATGTCCCAACGCAGCCAGCATATATCCTGTGTTGCTCATTTATATGCTGCATCATGATCCACAAACCCAAGACAAGCTTCCATATGGCAATGATATCCAGTTTTATGTGTCCAACATCACCCACACTTTGACAACTGCTGCTGTGCTGTCTGACTGCTTGTCAGACATCAAACGATCAATGAGCCAAAATGTTCTGGAGCTAGATCAAAGCCATCCGGTGTCACTCCATGGCTTCTCTTCACCCTTCCTCTGCAACCACCTCCAGCCCCATGTCTCTGCATGCTCCCTCTGCTCTTCTGATCCTGGTCTACTGTGTGTTTGCCCCCTTACTTAACTCCACACTTTTTGAATTTCTCTTACTAACCACCTCTGCCTTCCTACATCTCTCCCCACCTTTAAAAGTCTTCCACTATGCTTTCAGCCACCTCCCTTAACTCCTTTCCATACTCCCCGCCATGAAGTGTATTGGGATGTGTTTGCTACATTAAAGGCATCGGCCCTGAATTTGCAGTCGGGATGACGACGAACTGGCAGCATTTGCCGTCATTCCGCCTTTGAAACTGACCGCAACCTCGGGATTTGGCGCATGCGCAGGCGCGTGCAGAAATCCTGAAGTTGTGGTCTGTCATTAACAACTCCGAAACAGGCTGCACTCTGCCCCCGCCCCCCCCCCCCCCCCCCCCCCCCCCATCCACACAGAGCTGGCATTCTGTGTAATCAGCCAAATCAAGGAAACTAACGAAAACTTTGGCTCTTCCGCAGTAATTACGCCATAAATTTCCCACTAAAAGTTAGACCCAAAGGGATTAGGTGTAACTGGGGTTTTGACAGCATTATTACTGTTAAACAAATGTTAAGGGTCTGGAAATCTAATTTTAATTTTGTGCACTGTGAAATTCATCCATTTTAATAAAAACTAAAATTAAGAAAATAAAATTAAAAAATAATTTAAAAAAAAAGGCTTTTCCATTTTTATTTCATGTGAGAGCCTCAATCTCTGTTTTGCTTTCTTTAACATTTTTTAAAAAGTTAGAATTTTAAGAGCTTACCCACCTCCTTTGTTCGCTGTCTGCGAGAATTCTGCGTTTTGATTGGCTGCTCAGACAACTTGTTGACATCACAGCAGTTTGCACAAGGGGATCCCCACTATACTTTGTTGATTTAAACTGAAGGTCGGAAAACCCAAAGTTCTCAACACAGGGATCATGAGATCCTTGTGCGAAGCATACTTCGGGGCCAACAGCAAACGCCTTCTCTTCACTGCTGACCGCAAATTCCAGGCCATTAAATTGTAGTATGGTATTCACTGCATCAGACTTGTCTGGATGTCTAGGAATGGTATATATAGTAAATGCTAAATTGTAATTATTATAATTTGCTCAGAGTTACTTGAACTAAGGTAACATTGGATATTTAAGTTAACTATAAACAACCTGATTTAAATGAAATTCTAAACTGCATTAAATCCTGTTCGCCCACTGGGCCCTTTATCTTCCTTCTACCCCCGCGTCCCCCCACCCCCCACCTCCCGTAAAGCACTTTAGCATATTTTCTATGTTAAAGGCACTATATAAATGCAAGTTACGGTCTTTGTTATATAAACTGCATAATAGTTGACTTTTCAGTTTAAAAAAATGTCCAATAAGTTGCATTTATTCTACAACAACAACTTATATTTATAGCGCCTTCAACGTAGTAAAACGTCCCAAGGCGCTGAACAGGAGTATTAAAAGACAAAAAATTTGACACCGAACCACATAAGGAGAAATTAGGGTGGGTGACCAAAAGCTTGGTCAAAGGGGTAGGTTTTAAGGAGTGTCTTAAAGGAGGAAAGAGAGGTAGCGAGGCAGAGTGGTTTAGGCAGGGAATTCCAGAGCTTATGGCCTAGGCAACAGAAGGCACGGCCACCAATGTTTGAGCGATTATAATCAGGAATGCTCAAGAGGGCAGAATTAGAGGAGCGCAGATATCTCAGGGGGTTGTGGGGCTGATGGAGATTACAGAGATAGGGAGGGGCGAGGCCATGGAAGGATTTGAAAACAAGGATGAGAATCATACATAAACTGCACTCTTAAGAAGACATTAAAGCATGCATGAATTACCACTCTAGTGGCTTCGTGGGAAAGTGTGCTATGTCACATGACACTGAACCCGGAAGATTTTAAGTCCAACCCACTGCCCCTGGAACTATACTCATGCATAAATAGCTTTCAAAAAAGAAAGAGAGTAAGGAGAGAAATTTAGATTGAAAGTGAAAAAATAAATCCAATGTAATCACTGGCATTTGCAGTAATGACTCAAATGATTAAAACTGTACTAAACATGTTGTGGTAATTCTCAGCTTGATACATGAAAATACTGTACCAACTGTAGTGACAAAAAAAATCTGTATTCATCATTATAGTGCATGGTCTTCAAATAATAATTCCTTTCCTGCAAGGAAGCCATGTTAAGAAACAACTTGATCTTAATTAAAATTTGATGGGCAAATGGGCCAATTAACATTGTATTTAGTTTTTGTGTCTAACAATCTAATGACCAGAAACTACACACAGACCACTCTAGCCACATTACCAAAGCCCAGATATAATGATGTTACAATCAACCATTATCCAGTGGCTAGCCCTTCTTTTATATGGTATATGCTTGCAGACATAAATTTGTCATTAACTAGGTAAGCAACCTTCCAGCTCACAAATTAGCTGACTCCTCCCTATTTTTTTCCATCCTCTCTTGAAGATGCTGATTTATGCTAAGGTACAATACAATACAATATATCGTACAATATTTGAAGTCCTCACTCAAGCTGCCATTCTGCATGTATGAGCTTAGACTGTGAATGTCAAAGGCAATTATAAGAGCCATCACAGCCAAGTCTGATCAAGCACTACAATAGCATGCACACGATGCTTCCCGCAGGGACACTAGATAATGATCAGGGGCATGAATTTGAAGCAGAAGCTGGTTCTACCAGATACTTCCCAGTTTCAGCTGGTGATTTAAATTCCGGCTGACGGGCAGGCTGTGGAAAGATATTCCACCCACCCACCACTCTATATGAAGAAAGCATATTTGGAGGAGTTCCTGGGCTACCCATGGAAATTCTGCCCATTCCACCATTATAAGGCCTTGGGAACTCAGGTCAGCTGAGAGTTGGTGTAAGTGGGCTCCATGTCTTTAAAAATAAAGTCAGAAAAAGCAAAAGAATGTAGTACACCCATATTATCTGAAAATTTTCTTATACATCAACCCCTTTTCTGTGTATATTTCCTTGACATACACAGCCAGAATACATACAAAATGATACTGTTATGTTAAGCTACATTTTATTGCTTTTAAAACAAATATTTTCCTGTGGCCAGCACCATAAACCATTCTCGTAGTCCTCACTCTCCACATTACCAGATGTTGGGCATATAGAAACATAGAAGATAGGAGCAGGAGTAGGCCATTTGGCCCCTTGAGCCTGTTCCGCCATTTAATGAGATCATGGCTGATCATCCAAATTCAGTACCCTGTCCCTGCTTTCTCCCCATATCCCTTGATCCCTTTAGCCTTAAGAAACATATCTAACTCCTTCTTGAATATATTTAATGAATTGGCCTCAACTGCCTTCTGTGGTAGAGAATTCCACAGGTTCACCACTCTCTGGGTGAAGAAATTCCTCCTCATCTCAGTCCTAAATGGCTTACCCCTTATCCTTAGACTGTGACCCCTGGTTCTGGACTCCCCGACTATCAGGAACATCCTTCCTGCATCTAGTCTGTCTAGTCCTGTTAGAATTTTATAAGTTTCAATGAGATCCCCTCTCATTCTTCTAAACTCTAGCGAATACAAGCCCAATCGACCCAATCTCTCTTCATACGTCATTCCTGCCATCCCAGGTATCAGTCTGGTGAATCTTCGCTGCACTCCCTCCATGGCAAGAACATCCTTCCTCAGATAAGGTGACCAAAACTGCACACAATACTCAAGGTGTGGTCTCACCAAGACCCTGTACAACTGCAGCAAGACATCCTTGCTCCTGTACTCGAATCCTCTCGCTATGAAGGCCAACATACCATTTGCCTTCTTAACCGCCTGCTGCACCTGCATGCTTACCTTCAGCGACTGGTGCACAAGGACACCCAGGTCTCGTTGCACTTCCCCTTTTCCCAATCTATTGCCGTTCAGATAATAATCTGCCTTCCTGTTTTTGCCACCAAAGTGGATAACCTCGCATTTATCCACATTATACTGCATCTGCCATGCATCTGCCCAATCAGCCAACCTGTCCAAATCATACTGGAGTTTCTCTGCATCCTCCTCACAGCACACACGCCCACCCAGCTTTGTGTCGTCTCAAACTTGGAGATATTACATCTAGTTCCCTCGTCTAGATCATTAATATATATTGTGAATAACTGGGGTCCTAGCACCGATCCCTGCGGTACCCCACTAGTCACTGCCTGCCACTCGGAAAAAGAGCCGTTTATTCCAACTCTTTGCATCCTGTCTGCCAACCAGTTCTCTATCCAAGTCAGTATCTTACCCCCAATCCCATGTGCTTTAACTTTGCACGCTAATCTCTTATGCGGGACCTTATCGAAAGCCTTCTGAAAGTCCAAATACACCACATCCACTGGGTCTCCCTTATCTATCCTACCAGTTACATCCTCAAAAAATTCCAGTAGATTAGTCAAGCATGATTTACCTTTTGTAAATCCATGTTGACTTTGTCTGATCCTGTCACTGTTTTCCATCTTTTATAATGGACTCTAGCATTTTCCCCACTACCGATGTCAGGCTTACCGGTCTATAATTCCCCGTTTTCTCTCTACCACCTTTTTTAAATAGTGGGGTTACATTAGCTACCCTCCAATCCATGGGAACTGTTCCAGAGTCTATAGAATTTTGGAAGATGACCAGCAATGCATCTACTATTTCTAGGGCCACTTCCTTAAGTGTTCTCTGGTTTGTAGTGAGCACAGGGCTTGCATAGAAACCCTTGTTCCAGCATTTAGTTTATTGGGTACAGCATGAGCCTTCTTGTGAGCACCTAGACTTTGGAAAGCAATAGAAAAAATGCTAACAGACTGTGGTTTAAGCTATAAACTACAGAATAGGTTTGATAAAATTCATCGTTAAGCAGTAGTAAAGACAATACAGCAGTCTGTATTATTTTTATAGAACTTTTAGCTCATGCTTCCTCATCAGTTACAAAATAACAAAAGATGTGACATGTGGTAACACAATACAGCTTCCTGTGACTCGAACTTTATTGCATCACTTCCTGTGATTAGTCCAGGATAAATACTGGACTGATCAGTTGAATCCTGGAGAGGCATAGAGTAAGACCTCTTTTGTATGTAGCACCTTTTTAGTTGATTAAAGCTTACTTTAAGTTCACCACGCGTAAGGCTCATTCTTACGACATGACACTTTGCTCACATGGAGATATATCCATACCATAACCTTTACGTGGGGTTTAGTTGGACCTGTGGGTCTCCAGCATGTCTAAAGATTTGGGCAGAAACAAAGGAAAACAAAATGTATCTCTCTCAAGATCAAAGAAATCTTGCGAATAAACATATTTAAAGAAAAATGGTTGCTGAATCCATGTAATAGGTGTCAGATCAAGACCATGTGACATCTCACTGCAAATTCCTTTAGTCTTAATGGACTAACCACAGAAAAAAGCTAGTCATTATGCCGAATTCTCAATTGAAGAAAATATATTCTTAAACATTTTACAAACAAAATTGATGTTCATGGAAAGAATGTCCTGGCTATTCAGTTGAATACAAAAGCCATGTATATCATCTGCAGTATCTTATGTGTTTACAACTGACTGATAGCAACCAAAATTTGAAGTAACTGCCAGTTTCCTATGTATAGATATTAAATTATGTAGAACTACTTAGGAGAATTGAGATTGAAACTATCTATTTTTCTTAGTAAGGGAAAATAGCAAACCAAATTTAAAAAACATTAACATTGATTATCTCACTCCTGTTTCACTTCCCAGGTTTTCTTTCAGCTTCCTCTCTTGTTTCTTCCTTCCACAGAAGGAGGCTATTTGCCCATCATGCCTGTAGATGATGGAAGTAAAGAGAGAATAAAGAAGGAAAACTGAATAAGGAAAGAGTCTTTTGCGTCCACCTGAGAGGGCAGACGTAGCCTCGGTTTAACATCTCATCCAAAAGACGGCACCATCGACACTGCAGCACTCCCTCAATACTACAAAGAATTGTCAACCTGGAATATGTGTTCAAGTCCGGAGTGGGACTTGAACCCACAACCTTCTGACTCAGCCAAGAGTGCCACTGAGCCAAGGTTGACAATGTATTGAGCTTTCATTTAAATAAAGAAAGAAATATGTAACTATCTGCACAACCACTAAACATATTAAAGTACTTTCTATCAAAGTAAATAGCAATGGATTTCACTGACCCACAGACTGTACTGCTCCCTTTTGTTTGTTTAAGCTTTTGTTTGTCTTCGCCGAATGCAGCACATTTTTCCTTAGCTGTTGCTCACAAAGCTTTTCAATCACAATGTAGAGTTCTTCTGCAATATTCTGTAGGTATGCATCATTAATAAACTTCAGTACTTTTGAATCATCCACAAGTGTACGTAAAGCATACAAATCTTGTCTCATCATAGTACAAACCACAGGAATCATGTTTTCAAACCCATGAGCTACTTTGTCAAAACTGATCTCATCGGTGTTGGTCAAGACATTATTCTGCAGCAGATCTTGCACAGATTTGCACTGGATATTTTGATATTTGGTTAGAACTTCAGTTTCCGGGTACAAAAATAGAAGCCGCTGAAGACTCTGTGTTTTGATTTGAATATTTGGAAGCACATTATTTATTTCTTGACAATTTTGAAGTTTATCCACTAGGAACCTACGAAGATGTAACCTCACGTCATCCCACACAGACAGGGCATCAAGAGAGTCATTGTCCTCAACGGCATGAACTGAAGTAGTTGAAGGAACATGAAATGAAGCTCCACATGAATTCAATGGAAACACAACACCACACTCAGCAGAGAGATCCAGGAGTAGCTGCATGATCATTTCTTCTGGGCCTTTTTCTCTCTTTAGAAAGTGAAGCTTGTAGTAAAGAAAACACGAGACAAGAATAAATAATCATGGATAACAACAGAAATGACATCAGCTGTAACCAGTTACTGTTTGTTCTTGACAGGTATAAATAATGATATCTGTATCAGGAACCAGAGCTTCACAGTACAAGATAGATATTGCACCTCAGGCAACTTTAAGAATATTATTGCGTGCAATGGGAATACCACTTTATTCACTGGTTTCAAAAACCTTGTCCAGCTATAAATCTGCAGCTGAATTAGAGCAGAAGGCCACGAGCAAATTTTGTATTATTTACTCATATGATACTTTGAAATAAAACTCCCACTACTTGACCTTGAAGGTGTCTTGCACTGCAGAGCAGGAAATTCACATAAGGGACTTAATTTCTTTTGTGCGCTATTTTTTCATACATTTCTGACTGCGCTGCCTAAATGCAGTCATTAACCCATTTACTTCATGTTTTAAAAAAAATCTTTGTTTTCTCACCTCTTTTGGGCAACCATCTTTCCCTTTTGCCCCTGGTCCTCCTGTATACAAGACACTGCTGAGACAATTAACAGGCAGTGTAGCTCCAGGCTCCAGAATTGCTGCTTTGAACCAATGTGCATGAACACAATCTTAGTTGAGTCTCTCACTCATTTTTCTTCCCTCTCTATAGGGAAATGCCTGGCTTCTGCTCAGTGTCACCACAATAGAATGGCAAGGATAGGCAACATAGTGCATTGAGGAATCATGAGGACGCCATGATTCCCATTTCAATTCAGTAGCCCAATATGCAAAGCGCATGCGGATGTGTATGCTGGGCAAGGAGAACATTAAGTTTAGTTGTGATGGTCCTTATTAGATGAGTAGCCTGCTTGCGCTCAATGTGCAGGCTTATATATAAAGAATGTCCATTTGGGCGAGGTATCAGAAGGCTACGAGCACCTATGAAACTGTGCTGGGGTATGAGTCAGTTTCTCTGGTTTGCCCACCACCACCACCATGAACGAGTAACTTTCATATAGACGTTGCTAAACAAGACTTCAGTGCTGTGGAAGAGCAGAGGGAGTTGGGTGTACTTGGACTACTAAAGCTCCAATATGGCGGGCAGGAAGCGTGTGCACATTTCTGATCGGAAGTGCAATGCTCGCCATAT
This sequence comes from Squalus acanthias, assembly GCA_030390025.1. Classification (NCBI taxonomy): domain Eukaryota; kingdom Metazoa; phylum Chordata; class Chondrichthyes; order Squaliformes; family Squalidae; genus Squalus; species Squalus acanthias. The sequence goes on from CM059425.1 coordinate 162,135,434, forward strand.
TGGGTAAGGATAAATAAGAAATGTTTTTACCCACGCCTGAAGCACATGTTAGGCCCTTTGCATATGCAAATAAGGTGCCCAATGCCTGTTTGAAGTCCCTTCTACAGAATAGCCAGCATGGGCTGCATTCAGGAAGCCAGCATGGGCTGCATTCAGGAAGCTTACCTGAATATCAGCACTCTTGCTCCTCCCGACCACCAATCACCGCCAAGCCCAACCCCCAATCGCGGAACCCCAAGGTGAACTAGACCCCTAGATGCCCAAAAATGATTGAGGCCCAATTTCTAGGTCATTATGTATGGGAAATGATAGTGCAGGTCGATGGGGAAAGAGCGGGAGAGTGGGACTAATTGGATAGCTCTTTCAAAGAGCCAGCACAGGCACGATGGGCTGAATAGCCTCCTTCTATGCTGTAAGAATCTATGAAGTAGCCATTACGGAGAGCTGCCTACAAGCTGGGCATGACTGGTAGCGAAATATTCCAGGTAATAGAATCGTTAGAAAGAACATGGAAATTGGGAAACGAGCAGGAATAGGAATATTTTATATGTGATTTTTGTTAAACCAGGTTTAACTTATTTTTCATTATTTTACAGCGTTTTGCTGCTACCTCTAACTCACAAACTGATGCTGCAGTATCTCTCTGTCCGCCTACCTACCCAGCACACTATTTAAAACTTAATCAAAACTCCATAAAAGCAGGGTAGATTAGTCATTCAACATAATGGTCCTTTCTGGCATATTGCAACACCAACTAATCGAATAACAACTTTTGAAAGTAATAAAACATAATTACAATAATCATTACACCGTAGCAATTTAAAGATGTGTTGCATATGAATGCTGAGGTCCTTCCCCCAAGTCTGAATATAACAATTTTGCAAATCAAGTCAAAAATAACTTTCTATCAAACTTTTCCACTATTTCACTGCATTTAAAAAGAAATACATTTTATTTACCAGCGCTTTAAGAAAGTCTGTCAACTGGTCACATGGAGTGGTGAATGGTTTGACAGAGGAAATACTGGAACTGCTTAACCACTGCAGGCAGTCACCAGTATTCTCCAATTTCTCTCCTATGCACAGTTTACTCAGGTCTGACTGCAGCTCCCTCATAGTCTGCTCAATGCTGAAAGACAAGAATGGGGAAATATAAGAAACAAATCAAATAATATACAATCAAACATTTTTTATACAGCAAGAGACTATATCAAGGCAATAACAGCTTAAATATAGACATCTTAGACAGGCAATAATAAAGTGAATTTTGCTTTAATCTTCCCTCTTTTCACAAAATAAGTACAGATGAGGGAAGCCATTTGTCTTATTAAGCTTTTATAGAGACCTACGATTACCCCACCACTATATCCAAACCCTCTTGAATAATTCTAATGTTGTAAACTTCACTATTCTCCTGGGAAGGCCATTCCAGATATCTGTTAAGTTTTGTATTTTAAAAAGTGCCTCCTTTCACATGTCTTTTACGGACTTGTACTTGTCTGCATCCCTGGTTTAACTTGAAATAGTATTTCGGATTAAACTTTTCTATTCGACTTATCATCTTGTATAGCTCCATGACATCCCTTTTCATTTGCCTCCTTTCAAGGTTCCAGAATCTGGGCACAGAAATCAGTGAGAATGCTAACCTGGTATAAGTGCCAGGGTATCTGGGGTCAGGGAGAGGTTCTCTAATTTGCACATAACTTGCAGGCGCCCACATGACTATGGGTGCATCTCAGATGACTGCCAAACCGCGTGGTGGGGGAGCAGATAATGAAGTGTTGGGCAGGCACTTGTTGCTCTTCTAGCATCGCAGCTCCATTGGCAATTTTTTAAGGATCTATTCGCCCCTCATCCCATCCCACAATTGGTATTTTGTCTTTGGGGGTCTACAGCAGGATTCCTCTCCTCTAGCCAGTTCAACACCATTCATGGAGTAAAGGTGCCTCCCATTCTTTGCTCCAATGTGTAATACCTGCATTTATCCCAGTTAATTTCAACTAGCATAGTTTTGTCCACTTGTAAATTTTGTTGTGGTCTGTTTGTAGCTCTCAGATTAGCTCAGCAAATGCTCAGATGTGAGTACCTCATCTGCAAACTTATTCAAATTGAACTGCATTCTTACAATTACATTTCATAATTTTCCCAAATTGGGTCTCCCTGTATACTATCCAAGGACACCAAGGCAGATGGATAAGCAACTGGCGGTCACCTACCAGACCTCTGTCAATGGTAGTTTAAAACTGGGCACCAGGAAATGTGCAAATGTGGCTCAAGCAACTCTTTTTCCTTCCCCTGCTGTAGCAAAATGCTTAGAAGCATTCTGTTTGATGCTTCCTGAACTGATATGGTTCAGGTCAGAAATTAAATCACAAGGTTCAAGTTCCACAGTACTACCACTGAACCGTAATTAGCATTCTTTGAAGCATATTGATTGGCAGTACAGAGATGCACTGAATAAAGAACTTAGAAACCTGATATTACAATAAGAATAAAAGCCTACAAGATAATTGGAGCAGGTTTTTAAATGACCTGAGAATGAATTCCCGAGATTCCTGTAAATATTTTCAAAACTTAGAAATAATCTTCAAGGCTCTGAAATAACAACTGCTTACCATGTTCATCTGAAATCCTCTGCTAATTTAAAAGAGGCACTAACATAATTAAAATAAATTGATTAACAGAGAGGGTTGATGAGAGTAATGTGGTTGATGTGTATATGGACTTCAAAAGAAGTTTAATATAGTACCACATAATAAACATGTTAGCAAAATTGAAGCCCATGGGATTAAAGGGAGAGTGGCTGCATGGATGCAACATTGGCTAAGGGACAGAAAGCAGAGAGTAGTGGTAACAGATTGTTTTTCCAGAAGTATACAGTGGTGTCCCCCAGGGGTTGGTATTAGGACCACTGCTCTTTTTGATAAATATATTAATGATCTGAACTTGGATAGACAGGGCATAATTTCAAAGTTTGCAGATGACACAAAACTCTGAAATGTTGTAAACAATGACTTCCGGAGGACATAGACAGACTGGTGAAATGAGAAGACACATAGCAGATGAAATTTAACAGAGAAGTGAGAAGTGATTCATTTTGATAGGAAGAATGAGGAAAAGCAATATAAACTAAATGGTACAAAAGCAAACCGACTTGGCAAACCGACCTCTACCTAACCGAGGCTGAATGGCAACTCTCTGACACCTCCTCCTACCTCCCCCTGGACCATGACCCCACTACCGAACATCAAGCCATCGTTTCCAAGACTGTCAATGACCTCATCTCCTCTGGAGATCTTCCCCCCACGGCCGCCAACCTCATAGTTCCCCAACCCCGCACAGCCCGCTTCTACCTCCTTCCCAAGATCCACAAACAGGACTGCCCTGGTAGACCCATCATTTCAGCCTGTTCTTGCCCCACGGAACTTATCTCTTCCTATCTTGACTCTATTTTTTCTCCCCTTGTCCAGTCTCTTCCCACTGTGGAAGTGCGGTATACTTTTAAGACACAAACAAAATGGCCTCTCCAAGAAAGTAATTTAAAAAGGGAATTCAAAATGGCCGACAGTAGGAGTCACCATAAGTAAATCATTCTAATTAGCTACAAGAATAGAGACAACTCGGAATTCCTTATCTAAGAAAAGCTTAGCAAAATAAGGCATCAATTAGTTCTAACCAGCTCAGGATGAGATAAGGTAAGCCATCAACCCACAGATTAGAGAATGAACATTGAACAAAGGGGTCTCATAAGGAAGGTCTGGTTATCTGATTTTTAAGGAATTTCTGCTCGTTATTATAACAAAAACCTATGCAATAACTCACAAGTTTGTGCATCATTAAATAGGATGTTTAATGATGTGTCATATGGCCTGTTCTGTGTACTTTTTGTATAAAGTATGTTCAAATCTTGTAAGATTCGAAGCATTCTGACATAGCAACTTGACTGTGTCAGAACCTTCCCTTGTAACAAGTAAACTTTATTAAAAAGCCTTCTTTGACACGATTCTTTGTTTAAATTAGTTCTACTCGATATGTAAAACTTCGACAGTTTCTTGGAGGTCCCACCGAGATCGCTTGCTACCTCTCGGTAAGTCACAGACAAAGGACACTATGAATTTCTAGTGACAAATCCTAACTGGCCAAAAGTGATGTTTTATCACCTAAAAGGATTTCTCACTAGATACTGAATTGGTGTAAGTCTGTTTCTTCCGACAGCAGCACGGCGATGATCTGTTTTAGAATTGAGTTGAATCTTGTAACTTTTGCTTCTTTTATTTTAACGTTAAAAGAAGAATTCTGACGGCTCAAGTCTCAAAACTAATCGGGCAAAGAAGGCAAGAAAGAGAGTCGGCAGGGTTGCGTCCCGGACTAAAGGTACCAGGTTGTGAAAAAGCGCTAAAAGGTTAAAACTGCAGTATCAAGGGTGGGTCCCTTGAGCCGGAGAAAAGAGTCTCGCGGCAGAAAGGTTTAGAGAGAAACCTTCACTTAGAATATAAGTTACTTATAAAGCATAAGTTAAATGTTAAGGACTCAGTTTGTAGGGGCGTTCAACGCAGGCTGAGAATTGACTATTTGTTTAGTTTAAAGTATAAGATTAATGTCTGATTACTTGATTTGTTTGCCTGTTTGGGCTTTTGCGTTACTTATCATTGTCTTTATTATTGTTAATTCTTGTTATTGTTTGTCACTTGTGGAGCTCCGAAGGGTTAATAATAATCGTAAGGGGGTAAAGGGTGAAACTTGCGATTTAGAAGAAGAATGCCTAGTATAATTAAAACTTTACTAAGAATAGAAGAATTACATGTCTAGAGGACTGTCTCGCAAATAGAGACCCACAAAGAAGAGGTAAAAAGTCAATAAATTGGTCAGCCTTTTCAGACTGGAAAAAGGAAGCAGAAAGGCGTAAGGACCGTAGTATACAAGCCAGTAGATCTGACATTAAAAAAATAAGAGAAAAGACCCTGTGAGTAAATTGGCTAAACAAAATGAAGTTAGACAAATAGGGACCAAAAGAATAAAGTTTCCCTCTTAATGGAGCAAGCAGCTTCCGCAACACCGACGGACCAGAATTGAAATCTGAAACTCAAAGCAAAAAAAAAAAGGGATTTGGAAAGCCAGGAAAAGCTGCTGAGAAAAGTTTTACCGGCATGGAAGTTATTAATGTCTGTGCCGAGATAAAAAGCTAATATACAAGATTTGTTGAGTGAAAGGAATCTTAAAAGGAATACTGGGATCTCAGTTGTGTGAAAAGTGTGAAAAAAATTCCTGATTGTGTGAATGTTTAAGTTTGTTAAGTTACAGTATTATTTTGTCCCTAAAAAAAAAAATCTGCCAAAAAAAAAGGTGTCTGTCAGTTTGTTTATGTTTTAGCTCCACCCACTCTTTTGTACAGAGAGCTAAAAGCTGTTTTTAACTCTTTGAAGACCTGTCTTGAATGACAGACAAGTGTGTTGTTTTAAGTTTGTTAATTGTTTTACAAAAGAGGTATAAGCTTCAGCCTTGAAGTCACAGTTGCCAATGTGCCTGGAAAGAAAATGAAAATTAATTTGAATGTTTACAAGGCATGGTAATTGTTTCTTTGTTAATGTGACGATGGGTTCTTTCTTTTCCAACTGACACTGGTTAGTTTAAAAAAAAATTGATCTGGATTGAATTGGAATTATTGAGGTTAATTAACCTATTAAAAACCAGACTTTCATTGTGCACGGTGAAATTCTGGTTGGTGTAAATTTGTGTAGACCGCATTGAATAAGATATTTAATGGTCTGAAACCAGATTTTGAAATATGTACAGTCTTGGATACAGAACGGGTTCTGGTCCATACCATTGGCAGAGGAATCACAAGGAAATTCGCCTTTACTGTCAGGGATAGACAGGAATTTTATATCAGACTTTGCAGGGAAAGCATTGTGCCAGAGAAAAAAATAATAATAATTTGAATTACAATTTAAGTTAAGCTGGTGTGTAAAAAACTGAGAAGAACAAAAAAAAAAAAAGTTTGTTTAACAAAAGATTAAGTTTCGGTCTAAGATTTAACCTTGGAGTTGCGGTTGCTATGGTGAAATCTTCCAAAGCACTCTGATTTGATTTGTTTAAATTCAATGTTTTTACAGTATTTTGGAAAGACATCTGAAGAAAGGACAATAAGAAATATGATGTAATTTACTAGTTCTGCAAGCATGTGCTATTTTGTTTTGTTTTATCTGTTCTGTTCGTGTTCAGTTAAAGTGTGAAAACACAACTGCTTTTTTGGATCGGGAAAGTTTTTTTTTAATTTACATGACGCAATTGCGTGCGCCTGATAATGTTTCGCTCCACCTTCTTAAAAACCTGCAAAGGAGTTAACCCTTTCCACTGACAGCTGATTAAGTTCATCAAGCAATAACTTCAGTATGACATTTAAAGATATTGGACATTATCAATTTTAAGTTAATATTTCCCCACAGTGACAGAAGGAAAATTATGATTTGATAAATTAACCCCTTGGGCTCTAAGCAGAGTCACAATGGATTCTCTTCTTTCTTTTGTTATATGGAAGTTACCTTGTAAACTAATTGCAGCACTTCTGTCTCTAATGTTAAAACACTGTATAAACCACCTAGCCTGGAAATCATTTGTTTCTGAAATTGGAAATGGAAGATAAATTGATAGAAATGAAATTGAATATAGGTTTTGTCAATCAGTTCAACAGTACTGCTGTTTGGATTTTGGGATAATTTTGTAATAACAAAATAGACTCAGGCACTAGATATATTTTGGGTTACTTTTGGGAAAATAAAAGATCCTCTAAAATAATGATAAATAAAAAGTGTTAGTAACTTGGACCTAGTGAGAATGTTTGTTCTATGTTTTCAATCTTAAATATTGTACTGGACAGTAAAGTTACTCCAGGGCTCATGAATGAGATATGAATGGTAATTAATGGGATGTATAAAATTGAAACAGGAGAAATTACACTGCTGAATGGGAATTTTAAAAACTTGCTAGTGAAAGTCAGGAAAGTGCAGTTAAGAATAGTAAATTGATAGCTTTCTCTTGGAGACATTTGTGTCCCTGCCTATAATGAACTTTTAAGAAAACTGAATTTGATAGCCTGGCCACTATCCAAGATATCGGGACCATGCAGAGGAAGATGAACAAAGACAGTCTTTTGATAAGATACCTGAAAGCCCGAGAAAGGCACATGTGGCATGATATTGAGATACCGGTATGAGTGTGCAAATGTGATTTGTTACGTATGAAGCGATTACCATCTGGGAATGTATGGTGAATCTGCACTGAAGAACGGGTCTCAGACATGCTCAGTTACTGGACAACAGCAAGACATGAAATGGTTAATGTGGCTCAGGAGAGCGAGACAACTTTTAAAGCATTGACACATACTCCATCGAGAAACTATCTAATTAATGAAACAATCAGAATAGAGTTAAACACACTGGTACCTGTTAGAAGGATTGAAATTGAAGTTGAAGTGGAGAGTTACCTGGAATCTGAATTGGGACAATTGAGGGCTAAGGAGAAATCATGTTTCGTAAGAATTATCCACAAGATGGATATGAGAAAAAGAGAGATCTGGAGAATCTTTTAAGTCCATGATTTGTTGATTAGATGTTAAACTGTAATGTTGCTTGAAATCAGGAAGATAGAAGAAACAGAGGATACCCCAGGCGGGGCAGAATTGGAACACCGGAATGGACTATTAGAAGGGAGAAATCTTCAAGACTCCCTACTAACTAACGCCCAAGTTGAGAGAGAGCAATAAGAACTAGCTAGATTAGCCAAGAGCCGATTGTGAGAAGTCAATAAGGGTTATTTCCTTCTCAAAGAAGGGAATTGTAAGAAATAGCTGTTAGATTCAAGGTTGGGTTTTAATTCTTAGAACAGAAACTGACAACATGCAGCCAGGAATAGATAGCAGAAATGCCAGCAAGGTTGAATATCAAGCATCAAAAGACAAATAGAAGTGATAAGGGAATCGTAAAATGCAAAACAACACAGGGTGGGGGGTAATAGACAAGAAAAAAAAAATTAAATTTTGAAGGACTTATACTGTTGGTAATCATAGATATGTTTTCAAGATGGGTTGAAGCTTTTCCATGTAAAAAGAATGATGCTGTAACAGTTGCGAAGTGTTTGCTAAAAGAAATCATACCAAGGTTTGGAATACCTATGCAACTTTCATGCGACAACGGATCACATTTTACTGGAATGATCATAAAGGAACTATGTAAAGCCTTGCAGATTAATCAGCATTTTCACTGCAGTTATCATCCACAATCTGCAGGGCTGGTAGAAAGATATAACGGAGTACTGAAGAATAAACTTTCTAAACTTTGCAATGAAACTGGACTAAAATGGGTTGAACTGTTACCCTTAGCATTGATGATAATGCGAGCAGCAACTAACAGGACAACTGGACTGTCGCCACATGAGATTGTTATGGGACGACCCCAAAGGCTGCCATTCTCAGCATCCTTTACGGTTAAACAAATGGACATTCATAAAATGGATGAAAATATGCTAAACTATTGCATTGCATTAACTAGATGTATTTCCAGCTTTCACCAACAGGTAAAGGAAGCTCAAACGGAACCGGCCGAAGGAAAGTGCCATAATTTGGAACCAGGGGATGACGTCTACATAAAGGTCTTTAAGAGGAAGAACGGTCTGCAGCCACGCTTTGAAGGGCCATATCAAGTACTCTTGACAACAAATACAGCTGTAAAGGTCAAGGAAAGACCTACTTGGATCCACGCATCCCATTGCAAGAAAGTATCAGATAAGGACAGTTGAATTTGAATTTGAAAAGACTTAAATAATGAAGCTGTTATTTACGTTTTACCTACTAATCGGACTGATATGTATAGCCTGCCAAGGGAGAAGAAAAGAAACCCGAAAGAAACGAGAATTACATATGAACACCTTTTTGTATATGTCATATAAGTATGCCAAAAAAAAAATGGGATAAACGCCTGTTGGGTATGTAGCCATATTCCTACCCATGTGAAAGGAGGAATACCTCTGCGACCGATACCCTTGAACCTCACAGATATGGCAGAATGGATAATTAATAAAAATCATACGAAACAGAAAAATACCACCCTATCCACCTTCGGAAATAAATTTTAAGGGATGGTACAAGCCGACGTATGATTATACGAAAGTACCTCCTTTTCTAGCCCTTACCAATACATCGGGAAAGGGCTGACCGATCGGGGATATATGCTGGGAACGCGATCTAGGATAGACTGAAGGGAACAGAGTTAATATGGGGAAAAGTCGTTGCATACAAAAGTTTATTACGTACGGGGCAGGAAGTTCCATGGAAAGCTGGTGGTTCAATACTACCAGTTTGATGAATTTGACTAATAACAGACCATGGAATGGGACTAAACGATTGAATACTGACAATATACATATATATATATATATATATACACACATTTTGCATGCTCCCCACTTTCGGTAAAAATATTCTTCCACCCAAATGGGATCTACAGGCTAGGGAAAGAGAGAGGACTCCTTTCAACTGCCGGTGACGTCGACCTTGTATACCACTTGGTTCGCACTCTGGAGGCTCACGTAGAAACACTTGTGCTTTGGAGAACCCCACAGCTGTAGTTCCTTTGGAGAACCCCACAGGTTAGGTATAAACTGTGTGGGTCATGAATCAGTCCTCCTCTATAAGCTGCAGTCCCCTAGGAGAACCCCACAGGTTAGGCATAAACTGTGTGGGTCATGACTTAGAACTCCTCTATGAACTGCTGTACCCTATCTCCTTAGAGGGTGTATAGCAACACCCGAACTGCAGGCTAGTATAAGCTGCAGGAAAAGTTAGAGAACAGCAGACTAATGAACCACAAAAGTACGCCACAGTCACCAAAACACAACTAAAACCCCTACAAGAACATACACCCAAACACCAAGAATAGACAGAGAAGAAGGACGATCTTAGATAAGGTCAACCATCAATACAGGTATATCCCGGGGATGGTTACAAACAGAAAAGAAGTCGGTATCCTTGACTAGATTTTAAGACTCTATTTTTTCTCCCCTTGTCCAGTCTCTTCCCACTGTGGAAGTGCGGTTTACTTTGAAGACACAAACAAAATGGCCTCTCTAAGAAAGTAATTTAAAAAGGGAATTCAAAATGGCCGACAGTAGGAGTCACCATAAGTAAATCATTCTAATTAGCTACAAGAATAGAGACAACTCGGAATTCCTTATCTAAGAAAAGCTTAGCAAAATAAGGCATCAATTAGTTCTAACCAGCTCAGGATGAGATAAGGTAAGCCATCAACCCACAGATTAGAGAATGAACATTGAACAAAGGGGTCTCATAAGGAAGGTCTGGTTATCTGATTTTTAAGGAATTTCTGCTCGTTATTATAACGAAAACCTATGCAATAACTCACAAGTTTGTGCATCATTAAATAGGATGTTTAATGATGTGTCATATGGCCTGTTCTGTGTACTTTTTGTATAAAGTATGTTCAAATCTTGTAAGATTCGAAGCATTCTGACATAGCAACTTGACTGTGTCAGAACCTTCCCTTGTAACAAGTAAACTTTATTAAAAAAGCCTTCTTTGACACGATTCTTTGTTTAAATTAGTTCTACTCGGTATGTAAAACTTCGACACCACCTACATCCGCGACTCTTCCGACGCCATCTGCCACTTTAACAGTTTCCTGGCCCCAACCGTCTCCTTTTCACTATGAATACCCAATCCCTCTACACCTCCATCCGGCACCAGGATGGCCTGATGGCAGTCAGCTTCTTTCTTGAACAGGGGCCCAACCAGTCCCCATCCACCACCACCCTCCTCCGCCTGGCTGAACATGTTCTCACATTGAACAACTTCTCCTTTGACTCCACTCACTTCCGCCAAATTAAAGTTGTTGCTACGGGAACCCGCATGGGTCCAAGCTATGCCTGCCTTTTCGTGGGATATGTGGAACATTCTTTGTTCCAGTCCTACTCAAGTCCCCTCCCTCACCTCTTTTCCGGTACATTGATGACTGTATCAGTGCCGTTTCCTGCTTCCGCCCTGAACTAGAAAATTTCATTCACTTTGCTTCCAATTTCCACCCTTCCCTCACCTTCACATGGTTGATCTCCTACTCTTCCCTTCCCTTCCTCGACTTCTTTGTCTCCATTTCTGGGGATAGGCTATTGACAAACATTCACTATAAGCCCACTGACTCCCACAGCTACCTGGACTAGACTTCCTCCCACCCCGCTTCCTGTAAGGACTCTATCCCATTCTCCCAGTTTCTCTGTCTCCGCCGCATCTGCTCTGACGATGCCATCTTCTATACTAGTGCTTCCAATATGTCTTCCTTTTTCCTCAACCGAGGATTCCCCTTTACCGTGGTTGACACAGCCGTTCTATTTCCCGCACTTCTGCTCTCACCCCTTCCCCTCCCTCCCAGAACCACGATAGGGTTCCCCTTGTCCTCACCTTTCACCCCACTAGCCTCCACTTTCAACAGATCATCCTCCACCATTTCCGCCACCTCCAGCGTGATCCCACCACCAAACACATCTTCCCCTCCCCTTTCAGCATTCCAAAGGGACCGCTTCCTCCGCGACACCCTGGTCCACTCCTCGATCACCCCCAACACCCCTTCCCCTTCCCACGGCACCTTCCTGTGCAAGCGCAGGAGATGCAACACCTGCCCTTTTATCTCCTCCCTTCCCACTGTCCGGGGCCCCAAACACTCCTTCCAGGTGAAACAGCGATTTACTTGTACTTCTTGCAATTTAGAATATTGTGTTCGCTGCTCACGATGCGGTTTCCTCTACATTGGGGAGACCAAATGCAGATTGGATGACCGCTTTGCGGAACATCTCCATTCAGTCCGTAAACGTGACCCCGAGCATCCGGTCGCCTGTCACGTTAATTCTCCCACTCCCACTCTGATCTCTCCATCCTCGGTCTCTTACACTGTTCCAGTGAAGCTCAACGTAAGCTCAAGGAACAGCACCTCATCTTTCGATTAGGCACTTTACAGCCTTCTGGACTCAACATCGAGTTCAACAATTTCAGACTATAACCTCGGCCCCTACTTTTTTTTCCTTTTTTTTTCTCCCACATGGCAGCTGTTGATGATTCTGCTATTGCCATTTACACCTCATCTAGAGTCCTCTTTTGTTTCTTAACTTGTCCCATTACTATCTCCTTTTGCCTTGCACCATCATCCCTTTTGTCTTTTAATCTCTCCTGCCTTCCACCCTATCACAGACCTTCTCTTTTGTTCTTTCCTCCCCTCCCCCCTTTCCCAGCCCCTGCATTTGCTTAAAAATCTGTTACATCTCTAACTCTTTCCAGTTCTGACGAAGGATCATCGGCCTGAAACATTAACTCTGTTTCTCTCTCTGCAGATGCTGCCTGACCTGCTGAGTATTTCCAGCATTTTCTGTTTTTATTATAAACTAAATGGCACAACTTTAAATTATACACAAATCTTTGAAGGTGACAGGATAAATTGATAAGACTGTTAAAAGAAGCATACGGGATCCTTGGGTTTATAAATAGAGGCATATATGGGATACAAATTCGGGTAGTTACCGCCACCAAGTAAGGCCCGTTTCGTGAAAAAAAATGGTGGCCGCCTCACTTCCGCCCGCCTCTGCCTCTGGCGCGGGACTAGGCGGCCGCCATTTTGGTGAGGGCCATAGCGCTGCCATTAGCAGCGTTGGCATTAGACATGCAAATCTGCAGAGCGTGACATCAGTCGTTGTGCAATGCCGACTTGGATCTTAGCGCTGAGTTTAACGCTGGGTCCTGAGCTCCCTCCAAAAAGCGAGCATGCAGCAGACCTACAGAGACACTGTCAGCACTACTTAAAGGGACACACACATCTTTCAGGTAAGTTTGCATTTAAGCTTTTGGACTGGATTTTTTGTATTTTATTGAAGAAGTGGCTTGGTGCAACAGCTATTAAAAGTTTTTAAAGTGTGCAGGGAGTGCTGCTAGACTCTTGCAAGGCCTCGGATGGTAAAAGAAGGCCTTTAAGAAGACAGAAGATGCTGGAAATACTCAGCAGGTCAGGCAGCATCCGTGGAGAGAGAAACAGAGTTCACGTCTCAGGTCGACATGCTGTCTGACTTGCTGAGTATTTCCAGCATTTTCTGCTTTTACATCAGATTTCTAGCATCCGCTCATAGAGGGAAGAGGAAGAAGCAGAAGAGGAGGAAGCAACCCAGACAGTCCCTTTCTGGCCGGAATATCCAGGATGGAATCATCCGCCTGTGGTACCAGTGACCGCAACACCAACCACAATTCCTCTTTCAACATTTGGCCCACACCTTACCTTCCCTTTGGCCAGAATGCTGAAAAAAAAGCCACCACAAAGCAAACTTTCCAATCTAACTTTATACATCTATCCACCCAATATGACATCAAGAAATCAACTAACATCCTTATGCATCCCTTAGTAACTGTCTTGTTGTGTGCCTTTGCCTAGCCTACTGATGTCACGTAGTGCTACCCCAGTGGCTGCAGCATGGCTGGTGAAGGCTGCTGACTTTCAATGGGGGACACTGCAAATGGCCTTGCAGGTCGACCTTGAGGAGCTGGTGGCTGGGAGCATGAAATCAGGTGACTGTGTTTCTTCTTCTTCTTCACTCTCCTCTCCTTGGTCGATCACTGGCTGGGCAGGCTGCATTTCTTGGGTGTGTGAAATGAGGAAGGCACAAGGGTGAAGGTGTAGTGAGAGAAGGGCGGGAAAGCAAGGGGTGCATGCCAGAAGGAGGATAATGTATGAGGATACCAGTATCTTCTATCCTTTCAGCCCTGCCCCTGCCATGAATGGCCAGCACCATCTCCTCCAAGGAGGAAAGGTGAATCTAGGAATGGGAGGTGTGCCTCGTGTTTGGTACAGATTGTTGGTAGGTGAATGATTGGGGGTGGGGGGGCGGTCATGCATTGAGGAGTGTGTGAGGCTGGTGGTGCAGTTGGTAGGAGATGGCTTATGAAGATGCATTCACTGAACTTGACCACTGGTCTGAGGTCATCAAGCTTCTTTGGGCACTGGAGCCAGGTCCTGGGGGCGATACTTTTAGCAGTGACGGCCTCAGTGATCTGGTCCCACATCCTTCTTACTTGAGGGCCTCCTGGCCCCTGTGGGTAGAAGACCTCTCTTGCAGTGTTGACCCCCTGCACAAAGCTAGAGCGCTGCGTGCAAGACCCTGGGTGCCTCTTCCCTGGCTTGCTGAGCCATTTGTTAGTGCTGAAGCACTTTTCCCTTTTTTTTTAGGTACGGAAGGCAATTCAGCTTTAACAGCTGAAGACTGCCATTTGGGAATTCATTTTAATGTTTATTTTTTTCTCAGAAGGCAGTTGAGGTCTAAGTGCTAAAAGCTGCCAATTTTTAAATGATTTTTTTTCATCTTAGAAGGCAGTGCTCCTTTAAGGGACCGACACGGCTTTCTAAAATGACAGGCTAGCTTTAATAGAACGCTGTTCTTGCTCCAGGGATGCTGCAACCACACTACATTGGGCCTCCTGCTGAGACTACCACCTGAAAACCAGCCTTACACAGCAAGTTTTGCACCAGCTAATTTTAATTAGCAAACAGCACCAATATGCTGCCAGCGCTATTAATTCCGGCAGCCATTAACCACAGCCCACGTGGCACCAATAGGTTTTCGGCACTCTGGAATTTCTAGGCCATAGAGTACAAAAGCAAGGAAGTTATGCTAAACCTTTATAAAACACTGGTTAGGCTCCAGCTGGAGTATAGTTGCCAATTATGGGCACCATACTTTAGGAAGGATATCAAGGCCTTGGAGAGGATGCAGAAGAGATTTACTAGGGATGCATTACTTCAGTTATGTGGAGAGACTAGAGAAACTGGGATTGTTCTCCTTAGAGCAGAGAAGGTTAAGGGGCGATTTGAAAGAGATGTTCAAAATCATGAATGGTTTTGATAGAGTAAATGAGAAACTGCTTCCAGTGGCAGAAGAGCCGGTAACCAGAGGATACAGATTTAAAATAATTGGCAAAAGAACCAGAGGCGAGGAAAAAAAAATTATAGAAGCGAGTCATGATGATCTGGAATGCACTGCCTGAAAGGGTGGTGGAAGCAGATTCAATAGTAACATTCAAAAGGGAATTGGATAAATACTTCAAGGGGAAACATTTGCAGGGCTATGGGGAAAGAGTAAGGGAGTGGGACTAATTGGATAGCTCTTTCAAAGAGCTGGCAGAGGCATGATGGGCCGAATGGCATCCTTCTGTGCTAGATCATTCTATGATTTCATGATTAATGTCCACTAAAAATGCACAGAGGCATTTTAGATGAGTCCTTTTAACATTAATTCGTTATTATTCCAGTGTTATTTCAGTGCCCAAATTGCCATTATAATTTACACAAATCATCAATTTTCCGTTAATAAAGAATGATCAAAGTGACATTATAAATTGAGAGGTACCTGCTTGAAATCATTCCAGCATACCTTTTGTTATATATACGTACAATGTAATTTTTAATGGGGAATTTATGGCTAATATACATACACATACATCAGAGTTTTTACAGACATAAGGGGGAAAAATTGAGTCGTGCCCCCTTTGGGACGCTAACTTCGCCGGGGTGCTAATTTTAGCACCACGAAAAAATTTGCGCCCCCGCAGTCGAAATTCATCGGTAGCGCCCCAAGAAGGAAGCGGGTCGCTACTGGAAGCGCCCCGCCTCCCTCTTGGGGCGCTGCGAGGGAATATTGCGGCGCGACGTGCGCACATTGCGCCGCGGTACTGCAGGCCTTCCTCCCCTTCTTAAAGGGGAAGGGCCTTGCGCAGCGCATCCCGGGGCCCAGCAGGGCCACCAGGGTTTGGAGTGCCGGCAAAAGAGCCCGGCACTCAAGAGAAGTGCCGGGCTCACGGAGCGCAGTCGGCACTCCGCGGTGGGGGGGGGCTGCTCAGGAGGCCGGGGACGGCAACGGGGGCAGGTGCTGGCAGGCGTCCAGCAACAAAAATGGCCGCCCGGCACCTCGCCTTTAATTAGCGCCGCCCTGGCTGCAGGTAGGCCCCCCTGACCCCGTCGGACATAGCGTCCAGCAGTAAGTCAGGGGGCACTACTGAAGAATGCGGCCGGGGCGCTGCACATGGCGATGACGTCATTGCTGGCAGGCGCAGCACTGCGAGGCGCTAACGGTTGCCGCCGCCGCTAACCTCCCGCTAAATTTTGCGGGAGGCGTTGGCGGCGCCGCGCCTGGGCGCTAGTTGCTTTGCGCCCCGTTAGCGCCCAGCAACCGAATTTTTCCCCCCAAGGACTCCAGTCTTGTGTCTCATTTATAGCTTCATTATTTTCCCTAACCTGCCTCGCCATTACCAGCCTAAGTGCTTCCCACTTCAAGCCTTTCTGATTACATGCTGTAGATGATGGTCCAAGTGCAGTTTTTAAAAATACTTCTTAACTGTTTCATTAATTTACAGTTAAAAACAGTTGATTGAAAGGTTAAATGCTTGAAAACACAAACCAATCAAAATCTGGGAAGGAATAGAGTATTTGAGGCAGAATGTAATCCTGTTGGCAGCAGCAATTTGTTTGGCTAGTGCAGACTTTGCTTTTGTCACCATCACAGTGCATATCGAGTAACCAAGTAAACTAAATTATCTTCTGCTTTGAAATGTGAATTTCATTTTAAGTGTGTTTTGAATTATATGATTTATATGACAAAAAGGAGCCAAACTGTTTGACTCCTATTCTCCATTAAATTAGGTACTTCTTTGAACTGACGTTGCAATTTAAAAATATAACCTGTTTTATCTCAGCCCTACTCTCGCTATGCTAGCTGAGGATTACTGTCTTACTTCCCTCCTGAAAAGTCATGGATGCAAGTCTACTTCATACCACCCTATGGTACAGCTAACTGGAATGCTTAGTGTGAAGCACCACCGTACTCTGAATCTTAAAGTTGGAAGCATCCCAATGTAAAGTGCCATTCAAAAGTACAGAGGGATCAACTGTAGAAGACATTACAGCTTGGAATTAACAAAATCTAATAATATGGGGGAGATATTAACCTTGCTTCCTCGGCGGAAATCGGGCAGGCGAACAGTTAAATTCGCCCATAGGACTCGCCCACCAAAGTCCCACAACAATCCAGCAGGTTCTGATTTTAACCTGCTCTTCTAAGCAGGCAAGAAGAACATCCACTGGAAACTGGTAGGGTCATTCTTTAAATATGCAGATCGGGCTCCAATGATATTATGAGGGCCAAATTGCTATTTTAACCAGAGGCCTATGTGGAGTGGCTTTCCCGCCATACCAATCTAGCAGTGTCCGGGCCAGACAAGGCCCAAAAAGGCAAGTCTTTTTACTTTTTGTGACTTTCCTTCTGGGGCCAGAAGGAGCAGGAGTGCTCCTCCAGACCCCACAAGGAAAGTTTAGGCCTTCCCCCCCACCCGGCATCGCCCCCTCCCCCGACTGTGAGGATCTTCCAAACCGCCTCTCCGTGACTTACCCGACTGTTGGGGACTTTACCTTCAGTCCCTGGCGTCTGTCTCCTGCCTCCCAATACTGTGCTCCCACCTGCCAGCCAACTGCCTCTTCCTGCAATTTTCGGCAGGAGACTGATTAAAGTTATGCAGGTAAAGCCCAGGAGTTAAAATTTCCCACGTCTCACGCAGCCGAGGTCAGGACAGTTTGTCGCCCACCTCTGACCCCGCCCACCCAACTCCCACCCAGAGTACAATGTAACAACCTTCTTTTGTTTGTTACAAAACCTCAGATAGTGGCCAAGATGACCACAAAAAAAGTATTTCTGTTCATGGAGGAGTACTCTTTCATAATTGTATCTTCAACCGCCAGAGATGCACTAACAAAATCCAGTTCAACACATCTTATGCCATGAGGTGCTTGTACATTGTTGTCCCAATACATTCACAACTGTTTTACAAAAATATGATTTTAACCTGTCAAAAAAAAACTTACGATCTTGCTTTTGTTGGCAAGTTAAAAAAGCTGAAATAGAATTGTGTGGTCATTGTGAATTAATAGTCATTAATTTTACAATTGTACAAATGTTCTGACATGGACCAATAATTTTGTTTAGCTAAAACTTCATTCAATGAAACTAAAAACAATTAGATAACAAAGAGAGCTATTGTCCACTACAGTTTTGCTATTCGTAGTTTGCAATCAAATTATAGTAGGACCGAAATAGCCATTTTATAAAAATAAAATGCAACCAACTGTTTGCTCTGACTTTCATATTTAAGAAAATAAGATAAAACCTCCCATTTGCTAACTGACACTGGGACAATGAGTAATTTTGCAAAACAATTTACCTTAATTTACAAAGATATTTTACAAGCTTATGTTTAGTGAGTCCCTTCATTTTATATGTATTTCAGGATTTCATAAATTGAATAAAGTCACTACATACCAATGAAGAAACAAGCGATATGTTAACCACTTTATGCACGTTTTGTAAGAATATTGCCATTTTATTGGCATGCCCCAAGGCTGACATTTCAAGGAAGACACTGTGAAGCAGGTGTGCTCTACCGATGTCAGTTAAATGGAACCTCACAGAGCATGCCTGGAAGGTGCCACTGAGTGACACATAATTGGATCCGTTTGAGAGTTTTGCTGTGCTCACTGCTAACTGACACTAAATCCAATGGAGACAGATTTAAGAGAAAAAATGGCTCCTGATCAGTCTATAAGTGAACCAGCTATGCAGCACTCCAGGCAACTAAGAGACATATTCCATAAGGGTCCAGAGTTGATGCCAGTGAAGCACCTTAGGTATGGCATTTGCTTCTCTCGTCAGACAGCATGCCTTCTACTTAGGGACTCAAATAATCATTATTCTTCAAAGGTAGGAGTACGTTTCAGACCTAATGTTATGGGAGACAAATGGTGCTGTGCAATTTACATTTAAAGCACTTCTGTCTACACTGATATCCCCCTTTAAACATGTTTTATTAATCCAATATTCCATTGGTTTAGAGGGCTAATTTTGCTATCCCTCATTCCCAGTAGGGAAGCTGCGCTCAAAGGGAACATGGGTTAGAGATAATGGCACAACACTGTAGCCCCCATTCTCTGACAAGTTCTGCTGCTGAGTGTAGGATTGCACAATTAGCCCTTTGACAAGGTAAAGGTCAACTGTTCACTGGTGTTACCCATACACACAGTTGAACTGTTGTATTTTAGCACACTGACACTAATATTTACTTGTATATCTTCTGTGCTATTGTCTTTTATAAGCCAGATGATACGTTATTTTAGAAGGACAATAGCATTATATCATGTGATGCACAATGTATTATTCTGCTGCTAAGGTAGAGCTGTGAATGGCCTGTCCCTTTAAGGCCACAAAGTATAATTTCAGCAAATATGCACAGGCCCATTACTACTTTCTTTTTAGATACTTTTGCTACTTGTTCATTGGTAGATTTCCTAACTGTTGTGATTTGTTTCTCTTTCATAAATGATATCTGAGCCAACCAGATGCAAATGTGGCACAGACTTTGTACGTGTGCCACAGACATTACGTTTTTGACACTTTCAAGTTTTATATTTTCAGGTACAACTGGTGTGCAAGACTTTTACATACATCAGTAGTTATCCCGTGGCAATGCTCATGGTGAGTCAGAGAATATTTTTTTGAAAGAAACCAGGAAATCCTATGTTAAGTGCCCAAGCTGGGGATTTGGTGGGCGGGGTTTAAGGCCCATTCCTGGAAACAACGATTACCCTAGCAGTCCCTTTATAAATGAGACCACTTTAAAAAAAAAATGTATTTTTAAAAAATTATTTCTTTGGGGATCCAGGTCTTAATCTGGGTCTGGACACCCAGGTGGGCCCCACAGTGGTTCTGGATGTTCACCTAGTTTTGACCTGGCCTATCTACGCTGACCATATATATGCACTGTCCCTTTAAAGGCCCAGGGCATGGGAACTCGCAACATAGGGAGTTACCTGCCCTCTTCTCCCCCACCCCAACCTTACGACAATGGCTATGCTTGGAGCAGGCAAAGGCTCTGCCTCAACAGGCCCTACAGGATACTTTGGCTCAAGGGCACAACCCAGAATATTGGGCTTCAGCCTAGTTTCCAGCCATTCTAGCAGACTCCTACCAAAGTATACTAGAACATTTATAATAGAAATTGGCTGCCACTCCGGACCAGAGCCATTCCACTTTTCCCCCTATTTTCCTTTTCTCTCTATCCCTCCCTGACCGCACTCTCCTGTCGTCATGCCTCCTTTCATCTCTCCTCCCTCAGTTATACTGCCCTCCCAAATCCCTACCCCGATCGT
The DNA here is from genome assembly GCA_030390025.1 of Squalus acanthias. NCBI lineage: Eukaryota > Metazoa > Chordata > Chondrichthyes > Squaliformes > Squalidae > Squalus > Squalus acanthias. The sequence goes on from CM059425.1 coordinate 162,155,715, forward strand.
TCATTACTCTTTGACCTTCCTACTCTCCTGCCGCCGTCCCAGGCTTGACTCCCTCTTAGATAAGCCCACAGCTTCCCTCTGTGCCTCTCTTGGCATCCTACGAAGGGCCCATCGAGGCACTCGTCGCTGCCGCCTTACGAGCAGCAACCTCAACTCTCCCATCCTAGTCTCTCGCCGACCTTCCTGCCCAGCGCGCCTTCTGGGGGCAAATCTTGCCAATCTCCTCCCCATCCAACTCATCCCCCCCAGCGCTGACCCTGTGGACACTGGCAGTGGGGCAGCCATCACCGACCCTCTCCGCATCTCCCTCCAGAATGTCCGTTCACTTGCGAACAAGGCCCTTGCCATCCATGAGCTTATCGTGGATGACTGCATCGATATCATGGCCCTGACGGAAACTTGGTTGAGGGGTGATGACACCTTACTCTTAAATGAAGCCTCCCCACCTGGCAATAACCTTCCACCACTTGCCCCACTCAGACCGCCGTGGTGGCGGTGTGGCTCTCGTCACCAAATCACACCTTGGTCTGTCCCCCTACTCCTCCGGCAGTTTCTCCTCCTTTGAGCATCTCACCTTATTCCACCCCTCTCGCATCTCATTTAAAATTCCAGTTCTCCTCTTCTTCTTCTACCGCCCACCCAAGTACCATAAAATTTTTATTACTGAGATATCTTCACTGTTCTCCTCCCTCAGTCTCTGCACTGAACGACGTCTCATCCTCGGTGATTTCAACCTCCATCTCAATTCATCATGCTCTCTCTCCTCTGAGTTCACTAGCCTCCTATCCTCCCTTAATCTCTCTCTCCATGTAAACTCCCCAACCCATATTCACGTCCATCCCCTCGACCTTGCCATCTCTCATAGCCTCGCTACTCCCATCGTGTCACTTGCAGATAAGGCCATCTCTGACCATTTCCTCGTATCACTCTCCACCCATATCCCCCTTCCACCACCCCCTCCAACCCTACTTCCTTCCGTGACCGCCCCTGGAAAAAACTCTCTCCCAACTCTCTTACAGCTGCACTTATGAAATCCCAACTGTCCAGCCTCTGGCCCTCCATTCACCATGACATTTCTGCAGCTACCGATCTGCTCAACCACACCCTCACCACCACCACCTTTGATGCCCTAGTCCCTACTAAAACTATTACCCTCTCTCACCCTGGCCGTTCCCCCTGGTACGGCTCTCATCTTCGCTCCCTTAAGTCCAAGGAACGCAGACTCGAACGGATATGGCGGACAACTGGTTTAGCTATTCACATCCAGATCTGGCTGGACCACATAAAGCATTATCGGGCCCTGCTCTCGTCTGCCAAAATTGTTCACTATTCCAGAATCATTCTGGAATGCAAAGATAAACCCCGGCTCCTACTCTCTACTGCTAACCGTCTTCTTAAACCCCTCTCCCCCGTCTCCTCCACCCTCACCTCCGATAACAAGTCTGAGGAGCTCATGGACTTCTTTGTCTCTAAGATTGAGACCATCTGTTCAGCTGCCTCTGCCACTTCCCTTCCTTCCCCTAGCCCACTGGGCCAAACTTCCTCTAAGGTTCCCCCCTGCCCTAGCCCTGAACTCACATTTTCTCCAGTTTCTCTCCGATCTCCCCTCATAACCTCTCTGCGCTCATCTTCTCTATGAGACCCAGCTCCTGCTCCCTCGACCTTATTCCCACCAAACTGCTGATCACCCAACTTCCTTTTCTGGCTCCCATGTTAGCTGATATTGGTAACAGTTCTCTCTCCTCAGGTACTGTCCCCCTCTCCCTCAAATCTGCCGTCATCACCCCTCTCCTCAAGAAACCAACCCTTGATCCCTCCGTCCTTGAAAACTACCGCCCCATCTCCAACCTCCCTTTCCTCTCCAATGTCCTTGAACGTGTTGTTGCCTCCCAAATCCGTGCCCATCTTTCCCGCAATTCCATGTTTGAATCCCTCCAATCAGGTTTCCGCCCTTGCCACAGTACCGAAACAGCTCTCATCAAAGTCACAAATGACATATTTTGTGACTGTGACAAAGGTAAACTATCCCTCCTCGGCCTTCTTGACTTGTCTGCAGCCTTTGACACGGTTGACCACTCCATCCTTCTCCAACGCCTCGCTACCATCATCCAGCTGGGTGGGACTGCACTCGCCTGGTTCCATTCTTATCTATCTAATCGTAACCAGAGAATCACCTGCAACGGCTTCTCTTCCCGCTCCCGCATCGTTACCTCTGGTGTCCCCCAAGGATCTATCCTTGGCCCTTTCCTATTTCTCATCTACATGTTGCCCCTTGGCGACATCATCCGAAAACACAGCGTCAGTTTCCACATGTACGCTGATGACACCCAGCTCTACCTCACTACTTCTTCTCTCGACCCCTCCACGGTGTCTAAATTGTCAGACTGCTTGTCCAACATAGAGTTCTGGATGAGCAAAAATTTTCTCCAATTAAATATTGGGAAGACCGAAGCCATTGTTTTCGGTCCCCGCCACAAACTCCGTTCCCTAGCCACTGACTCCATCTCTCTCCCCAACATCTGTCTGAGGCTGAACCATACTGTTCGCAACCTTGGTGTCATATTTGACCCTGAAATGAGCTTCCGACCACATAGCCGCAGCATAACAAAGACCGCCTACTTCCATCTCCGCAACATTGCCCGTCTCCGCCCTTGCCTCACCTCATCCGCTGCTGAAACCTCATCCATGCTTTTGTTACCTCTGGACTTGACTATTCCAACGCACTCCTGGCTGACCTCTCACATTCCACCCTACGTAAACTTGAGGTCATCCAAAACTCGGCTGCCCCTGTCCCGTTCGCCCATCTCCCCTGTGCTCGCTGACCTACATTGGCTCCCGGTTAAGCAGCGCCTCATTTTCAAAATTCTCATGCTTGTTTTCAAATCCCTCCATGGCCTCGCCCCTTCCTATCTCTGTAATCTCCTTCAGCCCCACAACCTCCCCTTCCCCGCCCCGAGAGATCTGCGCTCCTCTAATTCTGCCCTCTTGAGCATCCCTGATTATAATCGCTCAACCTTTGGTAGCCCTGCCTTCTGTTGCCTATGCCCTAAGCTATGGAATTCCCTACCTAAACCTCTCCGCCTCGCTACCTCTCTTTCCTCCTTTAAGACGCTCCTTAAAACCTACCTCTTTGACCAAGCTTTTGGTCACCTGCCCTAATTTATCCTTATGTGGCTCAATGTCAAATTTTTTGTCTTAAAATACTCCTGTTCAGCGCCTTGGGACGTTTTACTACGTTAAAGGCGCTATATAAATACAAGTTGTTGTTGTTGTTGCATGTAATAAACTTGTCACTCTACTTCTATGCTTCCCAAATTGCATTAAGTTTTGTTGTTATGCAAAACAAAATAATCCCTCCATGGTCTCGCTCTTCCCAATCTCTCTAACCTCTTACAGCCCTCTAACCCTATGCGAACTCTGCATTTCTCCATCTCTGGCCTCTTGGGCATCCCTCACTTACTGCGCCCCACCATTGGGGGGCCATACCTTCAGCAGTCTAGGCCCCAAGCTCTGGAATTCCCTCCTTAAAAGCTCTCTGCCTGCCCACCTCTCGCTCCTCCTTTAAGGCACTCCTTAAAACCTGCCTTTTAGTCACCCATCCAAATATCTCCTTCTTTGGTTCGTTGTGAATTTTTGTCTGATTACACTCCTGTGAAGCACTATGGAAAGTTTTACTACATTAAAGGCACTGTATAAATACAAAAGTTGTTGTTGTATTATTTAAAAATAAGGACAGCAAGACCTGGACCTGGACATTCAGGTTTAGGCTCACAAGTGGCAAGTAACATTTGCACCACATAAGTGCTAGGTGATGACCATTTGAAATAAGAGCTACCCCCCATGACCTTCAATGGCTCCAACATCACAGAGATTCCCACCATGAACATCTTGGAGGTCACCATTAACCTGAAGTTGAACTAGACCAACCATATCAACACTGTGACTACAAGAGCAGGGCAGAAACTGGGCAATTTGTGATGAGTGGCTCACCTCCAGACCTCTAAATGCCTCCCCGCCAAACTCTTCAGATGAGACATTAAACCGAGGCCCCGTCTGCTCTCTCGGGGTGGACGTAAAAGATCCCATGGCACTATTTCGAAGAAGAGCAGGGGAGTTATCCCCAGTGTCCTGGCCACACAACCAACATAACAAAAACAGATTATCTGTTCATATTCACACTGCTATTGGTGGGATCTTGCTGTGTGCAAATTGGCTGCCGCATTTCCCACAATACAACAGTGACTCCACTTCAAAAAGTACTACATTGGCTGTAAAGCGCTTTGAGACATCCGGTGGTTGTGAAAGGCGCTATATAAATGCAAGTCTTTCTTTTATTCAGTCACCATAAATCAGTGGTCTGATAATACATTCTGCATCACATGGCCTAACAGCTTTATTGGTTTATAACAGTGTATGTGCTGACTCATCTTGAGAAATGTCACTGGAGATGCACTAATAATATACTAAAAATGGTACATCTTGTGTGCATTTCCTGTCTATCACGGGGGAAATTTTAACCTAAAAAAAATGGGTGGGTTAGGAGCGGGGGGATAGTTAAAATGTTAAAAATCGGAATCCCGACCTGAACCCGCCTCCAACACGCCCACTTCGACTTTTAACAGAGGTGGGTTGGGGGCGGGCAGCCAACCTGCTGCCAGGAGGTGGGACATCAATTTAAATATTCCAATGAGGCTGGAAGCCTCTTTAACCTCCATTTTGTGTTTGCTAGCTGGTCGGGTTTTACACATCTCGTAAAACCCAGCAGTTACAGCAAGGTGAGGACTGCTGCATCCAGGAAGTAAGTGCCTTTACACTTACCTCCTGGATCCAGGGACCCTGCCTAGCCCACCCCCCATGATCAGAGACCACCGCCCAAGGCCTCCAATCGCCTTCCCAGGCCCCACCCCTCCCACCCCACTGACGATCTTGAAGCTGGCCCCGATTTTCTCTCCCCCCGCACCAATGATCCTGAGGCTGGCTCTGATCTTCCCTCCCTCCCGATCCTCCAGAGGCCCCCCGCAATCGGAGACCCCTTCACGAGGCCTCAGATCACCTCCCCAGGCTCCACCCCCCTCAACCAATGATCCGGAGGCTGACTCCAATCTTCCCTTCCCCGCCCACCCCCCCCGATCCACCAGAGGCCACCCCCAATCTCCCCCCCCACGCCACAGGCCTGCCCCGATCTTCCCTCCCACCACCCGCGCCGCTCACCCCCCACCGACAGATCCTTGGGAGGTTGGCCACGATATTCCCTCCCCAAACCTACGGAGGCCGACCCCAACCCCGACCCCTCCCTCCCTCCTCTGTGCAACCTAGTGCCATAGGCCTACCCGCCTGGAGCCAGACAGCCTCTCAATCTGGCTGGCTGCGGGTGGGAAACAGAGGCCTTGCATGTAAATCAGGCCCTGCCGTTAAATTCGGCAGGGCCTGCGGAAAACCCGTTCTCCCGGGTTTCCCGTTTGCCGGCGAGCCCCCTCGCCCCCAACCCGCCTTCCCCATTAAAATTCAGCCCCGCATGTCATAATAAAGTAGAGAAACAAAGGATATCTCCATAAACAGAAAGTACCAGAGCAAGAATGTCTGCAGTCTCTTAATTGATATCTGTATGAGCTTTCCAGTGTTCATCTAGTGTTTACTTAACAGCAGCAGCCTCTTCATTGGCCTCTATGTGAACTCAGTTTATTTGCAATTAGGCTTTATTGCCTTGGGAGTTGCCCAAGATTTCATTCTTAGCCCCTTCCTCATTTACATCCTATCCCTCAGTATCATCCACAGAGACAGGTATTTTATCACGGGCTTCATTTAAATGCTCCTAGCCGACTTCTCCCCCTGTTCCGGGGGGAAGTGGCAGAAATTTGCGCGGGCTGGAGGCCGCCCAGTGGCAAGATCGGCTGATGGGCCATCTTGCAGGGGTCTGCACAATTGGTGAGGGGTGAGATCGTGGCAGGGGAGGCCCAAGATTTCCTTGTACACCCTGGTGGTGAACTCCTGCTCCAAGTCCCACAAGGAAGTTAAAAAAAATCTATCTTGGGACTCTTCTGGGCCTGATCCACTTCCATGCTGGGTTGGCCTGAAACTCACTGCCGCTTCCCGCTCAGGCCTCAGAGTAAAAATTGCAGCTGGGAACCGATGAGGTCATTAGGACCCAACATGCATATGTTACAAAGGAACCCACCGCCTTGGGTGTATGTCCTTGACACCTGCTCAGTGGAGCAAGTTAAAATAGTAGGTCAGCTTCCGGGGACTCCAGGGCAATTAAGTGACTGGTGCAATCTTAAGTGCTCAACGGCCAAGTTTTTGGGTTAAAATCATCCACTTGGAGTCACTTTCAGCATGTACGCTGATGACACTCAGCTCCCCACCACCTCTCTCAACCCCTCCACTGCTACTCTGTTGTCAGACTACTCTAGTCTTGGACGCGCCACAATTTGCTCCAACTAAAAACTGGGAAGTCAGAAACCATCATATTCGGCCTCCACCATAAACTCCATTTCCTCGCCATGGACTCCTCCCCTCACAGCAGCCTCTGTCTCAGGTTGAACCAGACTGTTCACAACCTCATCATCCTATTTGACCCCAAGCTGAGCTTTTGACCCCTCAGGCTTTGCATGAAAAAAGACTGCCTACTTCCACATTAATGTCATTGCCCACCTCAGTCCCTATCACAGCCCCAACTCCAAACTTGGCTATTCCAATGGCCATCATCCTATCTTTCACCTTCCGTAAACTTCAGCTGATCCAAAATTCTGTTGCCTGTATCCTATCCTGCACAACGTCGCACTCGGCAATCTCTCCTGTCTGGACTGATCTACATTGGCTCCTGGTCCCCAGTACCTCAAATTAAATATTCTCATTCTTGTCTTAAATATCGCCATGGTTCATCCCTTCCCATCATGTAACCTCTTCCATTCCTCATCCTTAAGAGAGGTTGAAAGAGAGAGAGAAAGAGCGAGAAAGGGAGATTTATGAGAAGTTTCCCTGAGAATGAAGGAAGTGAGTTTTAACCAGCTAGCCAACATTTACCCTCAACCAATATCACTAAAATAAATTAACTTATCATTTACCTGATTGCTATTTGTGGCACCTTGCTGTGCACAAATTGGCTGCTATATTTCCCTATATCACAACAATGACAACACTTGAAAAAAGTACATCATTGGCTGTGTAGTGCTTTGGGACAGCCTGAGGACGTGAAAGGTGCTATACTAAATGCAAGTTCTTTCTTTACTTCTTTATCTTTTTAAAGCTCCGGAGGCTGGAGGAGGAATGGGAGGAGGAGTGGGGGGTGGGTCATATGGTTTAGCAACAACAGAGGATCCTAGGGTTTGGCAGAATGGGGTGAGGGGTGCAAGAGTTTGGCAACACTGTGACAGAGATGGAAAACAGTTCCCTTGTTTTCTCTTACTCATAATATTGCATTAATTAGAATATTTTCAATCTGAAAGTACAAAGCACAGCTGCCCGTAATTCATTTTGTATTTGTGAAACCTGAAAAGCATCCAGATTTTGATTTGTTATTTTTTTGTGGAAAAAGAATTAAAGATAATTTACTAGCAGGAGGAAAAACAGAAAAATTAAAAATTCTGTTAATGAAATATGCTATTTTTTCGAAATTCTAAGTATGTATGTATCTGTCTATAAAGAATAACTGTTTTTGAATTCTAACAAACTAAAGCATGGGTAGTGAACCTCTTTTTTTAATCTTTCTCTCTCCATCCCTCTCTCTGTCTGGTCAGCTGTCCCTGATTTCCACTATCTCTCTGAACTAAATATAAAAAGTGCTAGTGTGAGTCAGCAGAGAGTGCTGAGTTTCGGTAAGTGTGAGTTCGGGTGAGTGGGGTGTAGGGTGCTCTTTTCAAACTTTAACTCTGTGGGTTGTAGTTAATAAGGCCTTTCTGGTGCAGAGTGACTGTTGGTAAACCATTTAACTGGTGTAATTTAGAGGGATTGATTTAATTTAAATCCAATTAATTAGAGGGGATACTAGCATCTATAATCGGGCAGAGAGTGTCCATAACTAACAATAAAAATCTTTAATTAATTACATAGAATGGAGCAGGTGATGTGTTACTGTTGCGAGATGTGGGAGCCGGTGGACCCCATTGAGGCTCACGGTGATTACATCTGTGACAAGTGTCTGCTGCTACAGGAACTCCAGCTCCGTGTTGATGAGCTGGAGTCTGAGCTTCAGACACTGCGACACATCAGGGAGGGGGAAAAGTACCTGGACTCTGTGTTTCAGGAGGTGGTCACACATATGAAGTTAATTAATTCAGATGTAGCCCATGGTCAGGGACAGGACGGTGTGACTACGAGTGAGGCAGGTACGGGGATCCAGGAGGTAGTGTTGGAGGAGCCGCAGCCCTTGCTCTTGTCCAACAGGTTCGAGGTTCTTACTCCCTGTGGGGACAGGAGCAGGGACTGCAGGGAGGATGAGCAACCTGGCCACAGCACCGTGGAACGGGGGGCCATTCAAGAGGGGGGAGTAAATAGAAATGTTGTAGTGGTAGGGGATAGTATTATTAGGGGGATAGATAGAGTTCTCTGCAGCCGAGAGCGAGAGTCCCGTAGGCTGTGTTGCCTGCCCGGTGCCAGGGTTAAGGACATCTCCTCTGGGCTGGAAAGAAACTTGCAGTGGGAGGGGGTGGATCCAGTTGTTGTGGTCCATGTTGGTACAAACGATGTAAATAGGACAAGGAAGCCGGTTCTGTTAAAGGAGTATGAGCAGCTAGGGGTCAAATTAAAAAACAGAACCTCAAGGGTAATAATCTCTGGATTATTACCTGAGCCACGAGCGAATTTGGCTAGGACAAATAAAATTAGAGAGTTAAATGAGTGGCTCAAAGACTGGTGTGGGACAAATGGGTTTTGCTTCCTGGGACACTGGCACCAGTACTGGGGCAGGAGGGAGCTGTTCCGTTGGGACGGGCTTCACTTGGCCAGTGCTGGGACTAGAGTCCTGGCGGATCATATAACTAGGGCTGTAGAGAGGGCTTTAAACTAACTAGTGGGGGGGAGGTTCCTAGAGAGCAAATAATAAAAATGACAACAGAGAAGGTCATAGACTTAGGTAGCAGTGGGGAAATTAAAAACCAGAGTGTGTCAGGAAGGGGCAGAAGGTATGGAGAAAAAGGTAAAGTAATAAAAAGGGCAAAAGCAGGAACTAAGTGTCACAAAACATATTTGAAAGTTCTCTATCTGAATGCACGTAGCATTCGTAACAAAATAGATGAGTTAAAGACACAAATAACTACATATGGGTATGATCTTGTGGCCATTACAGAAACATGGCTGCAGGGTGACAATGCCTGGGAATTAAACATACCAGGTTATTTAACGATCAGGAAGGACAGGCAGGAAGGAAGGGGAGGTGGGGTGGCTATGTTAATAAAGGAAGGAATCACTGAAATACAGAGAAATGATATTGGGTCAAAAGATCAGGATAATGAAACAGTTTGGGTGGAGATAAGGAATAATAAGGGGAAAAAAACATTAGTGGGCGTAGTCTATAGGCCTCCGAACAGTTGCAACTCTGTTGGACGGAGTATCAATCAGGAAATAGTTGAGGCTTGTAATAAGGGAACATCTTTAATTATGGGGGATTTTAACTATCATATTAATTGGACAAATCAAATTGGGCAGGGCTGCCTTGAAGATGAGTTCATTGAGTGTATTAGGGATGGGTTTCTTGAGCAGTATGTAACTGAACCGACCAGGGGGCAAGCAACCTTAGATCTGGTCCTGTGTAACGAGACAGGATTAATTAAAAATGTCCTAGTAAAGGATCCCCTTGGAATGAGTGACCATAACATGGTTGAATTCCATATTCAATTAGAGGGTGAGAAGGTTGGATCTCAAACAAGCGTGCTAAGCTTGAATAAAGGAGACTATGAAGGTATGCGAGCAGAATTGAGTAGAGTGGATTGGGAAAATAGATTAAAGGGTAAGACGATACATGATCAGTGGTGTACATTCAAGGAGTTATTTTACAACTTCCAAAAAATATATATTCCACTGAGAAGAAAAGGGTGTAAAAGAAAAGACAGTCATCCATGGCTAAGTAAAGAAATTAAGGATAATATTCGACTAAAAACAAGGGCTTATAAGGTAGCAAAATCTAGTGGGAGGATAGAGGATTGGGAAAACTTTAAAAGACAGCAAAAAATAACAAAAAGATTGATTAAGAAAGGGAAGATAGATTATGAAAGTAAATTAGCAAAAAATATAAAAACAGATAGTAAGAGTTTTTATAGTTATATAAAAAGAAAAAGGGTGGCTAAAGTAAATGTTGGTCCCTTAGAGGATGAGACCGGGAAATTAATGGTGGGAAATATGGAGATGGCAAATACACTGAATGAATATTTTGTATCAGTCTTTACAGTAGAGGACACTAAGAATATCCCAACACTGGACAAACAGGGGGCTATAGGGGGGGAGGAGCTAAACACGATCAAAATCACTAAGGAAGTGGTACTCGGTAAAATAATGGGACTCAAGGCGGATAAATCACCTGGACCTGATGGCTTACATCCTAGGGTCTTGAGGGAAGTGGCGGTAGGGATTGTGGATGCTTTGGTAATAATTTTCCAAAACTCCCTGGACTCAGCAAAGATCCCGGCAGACTGGAAAACTGCTAATGTAACACCCTTATTTAAAAAGGGCAGTAGACAGAAGGCTGGAAACTATAGACCGGTTAGCCTAACATCTGTGGTAGGTAAAATTTTGGAGTCCATTATTAAGGAGACAGTAACGGGACATTTGGATAATCATAATTTAATAGGACAAAGTCAGCATGGTTTTATGAAGGGGAAGTCATGTTTGACAAATTTGCTGCAGTTCTTTGAGGAAGTAACACACAGGGTGGATAAAGGGGAACCAGTGGATGTGGTGTATTTAGACTTCCAAAAGGCATTTGACAAGGTGCCACACAAAAGATTATTGCTTAAGATAAAAAATCACGGGATTAGGGGTAATATTCTGGCATGGATAGAGGATTGGCTATCTAACAGAAGGCAGAGAGTTGGGATAAATGGTTCATTCTCAGACTGGCAATCAGTAACTAGTGGTGTTCCGCAGGGGTCAGTGCTAGGTCCCCAACTCTTTACAATCTATATTAACGATTTGGAGGAGGGGACCGAGTGTAACATATCAAAGTTTGCAGATGATACTAAGATGGGAGGGAAAGTAGTGAGTAAGGAGGACATAAAAAATCTGCAAGGGGACATAGACAGGCTAAGTAAGTGGGCAGAGATTTGGCAGATGGAATACAATACTGGAAAGTGTGATGTTATGCACTTTGGCAGGAAAAATAGTAGAGCAAGTTATTATCTAAATGGCAAGAAACTGGAAAGTACTGAAGTACAAAGGGATCTGGGGGTCCTGGTGCACGAAACTCAAAAGGTTAGTATGCAGGTGCAGCAAGTGATTAAGAAGGCCAATGGAATGTTGGCTTTCATTGCTAAGGGGATAGAATATAAAAATAGGGAGGTATTGCTTCAGTTGTACAAGGTATTGGTGAGACCGCACCTGGAATACTGCATACAATTTTGGTGTCCATACTTAAGAAAAGACATACTTGCTCTCGAGTCAGTACAAAGAAGGTTCACTCGGTTAATCCCGGGGATGAGGGGATGGACATATGAGGAGAGGTTGGGTAGATTGGGACTCTACTCATTGGAGTTCAGAAGAATGAGAGGCGATCTTATTGAAACATATAAGATTGTGAAGGGGTTGGATCGGGTGGATGCGGGGAGGATGTTCCCGATGATGGGTGAAACTAGAACTAGGGGGCATAGTCTTAGAATAAGGGGCTGCTCTTTCAAAACTGAGATGAGAAGGAACTATTTCACTCAGAGGGTGGTAGGTCCATGGAATATGCTGCCCCAAAAAGCTGTAGAAGCTACATCATTACATAAATTTAAAACAGAAATAGACAGTTTCCTAGAAGTAAAGGGAATTAAGGGTTACGGGGAGCGGGCAGGAATTTGGACATGAGTCTAGGTTCGGATCGGTCATGGCCCTGTGGGTAGTGTAGCGGGCCCAGGGGCCGTGTAGCCTGATCCTGCTCCTATTTCGTGTGTCCAATTCTGTTAGGTTCAGGAGATGGTTCTGTGATAGTAGATTGGCGGTTAGGATCAGATCAGCCATGATCTTATTGAATGGCGGAGCAGGCTCGAGGGGCCAATTGGCCTACTCCTGCTCCTATTTCTTATGTTCTTAATATGAATCGGTTGACAGCAAATGTGAAATTTTACCTCAGATTGATTCTACCGTTTTCAAGAAATTTGGAAAAACTCAAACTTTCAACTTGATAACCCAACTGATGCAAACTGAGAAATTGTGCACACTTCATACACTCAAGAGTGCAAGCACCTACCTTCAGCTGTTAATACCTCTATAAGAAAATATAAATTCCAACCTCAACCTTTTGGGAGGGATTGAGGCCTTTAAGTAAAAATGTCAACGAAGGTACTCAAAGACACACCAGGCAATTAGGTAAGTTTAACTATGCTATTGTGAAATATGTAATTTTTAAATTTATTATCTTACACATCTTAATATGACCCCTTAGTTGATAGATTAAGTATAAAAATAGTGATCGACAACATTTCTTACAAGAAACATGTTCAGAAATTTGATCGATTCACCTTTTCCTTTCTAGGAAATTTGTATCTGACCAAATCACAATAGAATCAAATCAGAATGAAACAAATTACATATCAGCACGAGCTAGAATAAATTTGAATATCAGCCAATCAACTGCAATAAATTTGGATACAAGAAATTTGCATAGGCCAAGTGTGACACCAAAGTGGAACACTAGATTGTGATACAGAAAATGTGGCAAAGGAAGTGTAACGCTCAAGGTAAAGTATAAACAGACGTATGTTTACAAGATAGATAGGTTCATATACGCAAGATAAATACAGACAGATCTCCCATTAACTCAATGAACAAAATTAACATTCACATTAGCATTAACTAGTCCAGTGCCCCACTGGCCCAATTCCCAGCTATAAACTCCACCCCCACCCCCACTGCTTTTTGGCAAAATAATGCAGATTCCCCACATGCCTAATGATTAGTTCTTCATGGGTGTCCAGGTGCTCTTCTAGCCTACCCACCGAGATTCAGCGCCATTCATGGTTCTGTCCTGATTACTCCACTGTGCTTCACAGGCTGCTCCACCTTCTACACCGGTTTTTCTAGAATCCACCCCAACCCTTCTTGTACCCTTCCAACATGCTTCGCTCCAGAGACCCATTCATCTTTCTACGCCACCTGTGACACTAGGCGCTGCAAGCTACTCAGTCAGCTATGGCTCCACACTGCCTTGCAGCTGCTACTACGTGCTGCTGTTTTTCGCCAAGTTGAGCCCTTTCTCTGTTGCTGCCTGACCCTGCCAAACGCCCACTCGATGGCACATTCTCATCCATACCAACAGCATTTCCCAGCTACCCCTATTTTTGATGCTATCAACCTTCTCCCACCTATTATGTTCTGCTTTCCAATACCACCAGATAATGTGGCCTGTTCCCCTCAGCGTCTCCATTCCTCATCATGCCGGCACCACCTCACCCCCAAAAGCAAAAAGAAAACAAAAAAAAAATGACACAAGAATGACCAAGAGAACATGACACACACAGAAGCAGGACAAACAGAAAAACCACAGAGAACGAGACAAACAGACACAGGCAAACAACACAAAAACTACACAAGTAAGTAAACCAGAAACTCTATCCACTGACGACCACGAGCAGTGCCATGGGAGATCCACTAATAAGCACTTTCACATTTTTTGTATTTAGATCACAGCACAAAGCTAAAATATGAATTAAAAAAGTCATAGTTCCATTCGTTATTGATGAAATTAATCGAATTGTATTTGGGCTCAAAGGCCCCGATATTAACTTGGAGCTGCATTGGGAGCGAGGGGGTCCAATATCACGTGGGAAACCTGGAAGAAAGTTCCGTGTGTCTGCCTGTGGCTTTTTAAACATAGCCAGCTCATTATCACTTAACTCCCGGGTTCAGCGTCCAATGTGGGGCAGCGGTCATGATGAGGACCTGCATGGCGTGATCTCAACTGCAGTACTTAAAGGCCAATCCGAAGATGCAATTTGGAGGAGTTGAGAAGAGAAGAGGAAGTTCAAGAATAAATTCGAGACAAGCAAAGGCTACGCCACATTTCAATGATGCCTCCCTTGATGTGCTGCTGGGGGCTGTGAGGAGATGGAGAGAGATACTCTTCCCCAGCAATGGAAGGAAGAAACCTGCTGGTGAAACCAAGAAGGCGTTGCTGGAGGTGGCTCAGGAAGTGAGCAGCAGGAGCGTTGTGCCATGCTCCTGGATTCAGTGCAGGAAGTGCTTTAATGACCTAACCAGGTCAGGAAAGGTGAGTACAGTTGCACATTCACCTACATCTTGCTGTGCGCATCACCCAGCCCCTCACTCTGCCTTTTCAAGCCTACTCCATCACATCACTCCTCACACCCACTTACCTTGCACGAACACCCATCCTTCTCTTTCTACGCACTTCCTCACATCCCCATCTATCCTTCCACCAATGCCACTCACCCTCATCCTTATGCAATTTCATGCCTCTTCCCAATAGTCACCCTCATCAAATGCGCAACTTCTATTGGTGAACACATGCCATTACACTCACTCATAGGTCTGTTCTTTCCCTCGTTGCAGAAGAGAGCACAGAACACAAGGGAGAGGTAGAGAACCGGAGGTGAGCCTCCACATAATTCCCAGCTCACAAGTGCAGAGGGGGAGACGCTGGAGATAAGTGGAATTTTGGCATCCCTGGCCAACGGAGATGGGGAGACAGGGAGCTTCCAGCTGCCTGGTGATCCAATTAAATATCAGCGACCCACATGTCATACAGCACTCAGTTATGTTGACTTGATTTCAACAACGAGTGAAATATGATCACCTTTATAATGATAAGTTGCAACATTCATACTTTGCCAGTACTAATTCATTTCTTTTATCTTCAACAGGGCCTTCAAGCGTGCAGAAGTTGGTGGAGGTCGCGGACGATGATTCCTCAGAGGAGCTGAATCCTTCCGAGGGTGTACCAGCACAGGACTCATGCATACCATCACAGGACTCATGCATACTATGTAGCAGCTTAGATACTTGCTCTTCGGTGGGACCACTTAGACAGATAGTTGGGTTTTCACCTGGTGACTCACACTTCACAAGTGAGCAAGAGCAGATGGTGGTGGCAGGGACTGCAGTGGAGAGTCCGCTTAGGAGGGTACAGCCCTCTCCAAGCTCTGCTCAGCTGGACACAGTTGCTGTACCCCGGGGCCCATTGATGAAAAGGAGAATCACTGAGCAGCAGCAGACAAAGTGCGATGCACTGACAGGCCTTCCAAGCACACCAACCATGATTGCAGGGAGAATGGAGTCTGCCTCAAGCATGAATGGGTTGATGTCATTGGGCATTGCATGTGTTCGTCCATGGATAGAGTGGTCAGCTCCATGGAACATCAAACACTCCAATCAAATGAGTTTATGCGCGTCTTGACCACGGCCGTGCAGACTCTGGATGATAACATGTCTGCCACCTTAAATAGAATGACAGATACCATAGCCTTGGCCTTACAGTGTCCCACTGATCTGCACCAAAGTGCTCTCCAGCACAGTGGTAGCAGTGAAATGTGGCTGGGCCACGAGAGGAATGATGGCAAAAGGGCACATGGAAGTGGGGACTCCATTAAAAGCGCTTCTACTTCTCACTGTTGCGCCCCCCCACCCACACCTCAGTCAGTATCTGACATGCTGCCTCGTCTCCCGATGACCAAGTCTGCCCTTGCATAGGTGCAGCCTTTGGCAGGACCCTCACGGGCTCCAAAACCCAGAGGTCGTCGGCCAAAAGCATCTCAGCAGTCAGAGCAGGGATGTGAGCAGCCTGCCTCTACCTCTGCTCAAGACAGAGGGGCTGCACCATGTAGGGACAGTAGGAGAAGGAAGAGTAAAGCTTTGTAGTTGCACAAGGGCGTCAGATACAATGTAACGTTGTTGAGTTTCTGTTGTTTAGTTAAGGCACATAAATATTATTCTTTTGGACCACTTTCCCGTCTTGGATTCTGGGTGGCTAGTCGCCTTTTAAATTGTTTAATGATGAATGGGAAGACATGAATGGGGGATGTGCAAGGGGTGGTTGGTTGTTTGCAGGACTGCTTTGTGTCAGTGGCATCGGTGAGGGGGGGGGGGGGCCGGGGGATGTGGGAAGCGTGACCATTGTATGCGCTTGTGACATAAGTCCACAGGTGCAACCTAAGTGAACATTGCATTAATAAGGGCATCCATGGCAGCAATGTGAGCAGCTGGTGCTGCATTTCCCTCATTGTCTTCTTCCTCCTCCTCCTCCTCGATCGTCCGAAGATGATCTGAGCTCTGTGACCTCCTGCAGGTCCAAACCTCATTGCTGCCCTGTGTTGTGCAGAGCGCAGCACACCACGACCATTCTGGACACGCTGGCTGGTGTGTACTGAAGGGCGCCTCCCGATCTGTCTAGGCACCTGAAACGCATCTTCAGCATGCCGATGGCTTGTTCAATCACACATCTGGTGATCATATGGCATTCACTGTAGTGCTGGTGGGCTTCATTGGTCGAGTGTCTAACGGGTGTCAGCAGTCAAGTTTGAAGTGAAGTGGATATCCCTTGTCGCCTAGCAGTCTCCCCTTAAGTCTGCTTGCAGGTCCGAAGAAGTCAGGGAGCTTGGACTGCCGCAGGACGAAAGCACCACGGCAGTTCCCTGGGAATCTTATGCACATCTGCAGAAATATCTTTGTGGTTGCACACCAGCTGCACATTGGATTGGAAGCCCTTGTGGTTGACAAGTACTCTTGCTTTATCTAGGGATGCCGGGATTGCCACGTGTGTACAGTGGATGACACCCTGCACCTGTGGGAAGCCAGCCAGAGACACAAACCCGAGCGCCTGCTCATTCTGACTGGCGTCACCGTAGGCGAATTTCACATAATTGCCGGCCCTGGCAAACAAGCCACTAGTCACCTGTCTTATACATTTGTGGGCCGCCGACTAGGAGATCCTGGTTACATCTCCGGCAGAGCCCTGCAAGGATCTGGAGGCAAAAAAGTTGAGGGCGGTGGTCACTTTGACAGCCACTGGTAACCAGGTCCAGCAAGTCTTCTTCTAGCAGGCTGCAGATTCTGACACAACCTGATGCGACAACCTGAGCCTCCTGAGACATGGTGTTCAGACATGTCGCGGAAACTCAGCCTCTGCCTGTAAATTCTGTGTCGCAGGTAGTAGCTGCGAGCTGCTCCCCCTCTCTGTTGTCCAGCTGCAGGTCTCTGCATAGCAGGCTGGTGCTGGTGATATTGGTCCTCGTCCGAAGTCCAATCTAAGGCATCCAAAGCGCCACCCATCCTGATGTGATTGAGAAAACCGTCAAAGTGAAGAAAGTAAACTCTCAGCAAAAGTACAATGAACAAACCCTTTCCTACTCACAGGTAAGAGAGCAGCTGTGAGTACTGAGTACTTATTGCAGTATTTCCACGACTTTGAATCAGCCCCCTCAATTGCCGTTGTGTTCTTGCTTTGCTTTCACTGCCGAGTTTCAGGAAGCCCGAAAAACCCATGGATGCACCGTTAAATTTAAAAGTCAGTTGAAATATTGTTACAATTGAGTGATTAGCATATGCTAATAGGCAACCCGAGGGGTTTGTGCGCAAACAGCCTAACGTACTCCAGTTAAACTCGGAAGTCGGCGGGTTGGAGCCAGCTTCCCGTGTGCTGACATTTTTGCCGGTTTTAGCCCCCTACCCACATCCAAATCCAGGCGCTCCTCCAGGTTAAAAGTCCACTCAATATGTCCTCATCTGTTGCAACTACCGGGGGTTGGAAGAAGAGGGGCAAAAGTTTAATGTTAGAAGTTACTGTTGGCAATATTTGCAGATGAATATTTATCACGTTTATATGAGATTCCTCTGTCCACTATTTTAACACATCCATTAAAATAGCAGATAAAGGAATGTCACATGAACATGCTAAGTATTTGTCCATAATATTACCAACAGTTTTTTTTGGCCTTCGAACTTGAGTTGAGTTTAGAAGCTGAAGGCGTAATAGGAAAGTAACTTTCCATAGCTGACTTTGTATAATTTATCAATATAGGGGGAAAAAAAGAGACCAAGTACAAACTTGTCAAAGTAGTTGGTGGTTATTCTACTTTTTAAACCAGTCATTGTATCTGTATGATTAACTCTGATGAAAATAAAAGATCATTTTCTCATAGTGCCAATTTCCATTCATCCTGATAAAACTGAGTAATAAAGTAGTGGCATAATAATAGTAAAATAATACCTAATCATGTATTTTTAATTAAAAAGAGGAAGATCACTATATAGCATTTAGAATGACTGAAATAAAATCCACTGATTAGTCACCTACTGAGATTATCTAAAGTACTTTGTCAAAATGAATTAGCCATAGGTGGGCTGGATAATGCACCATTTAAAACTTGGAAGAAAGATCTTAAAAAGAGTTTCAATGAGTTCAAAGTGAAGTGCACTGAAACCAATACTTTCACAGAATCAAAGACCCTTTTCTTAAAAGTGAACAGGTAAAATGAAAATTAATACCACACTGCCTGTGGTCCAATTGGTTTCCTAGTGATACAGTTGTCAGATAGACCTTTGTCAATGACTGCCTGTGTTGAGCGAGACAAAATTTGGCAAATAGCTTGCTATATACTTAAGCAGTTCCCAGCCTCGTGAAACACGATTCCACAGCTGTACAGCCCAGTCCCTGAAACTCTTCGACAAAGGCTTTTATTGTGAGCAGCCAGAAGTGTCCAATTAGAAGGGATGTAATGGATTACAATATTTCAAATAGGAAGGATTCAACTGTTGTCAGTCTAGTTAATCTGCTTCAATTAGGAAGTACCATTTAGATAAATCTTTGACTTCAGAGTCTGGATGCTAGCCGATGACCCAAGTCCATAAATAGGTTTTGGTCTTTACAGGAACAGAGATTTCAGTAATTTGTTCCCAACACTGATAAAAGAATTTGACAGGTGAATTTCAAAGGACCACCCTACACGTGAAATGCAGGACCAGAAACTCAACATTGAGCTCAGGCCTTTTGTTCAACAAACACAGATATGTCTTCCATAAATGAACTTTATTTTAGTGACAACTCAGGAGACCTTCAATTGCTTTATACTTGGGCAATTATGATGGACAAACATTGCATTCAAAGTTTTCCTTTCTAATATATAATTGACAAATAAAATATTTATAATTTTGCACAAGAAAAATGTTTCAACAGTTTTTCCAAACAAAATCATGACTGAATTAACTACCTAGCTATTTATTAATAAGTACTTAACAGTTTAAATGGTCTGTTATTTCTGTTAACAGGTTTTCATAAATTAGCTGTTCAAATTTTTTTTAAACAATATTTGGGGAATATTTAAAAAATTATTTTAAAGATTCATGAAACAGTTGAAGAATATTCTCTCTCCTATAAACATAAATACATGCATAGATCAGTGGATCTCCTGTGGCATTTCTCAGTGAGTGGGAGGATACAGTGTTTCATAGTGTCACAGTGTCTCTGCCACATTCCCCTTGCCCACCAAGCCACACCTCCCGCACACCTTCCCCCACTGCCCTAGCCCTGAACCTGTGTTTTTCTCGAGTTATTTTCATACCTCCACTCATGCCCTCTCTGAACTCACCTTGTCCAGAAGACCAACCTCCTGATTCCTTGGCCCTATTCCCACCAACTGATGTCCCTTCCTAGTCTCCATCCTAACTAATGTTGTACATTGTTCTCTCCTCAGGTACTGTCCCTCTCGTCATCATTCCTTAAAAAAATTCACACATGACCCCTCTGACCTTACAAACTACCAAGCCCATCTCCAACCTCCCCATCCTCTCCAAAGTCCTTGAACATATCACATCACAAATCTGTGCCCATCTTTCCCACAACTCCGTGTTTGAATCTCTCCAATCAGGTTACCGCACTTGCCACAGCACTAAAATGGCTCCAAAGTCACTAATTACATTCCCTGTGACCGTGAGAAAGGTGCACTGTCCCTCTTCATCGTTCTTGACCTCTCTTATAGCCTTTGACACGTCGACCATGCCATCCTCCTCCAATACCTCTGCTCCGTTGTCCAGCCCTTTGGGACTACCCTTGCTTAGTTCCACTGTTACCTAGTCAGAGCATCTCCAGCAAATGCTACCTCTTCCCACCCCTGCACCATTACCTTTGAAGTCCCCCAAGGATTTATCCTTGGCTCCCTCCTCCTCATCTACATGCTGCCCTTTGGCAACATCATCCGAAGACATGGGACCAGCTTCTATAGGTACACTGATGACATCCAGCTCCATCTCTCAACCACTCCACTGCCTCTGTGTTGTCAAACATCCAGTCTTGGAGGAACAGCAATTTCTTCCCGTTAAACATTGGGAAGACCAAAGCCACAGTCTTCAGCCCCCGCCACAAACTCCATCCTCATCCCCAGCCACTGTCTTAGATTGAACCAAACTGTTCGCAACCTTGGCATCCTATTTGACCCTGAGCTGAGCTTCCAACCTCATATCCTCTACATCACACAGCCCGCCTACTTCTACCTCCATAACATCACCCACTTCTGCCCTGCCTCAGCCCATCTGCTGGTGAAATCCTTATACATGCTTTTGCTACCTCCAGACACAACTACTACAACACTCTCCTGGTAGGCCTGCCATCCTCCACCCTCTACAAACTTCAGCTCAACCAAAACTCTGCTGCCCATGTCCTATTCCACACCAAGTCCCACTCACCGATCACCCGTCCTCAATGGCCTACATTGACTGCCAGTCCCTCAATGCCTCCAATTTAAATTCTTCATCCTCATTTTAAAATCCTTTAATGGCCTCATCCCACCCTACCTCTATAATCTCCTCCAGCCTTTTAACTGTAGCACCCCCAACCCCAAAGTCTGTGTTCCTCCGACTCTGGCCTCTGTGCATCCCGCTTCATCCACCATTGATTACCATGCCTGTAGCTGTCAGAGCCCTATGCTTTGGAACTCCATCCCCAAGTCTCTTCACCTTCAAAGGCGCTCCTTAAAACCCACCTCCGACCAAGCTTCCCCTTCGTAGGCTCGGCGTTTATTTTTGTCTGATAACGCTTCTACGCTAAAGGCGCTATATAAATGCAAGTTGGTTTTCTTGTTCTATAGAAAAAAAACTTGCATTTATATAGCACTTTCATGACCTTTGGACATCCCAAAGCACTTCACAGCCAATGAAGTACTTTTGAAGTGTATTCACCTCGGTAATGTGGGGAAATGTAACAGCCAATATACACAGTCCCACAAACAGCAATGGGATAAATAATCGGTTAATCTGTTAATAGAAGTGTTGATTGAAGGATAAATGCTGGCCAGGACACCAGAAGAACTCTCCTGTACATGTAATCAACTTTGCTTCCAACTTCCACGCTTCCCTCGCCTTCACATGGTCCATCTCCGACTCTCCCCTCCCTCGACTTTCTGTCTCCATTTCTGGGGATAGGCTATCGACCAATATCCAGTATAAGCCCACCGACTCCCACAGCTACCTTGACTACACCTCCGCCCACCCCGCTTGCTGTAAGGACTCTATTCCATTCTCTCATTTTCTTCATCTCTGTCGCATCTGTTCGGACAGTGCCACCTTCCATACCAGTGCTTCCGATATGTCTTCCTTTTTCCTCAACCGAGGAATCCTGTCCACCGTGGTTGACAGGGCCCTCGACCGTATCTGTTCCATTTCCCGCACTTCTACTCTCGCCCCTTCCCCTACTTCCCAGAACCAGCCTCCACATTCAACGGATCATCCTCCGCCATTTCCACCAACTCCAACCACAACAACTTGTATTTATATAGCGCCTTTAACGTAGTAAAACATCCCAAGGCGCTGCACAGGAGTATTTTAAGACAAAAAATTTGACACTGATCCACATAAGGATAAATTAGGGCAGGTAACAAAAAGCTTGGTCAAAGAGGTAGGTTTTAAGGAGCGTCTTAAAGGAGGAAAGAGAGGTAGCGGGGCAGACGCGTTTAGGCAGGGAATTCCAGAGCTTAGGGCCTAGGCAACAGAAGGCATGGCCACCAAAGGTTGAGCGATTATAATCAGGGATCCTCAAAGGGCAGAATTTGAGGAGCGCAGATATCTCGGGGGGGTTGTGGGGCTGTAGGAGATTACAGAGATAGGAAGGGGCGAGGCCATGGAGGGATTTGAAAACAAGGATGAGAATTTTGAAATCGAGGCGCTGCTTAACCGGGAGCCAATGTAGGTCAGCAAGCACAGGGGTGATGGGCGAATGGGACTTGGTGCGAGTTAGGACACGGGCAGCCGAGTTTTGGATGACCTCAAGCGCAGGAGATGCAAAACCTGCCCTTTTACCTCCTCCCTTCCCACTGTCCAGGGCCCCAAACATTCTTTACAGGTGAAACAACAAATTACTTGTACTTCTTTCAATTTAGTATACTATATTCGCTGCTCATGATGCGGTCTCCGCTACACTGGGGAGACCAAACACAGATTGGGTGACCGCTTTGCGGAACACCTTCGTTCAGTCCACAAGTGTGACCCTGAGCTTCCGGTCGCCTGTCACTTTAGTTCTCCACTCCACTCCCACTCTGACCACTCTGTCCTCGGCCTCCTACACTGTGCCAATGAAGCTCAACATAAGCTTGAGGAACAGCATCTCATCTTTCTATTAGGTACTTTACAGCCTTCTGGACTCAACATTGAGTTCAACAATTTTAGATCATAACTTCTGCCCCCATTTTTTCGGATGGCAGCTGTTGATGATTCTACTATTCCATTTACACCTCTTCTAGACCCATCTTTTGTTTCTTTACTTGTCCCATGACCACCCCCTTTTGCCTTGCACCATCATCCCTTTTTGTCATTCAATCTCTCCTGCCTTCTAGCCCATCACAGACCTTCCCTTTTGTTTTTTCCTGAGAGGGCAGATAGGGTTTCGATTTAATGACTCATCCGAAACACAGCACAACCAACAATGCAGTACTTCCTCAGTCCAGCGCTGAAGTATAGAACTGCATAACTAGGTATGGCCCTCATAGCATGCATTGGCAAGTACTTTGAAATGTGCATTGTAATATACTCTGCATCAAATCATTACCGAATAAAACATGCAAACTTCCTGCACCAAATAAAAGGAAACAATAACTTAAAAAATATAGATATGAGCATCTCATTCAGAAACTGCTGCTGTATGTAATCAATCCAAGCATAACTTGTCATCTAGTGAACAACCTACCACACAGCATTCTGCTTCAGTCTGTCATCAATGTCACCAAGAGCTTGATGCAATTCCAAATCCCCTGGTATAGTGTCCAAGAAGCAACCTGAGCAGGAATAATCCAATAGGTAATCTCCTTCCCATGCCATCACCAATACCTGAAAACAATAGTTTAAAGCAATGTTGTTAAAATAAAATAAATCCATTAATCTAAAATCCAATTAACAAAAGCATATAACACATTTCCAAAACTAATATAAAAACAGAAAATGCTGGAAAAACTCAGCATCAGCTTGAAACAGAGTTAACAGTTAAGGTTATGCCCTCCGCCATTTTAACAGTTTCCAGTTTCCCGGCCCCAACCGTCTCCTCTTCACTATGGACGTACAATCCCTCTACACCTCCATTCCCCACCAGGATGGCCTGAGGGCGCTCCGCTTCTTCCTTGAACAGAGGCCCAACCAGTCCCCATCCACCACCACCCTCCTCCGCCTGGCTGAACTTGTTCTCACATTGAACAACTTCTCCTTTGACTCTACCCATTTCCTCCAAATTAAAGGTGTTGCTATGGGTACCCGCATGGGTCCTAGCTATGCCTGCCTTTTCGTGGGATATGTGGAACACTCTTTGTTCCAGTCCTACTCGGGTCCCCTCCCTCACCTCTTTTTCCGGTACATTGATGACTGTATCGGTGCCGTCTCCTGCTCTCGCCCTGAACTAGAACATTTCATTCACTATGCTTCCAATTTCCACCCTTCCCTCACCTTCACATGGTCCATCTCCGACTCTTCCCTTCCCTTCCTCGACTTCTCCATCTCCATCTCTGGGGATAGGTTATTGACTAACATTCACTACAAGCCCACCGACTCCCACAGCTACCTGGACTACACTTCCTCCCACCCCGCCTCCTGTAAGGACTCTATTCCATTCTCCCAGTTTCTCCGTCTCCGCCGCATCTGCTCTGATGATGCCACCTTCCATACCAGTGCTTCCGACATGTCTTCCTTTTTCCTCAACCGAGGATTCCCCTCTACCGTGGTCGACACGGCCCTCGACCGTGTCCGTTCTATCTCCCGCACATCTGCCCTCACCCCTGCCCCTCCCTCCCGGAACCACGATAGGGTTCCCCTTGTCCTCACCTTTCACCCCACCAGCCTCCACATTCAACGGATCATCCTCCGCCATTTCCGCCACCTCCAGCGTGATCCCACCACCAAACACATCTTCCCCTCACCTCCCCTTTCAGCATTCCGTAGGGACCGCTCCCTCCGCGACACCCTAGTCCACTCCTCTACCACCCCTAGCACCCCTTCCCCTTCGCCCGGCACCTTCCCGTGCACGCGCAGGAGATGCAACACATGCCCTTATACCTCCCCTCTTCCCACTGTCCAGGGCCCCAAACACCCCTTCCAGGTGAAACAGCGATTTACTTGTACTTCCTGCAATTTAGTATACTGTATTCGCTGCTCACGATGTGGACTCCTCTACATTGGGGAGACCAAACGCAGATTGGGTGACCGCTTTGCGGAACACCTCCGTTCAGTCCGTAAGGGGGACCCCGAGCTCCCGGTGGCCTGTCACTTTAATTCACCGCTTCACTCCCACTCTGACCTCACCGTCCTCGGCCTATTACACTGTTCCACGGAAGCTCAGCGTAAGCTCGAGGAACAGCACCTCATCTTTCGTTTAGGCACGCTACAGCCCTCTGGACTCAATATCGAGTTCAACAATTTTAGATCATAACCTCAGCTCCGATCACATTTATATTTTATTTTATCCACCCTTTTATTTGTCCCCCCCCACCTTTTTTTTCCTCCTAGAAGCTGGCAGCTGTCCTTCATTCTGCCAGTGGATTTCACACTTCATTCAGCCTTAATCTGTCACATTTACACCACCTCTAGCCTTGCATATCTCTTAATGTCTCTTAATGTCTCTTCATCTTCCCCTTTGTTCCTTTATCCCCTCCCCCTTTTCCCAGCTTTACCCTGGCCTTAAATCTATTTGATTTCCGGCTCTTCCCAGTTCAGATGAAAGGTCATCGACCTGAAACGTTAACTCTCTTTCTCTCTCCACGGATGCTGCCTGGCCTGCTGAGTTTTTCCAGCGTTTTCTGTTGTTATAACAGTTAAGGTTGATGGCCTTTCATCAGACTACAAGATGTTAGACATGAACAGCTTTTAAGTAAATACAGAGCCAGGGAAAAGAGGGCAGGAAAAGAACAAACGGTCTGTGATAGGGTGGAGGGCATGAGTGATTAATTGACAAAAGTGATGATAGTGCAAGGCAAAAGGAGGTGATAATGAGAAAAGTATAGAAACAAAAGATAGGTCCAGAGGAGGTGTAAACGATTACAGCAGAATAGCAGCAGGGGGGGGGGGGGGGGGGGGGGAGGCATACAAAATCTGGCAAAGGCTACTGTGGCCTGGGAATGTAGTAGAAAAAAAAGGCAGGTAGATCCCAGGGCCCGGGGTGAAGACCAGTCTGCTGGGGAACTCCACTCCAAGCACCAACTCACACCTCCTCCACTCCCAGTGGCTCTGGTTCAGTCATCCTCCATTATCAACACCTGCTATCCAAGAGAAAATGGAAGTAGTAGTTAAGGTCTAAAGTTGTTGAACTCATTAAGGCCAGTGTGGAGTGCCTAGGAGAAAGATGAGGTACTGTTCCTCAAGCTAGGTTTGAGCTTCACTGGAACAGTGTAGGAGGCCAAGGACAGAGAGGTCAGAGTGAAGGTGGGATGGAAAATTGAAGTGACAAGGAAATGGAAGCTCAGTTCCACGCTTGCAGACTGAACAGAAGTGTTCAGCAAAGGGATCACATAATCTGCATTTGGTCTCCCCAATGTAGAGGAGACCACATCGTAAGCAGCGAATACCGTATACTAAAGTCAAAAGAAATACAAGTAAATTGCTGTTTCACCTGGAAGGAGTGCTTGGGGTACTGGACGGTGGGAACAGAGGAGGTGAAATGGCAGGTATTGCATCTACTGTGCTTGCATGGGAAGGTGCCGAGGTAAGGGGAGCAAGTGTTGAGGGTGATGGAAAATCGGACAAGAATGTAAGAGGTAACGGTCCCTTCAGAATGCTAAAAGGAGGGGAAGGGAAAATGTGTTTGATGGCGACATCGCGCTGGAGGTGACGAAAGATGATCCGTTTAATAAGGATTTTGGTGGGGTAGGAGGTGTGGACAAGGGGAACCTATCTTGGTTCTGGCAGGCAGGAGAAGAGGTGAGGGCAGAAGTGTGAGAAACGGGATGGCCATGGTTGAGGGCCCCGTTAACCACGGTGAAGGGTAATCCTCGGCTAAGCAAAAAGACATTTCGGATGCTTTAGTGTGAAAGGTGGCATAATCAGAACAGAGACGGAGGCCGCGATTTTACTTACCTCGGCGGGTCAATGGTTGGCGATGTCGGTGGCAGGTCGCGGCCCCACTGCTGGCTCCATCCCGCTGTGTAAAATGACTTTCCGTTGATAGGGCTTGTTAAGCCCGCCCCTGCCCAGTGCATTACCCGGCCCAATTAGAGGAAGCGGGTCTGGTGACATCATTTGATGATGCATCATCAGCCGGTTTCCTTAAAGGGACCATGGCCACATTTGTCTTGACATTTGCGCTGGCAGCGTTCTACAGCATTGAGGTGCTGCAAACACGGAAAATGACTGCACAAATGCACAGGGTTGCAACCAGGCTCTCCCATGGCTCCCTCCATATGCTTATGGAGGGAGTCACAGCACGCAGGGAAGTCCTCTTTCCCTTCCCATGGGTGGAAGAGACCTCCCCAGGAGATCAAAACAGCATGGTTGCACATTGCAGAGGAGGGCACAAGCAGGGATGTCATCAGGAGGACCTGGGTGCGGTGCCGCAAATGTTTCAATGATCTCAGTAAATCACGAAACGTTAGTACAAAGCCACACGGTGGCATAGTGGTTAGCGCTGGTGCCTCACAGCGCCAGAGACCCGGGTTCGAATCTGACCTCGGGTGACTGTCTGTGTGGAGTTTGCACATTCTCCCCGTGTCTGCGTGGGTTTCCTCCGGGTGCTCCGGTTTCCTCCCACAGTCCAAAAATGTGTGGGTTAGGTTGATTTGGCTATGATAAATTGACCCTTAGTGTTAGGGGGGATTGGTTATGGGGATAGGATGGGATATGTTAGGGGGAATTAAATACGTGGGGTTACGGGGGTAGGGTGGGATATGTGTACTGTGGGGATTAAAGCAGGGACAGGGTACTGGATTTGGATGATCAGCCATGATCGTATTGAATGGCGGAGCAGGCTCGACGGGCCGAATGGCCTACTCCTGCTCCTAGATTCTATGTTTCTATGTTTCACTCAACCTCATCCTGCTGTGCCTCTAATCACTTCCCCATCACTCTGCCTCCCCTACTCTACTCCTGCACATCCTTACTCACACCAACTTACCTTGCACCTCCACCCATCCCTCTCTATCTATATGATCAGATCCCCATCTCACTAGCCACCCCTCACACTCAACTAACAACACACAAGGGTAGCCACTTGGGTTTTTTATGCAATGTTCATATAAAGTTTCTGTTAATGTGCTGTCAAACATTGAAACCTTTATTTTCAACACTTTGCGTTCTTGGACAGATTTGTGTGCACCTTTGGAAGTGGCTTAGTGGGTTGCAGTGAATGGTGAGACATAACTGTGTCCCCCGCAATGGTGGTGAGTGTGAAAGGAATGGCTTGGACATTGTAGGGATGCTTTATGGTGTTGGTGTAGGGTGGTGCCAACCTGACGCATCATGTGGCAGCCAGGGTGTACAGTGTCAAGTAAAGTAAATCTGGCCATGGTGAGGCCATCCCTGGCTTCCCGGGCAGCAATGTAGTCAGGTGCTGAGGCCCTCTGTCCTGTGCAGCATCATTTGATTGCAGAGAAGGTTGGTGTTGTTGTTGGTGCTGCTGGTGTTGGGGCTGATCGTATGGGATTCTGAGGCCAAGGTGAGAGAGTATAAAGGGCACCCATGTTGATGGAATAGATGGCAGGTGAAGTAGAGATGACAGAAGCATTCTGTCAACGGGGAGAGAGTTCTTCCACTGAGGTGAGAGTGGAAAGTGGAAAGCCTGCAGAACGTGTACTGGAAATGGAGTGAGAAAAAACTTCTGCCTGAGGAAAGTGAATATCAGTCAGGTGGGAGCTTTTACTGTACATTTGAAGCTGTCAAGTAATCAGCTGGAGCAATGGTCACTGAACTCACGCCTCAGTTTGACAGTCATGGTCTGCATACAGCGGGGCTCCCGTGGTCATGAAGTTAAAGACAAAGGGTAAGTGAAAAAAGGCTGGTGAGCACCTGGCAACTAGATGCAAATCATTTTAATTAGGTTCCCCGCCGCTGACAGTCAGGTCTGCTCAGCGTTAACAGATCAGACATTGGAAAAGGCGCGTGGGTGCGATTTGACAACGGGATCCCGACCCGCTGTCAATTACTTCAACTTTAACACCTGACCCGCCACTGATCCCGCCCGCTGAGCACCGGCAAAATTCCGGCCGGAGAAACTGGGAGAATGCAATAGAGTCTCTACAGGAAGTGTGGTTGAAGAAAGGTTGAGCCTATACTTATTGGAGTTTCGAAGAATGAGAGGGGATCTCATTGAAACATATAAGAAGGGGCTTGACAGGGTAGATGCAGAGAGGATGTTGCCCCTCGTGGGGAATCTAGAACTAGGGGGCATAATTTCAGAATAAGGGGGCACCCATTTAAAACGAAAATGAGGAGAAATTTCTTCTCTCAGAGGGTCGTGAATCTTTGGAATTCTCTTCCCCAGAGAGCTGTGGAGGCTGGGTCATTGATTGGTGCAGAAATTCCGATCCCTACGGGTGTGTACGTGCTGTCCGGGAGAAGGGTCTCTGCGGGTGGATAGTTCCGCTTTTTGGAGACGCTCCACCCGCAGAAAACACTTACAATTCTTGCGCCTGGTAAAAGCAGGCGTAAGGCCTGCTTTTACCAGGATAAGAGTTGAAAAAAGTAAAAAAAAAATTTCCACTGATTTATCATTTAAAAATACTTTGAAGAAAGGTAAGTTTATTTTTAGCCCCATTAAAAACTTTAATTATTTTTTTCAAAAAATAAAATTTTTGTTTAAAATGCTTAATTTATTGTAATTTAAAGTCATTTTGAAAATGTGATTTTTAAAAAAATTTATTTAAAGTTTTACTATGTTTTGGGGGTGATCTCTATTCATATATTTGACAGGTCTTCCTGTCAAATGTATGAAGGGAGATTCCCTTCTCTGATTGGCTCCCCATGGCCCACATGATCCCAGGGACGCTGCGAACCGCCTGCGCCTCTGGGATACGTGGGCCCTGCACACCGGCAGTTTGGAGAGGCCCAGCAGCGGAACTCTGCGCCTCCCGGGAGCCCTCCGGTCTTGGCGCAGATTTTTCCAGATCGCAGCCCTCTGCCCGCGATCGGAATATCTGGGCCAATATATTTAAGGTAGAGACAGACAGATTTTTGAATGGTAATGGAGTCAAGGGTTATGGGGAGCGGGCAGGGAAGTGGAGTTGAGGCCAAGATCAGATCAGCCATGATCTTATTGAATGGCAGAGCAGGCTCGAGGGGACAAATGACCTACTCCTGCTCCGACATCTTATGTTCTTATGTTCTTAACCTGCAAATTTGAAGCCTAAAACACAGTAGTACAAGAGACCACGGTACCAGTAAGTATCTATACATTTCCCTTCTGAGACACAGAATTCAAAAAAGTACACTTACTGTTTACAAATATTTTTGATATTCTGAGAGGGCTCAATATTACGCATTACGCAAGTATGATGTCAATAGCTGTGGTGTAGCACTGAATTATACAGACCAGGAAGGTTACACAACGTGTGGATTTAGCCAACCGAGCCAGATGGCTATGAGGAAACTATCCTACAATCCTTGCTGCAAGTACATAATGGATACCAAGTAAAGCCTGATTTGGGGCTTCATTGTTAAGATACCCATATTCATTATTTCATTATATGTTCATTATTGAACATCTATCTATTATATTAGTAAACTGCCCATGGCGTTGCTCAGTCAGATGATGAATATACGTTTTTTTTTAAATATATAAGATGCAACGGAGTTACATGAGAGACTTCAGAAAATCGTTCCACAAAGTTATCTAATGGCCAGAACCTGCAACTAGATCATGAAAGTTGGCACAGTAAAATTGAATGGTAAATGTTGCCTCAAAAGCAAATCACAATTCATGATAACAGGAAAAGGTTCATGGACAGAAATGCATCGCTACAATAATATATTAGTTGATTACCGTTGTGCACACTGAGCCAAGACTAAGTGTAGTCTTCAGGTGAAGCAGATTTAGAGGGCAGGGAATAATTGAACCAGGGCATGCAGATGTAATTCAGACTCCATTTTAAAGTCATACATTCTGCCTTTACTTTTATATTCCATTATAAATTCCTATGCCCACATTTACAATAAAAACTGAAGTAAAATTGTCACACTGTAATTACACTCTCCCACCAGTGGTGGTGCTGCTGGTTGGAGCCGATTAAATGGTAACCTGGTCCACAGGAGTGATATTGTGGAATTTATGTGGAGTGTGGTCTGTATAAATGTTATGATTTTGAGTTGGTCCTTGTGCATTTTGCTGGTGGTGGTAGTGCTGATGATCTGACAGCATTTCTCCTCCTTTATCTGACAATTTTGGCCTCAATTTTCCGTGTTGTCTTTTAGTGTGGTACATAATGTTGAGCTATGCCTGCAGGGGAGTTTGTCAGGGAGTGTAGGAAGAGTTCTGTGAGCATTGGCACATGCTAATGTTCTGCAAGTAGAACCTAATCTGCAGATAATAGTATTAATTATGATGGGTAGGACTTGCAGCCCTCCCCACAACTATTTGGCTGAAGCACCTTAGGGACATGTATCTTAATCTGGAACAGATTACATTAAGTTTCTGCATCCAAATCATCTTAGTCCCCATGTCAAAAAATATTAGTGTATCAATGTACTCCTCTTCTAAACACTGTATAATCAAATCATACAAGGCTTCATAAAATATTTACCTGAAAGTAAACTCTTGAAAGTACAATTAAAAAAAGATTGCCGATGTTAAGAGTAATCTTACAATTCCATGCTGCTGGTGGGAAGCCTCATCCACCAGCAGTGTATAGCAGAAATTCGGGAATGCACTGTCCACAAGTTCCTAACCATGCCTTCATCGCGGTAGCAGTATTGACATGCAGAATCAGCCTTCTAACTGAGAGAAGTTGGCAGCCAGAGTTTGTCTTTTCCTTTTCCTGTTCTCCCTTCCTCTCCTTAGGACATCATCTCCTCGTTTGAACGGTTTCATAAATGCTGTTCACCCTCCAGTACCTTGCCCAACTGGCAAATATTTATGTATGAGCATTGACAGTGAATGTTAGCAGGTTATTTGACCAAGGGGGCATCAAAGCTGAGCCTTATCCTGTCCTCAACTGACATCCACACACATGCACTTCGAGCAGAGGCTTCCACATAGTAATCAGGAGCAGGAACCCTGATCAATATTCTCCTCCCTAGGCCAGGACAATAAAGCCAACTGTAACACCCCCGGCCACCATTACAGCCAAGATCTGTTCACACAGTGCATAGGAAGTCAGGAATGCACAGGACCAGAAAAAAAATCACTATGGTCTATCTAGCTAATCTCAAAGTTCAAAAAATAGCATATTATATTATAGACTAGTATTTCCTCCAGTCTCCCAATTTTGTGATGTTAATCCAACAGGTGGTGACTATAAATAGGGCAGGATACCTTTATGTCGGATGCTTGCCCATTTTTGTGCCTGCCATAATTGCTCCTGCTATTTCTGGCAGCTGGCAGAAGCACCTGCCTATTTTTGGGTAGGTGCATGCAAATGAGGCAATAATGACATGGTAATGTTGTATACCCCATTTTCCATCACTTCAGCTTCATTTACACTGAATCATAGTAATGCCAACATAAACTAGTGAAAGTGACCTAAAAAGTGCTTTAAACGTGCTTGCAAAATGGGGTGTTTAGCAGTCTGGTTGAACTCTGGAAAACAGAAAGAGCTCATGCTAAGAATTGTGGATGCCCAAATGAAACAAAAGGTCTTTCACAGAATTAGTAAACCCAAGTTGTCAAGGTCACAACTTAAAGATAGCATGTTGGGAGGCTAAAATAAATGCCACTTTAATCTGGAGTTGTTTAGTTCCTTTGGTATTGAAGACTGACAAATTATAGGAGTTTGCACATTCTCCCCGTGTCTGCGTGGGTTTCCTCCGGGTGCTCCGGTTTCCTCCCACAGTCCAAAAATGTGCGGGTTAGGTTGATTTGGCTATGATAAATTGACCCTTAGTGTTAGGGGGGATTAAATATGTGGGGTTATGGGGATAGGATGGGATATGTTAGGGGGAATTAAATACGTGGGGTTACGGAGGTAGGGTGGGATATGTGTACTGTGGGGATTAAAAGCAGGGACAGGGTACTGGATTTGGATGATCAGCCATGATCGTATTGAATGGTGGAGCAGGCTCGATGGGCCGAATGGCCTACTCCTGCTCCTAGTTTCTATGTTTCTATGTAAACCAACCACCTGACCTGTCTGGCTTTTCTATTGCTCCTAAAGGATCATTAATGCATTAATATGTCTGTTTAAAGTGATCGACACCTGAAGAGGTGAACTCTTGCAGTCCGTGTCATTAAGATTGGTTAATGATTACAGAGGAAATTGCACTTATAAAGCACTTTTCACAACTTCAGGATGTCCCAAAGTGCTTCACAGCCAATGATAGATTCAGATAAGCGGCAGCTAGATAAGTACATAAGGGAGAAAGGAATACAAGGATATGCAGATAGGGTTAGATGAAGTATGGTGGGAGGGGGCTCGAGTGGAGCATAAACACTAATGTAGATCAGTTGGGCCGAATGGCCTGTTTCTGTGCTGTAAATTCTATGTAATTCTATGTAAGTACTTTTGAAGTGTAATTAATTTGTGCACAAGGTCCCACAAACAGTAATGAGATAATGACCAGATAATCTGTTTATAGTGGTTGAGGGATAAATATTGGCCAGGACATGGGACAGGTCCCCAGCTCTTCTTCAAATAGTATAATGGGATCTTTTACATCCACAATACTTTGTATTTTTGACAGGAGGAAGCTTCTTGAAAAGACGATAGAGAAACAGAAATTACAGAAATTTTCAGATTTATAGACTATACAAATCAGAACTAGGCATATATAAAAAAAAGTGTGTCACGTGGATGCTTGAGAAGTTTTTTTTTTCCTGAGCATAAGGTAAACAAGTTTTAACGACGTTGGCAACATTCACCCCCAACCAAAATCACAACAGATTATCTGGTCATTTATCTCTTTGCTGTTTGTGGGACCATGTTATGTGCAAATTGGCTGCTGCGAATGCCTAAAAAACAAGTGACTACATTGCAATAGTAACTCATGGTGTGTAACGCACTTTGGGATGCTCTGAAAGGCACTATATAAATGCAAGCACTTTTTTCTCTAATTCAAATAAAGCTACCGACATACAAGGTGAATCTATCCAGGAAACAGCCAACAACTTGCATTCATATAGCACCTCTAACATAGCAAAACATCCCAAGGTGCTTCATAGCAGCGTTATTAAACAAAATTTCACACTGACCCACATAAGGAGATTTTAGGACGGGTTACCAAAAGCTTCATGAAAGAGGAAGGTTTTAAGGAGTGTCTTACAAAGGAGGAGACAGAGGTAGAGAGGCGGAGAAGTTTAGGGAGGGAATTCTAGAGCTAAGGGCCGAGGCAGCTGAAGGCACGTCTGTCAACACTCCAGCTAACATCCTCTCTTAAGCTTGCACAGCTGACTGCAGACTGCACGCACGTCGCTTTGTGGGTGCATGACAACTCTGAGATGTACTGCAACCAAAAGGGATTCCACTCCCTCAACATCCAACTGGTGTGTGACAACAGGCAGCGAATCATGCAGATTAATGCCCGGTATCCTGGCAGCAGTCATGATGCCTTCATTCTGCGGCAGTCCGCTGTGCAATCTGCATTTCAGCCACCACGTCAAACCAGAGGCTGGCTACTGGGCGACAAGGGCTATCCGCTGACGACATGGCTCCTGACTCCAATGCGCAAACCACAAACATGTGGACAACATGCATACAACGAAAGCCATGCTGCCACACGAAATGTGACAGAGCAGACCATTGGCGTGCTGAAACGCTTCTGCTGCCTGGACCGCTCTGAAGGAGTCCTTCGGTACTCGGCAGAGTGGGTGTCAAGATTTGTGGTGGTCTGCTGCATGCTGCATCACCTCGCCATAATTAGGGCACAGCATTTGGTACCAGCTATACGGCGAGCAGCTGAG
Source organism: Squalus acanthias (assembly GCA_030390025.1). Classification (NCBI taxonomy): domain Eukaryota; kingdom Metazoa; phylum Chordata; class Chondrichthyes; order Squaliformes; family Squalidae; genus Squalus; species Squalus acanthias. The sequence continues at coordinate 162,190,354 of CM059425.1, forward strand.
CAGGAGGAGGAGGAAGAGGAAGCAACCTAGACAGCCCCTTTCTGGTTGGGCTGTCCGTGAAGATCTCATTCACCTGCGATACCAGTAAACGCAACCCCAATTCCACATTCACCAACAGTCCCACACCTTGCCTTCCCTCTGTTACTGACCATCACAGCGTCCACCTGGCCACGATGCATAAATAAAAGCCAACGCAAAATGAACATTCCAAACCAAATTTATAAATCAAAGCATGCCATATTGCATACAAACATAAACTAATCACCCTTGTGCATTTCCTCACAGCCTGTCTTCTGTCATCCTTTCCCTGCCCTAGTGCTCATAGGCAGTCTTCTTCTTCTTCTTAGGCAGTTCCTCGGAACCGAGGATGACTTGCTTCCACTCCAAAAATGAGTTCTCAGGTGACTGATGAGTCCAATGCGGGACCTACAGTCTCTGTCACAGGTGGGGCAGACGGTGGTTGAAGGGGCGGGTGGGTGGGGTGCTTGGGTTGATGTGCGCTCCTTCCGCTTGGCTTCCACTTGCTCCCGGTGAAGAGACTCGAGGTGTTCGGCGCCTTCCCGAATGCTTCTCCTCCACTTTCTGCGGTCTTGGGCCAGGGATTCCCAGGTGTCGGTGGGGATGTTGCACTTTTTCAAGGAGGCTTTGAGGGTGTCCTTGAAGCGTTTCCTCTGCCCACCTGGGGCTCTCTTGCCGTGTCGGAGCTCCAAGTAGAGCGCTTGATTTGGGAGTCTCGTATCGGGCATGCGGACGATGTGGCCCGTCCATCGGAGCTGATCGTGCATGGTCAAAGCTTCGATGCTGGGGATGTTGGCCTGTGCGAGAACACTGACGTTGGTGCGCCTATCCTGCCAATCGATTTGCAGGATCTTGCAGAGGCAGCGTTGGCGGTACCTCTCCAGTGCTTTGAGGTGCCTGCTGTACATGGTCCATGTCTCTGAAGCATACAGGAGGGCGGGTATCACTACTGCTCTGTAGACCATGAGCTTGGTGCTGGGTTTGAGGTCCTGGTCTTCAAACACTCTCTTCCTCAGGCGACCGAAGGCTGCACTGGCACACTGAAGGCGGTGTTGGATTTAGTCATCGACGTCTGCCCTTGTTGACAGTAGGCTCCCGAGGTATGGAAAGTGGTCCACGTTGTCCAAGGCCTCGTCATGGATTTTGATAATTGGGGAACAGTACTGTGTGATGGGGGCAAGTTGGTAGAGGACTTCTGTCTTACAGATGTTTAGTGTCAGGCCCATGTTCTCGTACGCTTCGGTGAAGGTGTTGACGATGGTTTGGAGTTCGACCTCAGAGTGTGCGCAGACGCAAGCATCATCTGCATACTGTAATTCGATGACAGAGGATGGGCGACCTTGGATCTGGACTGGAGGCAATGGAAGTTGAACAGATTCCCGTTTGTTCTGTAGATTAGCTCCACTCCAGCGGGGAGCTGACTGAGGGTGAGATGGAGCATTGCAGCCAGGAAGATCGAGAAGAGCGTTGGTGCGATGACACAGCCTTGCTTGACCCCGGTCCGTAAGTGAATTGGGTCTGTGGTGGATTCGTTGGTCAGGATCACGGCTTGCATGTCATAGTGAAGCAGGCGGAGGATGGTGACAAACTTTTGAGGGCAGCAGAATTTGAGGAGGACACTCCATAATCCCTCATGGTTCATGGCGTCGAAGGCATTTATGAGGTCAAAGAAGGCCATGTACAGCAGTTCGTGCTGTTCCGTGCATTTCTCTTGTAGTTGATGCGCGGTGAAGATCATGTCCATTGTGCCCCTTAGTGGGCGGAATCCACATTGCGACTCTGGGAGGAGCTCTTCAGCCACTGGGAGAAGGCGATTGAGGATTCTTGCGATGACTCTCCCTGTGGCAGACAGCAGGGAGACTCCTCTGTAATTACCGCAATCGGACTTGTCACCATTCTTGAAGATGGTCACGATTACGGCGTCTCTGAGATCCCCTGGCTTGCTCTCCTCCTTCCAAATAAGAGAAATGAGTTCATGTATTCGCACCAATAGTGCTTCCCTGCCATGTTTTAGCACCTTGGTGGGGATTCCATCTGCTCCTGAGGCCTTGTTGTTGTTCAGTTGTCGGATGGCCTTTTCAACCTCATGCCAGGCTGGGGTTGTGCTGAGGTGGTGGCGGGTAGCATGCTGCGGGATGGAGTTGAGGACACTAGCGTCGAAGACAGAGTCTCGGTTAAGGAGATCTTCGAAGTGCTCCTTCCAGCGGGCACTGACTGCCTCTCTGTCCTTGATGAGTACCTCTCCGTTCTTGGCCTACAGTGGGGTAGGACCTTGGGTGCTTGGGCCGTAGGTAGTCTTGACTGCGCTAAAGAATCCACGCACGTCGTGGTTATCGGCTAGCTGCTGGATCTCCTGTGCTTTCACCACCCACCATCTGTTCTTTAGTTCGCGAGTTTTTTGTTGGACCTCGGCCTTCAGGCGTCTGTAGAGCTGCTTTCTTGCTCTCGAGTTCTGTTGCTGTTTCCAGATCAGGAATGCCTTGCGCTTGCGGCTTATTAGCTCCTGGATCTCCTGGTCGTTCTCGTCGAACCAGTCTTGGTGTTTCTTGGTCGAGTGACCGAGCGACTCTTCACAGGTGCTGATTATGGAGGCCTTGAGTGGAGACCAGGCGCTGTGGACACTCTGTGTCTCTGAATCACTGGAGTCGTCAGGTTGGTTGTGAGGCGCAGGCTAAATAGGGCTTTCTTAGCAGGGTGTTTGAGTGCTCCAGCGTTGATTTTCCTGCGTCATTGCTTCTGTTGCCGCTGCTGTTTTGGGGCTATGTTGATGGATATGACAGAGCGGATTAGGCGGTGGTCTGTCCAGCAGTCGTCAGCTCCTGTCATGGCGCAGGTGATGCGGACGTCCTTGCGCTCCCTCGCTCGGATGATGACGTAGTCCAGCAGATGCCAGTGCTTGGAGCGAGGGTGTTGCCATGAAGCCTTGTAGTTGTCTCTTTGACGGAACAAGATGTTGGTTATGACAAGGCCATGTTCTAAGCATTTCGTCAGGAGGAGGGTACCGTTGGAGTTGGCTTTTCCTACCCCCTCTCTGCCGATCACACCTCCCCAGAGGTCTGTGTCCTTTCCAACTCTGGCGTTAAAGTCGCCAAGGAGGATCAGCTTGTCGCCCATTGGGACTCGGGACAGGGATTGTTCAAGGCTGGAGTAGAATTCCTCTTTGGTCTCGTCAGTGGCTTCCAGTGTTGGGGCGTACGCACTGATGACCGTAGCACAATGGTTCCGGGCTAGGGTGAGCCATAGAGTCATGAGGCGTTCGTTTATTCCACAAGGGGAGTCTCTGAGACGCCCAACTAGCTAATTTTTTATGGCGAAGCCTACCCCATGGAGGCAGCGTTCTTCTTCAGGTTTACCATTCCAGAAGAAGGTGTAACCACCGCCTTGCTCCTTGAGCTGGCCTTCCCCTGCCCGCCGGGTCTCGCTTAGGGTGGCGATGTCTATGTCGAAACGTCTGAGCTCCCGGGCAATGATAGCAGTACGGCTTTCTGGTCTGTCACTGTTGGGGTTGTCCATGAGGGTCCTGACGTTCCAGGTCCCGAACTTCATTTTAAAGGGTGGAAGATGCCTGTGCGTGAATTCTTTTAACGTGGGGTGGCCGTTGCACACCAACTACCACACGGGCTTGACAGAGCAAGGTCTTGGTCCAATGGCAAGGGGATCCAAGATGATTGGAGACCAGGCTCTGCTACATCGGCCTAGTGCACACACACAAACATACTCCTACTGTCCTCCTCCCTCCTTCCCGCAGGTCCTCTCTGCCTGGGTTTCATAGGCTGCAGTGTGGTCCTCCCGACCCCGCTGATGGTCCGCGCTGCGCCACTCCTGGGCCTCGACCTCGCTGCTGGGCCCCGTCCTCGCTCCTGGGCCCCGTCCTCGCTCCCGAGTCCCGACCTCGCTCCCGAGTCCCGACCTCGCTCCCGAGTCCCGACCTCGCTTCCGAGTCCTGACCTCGCTTCCGAGTCCCGACCTCCTTATAGTGTGTCTCCTTCCTGTGTCCCGCGGAGTCTCCTTCCAGTGTGTCCCGCAGTGTCTCCTTCTAGTGAGTGTGTCCCGCGATGTCTCCTTCCAGTGAGTGTGTCCCGCAGTGTCTCCTTCCAGTGAGTGCTACCTTCATAGGCAGTGCTACCCCAGTGGCTGCAACATGACTGGTGGAAGACTGCTGGCTTTCAGTGGGGGAGACTGCAGATGGCCTTGGAGGACGACCTCGAGAAGCTCTGGGCTTAGAAGACAGGCTTTGGACTGCACAATCTCGGCATGGGTGGCAGCAGTCTGGGCTGGCTGGCTGACAGGCAACCAACAAGGGCACTAGCGGAGTGGCAGTGGTGGGAGGACGAATGCTGTCATCCTGAGAGAGGACAGCAGGTTCATGCTCCACAGAGCCACTGCCACTCCCCAGGGCGGCGCCTCAGCAATCCTAGTAATCTGTTGGAGGACAGATTACTGGACGGCTGTAACACCCTGCAAGTCCCTTTGAACACTGGTATCCACAGCAATGATGGCAGCAGTCTGAGCTTGTGTGGCAGTAAACTGAGCTTACATGGCAGCAAGCTGACCTTGCATGACAGAAGTCTGAGCTTGCACTGCAACACCCAGATGCTCGGTGGCTTCTGCTTGTGCTGCAATGGAAGCTGAGACATTGGCCATCAGACGCTGCATCATGGTTGCGTCTACAAGTGTTCTGATGGAGTTGGCCACCACTTCCATGCTGGAAAGGATGGGCTCCAAGTTCTGCGAGAAGCCCTGTGCCAAGTTGGTGCTGGATTCCTCTATGCTCCTTGACATTGCACAAAGGTTTTCTGGGAGGTCTGCCAATGTACCAAGCATTAGGTCCCTTAAGAGTCCAAAAATCTGTCTATCTCAGCCTGGAATATGCTCAACAACTGAGCATCCACAGCCCTTTGGGGTAGAGAATTCCAAAGATTCAGAACCCTCTGAGTGAAGAAATTCCTTCTCATCTCAGTCTTAAATGGCCGACCCCTTATCCTGAGACTATGCCCCCGAGTTCTAGGCTCTCCAGCCAGGGGAAACAACCTCTCAGCATCTACCCTGTCGATCCCCCTCAGAATCTTATATGTTTCAATGAGATCACCTCTCATTCTTCTAAACTCCAGAGACTATAGGCCCAATCTACACAATCTCTCCTCATAGGACAACCCTCTTATCCCAGGGATCAATCTAGTGAACCTTCGTTGCACCGCCTCTAAGGCAAGTATGTTCTTCCTCAGATAAGGAGACCAAAACTGTGCACAGTACTCCAGGTGTGGTCTCACCAAAGCCTGTACAATTGTAGTAAGAATTCTTTACTCTTGTACTCCAACCCCCTTGCAATAAAGACCAACATGCCATTTGCCTTCCTAATTGCTTGCTGTACCTGCATGCTAGCTTTCTGTGTTTCCTGTACGAGGACACCTAAATCCCTCTGAACACCAACATTCTGCAAGAGAGAGGGCAGTGTGTCAGTGAGTGTCATGCAATCTGTTTGGAGAATTTGGCTGTCATGGGAGAATAGCTGGCAGTGTGTGCATGCTGTGAGATGTGGGTGTGAGGCTTGCAGCAGTGCTAAGTGTATGTGGGCAAGATGAAGCTATGAATGTTAGGTATGAGTCCTGATTGATAGAGATTGTTGGTAGGTGAGTGATGGGGGCGTGGTGCATTGAGCAGTTGCTGAGGCTAGTGGTGCAGTTGGTGGGACATGGCATTTGAAGATAAATTCACTAACCTTGACCACTTGTGTGAGGTCATTGAACTTTTTGCGGCTCAGCATCCAGGTCCTCGAGGCTTCACTCCTGGCATTAACTGCCACGGATATCTGGTCCTACTTCCTTCTGTGAGTTTGTCTGGAGGGCCTCCTGGCCCCCTGTGGATAGAGCACAGCTCTCCATCTCTCCACCTCCTCCACCAAGGCCTCCAGTGCAGCGCAGAAAATCTTGGAGCTCGCTATCTCCCATGTTGTGCTATTATTACGCCTTTTTCCACATCAGAATGAGTTCCGCAATGAATTCCACCACCTGCTCCAGCCAGAATGCACCTCCCCTTTAAGTAGAACAGGTTTGCTTTAAGTGGAGCTAGCCTCTCACAATTTTGGGCCCCCTGCTGAGGCGTGCAGCCATTCAACTAGCGCTGGCTGCATGCTGAAAACATGTTAATTAGCAGGCAACACGAAGTTGGCGTGCTTCCTGCATCGGACGCAATGGGCACAGGTAAATCACGCATCGCGATCCTCGCGCCCATTTTCGGGGGCTATCGAATTTAGCCCCCTTTATCTTTACAACTAGTCTGGACCTTGCCCCATTGAGAAAAAACAAATTCACCAGCTGAAACGATACATTTGAAATGTTAAACAATAGTGTTTAATAGTGATTTGACATCTCCTTAAAACACTTAAAAACATATTATTTACCTATAAGCTTTAATTTTAAATCATTCTTCAGCAATTTTTTTTAGACATGTTAAATACCAGACCCAAAACAGAAAGCACCTGTCAATCACCACGATTTTAAATTTTTTGGCCGGATAGCACAGGTAGCAATCTTGTAATTAACAGCTTCCCTGTTTTGGTTGGAGAATTCAGTTAAATCAAAACACATTGGACCTGAAATTGCGGCCGGAGGCTTCACGCGGGCAAATGTCTCCGAACCGCAAGTAAAATCCATACTTACCCGATTGCCCCGGACCTATGAAGACTTGCGCTCCTGGGCCTGCAGTTGAATGGCTGCACGCCTCAGCAGGGGGCCCAAAATTGTGAGGCTAGCTCCACTTAAAGCAAACCTGCTCTACTTAAAGGGAAGGTGCATTCTGGCTGGAGCAGGTAGTGGAAGTCATTGTGGAATTCATTCTGTAATGGAGGCGCGTGCGGTTCACAAGCTTCCCTGGGATCACGTGGGCCGGCCCAACCAATCAAAAAGGGGGATTCCATTTACGTACGAAATCCCCATAAGCATAATAGCAATCACATAAAAAATACATGTTCATACAACCTAAATAAAAATAAATCACATTTAAAATTAATTAAAATACAATTTAATTAAACATTTAAAACAAAAATGTAATTTTTTGAAAAATAAATGTAAACATTTTTAATGGGGCCAAAAATAACCTAAACTAATTTTAAAGGTTTTTGAATGCTTAAATGAATTTTTTAAATTTATTTTAATATTTATTTGAACCCTTACGCTGGTAAAAGAAGGCCTCATGAGCATTCGCTGGGCAGTAGTTGGGCAAATAGCCCAACCTTGCACCAGTGAATGTCCATTTCCTTCGGATTCGTACAATCTGTCAAGCTGAAACTTGACAGATTGCGGGTTTTCGCGCATGCGCATCGCATCCGGAAACCCAGAACTTGCGGGGCACTTATGACCGCATACACCCCGGAAAATCTGGGCCATTATTACATGCATTCAGTTTACCCTTTGATGACTTAAATAGCAGGTCTGTACCAAATAAATGAAAAAATCGTTTTCAGTTGATTAATGATATTTATAAAGGAAATATTTAGCTGTTCAATAATACACACATTTCATAAAATCTTTCTAATACTGAGCAGAGCATATTTATAGCAAATATTTTTGATAAATATTGTAGAATGAAATAATGTGCTTGTTTTGAAAGCCATAGTAAGCCCTCAAAAGGTTATGGGCTAAAAATTCAGTTGGTTGCGCCTCCCGTTAGCGCCTTAAGAGGGCGCTAATGGGGCGCAAAGCATCTAGCGCCCAGGCGCGGCGAAGTTTGCGCCGCTCGCGAAATTAACTACACATTTTGCGGCGGCGCTAAACACTACCGCCATGATCTCCTGCGCCGGCAGATCGTGACGTCACTCGAGTGCGCAACGCCCCGGTATCGCCCCGGAGCGGATATTGAGTGGCGCCCCCTGCCTTACTGCCTGACGCTAGCAACGACAGGTTGAGGGGAGCGTTCTGCAGTCATGAAGGGAAAGGGGGAGCGCTTTTTAAAGGTGACCGCTTCCTGCCTTTTATTGTTTGTGCCATTTTTGAACTACGCATTCTGAGAGAGAGAGGGAGAGACTTCTGGAGAGATTCAACGTTGTGTGAAGGAGTTTTGGGTACTGAGCAGCACTTTGCAGGTTCATTTTGATTTGCCATTCCTTGTATCGATTTAGCAGAGACTGTGGGGGCTGCACTCTGAGCTCTTTGCCTGGTACTCTCCATTGTTCTTTCCAGCACATTTGATGTGCAGGTCTCTCCAGGCCGAGATTCAAGGCTGCAATGAGCAGGATGTGGATGGAAAGCAAGATTAACCATCCCCTTTAAGAACTGGCCCGTGCCATTGTGTGTGTGTTCCATTGCTGACTGACATCACATGAGCTTCGCCAGCGCTCTGAGGTAGCGCCTCGCTCCTCGGCCTTTGCGCCTTAAGACAGGTGTGAAGCGCCTGATTTAGCGCTGCAATCACCTCCAGGAGCGATAAAAGTCAAGTTTGCAGTCGGTGGCGATAATTAGCGCCAGGCGCTAATCTTTGCGCCCGGCCGATAATTGCGCCCCAAATGGGGCGATACTGAATTTCTCCCCCTATGTCTTTTGTCAATGGAGATTTAAATGAGAGTTTGAGGATGCCATACTATACAATGTACATTACTATTCAAAGAGAATTAAATGCTTTGGAGCACTCTGGCTTTAATCATATTAAGAAAGCTATCAAAGCAATGGACAGTGGAACCAGGAAATAACCCCTCATTGCTATTTCTGAAATTTTCAAAGCTTAAAACAAAAGAAACCCACCTTAGCTCCAAAACATTACGTACTTTGCATTTGCTTTGTTATGCTTTATAGTGATAAATAATTACATCGCCAAAAATTAACCTGTTGTACTGGGCATTTTGGATCTACCATATAAACACTGTTATGACAATTCAAGTGGCAGATAATGGAGAGTGTCAGTGTCAATTTTATTTTCACAGACTCAGTTTCCTCCATCTATCCTGATTTTAATAATCCCTGTCAAATCACAAAGTCCACATTACCTTTGACATTGGAGCCTTCAACAGGGAGAAAGGAGCTCAACATTCATTTAACTGCTACAAAAGAAAGCTGTCTATCTGGACAAATATTATTTCCACACTTGACAAGCCTTACAGTTAACCAAGTATTTTTTTTTGAACTGAATCTGCCAACATTTTGATGAGCTTCTTGTTCAGTGCTGATCCCTTCAATGGATTAGCTACCCAACAATTGTATTTGTGCTTTTAAATGCTGAAAAAACTAGCATTAAACAAAGAGATATGTCACCTTCAGAAGCACCAGAATTGAAGTTTAAATAAAAAATACAAGATCAAACACATCTGCAGACAAGAGAAATTATGGCCTGAAAAGACGAACAATTTACAAAGATGTACATGCAGATACTGTATGGGTACTAAAGTAGTATATTTATTATAGTTGTTCCTGGGTTGTGGGCAACGCTGCATTTATTGTCCATCCCTAATTGCCCTGATAGTATTAAGAGTTAATCATGTAGTGTGGAAGTGGAGTCACAGTGCTGTGTAGGCCAAACAGGGCAGGGGTGGCAGGTTCCCTTCCTTGAAGGACATTAGTGAACCAGTCAAGTTTTTACGGCAATCGACAGCTTTCATGGTTTTTTTTTAATCAGCTGTCAGTCCACAAATCACCAGATTTAATGAATTACATTTTCCAACTTGCCATGGTAAGATTTGAACTCACAATCTCTGGATTGCTCATCCAGTACCATGGCCAATCGGCTACCGCACCCTAGATTATCATTTATTAGCAGACACTGAACTAATGTAGACAAATACATATTTAATTCCCTAGATGCTCTGGAAATGCAGGTTGTGGAACGGTTTCCTTACAGGAATATTAGTCATGACAGTAAGGTTAGTCCATGCTATATACTTAAAACAGTAAGATCTTTACTATTCATGACATTAGTTTAATATATCATCCAAAAGAGGGTGCCATCCAAATGCAGAGTTCCCCCATAACTCAGCACTATGGACTCATTACTCACTACAAGCACACGTCCCACAAATGGAGTCTGAGTCTACAACCTTCTTGTTCAGATACAACAATGAGCTGACACCTAATTCTTCTGTTCCACCAGTCTCTTTATGGTCAATTGTTCATATCATCGTTTAATTAAATTCAGTAATTCAAAAAAGGATACATTGAGCTATATTTATATAAGAAAATATACTGAACTATATGTGTTTTGCTTATTTGCATATTTTTTTTGTAAGGGTGGTACTTTTATTTTATATTTTTAACTACAAGTCTTCTTCTCTATTCTATGGTACGTGTGCTCCTAGGTTTGCTATAATTTTGCCTTTGCTATTCTCCACTAACCACCTCCTCATACACACAAAGAACGTTGATTCATGTTCTTTAATCAGAACTTATGTTCACATTTGAAGGTAGCACAACTTTAATATCGATTTTCAGCACATTACAGCCAAAAATGTCTGTCCGCACGACTGCCTCGTGGGTTGTCGAGTATGATCGTCTGCCGGCAGTCAGTTCTTTCAACATGTAAGCACACGTCACAGACATACAAAATTATAAGAGGGCTTGACAGGATAGATTCGGATAGGCTGTTTCCACTGGCTGGAGTCTAGAACTAGGGGGCATAGTCTCAGGATAAGGGGTCGGCCATTTAGGATGTGAGGTGAGGAGAAATTTCTTCACTCAGAGGGTTGTGAATCTTTGGAATTCTCTACCCGAGGGCTGTGGATGCTCAGTCATTGAGTATATTCAAGGTGAGATCGATAGATTTTTGGATATTAAGGGAATTGAGGGATATGGTGGAGTTGAGGTCGAAGATCAGCCATGACCTTATTGAATGGGGGAGCAGGCACAAAGGGCCGTATGGCCTACTTCTACTCCTAATTCTTATGTAGGCTCATGCTAATAACCATCTTTGACCGTCTGCCTTTTAATTGGCTCCAAAGGCTTGTTTCTTAGCAAATCAAAACCAATTTTTTTTTTAAAGTAATAGCCAAAAGGACCACTGAGGCAAACAAAGAATTTTAAAGTCAATGTTTTGAAGAAATAAATTATATAAAAAGAGCACAGGTGGAAAGACACTGGAATGAGAATAATTAAACAATGTTGATTCATTTTTATTTTCAAATAATATTATGTTAAACTGTTTATTGTTGTAATTTAGGGTCAATAGCAAAGCATTACTGTTCCTCCTGACAGATGTGGACATGCAGCTGGAAAATCTGTCTATGTTATTGACTAATTTCCACAAATCATTCACAGGCAGTAGTTTTGTAACAAATCTTTCAATTAGTTTTCTCAACTTTACACTAAATTTCCCACTTTTGTTTTTGAACTAGAAATGAAGCTAGCATAACACTTTATTGACTAGACCAGTGAATATTGTGTTGTTAAATCAACAAAAAGTAGTACATTTCTCACTGTACAATTTCCTAAGGTCATTGAGGCATGAGATGAGATGGACAGAAGATACATCCTTTTAAAAAAATGTTTTGGCACCTGATAACGTTACACTAACCGTCATCATGCAACAACAGCTCCCACACTGCCAATACTCGGATATCATCCACATCTGGTCCACAAGAATAGTTAGCATTTTATATTTTTATATATATATATATATATATCACCACCCACTGCACACAGAAGTAGAACAATGTTCATTGCTCACAACAAAAGCATTTCCTAAAATTGATCCAGAATTTTGGTAGCAGAGCAGACCCTTATGGTACTATTTGAAATTCTCCTAGTATACTGGTCAACACTCCTCCACAGAATTACATAGAAATTACAACATGGAATCAGGCCATTCAGCCTGACATGTTGGTGTTTATCCTCCACATGAGCATTAGTCCTAATCCATGTGCCCATATCTCTATCCCCCTTTCGTCCAACCAATTTTCTTAAGTATTGTTAAATGTTGACATGGTCTCTGCTTCATCACTAACTCCAGCAGTGCATTGTACAGCCTTAAAAATCTGTGCAAAAAAGTTGATCTTGCTCTCTTTCCTGAATCTCTTACATTTAATCTTGTATGTTACCTTGTTCCAGACCCTTCAACCACTGGAAATGGTCCATGTATACTGTCCCATTTCTTTATAATTTTCAACACTTTTACCAAATCATCCTGTAATCTCCTGTTCTAATGAAAACAACCCCAATTTTTCAAGTCTTTCCGTGCATTTGCATTTCATCATACCAGGCAGTATCCAAGTGAAATAACAACAGAAAACGCTGGAAAAACTCAGCAGGCCAGGCAGCATCCGTGGAGAGAGAAAGAGAGTTAACGTTTCAGGTCGATGACCTTTCATCAGAACTGGGAAGAGCCGGAAATCAAATAGATTTAAGGCCAGGGTAAAGCTGGGAAAAGGGGGAGGGGATAAAGGAACAAAGGGGAAGATGAAGAGACATTAAGAGACATTAAGAGATATGCAAGGCTAGAGGTGGTGTAAATGTGACAGATTAAGGCTGAATGAAGTGTGAAATCCACTGGCAGAATGAAGGACAGCTGCCAGCTTCTAGGAGGAAAAAAAAGGTGGGGGGGGGACAAATAAAAGGGTGGATAAAATAAAATATAAATGTGATTGGAGCTGAGGTTATGATCTAAAATTGTTGAACTCGATATTGAGTCCAGAGGACTGTAGCGTGCCTAAACGAAAGATGAGGTGCTGTTCCTCGAGCTTACGCTGAGCTTCCGTGGAACAGTGTAATAGGCCGAGGACGGTGAGGTCAGAGTGGGAGTGAAGCGGTGAATTAAAGTGACAGGCCACCGGGAGCTCGGGGTCCCCCTTACGGACTGAACGGAGGTGTTCCGCAAAGCGGTCACCCAATCTGCGTTTGGTCTCCCCAATGTAGAGGAGTCCACATCGTGAGCAGCGAATACAGTATACTAAATTGCAGGAAGTACAAGTAAATCGCTGTTTCACCTGGAAGGGGTGTTTGGGGCCCTGGACAGTGGGAAGAGGGGAGGTATAAGGGCATGTGTTGCATCTCCTGCGCGTGCACGGGAAGGTGCCGGGCGAAGGGGAAGGGGTGCTGGGGGTGGTAGAGGAGTGGACTAGGGTGTCGCGGAGGGAGCGGTCCCTACGGAATGCTGAAAGGGGAGGTGAGGGGAAGATGTGTTTGGTGGTGGGATCACGCTGGAGGTGGCGGAAATGGCGGAGGATGATCCGTTGAATGTGGAGGCTGGTGGGGTGAAAGGTGAGGACAAGGGGAACCCTATCGTGGTTCCGGGAGGGAGGGGCAGGGGTGAGGGCAGATGTGCGGGAGATAGAACGGACACGGTCGAGGGCCGTGTCGACCACGGTAGAGGGGAATCCTCGGTTGAGGAAAAAGGAAGACATGTCGGAAGCACTGGTATGGAAGGTGGCATCATCAGAGCAGATGCGGCGGAGACGGAGAAACTGGGAGAATGGAATAGAGTCCTTACAGGAGGCGGGGTGGGAGGAAGTGTAGTCCAGGTAGCTGTGGGAGTCGGTGGGCTTGTAGTGAATGTTAGTCAATAACCTATCCCCAGAGATGGAGATGGAGAAGTCGAGGAAGGGAAGGGAAGAGTCGGAGATGGACCATGTGAAGGTGAGGGAAGGGTGGAAATTGGAAGCATAGTGAATGAAATGTTCTAGTTCAGGGCGAGAGCAGGAGACGGCACCGATACAGTCATCAATGTACCGGAAAAAGAGGTGAGGGAGGGGACCCGAGTAGGACTGGAACAAAGAGTGTTCCACATATCCCACGAAAAGGCAGGCATAGCTAGGACCCATGCGGGTACCCATAGCAACACCTTTAATTTGGAGGAAATGGGTAGAGTCAAAGGAGAAGTTGTTCAATGTGAGAACAAGTTCAGCCAGGCGGAGGAGGGTGGTGGTGGATGGGGACTGTTGGGCCTCTGTTCAAGGAAGAAGCGGAGCGCCCTCAGGCCATCCTGGTGGGGAATGGAGGTGTAGAGGGATTGTACGTCCATAGTGAAGAGGAGACGGTTTTTTTCCTCCTAGAAGCTGGCAGCTGTCCTTCATTCTGCCAGTGGATTTCACACTTCATTCAGCCTTAATCTGTCACATTAACACCACCTCTAGCCTTGCATATCTCTTAATGTCTCTTAATGTCTCTTCATCTCCCCCTTTGTTCCTTTATCCCCTCCCCCTTTTCCCAGCTTTACCCTGGCCTTAAATCTATTTGATTTCCGGCTCTTCCCAGTTCTGATGAAAGGTCATCGACCTGAAACGTTAACTCTCTTTCTCTCTCCACGGATGCTGCCTGGCCTGCTGAGTTTTTCCAGCGTTTTCTGTTGTTATTTCGGATTTCCAGCATCCGCAGTATTTTGCTATAGTATCCAAGTGAATGTGTGCTGTACTCTATTACCTCAACATCCTTCCTATAGTGTGGAGTCCTTCAGCTGTGGTCTGCTAAGGATTTATATAGATTCACCATTACACCTCAACTTTTATATTCTATACCTTTTGCCATAAAACCCAGTATTCCATTGGCTTGTTTTAATGGCCTTATCTACTTCACATGCTACTTTTAATGTATTGTAAATCTGAACCTGAAATCTCTGTGCTTTTCCCCAAAGAATAATTTTTTTAATTCATTCCTGGGATGTGGGCGTCGCTGACAAGGCCAGCATTTATTGCCCATCCTTAACCGCCCTTAAGAAGATGGTGATGAGCCGCCTTCTTGAACCGCTGCAGTCTACATGTTGAAGGCACTCCCACAGTGCTGTTAGGGAGGGAGTTCCAGGATTTTGAGCCAGCGACGATGAAGGAATGGCAATATATTTCCAAGTCAGGATGGTGTATGACTTAGAGGGGAACTTGCAGGTGATGGTGTTCCCATGCACCTGCTGCTCTTGTCTTTTTAGGTGGTAGAGGGTGTGGGAGGTGCTGTCGAAGAAGCCTTGGCGAGTTGCTGCAGTGCATCTTGCAATGATTACTTGTTTTTTGCCAAAATATACCAGCTCACAGTTACTAACATTGGATTCTATCTGCCACTTTTGTGCCCATTCCACCATCTCATCAATATATTCTTTCAGCTTTGTTTGGTCCTCAGAATTATTTACTCTGCCTCCTATTTTAGCATTATCTGCAAATTTAGACATCACTCCCTCTAGCCTTACATTAAAATCATGGATGTATACAGTGAACTGAAGCGGTCCCAGAACAGAACCATGTGGCTATGCTGGCTCTTTTTAGAACAATCCAAAACGAATTCCATTGCCCTGCTCTCTTCCCCACAGTCCTGTTACTTACCAATAAGCTTGCATTTTACCAAGCTGTGGTAATCTACTATAATGTGACATAGGTTATACATGGTTATTTTGTGCCTATTTTACACTATTTACCAAATTATTCTGATCTTTTGAGATAACAGTTTACACACAGTTTGTGGTAACAATTTACATAGTGTTTCATTCATCATAGGGGGAATTTTGCCAGCCCTGGGGAGGCAGGTATGGAGGTGGGACTGCCGGAAAAATGGCAGAAACTGGGAGCGGGTACCGAACCCGCTCCCAACCCACCTCCGTGCCCTCTTCCCGGGAGGCGGGTCCCCAAATCGCGCAGGGACCCGTCTCCTCGAGGCGGGAAGGGGATTACAGCCAATTAACTGCTTGTTAACAGGTAGTTAACAGGCAGTTAAGAGGCTTATCCCCATTTTACCCCTGCAAGTGCGGGCTTCCCGACGGCTGCGAACCTCGCCAGGGTCAGCGAGGCGAGCAGTGGGTCTGCGGGGTAAGAGGGATCGAAAAGTCTGCTGTGGAAGTGAGTGATGGGTGCAAGTGTGGAGAGGTAAGTATGAGAGGTGAGTGCAAAGTGTTAGAAAAAGTTTACTAACCGTTGCTTCTTTCTGCAGGCTTCAACCCTTGGGGATCTGGAGATGCCTCATCTCAACGGCAGAGATGACAGAATGGCTGCTGCACTCTCAGATGCAGCAGCCATCTGATTTCTGCTAAGGAAAGAGGTTTGGTGAGTCTTCAGTACAAGGGCTCACCTTAGAACAGAGATTGTCAGTGTTTGACAGCTTCTCAAAGCTGTCAAACACTGACAATTCATCTGTCAAAAAGTTTTGACAGATGAAACGTCATACGCGGACGTCCTCTGTCACCGGCTTTCCCTTAATTGGCCGGCTAAGCCCGCAGGGCGGGCTCAACAAGGTCAATCAAGGGAAAATAGAGTGGGTTGGCCGGACGTCGTTGGGGGCAGGACTGAAACCCGACAACCAGCAGTCCCGCCCCAACGCGCCCCTATTGACAAAATCCAGCCCTATGTATCCAGAACTGTGTAATTTGTAGTTTTTGATTTATGTGCAATGATTCAAGGAAATGGTTCTATTTCTCTATTATTCTGTTGGGCCTGTAATAGAGTCTACAAGGATCTTGACAAGAATAGAGGATCCTAAGCCAATTAGAGAAGCAAGCGATAGTAATCAGATGAAGGTATTTTATTTTACCACAGAACGTACCAAAGACTATACTTACAGCAAGTAGCAAGTTGGTCGAGGTTACAACTTCATTTGAATTTATTCACTCTACTCACATTCCAACAAGAAGTTGGAGGGCATTGGATGGTCAACAGTAATAAAAGACTAATGGTGTAATGAATATAGTCAACAGTATCACAATGCTTTTAACGTTACTTAACCTTTCACCATCAGGATATCTTAACTTCCTCTTATGATAGCATGAAACGGTACCGACTGGAGGCTAATAATATATGTGAGGCTAGAATTACTGCATTATAATTGAAAGTAGTGTACATACACTTGTAAAAATAAATATGGAATAGGTTTTCTTTCTGAACTGTAACAGAAATGTATTTTTATTTTTGGATATAAATATATTATAATGGCTAGATGCAAGTTGCCCACAGATCACTGAAGTGTATTAACGCATTACTAAAGTCAATTTTCATACTGAACTGGCGTCACTGAATTTATTTTATTAATTTCTGCACTAACATTCAATACAACAGAAATTCTCAACATGCAATTTCTATTTACAGGTCTTTCTTAGAATTTGTTGTATTCATGCAATAGAGGATCATCATTCATCAAGGCCTTGGAGAAAGTCCAGCAACAATTCACCAGGAGGATGCCGAAGACAAAGGAACTCAGCTAGTATAACAGACTAGGTAAATTTGGGTTATATTCCCTAGAGGCAAGAAGGTTAAGGGATGATCTGAGATGTTAAAACTCAGGTCCATAAATATAAGATAGTCACTAATAAATCCAATCGGGAATTCAGGAGAAGCTTCTTTATCAAAGTGTGGTGAGAATGTGGAACTCACTACATCTTATGTTCTTACATAAGCTGGTTGAGGCAAGTAGCACAGATGCATTTAAGGGGAAGCTAGATAAGTATATGAGGGAGAAAGGAATAAAAGGATATGTTAGATGAAGTAGGTTGGGAGGAGACTCATGTGGTGCATAAACACCAGCATGGACCTGTTGGGCCGAATGGCCTCTTTCTATGCTGTAAATTCTATGTAATGTAATAAAGGAATTGGCAGAGTAAAGAGGGAACAATTCTTCCTTCTAGTTCTACATTCCCCTACAAGGAGAAATAATCTTAGAATATGAACTATGTTGGTTAAAAATAAATCCTGAAAAATGTTCTTCCCATAAATTGTTGTAAAAATGGGAATTTGACTGCCCTGGAAGGCCATAAATGCAAAATCAACTGAGGTATTTAAAGGGAGATACTGTAGATACAGGAAACTCTCTTTTAACCGGCACCCAAATAACCGGAAATCTCTCTTAACCGGCAAAATTCTTGAGTAGGTAACCGGGGTTTTCCTTCATCTCTCCTTTAAAAATAACTTTAAAAAAAACCCCGAGGCGTTTGCCTTGTATCGGAGCATGTAGATTGGGAGGGGAATGTGCAGCCCGGGTAGGCAGCGGACACGACAGATGGTCAGCTGGCGGTCCCCGGGGAGACGGAGCTCCGAATGCAGGCTCATGTCAGTGTGTACGGGGTTCTCGTACGTTGGGAGATATAACTCTCCGTTATCCGGACTTTTTGATTAACCGGCACCACGCCGGTGCCGGTTAATGAAGAGTTTCCTGTACTTACTTAGAAAATATGGGGATGGAGAAAAAGCAGGGAATTGGGATTAAAAGATAGAGCTGCTATGCCTAACAAAATGGTGGCGAATAGTTTTGCCTTAAGCAAAGTTGCCTAATTAAAAAAAAACTTTTCAAGTTGAAAAATAAGAGGTCATTATTTGTCTTGGGAGAGGAAGGTGTAATGAATGGGTTTGTACAATGTACATAATTTCTTGATTATACAGTGGTCTTTAGGGCTGTTATTGGTGAGAAAATAGTTTCCACCAATTGATGTCAGCAGGGAATAGTTTTCATTGAGTGGAGTCAACATGGGGAATGATTTCCCTCATTTGCTATCTGCAACTGCAACATAAACATGTTCTTCATGCAGATATTAATGATTTTACTATAAATGGCAAAAGCAGAAATCTTTCTTGCAAGAAATACAGATTACTGTTGAGTAACTTCAAAATCCTAGATTTATGCTTACGCAAATCAAAAATGCTTCCTGTCCTTAAAGTAAATTGAAATTAAAATAAAATAAGTGCTGACTGCAGTTTCCAGATACTAATCAGGTTAGATTAGCAGCCTTGAATGTACAACATTAGCCTCAGCCTTTGACTTCAGGCTTTATAAAGTCTTAAGTTGGTTCTCTAACCTTTGGGTTAATTGTTTTCTTTTTACTTGTCAGCCGCAGTCATTATTTGTTTAATCCTGAAGCACTAATCACAGGATTTGTTATGGCAGGGTAATTGATTTTGATAGTGTAGTGTTGATGTATTTTTTTTATGTTGTAAACATAACACAACAGTTTAGTCCATGAAAGACAATTTTATAGTTCCCTTGATCTAGTTTCTGTGACATGAATGGGAAGGCTAGTGGAACCAGCTGTTTCTAAGAGTACAGTATTAGTAGTGGAACAGTAGATAGGGGTTGGTTGCCTGGTGAACAATGTTCCAGATGAGTAAAGCATGTTCGAGGCTTGTTGAACATCTGTGGAGGATTTGCTTGAAAGATCAGATAGCGTCTGCTTATGCTAAGAAATGCTGTCTTAAGCATATGATTTTAGAGATTTCATCCTCGTGTTCAGTTAATAGTTATATTTCTTGATCTCTTGCCAGTTACAGCAAGTACTGTAATCCTTGCTGCTTGTGCACTTTGATTGGTGTATACATCTCACTGTCCTCCAGCAATTGAAATTTCAGGCATCGTATTTCCTAATGTGATTTTCCCTAGGATGCTGTGTAGTTCAAATTTGCTTTTCATTATTTAAAGTTTGTTTGAAGAAAAGATATGACAGTTAGAAGTAACAGAATTAACTATATACAGGAAACTCTCGTTTAACCGGCACCTAAATATCCGGAATTCTCTCTTAACCGGCAAAAATCATACTCCGAAAACTCCTCTCAAATAACCGGCAATGTTGCCGAGTCCGAGTCTCCCGCGAACGCCGAGTACTCCGAAAACTCCTCTCAAATAACCGGCAATGTTGCCGAGTCCGAGTCTCCCGCGAACGCCGAGTTAGTCAGTGGGGGTAGTTCTCCAAAGTGCCACTACTCGGCCTCCTGGCACTGTCGGAAGTCCGAACACGGCAGTAACAGGAGTCTGATTTTTGTTTGTTAAAAATAGCCTCGGTAGATATAACTCTCCGTTATCCGGAACTTTTGATCAACCGGCACCACGCCGGTCCCGTCGGTGCCGGATACCAAAGAGTTTCCTGTAGTTTGCAGCATTTTCTCCACACATCCACAGGCTAATGAGGTTCCAATCTCCTGAAAGCTGTTCGAAAGCCTAGGTTTGCATCTTTTTCAGTTTATATTTGCTGCCCTTTTGTTGCTGTATAAAGCTCATTTTTATTAATGCACTGTGGGTTGCAACCATAAAATGCTGTTGGTTACAACCACACGTTTATCCATATGAATACATTTTGATCTGGTTTGAAGTCAGGAGAAAATGGTGATTAAGTGTTTTTTCTATGTCATTCACATTTCTTCCGATTGCCATTAAGTATATATTGTTTAAAGAAAAATTCAGGCTGGTTGTCCATGCTGTATACTCAAGTTTAACTATGCCAGCTGATAGCAATCACCAAATTTTGAATGAAAGACTTTCCATTTTTTGTCTGAACTTGGCAAAAAATGTTTCTTCTGCAAGTTTGAATTTGTTTCTGCTGTTGCAATTATGTATGACAAATATGATTTTAGTAGGTTTTTTTTAAACAATGGAAATATTATTTAATTTTGTATTACAGTTTTGTAATAAAATACGGGACTTGGATTAATACTAATGTGGAAATCGTGACTGCCAGGAGTTCCCTTACTATATCAATATGTTTTAATTAGGTTTCTATTGCAAACTGAAATGTAAAAATAAAATCTAATGATACTAAAAAAAAATCTAATTTGTCAAGTGAAATCTGCTGATTTAATCAATTAATGAGAAAATATTTGTTGGTAGAATCTAGTATTATTTAGATAATGATTTCAAATCATTAAACTTCAAAAGAATCTACCTATGGCTATGGAGGTAGGTATATTGTTTGAAAATTCTATCAATTACCAATTGACATCATTTCATAGTAGTGAAATGTTCACATTACTCAGCAAATACTGTGTCAATATCACATATACAGCAACTAGTACAAATCAAAACTCTCATGTTGGGTGGAGTGAAGTGAATCCATAGTGCAAGGCATTGAGTGGCCATTTTTATTTAGTAGTACTGTAACAGGAAATTATAAAAATTTAAATTCAATATTTAGTTTATCATGACAACCCTAATGTCTACAGTGTTTAACTGTGCTGATTTTATAATGGGGGTCCGTAAGCCAATTTTAGCACTTGGCTATCCTGTATCAAATCATTCTTTGGTCAGTTCTTTGTTCCTTGTTCCATCACAGAGCCACAGGCTGCGATTTCACTGAGCGAGGCGGGTCCGGGGCGGCGTCGCGGTCCCAGCCTGCTGCCTATTGCAGCCCGCACTCTCCAAGTGATTTTACATTAATAGGGCTTGTTAAGCCCGCCCTGCGAGGTTCCTGGCCAATAAAAAAGAAGCAGGTCTGATGACATCATTTGATGACACATCATCAGCCGGTTTCCTTAAAGGGATGACCATGGCCAAAATTACTTTGACAGTTCTGCTGTCAGTGTTCTACAGCACTGAGGTGCTGCAAACACTGACAAGGACTGCATTACACCATGGGAACAGTAGCGTAGTGGTAATGTCACTGGGCTAGTAATCCAGAAGCCTAGACTAATGATCCAGAGACGTGAGTTCAAATCCCACCACGACAGCGAGGGAATTTAAATTCAGTTAATTAAATAAATCTGGAATTTAAAAAAAATCTAGTATCAGTAATGGTAACCATGAAACTATTGGATTGTCGTAAAAACCCATCTGGTTCGCTAAAGTCCTTTAGGGAAGGAAATCTGCCGGCCTTACTTGGTCTGGCCTATATGTGACTCCAGACCCACAGCAATGTGGTTGACTCTTAATTGCCCTCTGAAATGGCCTAGCAAGTCACTCAGTTTTAACTAACCGCTACAAAACATAATAAGAATGAAACCGGACGGACCACCCGGCATCGACCTCAGCACCGGCTACGGACACGGCAACGGCACACCCAACCCAGTCAACACTGTAAAGTCCTCCTCACCAACATCTGGGGACTTGTGCCAAAATTGGGAGAGCTGTCCCACAGACCAGTCAAGCAACAGCCTGACATAGTCATATTCACAGAATCATACCTTTCAGCCAATGTCCCAAACTCCTCCATCACCATCCCTGGGTGTATCCTGTCCCACCTGCACGACAGACCCACCACGGGTGGCGGCACAGTGGAATACAGTCGGGAAGGAGTGGCCCTGGGAGTCCTCAACATTGACTCCGGACCCCATGAAGTCTCATGGCTTCAGGTCAAGCATGGGCAAGGAAACCTCCTGCTGATTACCAACTACCGCCCTCCCTCAGCTGATGAATCAGTACTCCTTCATGTTGAAGCACTGAGAGTAGCAAGGGCACAGAATGTGCTCTGGGTGGGAGACTTCAATGTCCATCACCAAGAGTGGCTCGGTAGCACCACTACTGACCGAGTCCTGAAGGACATAACTGCCAGTCTGGGCCTGCGACAGGTGGTGAGAGAACCAACATGAGGGGAAAAACCTACTTGACCTCGTCCTCACCAATCTACCTATCGCAGATGCATCTGTCCATGACAGCATTGGTAGCAGTGACCACTGCACAGTCATTGTGGAGAAGAAGTCCCGTCTTCACAATGAGGACACCCTCCATCATGTTGTGTGGCACTACCACTGTGCTAAATGAGATAGATTCAGAACAGATCTAGCAGCTCAAAACTGGGCATCCATGAGGCGCTGTGGGGCAGCAGCAGAACTGTATTCCACCACAATCTGTAACCTCATGGCCCGGCATATCCCTCACTCTACCATTACCACCAAGCCAGGGGACCAACCTTGGTTCAATAAGGAGTGTAGAAGAGCATGCCAGGAACAGCACCAGGTGTACCTAAAAATGAGTTGTCAACCTGGGGAAGCTGCAACACAGGACTACATGCATGCTAAAAAGCGGAAGCAGCATGCTATAGACAGGGCTAAGCGATCCCACAATCAACGGATCAGATCAAAGCTCTGCAGTCCTGCCGCATCCAGTCGTGAATGGTGCTAGACCATTAAACAACTAACGGGAGGAGGAGGAGGCTCCATGAATATCCCCATCCTCAATGATGGTGGAGCCCAGTACGTGAGTGCAAAAGACAAGACTAAAGCGTTTGCAACCATCTTCAACAAAAGTGCCGAGTGGATGATCGATATCGGCCTACTCCCAAGGTCCCCACCATCACAGAAGCCAGTCTTCAGCCAATCAGATTCACTACACGTGATCTCAAGAAACGGCTGAGCACACTGGATACAGCAAAGGCTATGGGCCCCGACAACATCCCGGCTATCGTGCTGAAGACTTGTGCTCCAGAACTAGCCACGCCTCTAGCCAAGCTGTTGCAGTACAGCTACAACACTGGCATCTATCCAACAAAGTGGAAAACTGCCCAGGTATGTCCTGTCCACAAAAAAGCAGGACAAATCCAACCCGGCCAATTACCGCCCCATCAGTCTACTCTCAATCATCAGCAAAGTGATGGAAGGTGTCATCAACAGCGCTATCAAGCGGCACTTACTCACCAATAACCTGCTCACTGATGCCCAGTTTGGGTTCCGCCAAGACCACTCGGCTCCCGACCTCATTAAAGCCTTGGTCCAAACATGGACAAAGGAGCTGAATTCCAAAGATGAGGTGAGAGTGACTGCCCTCGACATCAAGGCAGTATTTGACCGAGTGTGGCAGGAAGATGGTTGTGGTGATCATAGAATCATAGAAGATAGGAGTAGGATCATAGAAGATAGGAGTAGGCCATTCGGCCCCTCTAGCCTGCTCCGCCATTCAATGCGATCATGGCTGATCATCCAAATTCAGAACCCTGTCCCTGCTTTCTCCCCATATCCCTTGATCCCTTTAGCCTTAAGAAATATATCCAACTCCTTCTTGAATCTATTTAATGAATTGGCCTCTACTGCCTTCTGTGGCAGAGAATTCCACAGGTTCACCACTCTCTGGGTGAAGAAATTCCTCCTCATTTCTGTCCTAAATGGCTTACCCTTTATCCTTAGACTGTGACCCCTGGTTCTGGACTCCCCGACCATCGGGAACATCCTTCCTGCATCTAGTTTGTCCTGTCCTGTTTCAATGAGATCCCCTCTCATTCTTCTAAACTCCAGCGAGTATAAGCCCAATCGACCCAATCTCTCTTCATACGTCATTCCTGCCATCCCAGGTATCAGCCTTGTGAATCTTCGCTGAACTCCTTCCATGGCAAGAACATCCTTCCTCAGATAAGGCGACCAAAACTGCACACAATACTCAAGGTGTGGTCTCACAAAGGCCCTGTACAACTGCAGCAAGACATCCTTGTCCCTGTACTCAAACCCTCTCGCTATGAAGGCCAACATACCATTTGCCTTCTTAACCGCCTGCTGCATCTGCATGCTTACCTTCAGCGACTGGTGCACAAGGACACCCAGGTCTCGTTACACTTCCCCTTTTCCCAATCTATTGCCATTCAGATAATAATCTGCCTTTCTGTTTTTGACACCAAAGTGGATAACCTCGCATTTATCAACGTTATATTGCATCTGCCACGCTTCTGCCCAATCACCCAACCTGTCCAAATCATCCTGGAGTTTCTCGGCATCCTCCTCACAGCACACACGCCCACCCAGTTTTGTGTCGTCTGCAAACTTGGAGATATTACATCTAGTTCCCTTGTCTAGATCATTAATATATATTGTGAATAGCTGGGGTCCAAGGACCGATCCCTGCGGTACCCCACTAGTCACTGCCTGCCACTCGGAAAAAGACCCGTTTATTCCAACTCTTTGCTTCCTGTCTGCCAACCAGTTCTCTATCCAAGTCAATACCTTGCCCCCAATCCCATGTGCCTTAACTTTACACACTAATCTCTTATGCGGGACCTTATCAAAAGCCTTTTGGAAGTGATTGAAGGTCAATCATCACAGCCCCAGGAGTTCCTCAGGGCAGTGTCCTAGGCCCAACCATCTTCAGCTGCTTCATAAATGACCTTCCCTCCAACATAAGGTCAGAAATGGAGATGTTCACTGATGACTGCACAATGTTCAGCGCCATTCACAACTCCTCAGATAATGAAGCAGTCCATGTCCGCATGCAACAAGACCTGGACGACGTTCAGGCTTGGGCTGATAAGTGGCAGGTAACATTCGCGCCACACAAGTGCCAGGCAATGACTATTTCCAACAAGCGAGAGTCTACCCACCTCCCCTTGACATTCAACAGCATTACCATCGCCGAATCCCCCACCATCAACATCCTGGGGGTCACCGTTGACCAGAAACTTAACTGGACCAGCCACATAAATATTGTGGCAACAAGAGCAGGTCAGAGGCTAGGAATTCTGCGGCGAGTGTCTCACCTCCTGACTCCCCAAAGCCTTTCCACCATCTACAAGGCACAAGTAAGGAGTGTGATGGAATACTCTCCACTTGCCTGGATGAGTGCAGCTGCAACAACACTCAAGAAGCTCGACACCATCCAGGACAAAGCAGCCCGTTTGATTGGCACCCCATCCATCACCTTAAACATTCACTCCCTCCACCACCGGTGTACCGTGGCTGCAGCGTGTACCATCTACAAGATGCACTGCAGCAACTCGCCAAGGCTTCTTCGGCAGCACCTCCCAAACCCGTGACCTCTTCCACCTAGAAGGACAAGGGCAGCAGGTGCATGGGAACACCACCACCTCCAAGTTCCCCTGCAAGTCACACACCATCCTGACTTGGAAGTATATCGCCGATCCTTCATCGTCGCTGGGTCAAAATCCTGGAACTCCCGACCTAACAGCACTGTGGGAGTACCTTCACCACATGGACTGCAGCGGTTCAAGAAGGCGGCTCACCACCACCTTCTCAAGGGCAACTAGGGATGGGCAATAAATACTGGCCTTGCCAGCGACGCCTAGATCCCATAAGCGAATTTTTAAAAAAGGTGCACGGCTGCACCCAGGCTCTCCCAAAACTCTCAGCATGCAGGGAGGTTCTCTTCCCTTCCCGGGGCGGAAGAGACCTCCCCAGGAGATTAATGCAGCCCGTTTGCACATTGCACAGGAGGGCAGAAGCAGGGATGTCGTCAGGCTGACCAGGCTGCAGTGGCGCAAGCCTTTCAATGATCTCAGTAGATCACAAAACATTACTGCAAAGTCACACTCAACCTCATCCTGCTGTGGCACTCATCACATCCCCATCACTTTGCCTTCCCTACCCTACTCCTGCACATCTTTACTCACACCAACTTACCTTGCACCTCCACCCATCCTTCTCCATCTACATTATCACTTCCCCATTTCACTAGCCACCCCTCACACTCACCCTCATCCTACTGCAAGCATACCAACAAACAACACACAAGGGTAGACACTTGGGCGGGCAGCAATGTGGTCGGGTGCTGATGCCGTGTCGTGTGCAACATCAGTTGATTGCGGAGAAGGCTGGAGTTGTTGTTGTTGGTGCTGATGTGCCCGGTGATGCTGCTGTTGGCGCTGATCTTGGTGGGATTCTGAGGACCAAGGTGAGATATTTTCAAGGGCAACGATGCTGATGGAATAGATGGCAGGTGAGGTTGAGATGACAGAGCGATCTGTCAATGGTGAGAGAGGTTGTTCCGATGAGGTGGCACTGGATAGAGAGTTGGCTCCAAACACGTGTAAGCTGCAGAAAGCTCAATATGTCTTCCAAATGCAGTAACCAAGTTTCTGAGCTTTGAAAGTGAACAGCTGTAACATGGGATCTTTTATACAATTTTGGCAGCTGTCAGGTCATGAGATAATTCAATGCTGAATCCACTTACGACATGCTGAGCTGACGTGTTCCCCAAGCAGCGGGTAACCCATGGGGGAGCATGTAAAATTGAAACGTAAGGATAAAATAACACTTAATTAGATGTTAACAATCCATTTAATGATGTCAATTGCCTCCCCCGCCGTTTGGTGTCGGGTCCACTCAGCGCTGACAGACCCGACACCTGGGAGACGCGCGTGAACGTGGGTTGAGAGCGGCTTCCCTACCCGGTCAATCTTTTCTATTTTGACAGCGGACCCGCCTCCAAGCCCGCCGGCAAAATCCAGCCCAGAATCTCCAGGTATTTGAGTCAGACTGTGCAAAATACATAATATGTTACTATAATAAAGAGAAATCTGAAGACTCCTTGATTATTTTGTATGTCATTACCACCTTTGGAAACACAAAATCCTGAGTTGGTGGTTTCTTTTATCTCGTGATTGTCTTTTTTCCTTGATTCTTTTCATGGACTGGCAATTGAGAAGAAAAATAATGTAACCATGGCATGCTTCCCAAAGCTATTTGTGGTGTAGTTCCCAAAGCTATTTCTAAATAACCATGGCATGTTCCCTGAAGCTACCTAGTAACTATGCGGTGTTGTGTCTCTGACGCCATCTCCATGTAATCACACCAGGTCAGGTTCCCTGAAGTTATCTCTACGCTGCTGTGCTGGGTTGCGTTCCCTGAAGCTACCCCATTATCAGTAACAAGTAGCATCATCTGAAAGAATTTAGCTCCATCTTTCTCTGGAAAATGATTCATTACATTCATTATAACAGTTGAATTACATATTTTCTCAATATGTTAATTATTGCCTAGAATAACCAAATACATTAATGCTGTGTAAAGTTATTTGTTAAAATACTTTAATTTTTGTTCCTTTTAAGGACATGCACAACTCTGAACCTACTCGCTGTACCACTCTGAAATTCAAACTGTTCTAAATTTTTTCAAATATTGCGCTTAGAATGGGGAACTGTTTTAGTGAATTAGGGCCTGCTAACCAGTCAAATAGAAAGCCAGGAATTCAAAACCTACTAATGTTACAAAAGCAAAATACTGCAGATGCTGGAAATCTGAAATAAAACCAGAAAATGCTGGAAATACTCAGCAGGTCAGGCAGCATCTGTAGAGAGAGAAACAGAGTTAACGTTTCAGGTCGATGACCCTTCGTCAGAACTGGAAAAAGTTAGAGATGTAACAGATTTTTAAGCAAGTGTAGGGGCAGGGATAGGGAGGAGGGGAGGAAAGAACAAAAGGGAAGGTCTGTGATAGGATGGAAGGCAGGAGAGATTAAAAGACAAAAGGGATGATGGTGCAAGGCAAAAGGAGATGGTAATAGGACAAGTTAAGAAACAAAAGATGACTCTAGATGAGGTGTAAATGGCAATGGCAGAATCATCAACAGCTGCCATGTGAGAGAAAAAAATTAGAAAAATTTAAAATAAATAAATAGGGGCCGAGGTTATAGTCTGAAATTGTTAAACTTGATGTTGAGTCCAGAAGGCAGTAAAGTGCCTAATCGAAAGGTGCTGTTCCTCGAGCTTACGTTGAGCTTCATTGGAACAGTGCAAGAGGCCGAGGACGGAGAGATCAGAGTGGGACTGGAGCGGAGAATTAAAGTGACAGGTGACTGGAAGCTCGAGGTCACACTTACGAACTGAACGGAGGTGTTCCGCAAAGCGGTCACCCAATCTGCATTTGGTCTCCCCAATGTAGAGGAGACCGCATCGTGAGCAGCGAATACAGTATACTAAATTGCAAGAAGTACAAGTAAATCGCTGTTTCACCTGGAAGGAGTGTTTGGGGCCCTGGACAATGGGAAGGGAGGAGGTAAAAGGGCAGGTGTTGCATCTCCTGCGCTTGCACAGGAAGGTGCCGTGGGAAGGGGAAGGGGTGATAGAGGAGTGGACCAGGGTGTCGCGCAGGGAGCGGTCCCTTCGGAATGCTGAAAGGGGAGGTGAGGGGAAGATGTGTTTGGTGGTGGGATCACGCTGGAGGTGGCGGAAATGGCGGAGGATGATCCGTTGAATGTGGAGGCTAGTGGGGTGAAAGGTGAGGACAAAGGGAATCCTATCGTGGTTCTGGGAGGGAGGGGAAGGGGTGAGAGCAGAAGTGCGGGAAATAGAACAGACACGGTCAAGGACCATGTCAACCACGGTAGAGGGGAATCCTTGGTTGAGGAAAAAGGAAGATATTTTGGAAGCACTAGTGTGTTAGTTGTGTTCCTGTGCAAAAGGTTCTCTTTGTGTCGTTAGTTACCACATTTATAGGCCATGTGTAGCACAACTAGATGCAGACTAAAGCTCCCACGCCTCTGCCCCAACAATGTGCCTTAGCCAGAACCTCAGGAGGAGCACCCCTACAGCATCAGGATGACACTTCTTTCAATTTCTCATACCAGCCATCCTAGCTCTGATTTAGATTGCCAATTAGGGACAGTTTTGTGCAGCAGGCCTATACCTACAATGACCTGGATTGAGACAGCCCAAACCCATTTCGTATAGGACCCGAACAGCCAGTAGACAGAAGAGACTTTTTGTTGCATCAGTTTGGACTGGATTTGAAGCTGGGTCCCAGAAGTGAAAGGTCAGTAACTAACCCACTGCAAAAGATCCCTGCAATTACTGTGTTGAACAAACACCATCGCCAAATCCAGCAAGCGAGTACCACCAAAATCCAGTTCATAAAATCCCATGTTATACTGCACTACTCAGCTGTGGTCTCACATTACCAGAACCACCTGTGAAAAGGAACCAGCAGAAAATAATACACATGCATCAAGATATAGGTAATAATCCTGGATCCTCCCAGAGCATTTGAGTTATCTAAGGCAGTGGTTCCCAACCTGTGGTCCGTGAAAAAATGGTCCAATCCCCTAAAATAAACGTGTCTGTTGTTTCCACAGATGTTGAATGACCCGCCGTGTGGTTCCAGTGTTTTTATTGCTGTTTAAAGCTGGGTTTTGGGGATGAGCTGATGGAAGTGAAAACCTGCCGTGGATGGAGGGCGGGTTGGTTTTCTGGAAGGAGCAAATCAACTGGGCCGAAAAATCAGTTCCAGACAAATTCACCAAAATATTTCCCACCTCACTACCACACAACGGCAAGTACTGCTCCGCTCTATCATATAAACCCAACCAGTGGCCCCTCAATTCAACAATCTTCACCAGTGGGGACCAGTGTCCCCACTATTATACAACCTCAGGTGTGCATGTACGGAGTGTGGGTCTTTGACAGTGGGTTTTATACAACAGCAGCCGCCAGTCCTCTTGTGTCACACTAAGTAAAACTAGATGTCATAAATATATGATCCTCAATAATAAATCCAGTCGGGAATTCAGGAAAAACTTTTTTATGCGAAGAGTGGTTGGAATGTGGAACACGATACCACAGGTACCAGATATCAGTGAGGGGAGCAGAGAAATTTCAGCCGTGAGTTGGCTCCGTGGCTTAGCTGGTCAAAGAGCTTGTCTTGTATATAGGAGAGCCTGGCTTCGATTCCCACCGTGGCATTTTTTAAAGAACAAAATATTCTCTTATGATCCCACAGAGGTTGGTTGCTTCTAGTTTGAAAGTGCTGCAATCCTTTGGGATGGGAACGGATAAAGGCTCATCGCACGCACATCACAAATACATATTAAAGTCTGACTGTCATTCGGCCAACATGCTAACATTTCCTCCAGTCTGCAACAGAAAGTTATCGGTTTATTAATGCCGATTAAAACAATTATTCATCGTGATACTGCCTTTAATTATATGTTCGTGTAATTGATTTAATAAACTGCCCAACTGTTATATAAAAATCAGACCGAAAATCAAACACGTGCTCTGGTTGCAAAGAATTCCAACCCCTGGCCCACCAAGGAATGCTCCATCCAGCAGCTGTCAGAGGTGTAAATATACTGGATGCATTCCTGCTAGATACAAATGTATTCCTGACTTGTGTTCGATGTAAATGTTTATTATCTCTGCAAGTTACAAGTGTCTGTAGATATATCTGAATTCATTATTCATTTATTGGGACGCATCTGTTTAATTGTGAATTGAGGCAGTGCATTCCAGATCCCAACAACTCGCAGTTTAAAAAAAAATGGTTCCTAATGTCGCCTCGGATTCTTCTGCCAATCACCTTCAATCTGTTTCCTCTGGTCACTGACTCTTTAACCACTAGAAAAATGTTTCTCCTCACTTACGATATCAAACCCGTTCATGAATTTAAACACCTCTGTCAAAACCTCTGCTCTAAGGAGAACAACCCCAGCTTCTCCAGTTCCCCACATTCTGAAATCCCTCATCCCTGGTACCATTCTAGTAAATCACTTCTGTTCATT
The DNA here is from genome assembly GCA_030390025.1 of Squalus acanthias. Classification (NCBI taxonomy): domain Eukaryota; kingdom Metazoa; phylum Chordata; class Chondrichthyes; order Squaliformes; family Squalidae; genus Squalus; species Squalus acanthias. The sequence continues at coordinate 162,221,151 of CM059425.1, forward strand.
TCTTCCTTCTAATAAATAACTACAGTGAAACGCTTCTGAGAAAAAGCACGTAGAGAATAAAAAAGTGAGAAATAAATACTGAGCAAAATGGATGTGAATGTTTAAGAACATAAGAAATAGGAGCAGGAGTAGGCTATTCGGCCCTTCGAGCCTGCTCCGCCATTCAATGAGATCATGGCTGATCTTAGAAGGTGAAATAACAGAAGATCTGGGTTTTATGATTGGTCAGTGAGAGGAATCCATCTTTCAACCGGGCTTTGGCCGTTCGATTTACTGATAAAGACAGACAGAGAACTGTTGCAGACAGGACCGGCTAGCTCAGTCGGTAGCACATGATACTCTTAATCTCAGGGTCGTGGGTTCCAGCCCCACGTTGGGCGGTTATTTTTACTGCTGATTTTACAGGCGATCCCTCGCTCTGAATTCCGCAGCAGAGAGTCCAAGGAGTGTTTGATGTAAATGAGATTCAACAACAATATCAGAAAATCTCTCCATGATTCTGAAATCTTATCGCTCTCTCGTTGAACTTCATATCATTTCACCTGCAGCTCGGCGTCAGTGCGGCTCAGTGGGACTTCGGGCCAGTCTCACCCTTCACAACGCATCAGTGCCGGGAAAACGACGGGGAATTTTACACACATGTTGTGCTCTGTAACTTCTTATAAAAACTTCAGTATACTTCACTACGTGTCCAACCCTGTGAGGTCTCCCCTGGTGTGTCAGCTTTAGATGTTTATAAACACGTCAGCAGAACATTAACATAACCTGAGCTCCGAGATCTGGCCGGGTCCCATTCCCCCGAAGTGATTAATGAGCAGGAGGGATTGGAGTTTCTTTAAAAGAATGACACGAAAATCACTTTGATGTGAGGCCGAAATAGCTCAGGTGGAATTCGGCGGCTTTTAGATATTTTGTGTCTCTTTCTTTGGGTCCTTTTCTCGAACTTACCAATTTAAACTGAAGTCTTTTATCCGCCACTGAAGGGTTGGGTTTGAATAGGAAGAGACATCAAGGATGGAAACTATTTCTATTGGCTGTATTTAGCTTTTATTTCTCTATCTCCTTCTGCCCCTTTCTCTGGTTTTTGTCTCTCGGTGCCGAGTGAACATTTGATTTGATGCATTTGTCCTAAACTGATGCCTTTTACACATCTCGGGGCGGTCAGATACGCTCTGTCTGTCTGTTACTGCTTGTGATTATTAACAGGAACAGGCCGCGAGTTAAATGTTTATCAGCAAACCGAAGAAAGACAAATAAACAGAGAGATGTGTTGCTCCGCCCAGTGCAAAGGTGAAATGGATGTTATTGAAAATAATTTCCCCCTGACAGTTTGTGTAGATTTTTTGTAAAGTCTGGATTTTCAATGTCAGGAGAAACCGAAAAGGTAAGAAATAAACTGCTGATGACCCGTACAGGGATTAAACCCGTGCCCTTAGCGATATTAGCACCACGCTCTAAACAACTGTGATAAAAGCTGTCCGGATTGTACGAGCCCCACGCTGGGCGGTTTGTGTTTTACTTCTCACACTGGGTCACAGAGTTATCGTACAGATAATGAACACACCACATCCCTTAAACATGATTCCGATATAAAATAATCACTGTTCGATAAACACCGAGTGTGTATATCGATAGTAACAGAGAAAGAGCACTTAATTGTGAAAAGAATGATTGCACTAACAGTGAAGGGTAATCTGCTGGCCTCCGCCATTCTAATCCTGTGACTGTGGGAGTTTGGTTCGGGCAGAGGATTCACTGTGACGACACGAATACCAACGCCCACCACCGCCCGCACAATCCATGTTAAACCTGAAAAGTGTCTGGCAAAAGTTCGGAACAGGCAGAGAGGAAGTAACTTTTCAGAGAGGTTTGTGTTTCTGAATCCCTAAGTCTTCTGGCTCTTTTTGACATGTCCTCATTCAATGTACAGACCCTCTCCTCAATCTGCCCCTCGAGACCAGTCACCTCACATTTCTCTCCAGCTAATTTCAAAACATGTTTTACACACCCCTCCAGGATTGTCCTGGAGTCCCCAATACTGTGTCAATTGTAGCACTTTCTGAAATACTACCCTTGTCATGTGTTATTCAAGAGATCAAGACCTTGATCAAGACCTTCGATCCAGACCTTCAAAACATCCTACGCGCTCTCATCCCACGTACTCCCCGCGTGGGAGACTTCTACTGCCTCCCAAAGATACACAAAGCCAACACACCCGGACGTCCTATCGTATCAGGCAATGGAACCCTGTGTGAGAACCTCTCTGGATACGTCGAGGGCATTCTGAAACCCATCGTACAGGGAACCCCCAGCTTCTGTCGCGACACTACAGACGTCTTACAGAAACTCAGCACCCACGGACCAGTTGAACCAGGAACACTCCTTGCAACGATGGACGTATCGGCACTCTACACCAGTATCCCCCACGATGACGGCATCGCTGCAACAGCCTCAGTACTCAACATCAACAACAGCCAATCTCCAGACGCCATCCTACAACTCATCCGCTTCATCCTTGACCACAATGTCTTCACCTTCGACAACCATTTTTTTACCCAAACACACGGAACAGCCATGGGGACCAAATTCGCACCCCAATACGCCAACATCTTCATGCACAAGTTCGAGCAAGACTTCTTCGCTGCACAGGACCTCCAGCCAACGCTGTACACCAGATACATCGACGACATTTTCTTCCTTTGGACCCATGGCGAAGGATCACTGAAAAGACTACACGATAACATAAACAAGTTCCATCCCACCATCAAACTCACCATGGACTACTCCTCAGAATCGGTCTCATTCCTGGACACACGAATCTCCATCAAAGACAGACACCTCAGCACTTCACTCTACCGCAAGCCCACGGACAACCTCACGATGCTCCACTTCTCCAGCTTCCACCCTAACCATGTTAAAGAAGCCATCCCCTATGGACAAGCCCTGCGAATACACAGGATCTGCTCAGACGAGGAGGAACGCGATGGACACCTACGGACGCTGAAAAACGCCCTCGTAAGAACGGGATATGACGCTCGACTCATCGATCGACAGTTCCGACGGGCCACAGCGAAAAATCGCATAGACCTCCTCAGAAGGCAAACACGGGACACAACCAACAGGGTACCCTACGTCGTCCAGTACTTCCCCGGAGCGGAGAAACTACGCCATGTTCTTCGCAGCCTTCAACATGTCATCGATGACGACAAACACCTCGCTAAGGCCATCCCCACGCCTCCACGACTTGCCTTCAAACAGCCGCCTAACCTCAGAAGTACCATCGTTCGCAGCAAATTACCCAGCTTTCAGGATAACAGCGACCACGACACCACACAACCCTGCCATGGCAAACTCTGCAAGACATGCCAGATCATCAACACAGATACCACCATCACACGTGAGGACACTACCCAAAAGGTACATGGTACATACTCATGTGACTCGGCCAACGTTGTCTACCTCATACGTTGCAGGAAAGAATGCACCGCGGCATGGTACATCGGCGAGACCATGCAGACACTGAGACAACGTATGAACGAGCACCGCGCAACAATCGCCAGGCAGAATTGTTACCTCCCAGTCGGGGAACACTTCAGCAGTCAAGGACATTCAGCCTCGGATCTGCGGGTAAGCGTTCTCCAAGGCAACCTTAGAAACACACGACAACGCAAAATCATCGAGCAGAAACTGATAGCCAAGTTCCGCACTCATGAAGACGGTCTCAATCAGGATCTTGGGTTTATGTCACGATACATGACGTGATCCGGACTCGAGTCGTCGTTAGCTTGTTCACAGATGTGATTCCCAGTAAAAAAGTAAAAATTTTCCCAGTAAAAAAGTAAATTTTTTTTAAAGCTTTTCGTTTTACATACAGACGGCAGCTTTTGACACGTTAGAACCCCTGCGACTACACCTCATTGTCTCAGTTGTATCTTGCTATGTCTTTGATGTGGTACCTTCCTGGCTGACTTAATTAACTTTATCACACCTCGGCAGATAGTCAGGATGATTTAATTTATTGGTCTGCAATTGTAAAGTACACATGCTTTGTTTTCTATCTATATATGCTTTGGCGATTCTGTATCTAATTTACTTCACCTGAGGAAGGAGCAATCGATAGCTCCGAAAGCTTGTGATTTCAAATAAAACTGTTGGACTATAACCTGGTGTTGTGCGACCTCTCAATTTTATTCAAGAGAGACAGAGGGGAATTAGACAGACCAAGCGTCGCTGAGCCTTTGCTGTAGTGAAACAGGAGTTTGTTTCATGACACATTGCTACAGCTTTCGGAATAGAGGGAGCTTATAGAGACCTGATGGGTTCCACCGAAACAAAATAATTTGAGGTGTTGGCAGGCAGGACAGACAGAATGTGGTGAGTGTTTAAACTAGATGTGGAGGTTGTTGCTGTAGTTATTCTATGGAGTTCCTTCAAGGAGGTGAATCTGAATGCAATGGATCAACGTGTACCCATGCAAAGCAAAGGTACTCAGCGTCATCATGTCCAGCCTGGTTCAAAGGAACGAACAAACAATTCATCCAGAAGAGAAAAAGGGATTTAAGGACATGACGGTAAATGGCACAGAATTCAGGCGGCTTCAAAACCATGAGAAATACCAACAGAAAACACTGGAAGAACTCAGCAGGCCAGGCAGCATCCGTGGAGAGAGAAACAGAGTTAACGTTTCAGGTCGAAGACCTTTCATCTGAAGACCTTTCGTCAAAACTATAAAGCAAGACAAGAGTGTAAAAACTGCAACAGAATGGCGAAGAACAATTTCACATTGAACATGGCAAGTGAAGAGAAGGGTAATAATAGTGCCAGAGGTAAGTTGTGACATTATTCACAAAATGTTTTAAACGGCTTGCTTACGTTGTGGTCCGCAAAAGCTTTTGATGACGATGTAGTGATCCGCATAAAGGAAAAGGTTGGGAACTGCTGATCTAAGGCAAGTTGCATCATGCCTGTTTGTAAGATACCCTAGTTGTGTGTACATATTGTAAGACTTGCGGAAATCGCCCCTCATCCCGTCCAACAGTTTCCAAAGTTCAGACCAGTCAAACAGACAACACAAAACCCAATGAATCTGTGAAAAACTTCTTTTACTTAAAAATCAGCAAGAGATTACAAGTAAGAATCCGATAGTTATGTAGCGTATAACAAATCCCGATTATACTTCAGCATACACAGAGCTCTCCCTTTACTTTAAGCTCAAGCAAAACAATTCCAGATTATACTTCAGCATACACAGAGCTATCGCTTTACTTTAAGCTCAAGCAAAACACCACATACGTACCAACACCAGCGATTGGTCAATTCGCCGATGACTAGACGTATGATTTCTGAAAACTGACCAGGTTGTCCGGCTGCAGCACCGAATGTCTTGAAACAGCACCTTTTACACCCTAAAATTTGGCAAACCTCCCACCGCATACGTGTCCCAAATTATGTTAGTAATGGTCAGCAGTTGTTTCTCAGACCCTCTTATCACTAGTACGTTAAGCATCTGTGGGCCTTCAAGGCCGGTTACATTCCATAGTCTAAAGATGTTTCTGTTTTTGCAATGGCTTAACAGTTCAATAGTCTGTTCCCTTAGAACTTTTCCAAATCTGTTTCCCTTATCTGTTGATAGCTTTCACATCTTCAGAAAGTCTGTTTCTGTCCAAGGTCTTCTTTATCTGTGAACAGTTTTTCGTATATGTTCCCACAGGAACCTCTCAGCCTCTCAAAGCATGCTGGTATATTAAATTTGGTCAACTTTTAAGTTTGGTCAAGTTATAGCAAAATTTACAGCAAATAGCTTATTCTTACAATATATACACACACATGATTAGAATTTGGTTTAATCTTAGGATTAAAGTTTTTGGTTTCATTTTCCTTATAGCTTGTAGATTTGTACAGTAGCTAGAAATAACAAAATGGTTAAAGTTGTTCATTCCCAGGATGCTTTAGGGTTTAAATGTATCAGTGTAAAATTTAGATGACACTTTAGTTTTTGCTTAAACTGCAGGATGTGTGATTCGTGTCTCTTCATGACCAGTGTGAAACGGGATAGCCAATACTGAGATAGGAAGCAAGGCAATAGGACAGGATGGAAAACAAGTTGGCACCTGTTGTTTTGAAGGAAATATTTCCTTTCTGTGGTCTTGTTCACAATAACATGTCATGCCATAATGAATCAGCAATGACTGTTCGTGAGAGTTGACCTATAAAATCTTAAACATTTCTTAACAAGTTGTTGAGAGTCGGGTTCAAAAAGAAGCAACAAGATTACATCTCCACCTGGGGAAAACGCAGTAATATTTTTTTATTTCTCTATATGCCTACTGCTTAAAGATATTGTGTGTGTCTGGACTTGGTAGAATACAATAAAGAGAGTATGTTGCAAACCATATTTGCTGTCGGAATCGAACGGTTTACATGTTGAACACTGTTGCTCTTCTGTCCCACAGTAAATAATGCTGAAGAAGCAAACAGATTGATGCAGACCAAGACTGGGCCTCTCCTGTACTGGCCTTGGGAGACATTGGGCTCCATTTTAATTGCGGGTTGGAGTCAGGTTACGTGGTGGGCGGGTTCCGGAGCCGCTTCCGGCGGGATCAGCTGCTGATGTCCGATTTTGATTCAATGAGCTTGTTGATTTCAATGAGGCGCGCTGGCCGGTCCAATGAGTGCGATCGGGCTGGCTGCCCACCTCTGATGACGTCATCATAGCTGCTGCTTTTAAAGCTGCCATTCAGCCTAAGCCTTTCTCTTGTGGATTCCTGGACTCATTGAAATTGATTTAGACGCAATGACTTCTTCCAGAGGCAAGGCAGCTCCTCGTTTTAATGACTCCCCCCTCCATGTTCTTGTGGATGCTGTCAGAGGGCGCAGGGAGATTCTCTTCCCTCCTGATGCCCGGAGGAAGCCTCCTCATCAGACCAAGGCAGCCTGGCTGCGCATTGCTGAGGAGGTGAGTGCAAGGTCCATATATGCACGCTCATGGATCCAGTGCCAAAAAACATTTAATGATCTTGTGCAAACATCAAAAGTGAGTATCCCATCACACTTGCCTTCAATCTGCTTCCCTTCTCTTCTCATCACCAGCACTCTGCATTGTAAGCCTCCTCCTTCACATCCCACCTTACCCTTACTTCCCTTGCACCCTTACCTATCCATCTCTGTCTCTGCACTGAATCACTTCAGCATCCTGCCTATGCAACCCTTACACTCGCTCTCACTGTCATGCAGTGACATCAACTAACAACGCACAGGGAGCAAGCTTCCTCTTGGCACCTTACCTCATCTTCGTCTCCCTCAAAGCTTCTATGGTAGGGATTATTGACCCTCACTCCATCACTGTGGCTGAAACACCGCTTGTGTCCCTCCTTGCAGGAAAAGATAGCCCACAAGAAGAGGGAGAGAGCAATGACTGGAGGAGGAACACCTACCCTAGCCACATTGACCAGTGATGAGGAGGCTGCAAACGAGATTGTTGGCGGTGGCAAGGACCTGGAAGTGGGCGATGGAGAGATGGGCACACTAGAGGAAGCTGGTGACATAATAGAGTTTCATCACTCTCAGAATGCAATGGCATATGATGTTCATAGAGAATCGCCTTGTATCATCTGTTCAAAAGGATGTGTTGGCTACATCAATATCAGATGTCTAAATCATGCCTTTACTCTCCCACAGGACCATCGAGCGCCCCCCTCCCCACGATCCAGGACGAAGAGCCGGACAACTCCTCAGGAGGAACCTGAAGCCTGAGGGAGCAGCGTCACCAGGACTCAGCGCACCCAGCACCAGTGCAGCAACGCACACCTCGGTGGGGGCCTCGCGAGTTAAAGTAGTGTTGTCACCTGGTCTATCAAAGCGCACAAGTGAGCATCAGCAGATGGTGGAGACAGCTACAGCTGTGGAGAGTCCTCGGCGAAGGTCGGAGGACTCTCCTAGCTCTGCTGAGCTGCATGCAGACGCTGTGCCTCTGGGGCCATCCAGAAAAAGAGCGTCTCGAGAAATACAGAAACAAGTGCAGCTGTCTCTGGAAGGGTTTGCCTCCAGGGTTAGTGCGAGTGTGGAGAGAATGGAGGAGTCCAACTGTAACATCAGCGCTGCCGTGGTGGAGGCAATGGTGCATGAACGCACCACCATGGATAGGATGGCAACCTCCGTGGAAAGGATGGCTACCGCCACGGAGGAAATAAGTCGACAGAGTCAGGAAAACATGGTGACTGTTCAAAATACAATGTCATCTCTGGAGGAGCGATGGGCAGCTATTCAGCAGAGAGACCAGAGCTTCATGGATGTCCTTTTGATGAGGACTGCCAGTGCAGATACAGGTCCTCATGGTTCCCCTGAAGTGCAGCAAGGTGCTCTCCAGCCACTTGTCAGCACTGAGGAGCGGCTGACCCATGAGAGGGTTGTTGTTGGCAGGACAGAAGGAAGTGTGGGCTCCTCTCAAAGCGCTCACACGACCATGCCACTGCGGAGCCCTCGGTCAGCGACCCACTTTGCGGAGACAACCAAGATGGCCATTTCAGCCTCTGCACAGCCGCAGGAAGAGCAGACTGTTGAAGAGCCCTCCCAGGCTCCCAAACCCAGAGGACACCCACCAAAGGCGTCTAAGCAGGCGCAGCATCCTAGTCAGCAAGGCCTCTACATTTGCTGAAGCCACAGGGGAAGCACTAAGTAGAAGCACGCGTAAGAGAAAGATTAAGCACCTATAGTCACAAGGGGAGTCACTTGGGTGATTTATCTTTTTTTTTCTGACTGTTGCTGGTTTATTATCCTTTTGTGATGTGTAAAAGAAAAATGATGGCAAACAGTTGATTGTGTGGCCTATGTGTTATGGAAAATGGCAAAAGCGCATTGAGGGCTCAGGGCGACTTGCTTTTGTAATGCTGATGGTAAAAGTGATAGGAAATAAGAGGGTATAGCAGAGATGATGTATGACATTGGACAAGTGTCGCTTGCAGTTACAGAGCCATATGGTAGCCACCTATGGTTGAAGAGTAAGCTTATGCTAATATGGCATGGCAGTGTGCATACCCTGGTTGACGGGCAGCAGTGAACTGGAGGGATGCTGATTTGGTCACAATAGGGCATTCAAGGCGGCCCTCGTCCTCCTACTCCTCTTTCCAGGAAGATCTGCGCTGAGCCACACGGTTGCTACTCCTCCAATTATGAGGACCAGGATGAGAGGGCATAAATGTTTCCCATCCCCTTGCTATAGATTTCATTTGAGGCAACAAGCTTGCAGTTGAAGTGGCCTAAAATTATTCCATTCATGACACACTGCAGATGGGTGTCAGTAGATGTGCAAAATTTTATCCCACATCTACAACAGCAAAGTTGTTGCATTTGAATGTCAGCCCATGTTTCAGGGGCGCTTTTAAAGCGCTCCACCAATGCATACAAATCATGTCCTCCAGCAACTTGTCTCCTTGAATCTGGCCGGTTTCTGACAAGTCGGGAAACAGGAGCCAGAAGCACGAAAATGGGAAACCACTATGAAAATAACCATGATGCGGAGATGCCGGTGTTGGACTGGGGTGGACAAATGTGAGATAAACCCCGGTTCCTATTCTCTACTGCTAACCGTCTTCTTAAACCCCTCTCCCCTGTCTCCTCCACCCTCACCTCCGATAACAAGTCTGAGGAGCTCATGGACTTCTTTGTCTCTAAGATTGAGACCATCTGTTCAGCTGCCTCTGCCACTTCCCTTCCTTCCCCTAGCCCACTGGGCCAAACTTCCTCTAAGGTTCCCCCCTGCCCTAGCCCTGAACTCACATTTTCTCCAGTTTCTCTCCGATCTCCCCTCATAACCTCTCTGCGCTCATCTTCTCTATGAGACCCAGCTCCTGCTCCCTCGACCTTATTCCCACCAAACTGCTGATCACCCAACTTCCTTTTCTGGCTCCCATGTTAGCTGATATTGGTAACAGTTCTCTCTCCTCAGGTACTGTCCCCCTCTCCCTCAAATCTGCCGTCATCACCCCTCTCCTCAAGAAACCAACCCTTGATCCCTCCGTCCTTGCAAACTACCGCCCCATCTCCAACCTCCCTTTCCTCTCCAAAGTCCTTGAACGCGTTATCGCCTCCCAAATCCGTGCCCATCTTTCCCGCAATTTCATGTTTGAATCCCTCCAATCAGGTTTCCGCCCTTGCCACAGTACCGAAACGGCTCTCATCAAAGTCACAAATGACATTTTGTGACTGTGACAAAGGTAAACTATCTCTCCTCGTCCTTCTTGACTGGTCTGCAGCCTTTGACACGGCTGACCACTCCATCTTTCTCCAACGCCTCTCCACCATCGTCCAGCTGGGTGGGACTGCACTCACCTGGTTCCATTCTTATCTATCTAATCATAACCATAGAGTCACCTGCAGCAGCTTTTCTTCCCGCTCCTGCATCGTTACCTCTGGTGTCCCCCAAGGATCTATCCTTGGCCCCCTCCTATTTCTCATCTACATGTTGCCCCTTGGCGACATCATCCGAAAACACAGCGTCAGTTTCCACATGTACGCTGACGACACCCAGCTCTACCTCACTACCTCTTCTCTCGATCCCTCCATGGTGTCTAAATTGTCAGACTGCTTGTCCGACATACAGTCCTGGATGAGCAAAAATTCTCTCCAATTAAATATTGGGAAGACCGAAGCCATTGTTTTCAGTCACCGCCACAAACTCCGTTCCCTAGCCACTGACTCCATCCATCTCCCTAACATCTGTTTGAGGCTGAACCACACTGTTCGCAACCTTGGTGTCATATTTGACCCTGAAGTGAGCTTCCGATCACATTCCGATTCCGCAGCATAACAAAGATCGTCTATTTCCACCTCCGTAACATCGCCTGTCCCCGCCCTTGCCTCACCTCATCCGTTGCTGAAACCCTCATCCATGCCTTTGTTACCTCTAGACTTGTCTATTCCTACGCACTCCTGGCTGGCCTCCCACATTCCACCCGACGTAAACTTGAGGTCATCCAAAACTCGGCTGCCTGTGTCCTAACTCGCACCAAGTCCCGTACGCCCATCACCCCTGTGCTCGCTGACCTACATTGGCTCCCAGTTAAGCAGTGCCTCGATTTCAAAATTCTCATGCTTGTTTTCAAATCCTTCCATGGCCTCGCCCCTTCCTATCTCTGTAATCTCCTACAGCACCCCCCCGCCCGCCCCCCACATATCTGCGCTCCTCTAATTCTGCCCTCTTGAGCATCCCTGATTACAACCGCTCAACCTTTGGTGGCCGTGCCTTCTGTTGCCTAGGCCCTAAGCTCTGGAATTCCCTACCTAAACCTGTCTGCCTCGCCACCTCTCTTTCCTATTTTAAGACGCTCCTTAAAATCTACCTCTTTGACCAAGCTTTTGGTCATCTGCCCTAAATTTTCCTTATGTGGATCGGTGTCAAATTTTTTGTCTTAAAATACTCCTGTGCAGCGCCTTGGGATGTTTTACTACGTTAAAGGCGCTATATAAATACAAGTTGTTGTTGTTGTATCATCCCACTACCAGCCTATGTGTTAACAGTTTTAATAGGACTTGTATTCAATTGAATTTTTTTTGTAGTCATTTATGCAGTTAGAATAGTTGGCTATGATTTCCCTTTTACAGCAATGAGAAGAGGAACCGCATTAAATCTATAGCATACTAAAAATGTTTCCAAATAGGATCACTTTCATGAGCAGCCACAATGATCTTTTCTCAGTTACATCCAAGCATCAACTCTTGTTTTTTTTAAATGCATTCTCGGGATGTGGGCGTCTCTGGCATTTATTGCCCATCCCTTGTTACGCTGAGAAGGAGGTGGTGGGCCGTCTTCTTGAACCACTGAGCAGCTTGATACAACGGAGTGGCTTGCTAGGCCACTTCAGAGGGCAGTTAAGAGTCAACCATGTTGGTGTGGGAATGGAGTCACGTGTAGGTCAGACCAGGTAAGGCGGCAGGCTTCCTTCCCTAAAGGACATTAGTTAACCAGTTGGATTTTTACGACAATCTGACAGCTACATGGTCACTTTTACTGATACCAGTTTTTAGGTCCAGATTTTTAAAAACAAATTCATATTCTCAAACTACCATGGTGGGATCTGAACGGATTATTGTTGGTTAACGATAGAGATAGTGGCCCAGAGTTTGTGCTAGGTTGCACTCTTTTTTTCAGCGCAATTCCCCCGAAATCGGCCAAACCAGAAATTTAAAGCGCAAATTACATCCAGCGCAAATCAAGTTTCTGCGAACTTTTGTGCTAGTTTAAAAAACAATGCGCTGGAAGCCGGCCCCACCCACAAAACTAGCCACGCCCCCCCAGATCAAATTAAACACCATTGTGAGTTTCCGCTAATTATAGGCTCAATTCCGACAAATAATATTGGCAGCAATTAAAGACAACACTTCAATTGTGTTTACAGAGTAACGATTAAAGTGGTACAAAGAAGATAAAAAATACATTTTTCTCCCTGACCTTGGTGGTCAGATAACAATGTGCATTTGAATCCTTGAATCAGCAATATATGCAACCCCCATCTAGCATTTCCAGGCATGGCAAGTGCAGGAGCAAGGAATTTAGTGAGATAACATTAATTGCATGTTTACAGTTCATAGAATATACAAATTATAGTTTTAATTGGACATTTTAAACTCGAAGTCATTTTCATTACGATTGGCTAGATTGCATGAAGCTATTTTTCAGTTGTAGTAGTTTAAGCTATTTAAGATAAACAAAGGACTGGTGTAGAAAAGGAACTAGGTGAAAGTGAAAGGCAAAGGAAGTGAAGCACAAAGGATGCAAGCAAAAATGAGGGGAAAAAATGCAACTATCACAAAAGATTGAGCAGGGTGAATGTGGAGAAACTGTTACAACTTGTGGGTGAGTCCAGAACAAGGGGAACACATAAAATAGCCACTACCAGATCAAATAAAGAATTTAGGAGGAATTTTTTTTTACAAAGTGGTGAAAATGTGGAACTTGTTGCTACACAGAGTGGCTGAAACAGGTAGCATTGATACATTTAAGGGGAGGTTTGATGCATACATGAGGGAGAAGGGAATAAAGGGATATAAGGGCAGGGTGGGAAGAGGCTCATGTGGAATTTACCACTGGCATAGACTAGTTGGATCGAATGGCCTGTTAATGCGTGTAATGTAATTCTATATAGAATTGCAAGAATTTGCTGAAAACATGTTTTAACTAAGTATGCTTTAATCTGTACACCAAATAACTTTAAAGAGAACTAATAAAACAGTCAATAATTTATTTTAACTAAGGTCAGAGATCTATACACCAAACGAGGGAGAATCAATTGTCATCACTTCCAGAGGAATTCCTATTGTATCTGACTGTTGCTAACATCAATTAATCTGTCAGATTAAAGAGGTCGAATGTCTTAGTGCCATCTAAATTTCAGAATTAATGTTGAAAGTATAGGATTGTTAACTTGTTGTATAGACTGCCAAAGTTATCTTTGAAATCTAAGTACTGATTATTGATATAAGTGATAGCTATAAAGCTATTACTTGCATTGTCAAAATTGGGAAGTTAGATTCTTTAATTTATGACAACTATCATTTACCATCAAAATTGTGTTACTGTAAACTTTGAAGGTTAAAAACTTTATTGCTCTGCTCGTTATGATCCAGTCTAAAATTGTATTGTTGAAATATTTAGGGCAAGATCTGTGAAGACAGTAATTTTTAGTAGTAGAGAAATTGAATCAAGTTGCTTAATTCTTCCTTAAATTAATGTTGATAACTCTGCAGTGATACAGCACAGTCACGTTAATAGCTGGATCCTAATTTCAGTCTCACAAGACAACATTAAGTCTTAAAGGATGAACTTCAGTGGGCCAATTTTTTTTCCCCCCTCATACCTACCTTTACTACCATTTTTATATTTTAAATCAGTTCCTCATAAATAAACACAGATGTCTATACAACAACTTAACAATCCTATACTTTCAACATTAATTCCTGGGATGGCGGGACTGTCGTATGAGAAGAGATTGAGTAAACTAGGCCTGTATTCTCTTGAATTCAGAAGAATGAGAGGGGATCTCATTGAAGCATACAAAATTATTACAGGGCTTGATAGGGTGGATGCTGGGAGAATGTTTCCCTTGGCTGGGGAGTCTAAAACTAGGGGCCACAGCCTCAGGATAAAGTGTAGGCCATTCAGGACTGAGATGAGAAGAAATTTCTTCACAGAGGGTGGTGAATCTTTGGAATTCTCTACCCCAGAGGGCTGTGGAGGCTCAGTCATTGGGTATATTCAAAACAGAAGTCGATAGATTTCTGACTCATAAGGGCATCAAGGGATATGGTGATAGGGCCAGTGAATGGAGTTCAGGCAGAAGATCAGCCATGATCTCATTGAATGGCTGAGCAGGCTCGAAGGGCCGAATGGCCTACTCCTGCTCCTATTTCTTATGTTCTTATGTACCATCATTAGGATTATTATACATGTTGCTCTATAATGTAAGGAGAATGTTAAGTGTAGTAATGTTTACCAAATGATTTACAAGTAAGAAAACACTAGTAAAACAAAAGAAAAATGATGATATGTAACAAGAAGCAATATTTTCAGGACTACTGCAGTGGATTTTCATGGCTTAATGATGTATATGAGAAACCAACACAGCCCATCCACCTATCATCACTTTAACAACAACAATAAAAACTTGCATTTATATAGCAAATATATAGCAACTATACGTAGTAAAACATCCCAAAGCACTTCACAGGAGTGTTATCAGACAAAATTTGACACCGAGCCACAAAGAGGTATTAGGACAGGTGACCAATCTGCTCAATCACACCCTCACCATCACCTTTGATGCCCTTGTTCCAATTAAAACCATTACTCTCTAACTGGATTTTTCCCCCAGTACGGCCCTCATCTCCGCTCCATTAAGTCCAAAGGACGCAGACTTGAACATTTAATGGCAGACAACTGGTTTAGCCATTCATCGCCAGGACTGGCTGGACCACAAAGAACTATCGGGTCCTGCTCTCCTCTGCTAAAACTGGTCACTATTCCAGGATCATCCTGGAATGCAAAGATAACCCCTGACTTCTCTTCTCTTCTGAAACCTTTCTCCCCACCTCCTCCACCCTCACCACCAACAGGTGCGAGAAGCTCAGACTGCTTTGTCACTAAGATTGAGGCCATCTGTTCAGCTGCCTCTGCCGCTACCCTCCCTTCCCCTAGTCCAAGCCAAACTTCCCATAAGGGTCCCCGCTGCCCTAGCCCTGAACTTGCATCTTTCTTTAGTTTCTCTCCTATCTCCCCTCATATCCTCTCCGAGCTCATCTTGTTCATGAGACCCACCTCCTGCTCCCTTGACCCTATTCTCACCAAACTGCTGACCACCCAACTTCCTTTCCTGGCCCCCATGTTAGCTGATATTTTTAAACAGCTCCCTCTCCTAAGGTACTGTCCCCTTCAAATCTGCAGTCATCAACCCCTCCACAAAATAAAACCACCCTTGGCCCCTATATCCTTGCAAGCTACCACCCTATCTCCAACCTCCTTGAACAGGCTGTTGCCTCCCAAATCCATGCTCACCTTTCCCGTAACTCCAAGTATGAACCCCTCCAATCAGGTTTCCGCCCCGCCACAGGATTGAAACAGCTCTTATCAAAGTCACAAATGACATTCTATGTGACAATGACTGTGGTAAACTATCCCTTCTCATCTTTCTCAACCTATTTACAGCCTTTGACATGGTTGACCACACCATCCTTCTCTAACACATCTCCTCCGTCATCCAGCTGGGTGGGACTGCCCTCGTCTGGTTGCATTCCTATCTATCTAGTCATAGCCTAAGACTCACCCACATTGGCTTCTCTTCCCACACCATTACCTTTGAAGTCCCCCAAGGATCTATCCTTGACCCCCTCCTATTTTTCTGCGACATCATACAAAAACACAACGCCAGGTTCCACATGTACACTGACAACACCCATCTCTACCTCACCACCACCTCTCTCAACATCTCCACTGTCTCTAATCGGTCACGCTGCCTGTCCGACATCCAGCACTGGATGAGCAGAAATTTCCACCAACTAAATATCCTCAATCCCCACCACAAACTCTATTCCCCAGCCACCAACTCCATCCCTTTCCCTGGCCACTGTCTGAGGCTAAATCAGAATGTTCACAACCTTGGCGTTGTAAGATACCCTAGTTGTGTGTACCTGTATATGTAGGATTAGGATTTGGTTTAATCTCATATGATTAAAGTTTTTGGTTTCTTTTTACTTAGCTTGTAGATTTGCACTGCAGCTAGAAATAATGAAATGGTTAAAAGTTGTGCATTCCCAGGATGCTTTAGGGTTTAATATGTCAGGGTACAAATTTTGCTGACACTGTTATTTAAGTGTTTTCTTAAAGTACAGGATGTATAATTCGTGTATTTTCATGGACACATTGTTTAACAAATAGCCAAAACAGATTTGCGATAGGCAGTGGAACAATGGAGATAGGATGAAAAACAGGTTGGCATCTGTTGTTTTGAAGGAAATACTTCCTTTCTGGGGTCTTGTTCACAGTAACACTTGTCAAGCCATCATGAATGAGCACTAACAGTATTTGTGAGAGTCAGCCTATAAAGATCCTAAGCAGTTCTGACGAAGGGTCACAGACCTGAATCGTTAACTATGTTTTTCTCTCTCCACGGATGCTGCTGAGTGTTTCCAGCATTTTCTGTTGTTATTTAAGATCCTAAGCTTTTCTTTAACAAGTTGCGGAGAGAGTCGGATTCGAAAGGAACCATGAAGGTTAAATGTCTACCCAAGGAAAGGAACGGGGTAATATTGTTTATTTCTCTGTATGTCTACTGCTTAAAAACCGTGTGTGTGTCTGAACTTGGTCAAACACAATAAACGGATTTGTAGTTGCAAACCATATTTTAGTGTTGGAATCAAACGACTTACAGCGCCCTATTTGACAGAGGAGCTTTCAACCCCATATCCCCTCCATCACCAAGACCATCTACTTCCACCTCTAACATCACTCCTGCCTCAGCTTGCTGCTGCCTTAACCCTTATTAATGCCTTGGTTACCTCTACACTCGACTATTCCATGATTTTCTGGTCGGCCACCCACCTTGCTCCCTCCATAAACTTGAGCTCATCCAAAACTCTGCTGCCCGTATCCTAACTCGCACCAAGTCCCGTTTACCCAGCACCCCTGTGCTCACTGACCTACATTGGCTCCCAGTCTGGCAACGTCTCGATTTTAAAATTCATTGTTTTCAAATCCCTCCATGGCCTCGCACCTCCCAATCTTTAACATCCTCCAGCCCGACAACCCTTCTCTGCGCTCCTTGAATTCTGCGCATCCCTGATTTTCATCACTCCACCATTGGCGGGCATGCCTTTACATAAGAACATAAGATGTAGGAGCAGGAGTAGGTCATTTGGCCCCTCGAGCCTGCTCTACCATTCAATAAGATCATGGCTGATCTGATCGTGGCCTCAACTCCACTTCCCTGCCCGCTCCCCATAACCCTAGAATCCCTTACCATTCAAAAATCTGTCGATCTCCACCTTAAATATATTCAATGGCCCAGCCTCCACAGCTCTCTGGGGAAGAGAATTCCAAAGATTCACAACCCTCTGAGAGAAGAAATTCTTCCTCATTTCTATATTAAATGGTTGCCCCCTTATTCTGAAATTTTGCCCCATAGTGCTAGATTCCCCCACGAGGGGAAACATCCTCTCTGCATCAACCCGGTCAAGCCCCTTCAGAATATTATATGTTTCAATGAGATCACCTCTCATTCTTCTAAACTCCAATGAGTATAGGCCCAACCTGCTCAACCTTTCTTCATAAGACAACCTTTTCATCTCCGGAATCACCTTCGTGAACCTTCTCTGAACTGCCTCCAATGCAAGTATATAGAATAGGAGAGTAAGCTTGCAGGGAACATAAAAACTGACTGTAAAAGCTTCTATAGATATGTGAAGAGAAAAAGATTGGTGAAGTCAAGCGTAGGTCCCTTGCAGTCAGAATCAGGGGAATTTATAATGGGGAACAAAGAAATGACAGACCAATTAAATACATACTTTGGTTCTGTCTTCACAAAGGAGGACACAAATAAACTCCCAGAGATGTCGGGGAACATAGGGTCTAATGAGAGGGAGGAATTGAATGAAATCAGTATTTGTAGGGAAATGGTGTTAGGGAAATTGATGGGATTGAAGGCCAATAAATCCCCAGGGCCTGATAATCTACATCCTAGGGTACTTAAGGAAGTGGCCCTAGAAATAGTAGATGAATTGCTGGTCATCTTTCAAAATTCTATAGACTCTGGAACAGTTCCCATGGATTGGAGGGTAGCAAATGTAACCCCACTATTTAAAAAAGGTGGTAGAGAAAAAACAGGGAATTATAGACCAGTAAGCCTGACATCGGTAGTGGGCAAAATGCTAGAGTCCATTACAAAAGATGTAATAGCAGAGCACTTGGAAAACAGTGACAGGATCGGACAAAGTCAACATGGATTTACAAAAGGTAAATTATGCCTGACTAATCTACTGGAATTTTTTGAGGATGTAACTGGTAGAATAGATAAGGGAGAACCAGTGGATGTGGTGTATTTGGATTTTCAGAAGGCTTTCGATAAGGTCCCGCATAAGAGATTAGCGTGCAAAGTTAAAGCACATGGGATTGGGGGTAAGGTACTGATTTGGATAGAGACTGGTTGGCAGACAGGAAGCAAAGAGTTGGAATAAATGGGTCTTTTTCCGAGTGGCAGGCAGTGACTAGTGGGGTACCGCAGGGATCGGTGCTAGGACCCCAGCTATTCACAATATATATTAATGATCTAGACGAGGGAACTAGATGTAATATCTCCAAGTTTGCAGACGACACAAAGCTGGGTGGGCGTGTTTGCTGTGAGGAGGATGCAGAGAAACTCCAGTATGATTTGGACAGGTTGGGTGATTGGGCAGATGCATGGCAGATGCAGTATAATGTGGATAAATGCGAGGTAATCCATTTTGGTGGCAAAAACAGGAAGACAGATTATTATCTGAACGGCAATAGATTGGGAAAAGGGGAAGTGCAACGAGATCTGGGAGTCCTTGTGCACCAGTCGCTGAAGGTAAGCATGCAGGTGCAGCAGGCGGTTAAGAAGGCAAATGGTATGTTGGCCTTCATAGCGAGAGGATTCAAGTACAGAAGCAAGAATGTCTTGCTGCAGTTGTACAAGGCCTTGGTGAGACCACACCTTGAGTATTGTGTGCAGTTTTGGTCGCCTTATCTGAGAAAGGATGTTCTTGCCATGGAGGGAGTGCAGCGAAGATTCACCAGACTGATACCTGGGATGGCAGGAATGACATATGAAGAGAGATTGGGTCGATTAGGCTTATATTCGCTAGAGTTTAGAAGAATGAGAGGGGATCTCATTGAAACTTATAAAATTCTAACAGGACTAGACAGACTAGATGCAGGAAGGATGTTCCCGATGGCGGGGAGTCCAGAACCAGAGGTCACAGTCTAAGGATAAGGGGTAAGCCATTTAGGACTGAGATGAGGAGGAATTTCTTCACCCAGAGTGTAGTGAACCTGTGGAATTCTCTACCACAGAAGGCAGTTGAGGCCAATTCATTAAATATATTCAAGAAGGAGATAGATATATCTCTTAAGGCTAAAGGGATCAAGGGATATGGGGAGAAAGCAGGGACAGGGTACTGAATTTGGATGATCAGCCATGATCTCATTAAATAGCGGAGCAGGCTCAAAGGGCCGAATGGCCTACTCCTGCTCCTATCTTCTATGCTTCTATCCTTCCTTAAATAAGGAGACCAAAACTGTATGCAGTACTCCAGGTGTGGTCTCACCAACGCCCTGTACAGTTGTAACAGGACTTCCCTACTTTTACACTCCATTCCCTTTGCAATAAAGGCCAACACTCCATTTGACTTCCTAATTACTTGCTGTACCTGCATGCTAACTTTTTGTGATTCATGTACAAGGACCCCCAGTTCCCTCTGTACCTCAGCATTTTGTAAGCTCTCCCCATTTAAATAATAATTTGCTTTTTTATTTTTCCTACCAAAGTGGATAACCTCGCATTTTCCCACATTATACTCCATCTGCCAGATTCCTGCCCACTCACTTAGCCTATCTATATCCCTTTGGAGATTCTTTGCGTCCTCCACACAATTTGCTTTCCCACCTATCTTTGTATCATCAGCAAATTTGGCTACATTACACTCGGTCCCTTCATTCAAGTCATTAATATAGATTTTAAATAGTTGAGGCCCCAGCACTGATCCCTGTGGCACCCCACTAGTTACAGTTTGCCGTCCTGAAAATGACCCATTTATCCCGACTTATTAGCTGCCTAGGTCCCAAGCTCTGGAATTCCCTGTCTAAATCTCACCGCCTCTCTATCCTCCTTTAACACACTCCTTAAAACCTACCTCTCTGACCAAGCTTTTGTCCACCTGTCCTAATATTTCCTTATGTGGATCGGCGTCAAATTTTATTTGAAAACGCTCTTCTGAAGCACCTTGGGATGTTTTACTATGTTAAAGGTGCTATATAAATGCAAGTTGCTGTTGTTGGTGGTCAAAGAGGTAGGTTTTAAGGAGCAACTTAAAAGGAGAGCGGGGCAAAGGTTTAGGGAGGTAATTCCAGAGCTTCGGCAGCTGAAGGCATGCCCACCAATGCGAATGGTGGAGCGAAGGAAACAAAAACATAGAAAAATAGGAACAGGAGTAGGCCATTCGGCCCTTCGAGCCTGTTCCGCCATTCAATATGATCATGGCTGATCCTCTATCTCAATACCATATTCCCGCTCTCTCCCCATACCCCTTGATGCCTTTTGTGTCTAGAAATCTATCTATCTCCTTCTTAAATATATTCAGTGACTTCTGTTGTAGAGAATTCCACAGGTTCACCACCCTCTGAGTGAAGAAATTTCTCCTCATCTCAGTCCAAAATGTCCTACCCTGTATCCTGAGACTGAGACCCCTCGTTCTAGACCCCCCAGCCAGGGGAAACATCCTCCCTGCATCCAGTCTGTCTAGCCCTGTCAGAATGTTATACGTTTCAATGAGATCCCCTCTCATTCTTCGAAACTCTAGTGAATACAGGCCTAGCCGACCCAATCTCTCCTCATACGACAGTCCTGCCATCCCAGGAATCAGTCTGCTGAACCTTCGCTGCACTCCCTCTATGGCAAGTATATCCTTTCTTCGGTAAGGAGACCAAAACTGCACACAGTACTCCAGGTGTGGTCTCACCAAGGCCCTGTACAACTGTAGTAAGACATCCTTGCTCCTGTACTCAAATCCTCTTGCAATGAAGGCCAACATACCATTTGCCTTCCTAACTGCTTGCTGCACCTGCATGTTTGCTTTCAGTGACTGGTGTACAAGGACACCCATGTCCCTTTGTACATCAGCATTTCCCAATCTATCACCATTTAAATAATACTCTACCTTTCTGTTTTTCCTACCGAAGTGGATAACTTCACATTTATCCACGTTATACTGCATCTGCCATGTATTTGCCCACTCACTCAACTTGTCTAAATCGCCTTGAAGCCTCTTTGCATCCTCCCCACAACTCACAATCCCACCTAGTTTCGTGTCGTCAGCAAACTTGGAAATATTACTTTGGTTCCCTCATCCAAATCATTGATATATATTGTGAATAGCTGGGGCCCAAGCACTGATCCCTGCGGTACCCCACTAGTCACCGCCTGCCACCCCGAAAAAGTCCCATTTATTCCAACTCTCTGTTTCCTGTCTGTTAACCAATTTTCAATCCATGCCAGTATATTACCTCCAATCCCATGTGCTTCAATTTTGCACACTAACCTCTTATGTGGGACTTTATCAAAGGCCTTCTGAAAATTCAAATACACCACATCCACTGGTTCTCCCTTATCTATTCTACCAGTTACATCCTCAAAAAACTCCAGTAGGTTTGTCAAACACGATTTCCCTTTCATAGATCCATGCTGACTTTGTCTAATCCCATTGATATTTTCTAACTGTCCTGTTATCACATCCTTTATAATAGACTCGAGCATTTTCCCTGCTACTGATGTTAGGCTAACCGGTCTGTAGTTCCCGGTTTTCTCTCGCCCTCCTTTTTTAAATAGTGAGGTTACATTTGCCACCCTCCAATCTGCAGGAACTGTTCCATAATCTGTAGAATTTTGGAAGATGACAACCAATACATCCACTATTTCCATGGCTACCTCTTATAGTACTCTGGGATGCAGATTATCAGGCCCTGGGGATTTAATCAGCTTTCAGTCCCATTAATTCCTCCACCACTATTGTTTTACTCATACTAATTTCCTTTAATTCCTCCTTCTCACTGGACCCTTGGTTCCCTCGCATTTCTGGGAAGTTATTTGTGTCCTCTTCTGTGAAGACAGAACCAAAGTATTTGTTTAATTGCTCTGCCATTTCCTTGTTCCCATTATAAATTCTCCCGTTTCTGACTGTAAGGGACCTGCATTTGTCTTCACTAATCTTTTTCTTCTTACATGCTTGTAGAAGCTTTTACAGTCCACTTTTATGTTCCTTGCAAGTTTACTCTCATACTCTATTTTTTCCCTCTTGATCAATCTCTTGGTCCTTTTTTGCTGAACTCTAAACTGCTCCCAATCCTCAGGCTTGCTACTTTTTGTGGCAACTTTATATGACTCCTCTTCGGATCTAAAACTAGCCTTAATTTCTTTTGTTAGCCATGGTTGGGCCGCTTTTCCTTTTGTGTTTTTGCGCCAGGAAGGAATGTATAACTGTTGCAATTCATGCATTCATTCCTTAAATGTTAGCCATTGCCTATCCACCGTCCTGCCTTTTAATGAAGCTCCCCAATCTATCATAGCCAACTCACTCCTCATACCTTCGTAGTTTCCTTTGTTTAGATTTAGGACCCTAGTTTCGGATTGGATTTCTTCACTTTCCATCTTAATGAAGAATTCTATCATGTTATGGTCACTCTTCCCTAAAGGACACCGCACAACAAGGTTATTAATTAACCCCTTCTCATTGCACAATACCCAATCTAGGATAGCCTGTTCCCTAGTTGGCTCCTCAACGTACTGGTCTAAAAAACCATCTTGTACACACTCCAGGAATTCATTCTCCACAGTATTATTGCTAATTTGGTTTGGCCAGTCTATATGTAGATTACAGTCACCCATGATTACTGTAGTACCCTTGTTACATGCATCTCTAATTTCCTGTTTGATGCCGTCCCCTACATTACCACTACTGTTTGGAGGCCTATAGACAACTCCCACCAATGTTTTCTGCCCCTTGGTGCTTCTTAGCTCCACCCAGACTGATTCTACATCTTTATTTTCTGAGCCAATATCCTTTCTCACTGTTGCTCTGATTTCATCTTTTACTAACAAGGCCACCACACCGCCTTTTCCTTTTTGTCTGTCCTTCCTAAATATCAAATATCCTTGGATATTCAGCTCCCAGCCTTGGTCACCCTGCAGCCATGTCTCCGTAATCGCAATTATATCGTATTCGTTTACATCTATTTGCGCTGTTAATTTGTCTACCTTATTATGAATGCTTCGTGCATTCAGATTTGTCTTATCATTTTTAGACATCTTAACATTTTTTTGTACAATGGCCCTATTTGTCTTACCATTTTTTCTTACCCGGACCCTATTTGTTAGTGCACTCTTTTGTTTGTACGCTCTGTCCCTTCCTGACACAATCTGGTTGTACTTACCCCAATCACTTTCCTGCACTGCTTCCTTGTCTTTTCTCTTTAGCATTCTAAATTTCTCTCCACCGGGACTCTCCCCCGCCTTATTTAGTTTAAAGCCCCATCTACCTCCCAAGTTATTCGATTCGCTAGAACTCTGGTCCCAGCATGGTTCAGGTGTAGTCCGTCCCAACGGAACAGCTCTCTCTTTCCCCAGTACTGGTGCCAGTGCCCCACGAATCAAAACCCACTTCTCCCACACCAATCTTTGAGACACGCATTCATCTCCCTGATCCTATTGACCCTATGCCAATTTGCTCGTGGCTCAGGTAATAATCCAGAGATTATTACCTTTGTGGTTCTGCTTTTTAATTTAGTCCCTAGCTACTCAAACTCCCTCAGCAGAGCCTCTTTCTTTGTCCTACCTATGTCGTTGGTACCTACATGGACCACGACAACTGGATCCTCCCCCTCCCACTCCAAGTTCTTCTCCAGCTGGAGGAGATGTCCTTTACCCTGGCACCAGGTAGGCAACACAGCCTTCGGGACTCACGCTCTTGGCTGCAGAGAACAGTGGCTATCCCCCTAACTATGCTGTCCCCTACCACTACCACATTTCTTTTTGCTCCCCCCTCTTGAATGGCTCCCTGTAGCACGGTGCTGTGGTCAGTTTGCTCATCCTCCCTGCAGTCCCTGCTCTCGTCCACACAGAGAATAAGAACCTCATACTTATTGGACAAGAGCAAGGACTGAGGCTCCTCCACCACTACCCCCTGGTTCCCAATACCTGCCTCGCTTGTAGTCACACCCACCTGTCCCTGACCACGGACCAAATTTGAATTAATTAATCTAAGGGGTGTGACTGCCTCCTGGAACACAGCGTCCAGTTAACTCTCCCCCTCCCTGATGTGTCGCAGTGTTTGATGCTCGGACTCCAGCTCATCAACACAGAGCCGAAGTTCCTCGAGCAACCAACACTTACTGCAAATGTGGTTGCCTTGGACCTCAATTGTGTCCACCAGCTCCCACATGTTGCAGCAGTAACACATCGCCGGCCCTGCCATCTCTAATGTATTTAATTAATTAAGTGTTTAAATTTTGAACGTTTAGTTTTTAATCCCGGCTCTTAATTTAAACCAATGCCGAAGAAAACAGAAAAATACTGACCAACCAATCACTTCCCTGCTTTCCTGTGACGGCACTTGTTTTATTTGTTGTTCTTTAAATCGCCTGCTCCCTCAGAGGTCGGTCCGCTCCCGCTGCTGCTCCCAATGGCTCAGTCTGGGCCTCGAGCCTCAGGCTTTATTTCCTCGCTCCTCCTTCGCCTGCTCCCTCACAGGTCGGTCCGTTCCCGCTGCTGCTCCCAATAGCTCGGTCTGGGCCTCGAGCTTTATTTCCTCGCTCCTCCTTCGCCTGCTCTCTCACAGGTCGGTCCGCTCCCGCTGCTGCTCCCAATAGCTCGGTCTGGGCCTCGAGCTTTATTTCCTCGCTCCTCCTTCGCCTGCTCCCTCACAGGTCGGTCCGCTCCCGCTGCTGCTCCCAATAGCTCGGTCTGGGCCTCAAGCCTCGGGCTTTATTTCCTCGCTCCTCCTTCGCCTGCTCCCTCACAGGTCGGTCCGCTCCCGCTGCTGCTCCCAATAGCTCGGTCTGGGCCTCGAGCCTCGAGCTTTATTTCCTCACTCCTCTTTCACCTGCTCCCTCACAGGTCGGTCTCCTCCCGCTGCTGCTCCCAATATGAGGGATGTACAAGAGGCCAGAATTGGAGAAGCGTAGAGATCTCAGAGGGTTGTAGGGCTGGAGGAGGTCACAGAGATAGGGAGTTGCAAAGCCATAGAGGGATTTGAACACAAGGGTAAGAATTTTGAAAACGAGGCTTTGCCAAAATGGGAGCCAATGGGGGCAGCGAACACAAAGGTGATGGGTGAACAGGACTTGGTGCGAGTTAGGATATGGACATCAGACGATCTTGAAAACAACCGTAACACTGATGACTGTTTTGTCATTAAAGCGAAAGGAACGAGTAATATAGTTGTTCAACACCTGTAGTAACATCCCTCCATTCCTGCGTTGTGTGTGTATATATATTGCATGCTATCAAGTGAGGCCTGGCATCAAAAAACTATTAATAAATCACTTATCTGCAGCTGGGGAAAAAATCCACATAACTTTGTTTGCAAATAACAAAAGGATGTATTTGCTGTCTGTCTATTCGTAGGTCGGAGTTGGTATTTCTGGACAATCACAGTAACAGCCCAAGGCATCAACTGTGGGACGGCACCAACACCTAGGGCGGGAGCTGGATCGGGAGCGGACCATTAACCGTACGCGAATGAACCACCACAGAAAGTAAGAAAACAAGGTGGCATAGAAGACTTACATGCGACGGCCCGGCCTTGGCTTCTGTCACTGTCTCAGGCTCAACCGCCTGTTTACAAACGCGTCGCCCGGAGACGCTCTGCCAGCGTCACTGCCAGCTCCGGGCCAGCACGTATGGTGCGTGAGCAGGCTCTACTACTCTGGGGGAAGGGAGAGGGGGAGTGATTGATCGGTTTTAAAAACAAGCTTCATGGAAAATACAAGCACCTCAAATTACTATGAGTACTTTAAATTTAGCTGTAGTTGAATGTTTTAAAAAAAAGCTATTTCGCCTTCTGTTGCGATTGTGGTGTGTGTATTTTTTTTTTGTTACCTTACCATCGTGTGTAAAGTAGTAGAGGCGATAGGAAGTTTGGCGCGAGGGGGCTGGTTTAAATCTGCGCGCGAGAGCGGGCTCAGGTGTGGGGATTAACGGCGATCAGCGCGATCCCGCTGGTTGATGCGCCGAGTGATCAGTAGTAAGCTGGTGGGGCCCCTTTGCTGTCCGGAGTTCAAGTCACTGACGGTGTGACGACGAGGACGGCTTGTCCCTGCCCGCTATATCTGTGCTTATTGTAAAGGTAATGTTGTCTAGCGGCTTTTAGATTTCCATCTGCAAATGTGCAGTTTGCTTTTATTTTTTGCAGTCTGTTAAAGTTTCCCCCCCAATTTGGTTCAGCTGTGGCTCAGTGGGGAGCACACTCTCCTCTGAGTCAGAAGGTTGTGGGTTCAAGTCCCATTCGAGGGACTTGTACACATAAAGCTAAGGTGACACTCCAGTACAGTGCTGAGGGAGTGCTGCACTGTCAAGAAGTGCTGTCTTTCGGATGAGACATTAAACCGAGGCCCATCTGCTCTCTCAGGTGGATGTAAAAGATCCCATGGCACTATTTCAAAGATGAGCAGGGGCGTTATCCCTGGTGTCCTGGCCAATATTTATTCCTCAACCAACATAACAAAAACAGATTATCTGGTCATTATCACATTGCTGTTTGTGGGAGCTTACTTGTGTGCAAATTGGCTGCCGCGTTTCCCACATTACAACAGTGACTACACTCCAAAAGTACTTCATTGGTTGTAAAGTGCTTTGAGACATCCGGTGGTCGTGAAAGGCGCTATATAAATGCAAGTCTTTTTTCCGATCATGGAGGGATATGCCTCCTCTGTTTTTCAGCTGATTGGGACTGCCCTTGTCTGTTGTTGTAGTCTCCTCCTTTTCCAATTTGGAGAGCCAACAAGAAAGCAATTAGGGAAAGCAAAAGCACAACTGCTCCCTTCTGGTCTTTTCCTTCCTTCTCTGCTGCAGCAGCAACAACACACCTGTTCCTCTCACACCAACTACACCTTTTATGTTGAAATTCAGTGATTAATGGTTGGTGCCATCACCAGTAAGAAAGTAAACAAGTGCCCCCTTTTAATGGGGCACAACCAATAAACTGCAAATTAAACCAAATTTAAATGAAACTTAACAAATCAAATCAAAATTTTGTTTCTGGGGTTGATGAAGCACTCCAAGGACTTCCCCTGTGCAAAACCCTCCAGGCCAAGTCCCCAATAGATAAAGGGAGGACTCCCGTGGCGTGAGCCTTCCATTGGGGACCCCTACCACCTCCGGATGGCAAGATGTTGCGCCAAGGCGTGACTGCCCTTATCTGGTTCCACTCTTAGCTATCGAATTGTAGCCAGAGAAACTTCTCCAATGGCTTCTCTTCCTGCCCCTGCACAGTTATCTGGAGTCTCCCAGGAACTATCCTTGGGTGCCTTCTATTTCTGAAGACATGGTGCAGGATCTACATTTATGTTGACGACGCCCAGCTCTACCTTCACACCACCACCCCACCCCCCACCCGCCAAACCACCTCACTCGACACCTCCACTATCTCTGTTGTCAGCCTACTAGTCTGACATTCAGTCCTACGTGAGCTGCAGTTTCTGCCAGTTAAGCATTGGGAAGACCAGAGTAATTGTCTTCTCTCCCTGGCCACTGTCTCTGGCTGAATCAGATGGTTCGCAACCTCGGCTTCCTATTTGACCCTGAGCTGAGCTTATAACCCCATATCCTTTCCATCACAAAGACTGCCTACTTCCACCTCTAATATTGTCTGCCTCAGCCCATCTGCTGCTGAAGCCCTCACCGATGCCTTTGTTACCTCCAGACTCCACTATTCCAATGATCTCCTGGTCAGCCTCCCATTTTCTACCCTCTATAAACTTTGCTGTTCCTATCCTAACTCGCACTAAGACCCATTCACACATGACCCCTGTGCTCGATGAACTACATTGGTTCCCAGTCCACCAATGCCTTGAATTTAAAATTCTCGTCCTTAGGTTCAAATCCCTCAATGGCCTTGCCCCTCCCTGTCTCTGACCTTTGGTCCTACAACCTTCCAAGATCTCTGCGCTCCAATTCAGACCTCTTGCGTGTCCCTGATTTCCAATCATTGGTGGTGCCTTCAGCTGACTAGGCCCTAAGCTCTGGCATTCCTGCCCTCAACCTGTCAGCTTCTTTACCTCTCTTCCTTTAAATTGCTCCTTAAAACTTTTTGACCAACTTTTGGTGGCCTGTCCTAATGTCTTGTTCTTTGGTTTGGTGTCAATTTTTGCCTGATTATGTTTCGTGAAGCGCCTTGGGATGTTTTGCTATATTAAAGGTGCTATATAAATACAAGTTGTTGATGTTCCTGGCCAAGCTCCTTTTAAAATATAAAGGAAAAAATTAAAATTTTGGAAATTAAAAACTGAAAATGCTGGTAATAGACAGCAGGTCATTCAGTACCTAAGAGAAGAGAGGTAATTACATTTTTGGAGCATCAGAAGACTGAAAAATTAAGCATTTTCTGACTGAAAAATTAAGCATTTTCTATTTTTTCTTAAAATTATGTTTAAATGGTTACTGGAAAACTGCTTGTTTTCAGGGAGTGATTTTCACCATTGTATTTCTTAATGTGCATTTGATTTCACTCCTTTAGTGGATATGGTTTGTAATCATTCCTAGTTGTGACAAGAACAACATATGTAACAACTGAGAATAATGATTAAAAATCATGTTCCCATAGGATCAGATTAAGGCCACAACACCAGTTTGTGTAGGGCCAATAATATGGCTTGTATAGAGATGCTGCACAATGAATAAACTTCAAAGTTTTTTTAAAACTTAAATTTAAACTGACCATTTTGTTTTACTCTGGTCGTAAGTTTTTGTCAAAAATCTGTTTGTTCAGAGTATGATGATTCTAATATTGATTTGTTCAACTAATGCCTTACTGTTCCAAAATATGATGTGGTGCTTCACAGTAATGAATTGCAGGTATCTTTCCCCTGCCCCTGGCTGCCTTGTTTCCGAGGGGGCAGTGAGAATTGTAACTGGACCACATATAGCTGATAGCCAGTTCATAATACCATAAAATAGGCCCGAAGGCAGATTAATTTTAATCAAGTAAAATGCTTGTGACATTGCTCATTTTTTTTTTCATACAAGATGATGAGGGTTGGGAGTTTTCAGAAATGCACTGAAGAGTCACCAGGTGATCAGAACTAGCAACTATATCACGACAGTTGAAAAAATTGAATGGAAATTTGGCATAGCAATTTATAATGGTAAATGTTGACAGAAAAATGTATCCAAAAATCCTGATAATGGGATGTCAGGTTTGTGGACATGGAGTGCATGCCCAACGCTAGATTTTTAATCCAACCTCTCTCTGTCTTCTAAATGTCAGCCTTGGCCCAGTGGCAGCACTTTGCCTGAGTCAGAAGGTCATAAATTCAAGCCCCACTCCCAAGATTTGAGCACATATATAGGTTGACATTTCAGTGCATTAGTGAGGGAGTACTGCACTGTCTGAGGTGATGTTAAACCATCTTCCCTTTCAGACAGACGTATAGTATCCCATAGTACTAGTCAAAGAAGGATAGGGGAATTTTCTCATTGCCCTGGCTAACATTTATTCTTCAGTCACCACCACCAAAAATAGATTAACTGATTAATCATATTGCTGTATGTGGGATCTTGCTGTGATAATTGGCTGCTGCGTTTGCCTACAAAACTAGTGTGTATGCTTCAAAAATAACTCATTGGCTGTAAAGCACTTTGGGGCATCCTGAAAATGTGAAAGACATTACTGCAAGTTCATTCTTTATTAAAAATCTTCTGTCTGTATACACTTCATGTCAACAAAACCTTGCTCCTGTTGCCGTGCTTTAATTACGCTATTATATCAACTCATTTTTTCCATTCTCAACGTGGACACAAGAATTTACAATGGAAACTACCTACGTAAACTTGTCACACTAAATGCATCCTCTCACCAGTAGTGGCACTGTATTGCCTCAGCCCATACAGCAAAGAAACTCGTGCTTCAACCATCTTTAAAGTATTAAACAAAAGTAAGGATAGAATGTATAATTTAAAAATGGGTAATAAGCATATATTTTTTTATATTAAAAATCTATCTGAAGCTTATTAAAAATCTTGCACCTACACACCCTGGTACAATTGCCCTCTAACCCCACTTCTGGTTTTGACTCCATGTGTGCAATACCACAGGAGGTGGACTAGTTGAATGCGTGTGTTTTTTAATATATCCTTCCCCTACAAAAGAAATTGATGCTCACAAGAAGAATGAATGTGATCTTGTGTGTAGCTAATTATACTTTTCTTACACAGATGGCTGGACTAGTACAGAAACCTGTAATACAGTTGACGGGATTCAAACATTCTGAAAAAAGGGCCCTTGTTAAATTACTTACTCAGCTAGACTGCATTTATTTTCATGAGCAGGTAAGTCCTAAGTGATTAGACGAAATGATATTGGAAACTTTATCTTTTTAGCTGGTTTAATAAAACAACATTTAAATAAAGGATTTTTATTTTATTTTTTGAGACGTCCATTGGTAACTAGAATACAGTACTTTGGTTCTCTTTAACTTGTCCTCTTAGTTTCAATTGACTAACTAGCATAGCTCTACACATGCCATTCATGTTTAACCAATGCCATAAGAAAAAGTACATTACGTTTATGTAACACCGTTTGCTCTCCGAGTGTTTCAAAACTCTGCATCTAATGAATTGCTTTTCTGAATGTCAAACGTGGCAGCCAATTTGCGCACAACAAAGTTCCACAAAGAATAAATGAGATAGATAACTAATTTATCTGTTTTCAATGTTGATTGAGGGAAGTTGGCCAGGACAACAGGAAAGCACCCTGCTCTTCTTTGAATAGTGCCATGGGACCTTTTACATTAGCTAAACCAGAAGACCAGCCTCAATTCAGTGTTTGATCTGCAAGAAGACACCTCTAACAATACAGCATTTCCTCAGTGTTCCACTGAAGTGTTAGCCTAGATTATGTGCTGAAGTCCTGTAATGGGGAGTGAGCCCACAATTTCTGACTCATAGGTGACCGTGTCACTAATTGAGCCAAGCTGATACTTGGAGAAATTAGGTGAGGTGACTAAAGGCACAGCTGAAGAGGTATGTTTTTGGGAAGTAATTTTGGAAGAGTTGTAGATAGTGGAGGGCAAATGATTGAAGGCTCTGAGAAGTGACGTTCATGAATGGATATTTCATTGCGGGGGGAGATGGGTAAGTTATAGAGGTTAGCCAGTATTGGTGATGGACTGGATGTCTGGTTTGAAGCTCAGCGCAAGGCTTAGCAGGATTCCCAAGATATATAGGGCCAAAAATTGCGGTCGGAGGCATACCTCTGGAGTACGCTTCCGACCTGCGAAAGAATTACGAACCTATCTGCTGGCAGCAAGGCTGCGAAAACTTGCAGTCTCAGGCTTCAAGAGGGAGGGCATCATAATGGCCCAGGGACGCAGGCGGTGTGGAAGCGTACCTGGAATCAAATGGGCCTAGTCCTCCAATCACAAAGCAGAATTCCATTTTAATCATTTCCGAAGGAAATCCCCTAATGAGATGTAATGGAATCCTGAAATCTAATCTAATTACAATTTACAGAATTGGAATTTTATTCGTAATTACCTTTATTCCACCAACCTCACTAAAAATTTAATTTTTTTGATAATTTTAGACATCATTCTAATTATAATCAGGGCCAATATTTGCAGAAACTCATTTCATACAGTGTATGTGTATAATTTACGATCTGAAAATGTTTAATTAATACCTTAGATATCCCCTTACGCTGATGCAAATAGGCCCTGAGCCTGTTTGTTTCAACCGTAACACTTCCGTTCGCAATTGCTGGCCAGTCGGTGGGCAAATAGCCCAACTCTGCACCAGTGATTGCTTTTCCGTGGCCCGCGCGGATGGCCTGTCAACTCTGAGAGTACGCCGCCATACCGACAGCAAAATGCAGGCCATTGTCTTTGGTTGGGTTAAAGCAGAAAACCAGGAAGAGTGATGACATCAGAGCTTATGCAGAGTTTCTTGAAGGATTTGAACAGAATGACTTTCGTCTTCCTAGTGTGGAGCTACAGAAAGTTCTAGTTCATCCAACATTTGACGTTGGAGGGCAGTTAAATTGCAAGTGACATTTGTGGAATCAAATACAGTGGTGGAGAGGTAAAGCTGGATCTCATCAGCACACGTGATGAAAGCTTATGGATGATGTTGCCAATGGTAGCATGTAAATGAGAAATAGGGGACCAACAATAGAATCTTGGGGCACACCAGAGGTGACCATGTGATCACTGGAGGAGGAGCCATGTAAGTATTTACGCAAGATGTTTTAGAGGGCTTTTGTGGTAGTTGGGTACAGCTCTTGTATTGTGATCTGGTTCTGATTAGCTTATAAAGTAAGTGAAATAACTATAGCAAGATAACTTTTTAGGTTGTTTCACGTGTTATTTGCACAACTCTAGATCTCCCTCCTAACAATTAACTTGCAAGCTGCTGAGTTTGTAGAATATTTTGTATTCAGTTTCCCATTAAGTATTTTTTTTATATTACAGTATAACCATTCTGGCATTTAAAAATTCCATATTGTATGTAGTTTCTTAATATGGACCTGTCTTGCATCTTCAGAAGGACATATTCTGATAGCTAATGCAAGTAAAACTCTCACCTATATTCACTTTAATATAATTTTATATTGAGAATGCTGCTGTTATTTACTGCGGTCTGTGTTCAGTCCATTGAAAATTAAAATTAAACAAAAGGATGTGTTTACCAACTTTTTTTTGCCTAAAGTGAGATCCAATTTCCTTCTCAAACATTAGACAGTATTATCTATATAGAATTCTCATTTTGAACTGTATGAGATGACACTGATGTTGCAGCAGCTGCTCTCTGATTATAGCTTCATAACCTAGTGTTTCACTTTCAGTACAGTTTAGTAATGAATTTAAGATTGGTTTGGATAAGTCTTTTAACTGCCTCATAAACAGGAAACCAAAATGGAAACTTAGTTACTTAAAATAGTTGACAATTGAACTAATTATATAATTCACAAGTGACTTAAATTTAAGTGTAGTGTAGGGGTCAGATTTCTCGCTAAAAATTCTATATATGTTCAACAGTGGTCTGTATTATCTCTACAAATAAGTACATGTTAGGAAGTGATATTTTTAGTGGAGAAAAAGTTAGGTGCCAAAATGTTTCACTGCACGCTCAAGCATCAGTGCTGCGCAGTGGAGGGAAATGGTCTGCTTTGTGGTCTTGGCTATAATACTTCTGTGAGGTGCTCAGCAGGACATGACAAATGAAATTTAGCACTGATATAAATGTAAATGATTGTATATAGGTCAAAAATTGTCATAAATACACAATGAATGGAATTAAATTAGCACAGATATTTAGGGTGAATAAAAAGGAAAAATAATTGCAGATGCTGGAAATACACAGTTATGTCGTCGCTTTCATGCCGATGTTTAGCAGTTGGGTGCTAAAACAGGAGAGTTAAGGTCCTGGAGGCACAAGCTAGATTGGGCGAGAAGGCTTTTTTTTAATCTATGACTTTTCTTGTGATCTAATAAGGATATGTGATCTTATTAAAAAAAAAAGGAACTCATTTTAACTTTGTACCTAATATTATCGTTAGGAACACTTTTTAGTTGGAAAATATAATGTCCCGAATGATGGGGTCTATTTAACTAAAAGTGTTGCTTCTTTTCCTCTAAAACTAGGAATATAAGCAGCAGTGCACTCATATGATAGCAAATAAACCAAGCCGAAGTGAGAAATTTTTAGCAGCTTGTGCTGCAGGTGAGTAGACACATTCCATATTTACCTTGCTTGTTTATGTTGGGTGAAAACATAATTTCTTATTGCAAATAGAGTATAGCACTGTAAATAAACATGCACATTTATTTTATCCCCTGGGATAGCAAATTAGTTATTACAGCATGAACTCATGCTGCAACAGCTGATTTGCTGCCCCAAGGGATCTGGTAAGAAGATTACTGCTGATGTGCCTTATGCTGCTCTTGTCATTGCTTTACATGGATGCCGCTCGTACCTGACATTGCTGCTTCACTCCGAGTCAACTCCGTGTACTGTAACTAAAAATTCCTGGTCTTGGAATAGATCAGGAATTCTTGCCCTCAGCACAGAGTCCATTTTTGGAGCAAAACAGCAGTGCCAGATATATGTTGCAACCAGTACTCGTACTGATAAGATCATCAGGGAGGGATAGTTCTCTGACCTGAGATAGTTACATGGGATATACGGCACAGAAACAGGCCATTCGGCCCAACCAGTCCATGCCGGCGTTTATGCTCCACACGAGCCTCCTCCCGTCTTTCCTCATCTAAATCTATCAGCATAACCCTCTATTCCCTTCTCCCTCATATGCTTGTCTAGCCTCCCCTTAAATGCATCTATACTATTTGCTTCAACCACTCACTGTGGTAGTGAGTTCCTCATTCTCACCACTCTTTGGGTAAAGAAGTTTCTTCTGAATTCCCTATTGGATTTCTTGATGACTATCTTATATTGATGGCCTCTAGTTATGCTCTTCCCCACAAGTGGAAACATTCTCTCTGTATCCACTCTATCAAAATTTTTCATAATTTTTAAAGACCTCTATTAGGTCACCCTTCAGCCTTTTTCCAAGAGAAAAGAGACCCAGCCTATTCATCCTTTCCTGATATGTATACCCTTGCATTTCTGGTATCATCCTTGTAAATCTTCTCTGCACCCTCTCTCGTGCCTCCACATCCCTCCTATTAGAGAGGCATAGTTCCTCTGAACTGTGGGAGAGGTGCTAGAGGGGAAAGTGTACCACAGTGAACTGGAGAGATTAGAAGGGGCGAGAGAGGTTACAGGTGATGAGTGTCTCTAAAGTGTAGCAGGAGAGAATGTCTCTGAACTGAGAGGAGGATTTAAGGGGACAGTGCTTTAGTGAACTGTATCTTAAGAGAAGTGACTTATAAATTACTAAACTTTATTACTTTCCTTTTATCTTTTTAATGATGCAGTAACAGATATAAAGAGCTGCTGTAAATCTAGTACCTGAACCCAGATATCTGCTTACTTTCTCTCTTTTCTCCCCTTTCATTTTAGGAAAGTGGGTCTTAACGAAAGATTACATCATTGACAGTGCTAAAAATGGCAGGTGGCTCAATGAAATCCAGTACGAGTGGGGATATAAAATTCAAAGTAATTCACAGTATCCTACGCCAATGGATTCTGTACCAAAGATATGGCGCAAGGAGCTGGCCCGTTCTGGTATACCAGGAGTGTTTCACAACTGGAAAGTAGTGCTTCTGATCAGTGATGAAGCAAGGAGAGCTACTTTCAAAAGGTACTGTTCAGAAGGGTCATTATTAGTAGATTATACTTAATGTTTCCATGTCCTGTAATATTTGTTGAAATTATTCTGGGGTAAATCATTTTTATATTCCAGAAGTTTGCTGATTTCTTATGAATTGAGACATGCTGTCACATTAACTCAGCGTATATCCTATGTATGTATAGCAAAATCTTGGAAAAGCGATAGTTTAGCTAGAGATGAGCAAACAAACACTGAAAATATGTGAAAAATATTTATATAGCAACTTTAACGTAGGAAAGCACCTCAAGGCACTTCAGAGAGACATAGGGCTAGAAATTGGGTTGCTTTGCGCCTCTCGTTAGCGCCCTCTTGAGTGCCGGGCTGTTTCCACGGCGCCCCGGTGCGCACAGTGCTAGGCCCCTCCCCGTTAATCAGGGGAGGAGGCCTGCAATGACGCGGCGCTGCTGCACGTAGCGCTGCAACATTGAGTAGTAGCGCCTCAAGATGGAGGTGGAGCACTTTTAATAGCGCTCCACCTCCTTCTTGGGGCGCTACTACTGAATTTACAGTATTTAAACCGGCGAGGTTAGCGCCCCAAAATAGGCTATACCCAATTTTTCCCCATAATCAGATAAAATGGATGCTCAGTCAAAGAAGGAGATAATAGCTTGGTCAAAGAGATCAGTTTTAAGGAGGGTCTGAAACGAGGTGAAGAGTTGGAGGGGTTTGGAGAGAGAATTATATTGCAGGGCATATTTGGCTGAAGGCAATGAAGGGAAGGATGCACAAGAGGCCAGAGTAAAAGGAACAAGAGTTCTGGTGGGTTATATGGAATGGGGAAGGATGCGATCATAGAAATTTAAACACAAGAATGAGAGTTTAAAATTGGAGGTGTTAGGAAGATCTGGAGATGATGTCGATCAGCAAGAACAGGAGTGATGGGTGACTGCTACTTCATGCTGGATAGGATACGGGCAACAGAGTTTTGGACGAGCCAATATTTAAAGGGTGGAGGGTGCAAGGCCGGCCAGGAGCCACTGGAGTAGTCGAGTCTGGAGGTGATAAAGACATGGATGAGAGATTCATTAGCAGATGGGCTGAGGCTGAGGCAGAGGCAGGCGATGTTACGGCAGTGCCATGAGACTTCATGTTGTCCAGAGTCAATGTTAAGGAGTCCCAGGGCCACTCCCTCCAGACTGTATACCACTGTGCTACCACCTCCAGTGGGTCTGTCCTGCCGATGGGACAGGACATACCCAGGGATGGTGATGGAGGAGTCTGGGATGTTGGCTGATAGTTATGATTCTATGAGTATGACTATGTCAGGCTTTTACTTGACTATTCTGTGGGACAGCTCTCCCAATTTTGGCACAAGTCCCCAGATGTCAATGAGGAGGACTTTGCAGGGTCGACTGGGCTGGGTGTGCCTTTGTCGTGTCGGAATCCGATGCCGGGTGGTCCGTCAGGTTTCATTCTTGTACTTCGTTGTAGCGGTTTGATGCAACAAATGGCTTGCTACGCCATTTCAGAGGGGAGTTAAGAGTCAACCACATTGCTGTTGGTCTGGAGTCACATATAGGCCAGACCAGGTAAGGACGGCAGGTTTCTTTCCTAAAAGACATTAGTGAACCAGTTGGGTTTTTACGATAATTCGATAGCTCCATCACTGATGCTAGCTTTTTATTCCAGATTTTATGTAATGAACTGAATTCAAATTCACAACCTGCCACGGTGACATTTGAACTCATGTCTTCGGATTATTAGTCCAGGCCTCTGGATTTCTAGTCCAGTAACAGAACCAGTATGAGCAGTGGAGGGGTCAGGAGAGGTAGAGCTGGGTGTCGTCAATGTACATATGAAGGCTGACCTTGTGTCAGGATGATATTGCCCAGGGGCAGCTAGTAGATTCGGAAAGGTGAGGACCATAGATCTGAGGGTGGGGTGGGGGAAGGCACCTGAGCTAATGTTTGGGGCCAAGAAGGAAGCTATTGCTAGAAATGCTCTGGCTACAATTTGATGGGAAGGAGTGGAATCACACAAGGGCAGTGCCACTGAGCTGGACAATGGAGGAAAGTCTTTCGAGGAGGGTGGTGTGGTTGCCAATGTAAAAGGCTGCAGAGGGGTTCCCCGTCTCTCT